>JAWNLW010000204.1:0-622142 GCA_035042075.1 Drosophila macrospina
AGTATAAAGTATAAAGTATAAAGTATAAAGTATAAAGTATAAAGTATAAAGTATAAAGTATAAAGTATAAAGTATAAAGTATAAAGTATAAAGTATAAAGTATAAAGTATAAAGTATAAAGTATAAAGTATAAAGTATAAAGTATAAAGTATAAAGTATAAAGTATAAAGTATAAAGTATAAAGTATAAAGTATAAAGTATAAAGTATAAAGTATAAAGTATAAAGTATAAAGTATAAAGTATAAAGTATAAAGTATAAAGTATAAAGTATAAAGTATAAAGTATAAAGTATAAAGTATAAAGTATAAAGTATAAAGTATAAAGTATAAAGTATAAAGTATAAAGTATAAAGTATAAAGTATAAAGTATAAAGTATAAAGTATAAAGTATAAAGTATAAAGTATAAAGTATAAAGTATAAAGTATAAAGTATAAAGTATAAAGTATAAAGTATAAAGTATAAAGTATAAAGTATAAAGTATAAAGTATAAAGTATAAAGTATAAAGTATAAAGTATAAAGTATAAAGTATAAAGTATAAAGTATAAAGTATAAAGTATAAAGTATAAAGTATAAAGTATAAAGTATAAAGTATAAAGTATAAAGTATAAAGTATAAAGTATAAAGTATAAAGTATAAAGTATAAAGTATAAAGTATAAAGTATAAAGTATAAAGTATAAAGTATAAAGTATAAAGTATAAAGTATAAAGTATAAAGTATAAAGTATAAAGTATAAAGTATAAAGTATAAAGTATAAAGTATAAAGTATAAAGTATAAAGTATAAAGTATAAAGTATAAAGTATAAAGTATAAAGTATAAAGTATAAAGTATAAAGTATAAAGTATAAAGTATAAAGTATAAAGTATAAAGTATAAAGTATAAAGTATAAAGTATAAAGTATAAAGTATAAAGTATAAAGTATAAAGTATAAAGTATAAAGTATAAAGTATAAAGTATAAAGTATAAAGTATAAAGTATAAAGTATAAAGTATAAAGTATAAAGTATAAAGTATAAAGTATAAAGTATAAAGTATAAAGTATAAAGTATAAAGTATAAAGTATAAAGTATAAAGTATAAAGTATAAAGTATAAAGTATAAAGTATAAAGTATAAAGTATAAAGTATAAAGTATAAAGTATAAAGTATAAAGTATAAAGTATAAAGTATAAAGTATAAAGTATAAAGTATAAAGTATAAAGTATAAAGTATAAAGTATAAAGTATAAAGTATAAAGTATAAAGTATAAAGTATAAAGTATAAAGTATAAAGTATAAAGTATAAAGTATAAAGTATAAAGTATAAAGTATAAAGTATAAAGTATAAAGTATAAAGTATAAAGTATAAAGTATAAAGTATAAAGTATAAAGTATAAAGTATAAAGTATAAAGTATAAAGTATAAAGTATAAAGTATAAAGTATAAAGTATAAAGTATAAAGTATAAAGTATAAAGTATAAAGTATAAAGTATAAAGTATAAAGTATAAAGTATAAAGTATAAAGTATAAAGTATAAAGTATAAAGTATAAAGTATAAAGTATAAAGTATAAAGTATAAAGTATAAAGTATAAAGTATAAAGTATAAAGTATAAAGTATAAAGTATAAAGTATAAAGTATAAAGTATAAAGTATAAAGTATAAAGTATAAAGTATAAAGTATAAAGTATAAAGTATAAAGTATAAAGTATAAAGTATAAAGTATAAAGTATAAAGTATAAAGTATAAAGTATAAAGTATAAAGTATAAAGTATAAAGTATAAAGTATAAAGTATAAAGTATAAAGTATAAAGTATAAAGTATAAAGTATAAAGTATAAAGTATAAAGTATAAAGTATAAAGTATAAAGTATAAAGTATAAAGTATAAAGTATAAAGTATAAAGTATAAAGTATAAAGTATAAAGTATAAAGTATAAAGTATAAAGTATAAAGTATAAAGTATAAAGTATAAAGTATAAAGTATAAAGTATAAAGTATAAAGTATAAAGTATAAAGTATAAAGTATAAAGTATAAAGTATAAAGTATAAAGTATAAAGTATAAAGTATAAAGTATAAAGTATAAAGTATAAAGTATAAAGTATAAAGTATAAAGTATAAAGTATAAAGTATAAAGTATAAAGTATAAAGTATAAAGTATAAAGTATAAAGTATAAAGTATAAAGTATAAAGTATAAAGTATAAAGTATAAAGTATAAAGTATAAAGTATAAAGTATAAAGTATAAAGTATAAAGTATAAAGTATAAAGTATAAAGTATAAAGTATAAAGTATAAAGTATAAAGTATAAAGTATAAAGTATAAAGTATAAAGTATAAAGTATAAAGTATAAAGTATAAAGTATAAAGTATAAAGTATAAAGTATAAAGTATAAAGTATAAAGTATAAAGTATAAAGTATAAAGTATAAAGTATAAAGTATAAAGTATAAAGTATAAAGTATAAAGTATAAAGTATAAAGTATAAAGTATAAAGTATAAAGTATAAAGTATAAAGTATAAAGTATAAAGTATAAAGTATAAAGTATAAAGTATAAAGTATAAAGTATAAAGTATAAAGTATAAAGTATAAAGTATAAAGTATAAAGTATAAAGTATAAAGTATAAAGTATAAAGTATAAAGTATAAAGTATAAAGTATAAAGTATAAAGTATAAAGTATAAAGTATAAAGTATAAAGTATAAAGTATAAAGTATAAAGTATAAAGTATAAAGTATAAAGTATAAAGTATAAAGTATAAAGTATAAAGTATAAAGTATAAAGTATAAAGTATAAAGTATAAAGTATAAAGTATAAAGTATAAAGTATAAAGTATAAAGTATAAAGTATAAAGTATAAAGTATAAAGTATAAAGTATAAAGTATAAAGTATAAAGTATAAAGTATAAAGTATAAAGTATAAAGTATAAAGTATAAAGTATAAAGTATAAAGTATAAAGTATAAAGTATAAAGTATAAAGTATAAAGTATAAAGTATAAAGTATAAAGTATAAAGTATAAAGTATAAAGTATAAAGTATAAAGTATAAAGTATAAAGTATAAAGTATAAAGTATAAAGTATAAAGTATAAAGTATAAAGTATAAAGTATAAAGTATAAAGTATAAAGTATAAAGTATAAAGTATAAAGTATAGCTAATTCGAGCTTATTTATGTTTGAATTTCATCTTAATAATGCTTAATGTCCAGCATTATTAGCTTTTTTACGATAAGTAATGTAGGCTTCAGCTATTTCTTTTATAAATATTACATAGTACCGCCTGTTATATATATTGCAACGAAAACAATATAAACTTGTATCTTACAAGAAATATATACAATAAAATTTATAATATATACATACCATATTTATATCCATACTATTTTGGAGAGATCAATTTAGATGTCTGTTAGTTTTTTTACGGATGATCCCAAGGCAGCTATATGATGCAACCGCTTTCGACAAACATGTTCTAAATAAAAAAGAAATATTTATTTTTAATTACTTTGAATTGTCTTTTAACTTAAGAGAGTATTTTGTCAGTAAATTAATGAATAATACCGTAATCATTTGCTCATTTACTCACGCTTTCTGTGCACAGCGTGCGCTCTCTCTTAGGCTCAAATTATACTACTCTTTTGTAGATATGAAAGTTCAATGATTTTTAGACTCTGTACTGAAGTACTTAGTTTTTAAGTTAGACGAATGCAAAATGCGCGTAATAAACAGCAGCAGTCATCTCCAAGCTAATAAAGTATATATATTCTTGATCAGCATCAAAGTCGAGACGATATAGCAATGTCTGTCTGGCAGCTTGTCCGTTTTTCCGTCCATATGAACACTTAAACTCATAGACTACACGAGCTAGAGTTACCAAATTGTGTGACATCACTCTTAAAGTTATCCACACGCAGATAAATTTTGTTTTGATTTTTGCCATGTCTCTTTTTCGGCCCAGAAAATTGAAAAAAAAATTACTTAAGACGAGCGCACGCGGCAGTACAGTCCTGAACAGTTATTTAAGGAACAAGGATATTAACACCATTGCAGGCTTTATGTGTGCAAGGCTTTTAAGTGCAAGCAAATGTGTCTTGAACCAAACTGCCAACTTTGAACAATAGAATATTTAAATCTATGTCAAGCAGATCAAGCTTATTTTATAAGCTGAATGACACACAAAAAAGCGGGTCACCAAAATCATTAAAATAAAAGTTTTAAATTTTGAACATCTGTGTTTGTTGGCTTTTCACAGGTTATGTGCTCCTTTAATTTTAATAATTAGCTATATTTAGAGTACGTACTTAAAAGTACATAGTCTACTAAGTGTGACGAAAACGAAATGTGCGTAACAGGCAGAAGGAGGCGTGGCAGATCCTATAAAGTGTATATATTCTTGATCAGCATCAACATCCGAGTCGATATAGCCATGTCCGTCTGATCTCAGAAAATATAACAGCTAGAATAACCAAACCGTCCCCCCAAAAATCGAAAAAAAAAAAGTATTTATAAAGCTACAGACTTTAGATTTAGATTCATATTTGGCACACATAGAGGATGTCCTGTGCAGACGTTCTCTGAAAATTTCACGAGCGGAGCATAAACATAGAAGATGTTAAGGAATGAATGATCACCAGGATCATTGCAGCTGCAGCGGCCAACAACTGCTTTAGTTAGAACAACAACAACCACAATAACAAAAAGACACGCCGCCAAGCCGCGAGTTTAAATTCAGCTGCTGACAATTACAAATTAAATTTTTTAATAATTATAAATTAATTACATTCATTTTATTTACTCATATATTATTAGTTTTGCTTTATTTGTCAGAAAATATTAAGAATTTAAGAGATAGCAATATTTCGTTAAAATTCGTATTTATATATATATAACAAATGCAAAAACTCGTGCTGTACATGTATTAACATTGCCGACAATAAACTGTATAAAGTGGTGGCTCAAGTTATAAGACATATGTTTTGCGGATGAGAGGTCTGGGGCTCGAAGCTTACTGCGTCGCAGAGAAATTTTAATGTTTTTATAATTTTATAAAACCAATACAAATGCACAAAACGCGTTACCATTGATTGCTCTGTATTAATAAATATTTGCTATACGTGTCTGCATAGTTCACAATCGTCCCGGAAACGGAAATACGAATAGTGATATTTTGACTTTGACGAAGTCGTTTGTCGGTGGCCCAGGACATAAAGCGTTAGAACGTCAATCAAGGGATCGCGACTGTCTGCCTGAAAATCTGTTCAGATTTAATAAGAATAAACATATTACAAATGTTACCAAAAATAAAAAAAATTTTTAATGAATATGGTTACAGAATTATTATCAGGGGCACTGTTCTCATGATAATTTTTATCAAAGTTGTGGTACAATAGGTTTTTTTTTTTTGATAAATATATTGATGGCACACCATAGATATTATAATGAAAATTTTTGAAGGCATGAACCATAGAAGTTTTAAGATTTAATTTCAGATTGAATACAGAATACAGAATTATGATCAGCGACACTATCCACATAGAAATTAGTTCAGATTTGACAAGAAATTTGTGATCAGCGATATTATCCATTTGTCTTTGTATATGATGATAAAGCTTATGACAAAAGTGAATTTAAGTGACCTTTTTTCCACTTGTACCTTCGGGCCAACACAAACACTGATAATTGTAAAAAAAAAGCATATAAAATATTGTATACATATGAAAAGGAATAGCCGGATTCAATCTCGAGATCCCTTGGTAAGTATGACAACGTTGTACCCGCTGTACCATTACCATTGGCCTGCTTATAATGAGACGCTTATGCACTAATGCAATTAAATATACGCATACATATATGAAAAGGTAGAGTAAGCAACGCTGATCTGTGCTTCTGCATGTGCATTAATTTCGTATAATTATAAGTAGGTTTTGAACTCTCATCTGCAAATCGAATGTCCTACAATTTTAACCACTGCTTCATATTGTTCTAATGTTTGCGTTTGCCATATATATTAATACGAATTTCTAATCAATTATTATATATAAATTAAATACACATAAAATAACAATAACAGATTAATTAATATTTTAAAAATATAATAAAACTGAAATGAATAATTGGCAACAGCGTGATTTAGTTTGAATTAATTGCCACTGCAACCGACAGTCATTCTTTTACATATAAGCCCTCAGAAGAGAGTTGAAACTATAAACATACAAGCAGATTAAACACAAATTAAATGATGTTCAATATTTTTTTATAATTTTAGTATAAGAAATATAAATTAAATATTTATACATTTCATTACTGATTTCATCAAATACACACATATTATAGAGTATAAATATTTAAGGGGCCAGCATTTTAGACAACTCTTCATCTTGCAAACATCCTTTCAAAAATTCATCTTGTGTTAATTGACCATCGTTATTCTCATCCATTTTAGCAAATATATTTTTTGCACGTTCCTCAGCAGAGTCAGCGGGACGATTTGATGAGCATGCACCTAGCATATCATAGATTGCCTGAAAGAAATGTAATAGTCAAAATTATTATTATTTGTATCTCGGGTTACTAGAACTAGAAAAAATAGTGCAGCAATTGATATTATAAAGAATTATGGGTCGATCTGAAAAGCTTTAAAATTTTACAAAACTTCTTAAAAGTGGAATGCATTTTTGAAAATTAACAATAATGTCGATCGGAAAAATTATACTTTTTTATCTAATCCAGCAAACTTTTATCGAATTTCTGAATAGATTACCCCACACAAATTTCATAAATTGTATATTATATTCATTGGTCAGAGGAGACATGACAAACTCAATATAGTATAAAATCCTACAAAGCCAATTCGAATTAGTCATGCCCGTCCGTCCATATAAATGAATGCCTGGAACTATGAACTAAAGCGATAAAATTTTTATTTACACTTCTCAAAACCAAGAGCACGTTTATTTAAATTTTTTTGAATTAATGCAAAAACATTCCACACTTCCAGAACTGAAGCAACCAAAACATTAATGGACATATGCGCATTATCCCAACGGATATTAAATGGTTTTCAGAAACTCGACAAAATCTATTAAGCAAATCTCCACAAACCCTCAGAGATACGTACTTTATAGGAAATCTGGAACATTATAGTGTGATATTTCTCTGGATCTGGCTCTGGCTTCTCTCTATTTTTCTTGGGAAACAAACCTATTCTACAATTACAATTTAAGACCAATCTATGGCAAGGACTGACAGCTATGAGGAAACGTGAGCTGCAACAACATTAAAATCATACAGCGTGGACAATGCAAGATCCTAGGAGCTATTACTGGACCAACATGGTATATGAAAGATGTCAAAATACTACCCGAAAAAATTAAAGATAGAACTACATATCTACAACGTCTTGCGAGGTGTTTATTTCGTAATTGCATTTGAACTCATTTTCATCGGAAAGACCTTTAGCCCCAAAACTCTGATTTGATCAACTTCACTCTTATATATGCTAGTATTATTAAATTTAAAGTTTTTATTAGTCTCATACTTAAATAAATTCAATATTTATTGCAAACAAAATAAAAAATAATTATGTATATATATTATAAAAGAATATAAAAACGCATACACACAAAAGCAAACAACCACAAGCTATGAACGATTAAACGTTATTATACTATCTATGTTAAGTCTATCTATCTTAGTCTGCCAGCTCTAATAATTTTGTTCACAAATATGCAAATTATCTACATTGAACTACTGTACTGCTAATATCGGCATTGATTACTAGAATTTCAATTTTTAATTTTTAGCATAAGCGTTTTCATAATTTCTAATTATGAACATAAATAACACAACATATTCTAAACATTTAAATGTAGCAACTAGCAGGCGAAATCTACTTTTTTTTCTACTGGGTGACTAGTGATTGAATTATTTTCATTCCCTTAATCTGTCCTAAATGAACGGGACCCGCAGATAGTTTATCAATCTCACTTAAATGAAAAATATGTAGAAATATGTTTACATAAATAACAAATACCTGAACGATTTTTGTCATTTCTTGAATATCAATGACACCATTCCCGTCGACATCGTACATTCGAAAGGCCCATTTTAGTTTTTCTTCTGGTGTTCCGCTTGATGTAACGTCTATTGCGAGTAAGAACTCCTACCAAAGAAAGTTTTACAAACATACATTTTTTTAAATATCTCTGTCGATTATATAAATGGTTTCTGTTTAACACATATATAATTTTGAATGTATATATATATATATAGTTGAACCTCAATTATTTGGGCCTATATTAACCGGATACATCTGTTGACCGCCATGCTGCGATTTAATTTTATTCCTTTATTGGTACGTAGGTCAAATTTGTATATTTTTATTTAAAAATTAATGAGAATAATTGTATTTAAGAGTGTTTATATATAATGTTACATATCAACGCTTAAAATAAATGAAAAATATATATAATAGACCCTTTAAAAACAATTCATGCAATTGCACTAAGAGTATCTATTGGTACATAGGTAATTAAAAGTCAATTGCAAGAGTTTTACAATATATGAAAATAATTTCTAATACACTACTAATAACACATCAATTGGAAAACAGAAATTTTTTCTTCTGTCCTTAATTTACAAAATATTTATACTTATACTTATATTAATACTTATTTGTTTAAATAATGCTCTTCATATTCCTCATTGCCACGGTTTCCTGTAAGTGCAGGTGTTCTGCAACGCCCCAAAATTTGTAGAACTTAAATTTACTTTAAGAAAGAGCGATTTTCCTGTTTTATTTGACAGCTCAACGTTCGAATCAAATCAATTCAATCAAAAACAACTCTGTGAAGTATGTTCTTTTTTACAATTCTAATGTAAAAGATTTAAAAGTTCTTCAGGGGAAAGATGAAATGACTAAGGTAGAAAACAAGCTGCAGGATGCCTGTACTTAAACATTTATAATCAACATATGAATTTCGACATCTAATTTACGTTTAATTATAATTTCTCGATCAGCTGCTGACAGCTGCAGCAATATGTATTTATCGTAAAAAAAATATTCTCTCAAAAACCATCAACTGAAGTTTAAAATAAACTTTTTGTTTAATTTTTACATATTTGAGCAAAAGGAGCAAAGATTTCGGGTTCATATTTTAAAAGCAGACCGACAGCTTCATTGAAACAAAACGGAAACAATTTCTTCTGACATCATTTAAAACAAACTTTTTCTGCGTTGCGAAAATTTGGTCTCCCTCGATTTGTACCAATTTATAACAAATCCTAAAAATCCTATTTGATTTCGGAACTTATTGCGAGCACCTCAACTCAAATATAAAAGCAGCGATCGAAAACGGAGAATTCCGATTTGCCCTGTAAATTTAATCGTGATCGGATTACAAACTCAGAAGTTATATAAGATACAATTCTACTCAACTCAAAAATAATATTTGTGTATCCACGGGTAGGGTACAGGTTGTCTCGTAGTCGACCACTCGCCTAAAGCGATATGAGTAAATTTTTGTAGTTTTAAATTATTGGTAACCTAATAGTAAGAATCAGTGTAGCAAAAACAGAAGACGATTTTAGGAGTAGATAATTATTTGAATTAAATAAAATCTTTGATTATGCGAAGTCCACGAATTGAATTTTATTGTATAAATTAATTTTCAATCGCAATCCCAATTCTTCTACGAAAGAAGTGTTTGTGCCAAATTTGGCTTCTCTCTAGATGTCCATACAAACCGAAGGAAGGCAGACGGCTTGATCTCGGCTTGATAGGGTATTATAATTTATAGAGTTTGACAGAATTCTCTCTCCATGTTAAAAGATAGCTATATATGAATAAAGATAGCTACTTACGTGGTAAAAAATGCATATACTGTACACTAAGATAATATAAAAATAAATATTTTTACCACTGTTCATTAAATTACATATAATATAATTATTAGGATACGCTACAGTCGAGTGATCTCGATTGTGAAAGATTCTGTATCCAATAAAAAAATATGGTAAGAAATGTAACATGCTGAACTATTATACGTTTCGGTCATACATAAATACACAAAAATATACATATATATGTAAACAAATAGAAGCATCGGACTTATCCTTCTGCCTGTTAAATACACTGCTACATTAGCACCTTATATCTACAAATATTCATGATTATTATGTGTATCACACGCTATAGCGTGAACAATGAGATAACTATTATAAAATATGTTTTTTAATTAACTATTTTCCTTGAAGCTATTTTATAACATTCCAAATTATTCTTACTTTAAACTAAAGTATTTATATTGATTTGTAAAATTTAGCTAAAAAAAATTACCATCGTTGTTTATTTTCGAGAATTGAATCTTCAAATTTAATATAATTAAACCAATGTAAAAAATGAAGTATTCAACATGTATAAAATTAAATTACCTTAAAGTCGATATAACCATTTTTATCCATATCGAATGTACGGAAAACGTGGTCACAAAATTCTTCCGCATTTCCAGATGGAAAAAACATCTTGTACATGTCCACGAATTTAGCGGGAGTCAAACGACCATTAGGACAGTCTTGCTATATATAAAATAATAACGAATATTGTTATATTTTAAATCATGTAACTGATAAATCCGTTTGAAACTCACCTTAAATCCTTTGTACCATTCTTTAATAGTAGCCTCATCATAACGAGTGTGGGTTTTTAAAAACTCCATATCTTCTTTTGTTAGGCGATCTTTACTGCTTAAGCACCCCATTGAATAAGCAGTTTTTCACTTATAACAATTTGATATTTAAATTTAGATGATTATCAATAATTAGGGACTTATAAATCAACTCGCTATCTATTACGCGGGCTTCTTAATATTTGATTATAAATGGATAATCGTTCAAACAAGAATAATTTTTTGTTAATAATATTACACTATTTTTATGATATGTATTAAATTGATTTATAATATGTGCATAGCATTTAATATTCAGTATACTAAAAAAGTTTTATTTTACTATTAACCAGTAAGCTGTTAACGCTAAGTGAACTGAAGGAATAAAAGAAATTGATTGATGCGCATGCGCAAAAATTATCTGTATACAGACTTATTATTGAGTTACCACTTTTTCTGTACACTGCAGTAAATGGTTATTCAAGTTTATAGGGTTGTCAAGCTGACATTTAAATTGAATATTTGTTTCATTATTCAACAATTTGTATTCTGGAATTATCTTCATAAGCAAAAATGCACCAAAAATGGTATGCAAATTTGGGATAAAGCCAAAAGATTGGAAATAATTAAAATAGGAAACTACTAAGGGAAATTAATCGATATATAAAAAAAAATACATCATAACAATAAGCTTGAACGAATCTCTTAGAATAATATAGTTCGATTCATAAGTAATACACAAGTTAAAAATTATAACAAAAAAGAAAAAGAGAAAAGACTTTGATGTTTACACAAGTGATAAAGTGTAAATTTATGTATTGTCCAAGCCGATAGTTTAGATCTGAATAAGGGGCTTCAATGATATTAAATATAAGTCTTGTGAAACGTTTAGCTAATTGCACGACTATAATTTGAAGCACAAATAAAAAGAAAGATGAAAATCCAACAACATTTTGCGATTTGGTACCCGCAATACAAATATCTCATTATTTCGATTTATTAAGATAACCAACATAGTTCTTCTATTGTTGTTAAAAATCATTCGGATCCTGCACAGTACAGCAAGCTGATTATCAATGAACATATTTATTATGTATTAGTAGTGAAAAGCACATGGGCTTACTAAGAAATTAATTTATATTATTTCAAAAGCCAAATATATTAAACAACAATTATAATGGTTTTAAAATCAAAAGGACGGAGAATAGCACTTTAAAACCGTTTTATGGAAAATAATATATAATGAATAAAATAAAATTAGTGCCCCAAATAAATACAATAAGTATAATGAGCAGGGCTCAGACGAAAGAGCGCTGAAGTTGCAAACAGTTTTTCTCGTAGCTTCCAAGAGATGATATAATCAACGATGTCGAGCAATTCTGCTCACCTGACCACCGACCGACACAAACCACGTTCTTGTTCTTCGGCTGAGCCGTCTGAAACTTCGATGACATGGAGTTCAGAGATCAATCGCAGCAATAACAACAACCGCAATGCAATGCAAGCGCACAATACGATTACAACATCAAGAGAAACGTCCAGTGTCAATTCTGGTATAAGCAATAACATGCAAACACAGGAATTGGACAAAATTCTCAGTTACATATTATATTTACCGTTATATTCAATCAATCTTGATGGGATTAAGTGGAGTGAATGATAATTATAATAGGCAACGTTCACTATTAATGTACAAAATGTTGTATCCCTTGTACGCAAACAGTAAAATGTGTAGGGTTCAGTTTAAAGGGATACCATTATTATATTAATTGTGCGATCCGGTCACACTTCGTTATGTAGGAATGAAAAATTTCCTATTTGCTCTCAGAGAATGCTAGACCTGTTGTACTTGCAGTATGTGCAGTATATAGTCAGTCATGACTCTTGTACGCCAGCTCAGGAGAAGAGATTCACTTATGCTCTTGTGTTAGAAGCGCTCGTTTACCTTAAACTCATTTTATGAAAGGATCACCCGCAACTATTTCAATGTTCTACAAATTTGACAGCATAACCTGAATGTTTTGGGGTTAAAGTAACAGCGTGCAAGTTATATATGTATGTACATATATAAAATCGGTTTAAGAAGACCAACCCAATAGCGACAGTGTTAACAATTGATATTGTGAATTGAGCACTGATCAGTTATACAGCGATCGGTCAGATGATTCTAGATCGGTTTCGAAACTTGAGTGCTTGGCAGTAATCAAGAGTACACATAAGTTCAGAGCATACATTAGGGCAAGAATTTGTCATAGTTTGTCAGGGCACTTAGCTAGGTGGTTCGTCAGGCTGCAAGGATATCCTTTTACGATTAAACATTGGAGCGGATCACATAGCATGTTGATTTCGGACCAATTATAGATTTAGCATCGAACGAGATTTTTCTCGAAAAGTATTTTGATTATCTGATCTCAGATTCTTGTAAACTCTTGATCTCAGTGAAATGGAGAATAAAGGCGTTGTATATGCTCACAATCGTCAGGCCGTCACCTTGGCACTGGCGAAATGATATAAAAACTAAAACGGTATTTCTTCTGGCCAGGCATGTTCACTCAATCCCGATATAATATCTCTTTTCATTAATTTTTATAGTCAGCGATAAGACTATTTGTATACCTTAGGCCCATTAAAAGTGGGCAAAAAAGGGTATAATAACTAACTAACTCTTCTAGAGTATTTACAGCCGATTCAATTGAAATCTGTCTGTATGAATGCGTCGTAATCAGCAACCATAAGAGCTAGAAACACCAAATTGAGCACGAAGGTTTCTGTATACCTTCTTCAGATGGAGTTTATGTTAGATTTTCGATACCTCGCCCCTCCCCAACAAAACGAAAAAACTAATTAACCATATTTCTCAACGTAGACAGTGTGCGAGCGAGACAGGGAATGACTGACGATACATACTTATGTTAATGAAGTGACGTAGCACACAGCTTTTGATCAAGTATGTAAAAGCGCCCGCTCGACTTTCGTACTTTTTGTATTTTTTTTTTTTTTTTTATACTCTGAACTAAAAGTTCAAAGTCTATTAGGTTTGACGAAGGCGAAATGTGCGTATCAGGCAGAAGGAGGCGTGGCAGACCCTATAAAGTATATATATTCTTGATCAGCATCAACAGCCGAGACGATATAGCCATGTCCATCTGACCGTCTGTCCGTCTGTATGAACACCTAGATCTCAGAGACTATAAGAGCTAGAGTAACCAAATTTGGTGACAACACGTGTATAGTTTGCAGGCAGATCAAGTTTGTTTTAGATTTTTGCCACGCCCCCTTCCGCCCCCGCAAATCGAAAAAAAAACGTATTTGGCACATATGGAGAATGTCCCGTAGACGTTTTCTGAAAATTTTAGCACGATCGGATCATAAACATAGAAGATATTAAGGAATGAATGATCACCAGGTCCATGGCACCTCTGCGGCCAAAATTGCCGCACAGGCGCGAGTTCGAATCCCACTGCTGACAATTCCAAATTACATTTTTTTATAATTTTAAATTAATTACTTTCATTTTATATATACATATATTATTAATTTTGCCTTATTTGTCAGAAAATGTTAAGAATTTAAAAGAAAGCAATAACCAAATTTCTTTAGAAATTCGTATACATATATGTATACATATATATGACAAATGCAAAAACTCGTGCTGTATATGTATTGACGTTGCCGACTGCGCAGTATGTAAGGCGGTGGCTCAAGCTATAGGACGTACGATTTGCGTGTGAGAGGTCTGCGGTTCGAATCTCGGTGCATCCCAAACAAAATTTTTATGTTTTTAAAATTTTATAAAAGCAATATATATGCACAAGACGCGTTTTTAACCACCAATTGATTTGTCAGCATAGTTTTCATAAGCATCTCAGTAAAAACAGACGCGCGCTGTACAGTTACAGTTATACGTGTATACACAGCAACGCGCAAAAAAAGGAACGGTTGTTTGTTTTCCCTTTCGCTCTTGCGCGCTCACTCACTATTGCTGCTCTCTTCCAAGAACGAGCGATAATGAGTTGAACATTGCTTAAGCTTATTTGGCTTTAAATTAGTTTTATATTTGCTTTATTTTTTTTGCTTTCCCCGATTAGTTCAGAGTCTACCACAGACGTTGTACGACTGTAGCTGCCTGACTTGTTTTTTTTGTTAACGCAGATAAGTGATTAATAACAAAATTACACCTAACAGTGGAACTAAAACACTGAATAATTTCAAAGGGAAAGCCCTTAACATAAGAAAGACCATTCCGATCACTACAGCATAATAGAGTCGCTATTATGTCGTTTGGGGTCTTGTGTTGCAGTCCCTTTGTAATTATATGCATTTATATATAAATCCACTTGATTTAAATGTCTAAAAGGGTGTTAATTAAATATTTTATTCCCGAAAAAAGCCAGATATATTATATCAGTGATTCTGCAAGCCTAACTGCGCCACGAGCTCTGGCGCTGCCGTCTTTGGTATATTCTAGTGATCAGTCGCCTGGTCCTGATCTGCACCGGTAATTTCGTGGAACCGCTTACACGTAAGCATCGCTGACGAAACTTTACTGGGGTTCATGAAGTCGAGGCTCTGTTGGCAAGTAGTAGGAAGGCCACTGGGCAGCAGTGCGAATATCGTCTCAAGTTTTATATTCATTACTTGAAATCGTTAATGCGAAATGTATTCATAATATATCGAAGTAAGTAATTAACAATGTTTGAGTAAACTCTATAGCTCATCGCTAAACGACGTAATACTGATGTCATACAAAGTTAAATATTGCAGTAAATAAACACAAGGGTAAAGCCTGTGGGTATAGCCCAATTTCAGTTATCCATTCGGCTGTTCATACTGATCAAGAGTATATATGTACTTTATAGAGTCTGTCAAACTTCTGGCATAAAGTTTATAAATCCCTCTGCAACGTTTAAATAGTATTAAAATTACGCAGGTAACCAAACAGTAAACTACAAAGAATGTCCAGTCAACAAAGCGTATTCGACTAGTAGCAACGACACTATTGACTACTACTACATTTAATCGTCCATTGAGCCTCCAACTCCCCCAATATATACAGGGTTTATATAGATTATATGTAACACGCAGAACGAAGCATCTCCGACCTTATAAAGTATTATATTCATGATCAACATCGACAGCCTAAATGATATAGCCATGTCCGTCTGTCTGCACGTATGAACATCTTGTTTTATATTTTATATAGTTTCGTATTTTTGCCACTCCTCCTTAATCCTTCGCAAATCGAAAAAAGTACTTCTAAAGTATTCAAGGAATGAATGATCATTAAGTTCATGCCAGCTGCAGCGGCAATTACTTTATTGAAAATAACAGCAAGACAGGTTATTGGACATACGATTTGCAGATGAGAAATCTGGGATTCAAAACTGAGACAAAATTTATAATTTGGTTGTTCTGCATTAGTAAATAGTTTCTATCTGTCTGCAAGTGCGTCTCAATAAAAACAGACACTTATAAAGTTTTACATACATCAACAGTAATGCAAAAAATTTAACAAAAAGTTTGCCTCGTTCACTATTGCTGCTCTCTTCCAAGAACGAACAATAATGAGTGAGCATTGTTCAAGCAAAAGAAACTTGCAAGGCATACAATGAAAAGGAAATTTGTCATTTGGCAATAGTCCAGATCGAACCTTTTCCTATACAATATTTTATATTCAAAATTTACTTTTATATTTTCTTAATCACAAGCGATTGAAGTTAATCATAAACATTACTTAATTTGTTTACTTTTTACGATTAGTGCAGAATCCCACAGTCGATTGCGATCGATTGTAGCCTTACCACCTTTCAGTTATAAATACTGACGCAAGGTACTATACTGTCACTGACACCCCGACTGGCCGGCTTGTTTTTTTATGAATATATAAATGTTTGCTTAGACAAGTCAATATCCAATATTATTACTAAGTTAGGTAAAAAGGAAGTTATGCATATTCCAAAACGCATAACTTTATATGTCAAAGACTCCTGGATACTCATATCTTGGCTCCACAATATTGTAAACGTATAGAACTCGTATATATGCGCACAAACTGAATAAATATAAACTCTTGTTGCCTATATATAAAAATTATTCAGATATGTAATTTGTTTTAGGACTCGTAAGATTACGTAAGAAAATTTATAAATGTTTAAATTAAAATACTTTAATTTTACTTCAAACTCATATTGCGTTAATATCTACTTGTGTAAACGAACCAAATTGCTGAATTAGCCCCGGAGTCATAAAACATAATCCGTGTTGTCATCATAATGTTTTATTATTAATTTGGATAATTTCCGAATAATATGACAAACCCCTCTGAGCACAACCGATTCAATTAAATAAATATCGATTGCCAACTATGGTCGTAGTGTAATGTCGTACATTTCAATTGACCTTATATATTATTTATAGTCAAAACACATTTTTATAGACACACTCTGCCGCGTCGACTGGTGTCTATCCGGTTTGTGATTCGATTGACCTTAAACTTATTTTCAAAAATTTATTTTCTAAAACCTTTGCGAAGCTCCAATTCATATTTGTTTGATAGATTTTAGAGGTCTTTATCTCACGGATGAAAAGTGACACATACAATTTTGTTGGTTTCGTGAGATTTGAGTAAAAATTAGATTAAAAATTGCTTTCAATACTCCAGGCGAATAACTTACTTATCATACCGCCAGTTAGATTGTTATCGATGTTTCTTTTTTTACGAGAATATAGTTTTCAATTATGTCTATATATAAAATAAATATCTTTTTTTTACTTACATTATATGCCACTAAAATGGTTTGAATACCCTGCAATTAAAAAAAAAACAGAAGATTAAATATTATGTTAAATTTCGATTTAATCGATTTCTTTGGAGAGTATAAATATATTTTCAGGTCTAAAAGCTTGAGTTATACTAGCCATTATTATGATAGCTAATGATAGTTATGTGAAATAGGTGTCCTCTGCGCTACATCAGGTGATGTCATACATCGTATTCTTTCTTTCGACATGCATCGGATTTTAACATGTTTGTGCAGAAGGAGGCGGGGGAGGAATATTTAGGCTTAAAAGTATGGGAATTATGGAAACTATTATTATTCTATGACTATGATTAATACTTTAATAAAGTTAACATTATTGACAATGCGATATATTTAATTTAATTCTTGCATCAGTGATTTATAAAAAAATTGTTGTCCTCATTTGTTTTTTGGGGTGAGCATTAGAATGCTTTTGTTACATGGAAAGTAAACTGGAATAGATCCATAATATTTTGAAAATTTTGCTTTGCTTGTTTCTGCGAACTTTGACAGAACCTATTTAAAACTGTTCGTAATTTGTATTGTTTTTGAAAATCCACCTTTTAGACAAATCACATATACGAATTCTTTGGAGAATACAAACCGAAATTAATTATGGAGATATCGGTTTGAATGATTGGGTGATTGTTCGCCCACTGCCGATTCTAGAACAGCAAGAAACCCTAAATGTCGAATATACTCTCTTCTATACGATACAAAAATTACGTTTATTCTATATATAGAATATACACAGATGTCATTAAGTAAATTTCATTTAAAATTTTTTAAGAACATTTCATTCTCCAGGCGCAATTTTATAGCTTCTCTAAAACTCAGATATATCAAACTATCAGGCACAAATCATAGTACTTAATATAAAACACGAATATTTAAATTAATAGAAGTGACTACTCTTAGAAATGTGGCCATAATTAAATTTGCCGATTTGTGGGGTAATGAGGTGAGATATCGAAAATATTACATAAACTCGATCTGGAGAGGGTACACAAGTAAGTTCACGCCAAATTTAATGTCTCAACAAAAGCAGAAGTTCAAACAATGATTTTTATTTTGTTCCGTCATGGATATACATAAAAGGATTATTTTATGTATTTTAATATATTCAATATATTTATTATATAACAGAAATTATATCTTCAATGAAGAAAAACAAAAATAAGTATATAAGTTAATATATATAAAATCAAAGAATGGAAAATAATTTAACTGAAAATAGTATTACTCATGACAAAGAACATTTTTTTTTTCATGGATTATGCAGTTATGCATTATGCAGTTCTTGATTGTTACTTCTAGGCCACCGCAACAAAACGAATGCAATCAGGATATATCTGAAGTGCTTTTCGTTTCCTTACATTTTTCGTGCATCTTATCAATAGAGGCAAGTTTTCAATTTGAGAAGATGCCATAAATTACATTTTAATTCTATTTGTTTCTTTCTGCACATCGATAAAAGGATTCATCACACGTTAACCTTTCTCTCCACCGCTTGCATATTTATTATTTTAGTGCGCTTAAAAAAAGAACGTCGATGGTCAAGTGAACAGAGTTGCACTGCATTGTAGTTTATTCGATCTCCGGTACCCAAAAGGGAACAGGGGCTAATAAGTTTGCAGAAATACATGTAACAGCATCTCCGACCCTAGGAAGTATTCTTTTAACTTAACAGATTCTTGAGAAGTATCCTATAGAAGTAATTCTGAAAGTTTCTTCAAGATTGGTCTATAAATAAGAAAGATAATTAGAAACAAAATTCTTACACTGAATCGCTTGTGCGTTGCTCTTTGCGGTCAACACATGTAAGCGAGCGGAAAGCGAATGACTGCGATACATTCGTATCCAAATGAAGTAGCACTCCGATTTTGATCAAGTATGTGCAAAACCTCCGTACTAAAAGTACATACTTTTTTAAGTTTGACGAAAGCGAAATTTGCCTAACAGGCAGAAAGAGTAATCTTCGACTATTAACAGCGGAGACGATATGACACGTAGATCTCACACACTATAAGAGCTAGAGTAACCAAATGCAAAAATTTGTGCTGAGATTGCCGACTTGACACAAAGCAGTGGCTCAAGTAATAGGACATACGATTTGCTGATGAAAACAAACAAGCTTCCAAACCACCAAATACTTTTATTATAGAGAACTTTATAGGATATTTTGTCATTTACACTGCTGCAGCAGCTAGTTACGCGCACCCTTACTTGCATCACAACATCTTTTATAGTTTTTATTTTGAATTCAATTGAAAAAAAAAATTGAATTATATTATAATATTCGAAAAATTATACAAATTTAACCAATTTCTGTTTCAATACATTTTCATAAAGCTATTTAAAATAAAGACACTCTTTTCTTGTCCAGTAAAATAGACGCATTTCAACTGATTAATTTTTTGGAACATAAGTAACTTATTTCAGTAATGAGTACTGCCTTCTTTGTGCGTATATATCTGGTCCTTCAAGTTGAATGGTTCGAGTTAATGTTTCTTTATTTATGGGGAAAATTCATGGACACGCTCCGATTTCAGATCGCTTATCTGTAACAAAGAGCGGCATTGGAAGTTCCTTTTCCCCTTGACTCACTACTCTGCACACACTTTGCTGACTACTCGTACTTCATACAAGAATACATTTCTCTTACATCGTCTCACCTTAGAAACTCCCATTACATAATTTAGTCATTTACCCGTTCTGCTGCTGGCATCAAGGTCGCTGCATTATACGTACATCTTCAGTGTTTATCGCGATAGCTCGGGCCGGGAACTCTGCCTACATGAACAGTGTCTGTTCGGCTTCAACTTGGTGAAGCCGTGCGCGATCCATGCAGGCAAGATTCAAGTATCTCACCGCCTTCACGTGGCGGTCCTGAGAAGCGGCTTGACACCCGACAGAGTTCTTGCAAAGGTGAGAACGCGGAAATCCAGCACGCCTCTGCACTCGAATCGAGTAGAATTCTGGTTAGCGTCTCTTCCACATTGGACGACTATACAGATGGCTTTCTCCAGATCGGTAGACAATAAAGAAGATTGACAGCTGATGACTAGAGCATTCCAACACCTCAGTACCCAGATTGAACACCTGGCGAAATGGCTGTTGGGCTAATGCTGCAGTCTTCTCTGTCCTTGCCGAGTCTTTAACTCTCGAATAACATCATTATTAAGTTGGTGGTACAGATGCAGTTGAAGGAACTCTTGCTTAGTGTTCGTCCTGGCTTTGAACACTTGTACCCATAAAGTCTTGTATTAACCCATACTGCTTGCAAAGGAATCCATGGGGACAAGGTTAGCAACTGTACATATGAGAGGAGATAGCGGCTGAAAGTTAGCACCCAACTGCATGAATGCCCCAAATACCCAAATGAAATACTCAGCGAATTTCGATGAGCAAAAAGAGTCGAAGGCACCCGAGTTACGCCAGACCGTTCCTCAGAAGGAAGCACCTCTATTGCAGTGCAAATCGGTGCTACAAAAAATGAAGCAGGCTATGTGCAAGCTGAAAAATATAAGTATGGATGTCAAGGAAGGTGGAATATCCACAAGTCAAGGGCAGCGAATAAGAAACCAAGGAACCCATCCCTGGCCACAGACTTCCAAACTGTAATACACAAAAAAAATTTCGAATAAAAAAAAGAGAACCAGAGACGATCGTAAAAGATAGCCAAAAGAGAGAGCCTGAGAAAGCTGATAAGGCAAATAAGACTAAAGCGCGATGCCGCCCAGATACCGTATCATAACCCATAAGCTTAGCGACGCAATACAAGGCTTGTTGAAGGAAACGGCTGCGGTGAAACCGTTAAACTTGAAATTCGAGATTTGGGCACCTTTTCCGAGGAATCAGAAGTGCAGTCATCAATATCGGAAGTAACAAACGGTTCTACTGAGGAGATACGAGTGCGTTTGACAATGGTAACGCAGACCTTTTGTTATTCTTTCCAAGATGTAGCAAAAGTCCTCAAAGAATCAAGAATTCGATTCGGGTGGACCCGACGCCGAGTAAAACGCTGTGACGCCATCAAACTCTGCTTTAAACGCTTCTGTGTTAATTATGACGGCAGAGACCTATGCATCAGATACGGAAAGACTGACCACATCTCTGGAAAGTGCATTATTGCCGGGGACAAAACTCGAGAGTCATAGTCTCAAATGTCGGACGATTCCTGACATAACTCTGATATCAGAGAACATCGCGGGCAAAGTTAAGCGTTGGAGGGTCCCTGATATTTACACCGGTAGTGACCACCAGTATATGTCATTTGGAATGCCAGGTGGAATGTCCGGCGTCTGAACAAGGCAGCATTGGTCGCCGAAGTTGACAGGAGAACCAACGTAGTCCAATATACAGGAAATATTGAAACAACAGTTGTTAGAGTCATCTCGATGATTAAAAGAGCCTGCGATATTGCAATGCCCAAAATGGAAAACAGACGCAAAGGGCCAAGAAGACTACTGGTGGACAGACGTAATCCGCATCCTAAGAGCGAATTTTCTAAGATGCTGCCGCCGCGTAACTAGAGGCAGACGCCGAGGAAACTTCATTTAAGAGGAGATCGAGAGCAGGAGAGCTAGAAAAGATCTGAACATCGCCATACGGAAAAGTAGGCTTGAGAAATGGAAAACCCTCTGCGACGATATTAACTCCTACGGCCTAGTGTATAAAATCGTCATGAGGAAGCTCAAGAACAATCCCCTTGTCTGGAAACGGAGAAAATGGACAACACAGTTCATAGTGCCAAACGAATAGAGTCAGTAATACCAGCAGACGACAACCCCGTGGAGCTGTTTACTAGGAACAAGCTGCCCAAAGCAGCAAAAAGCATGAAACATGGAAAGGCGCCTGTTTTTGCAGAAAACCAACCCGAAATGCTGCTGGACACGTATAACGCGTCCCCGACACTTGCAAAGTACAGCGGCTAGTCCTGATAAGGAAAGGAAAAGGTGATCTCGAAACTCTGCATACTGAATACAGCAGGAAAGTTGCTAGAAAAGCTAATTAAACCTCGCTTGACAGCTGCGGTTGAAAATGCAGGAGATTTCTCTGCGAAACAGTACGGCTTTGGACCAGGTATGTCCACAATTGGAGCAATGACAGAGGTCACTCAAGCAGCGCTCGAAAATCGCCAAGGAATCCACCATTCGCGCTTAATTGTTCTACTGGCAACGTTAAACGTGAAATATGCATTCAACAGCTTTAGGTGGACGGATATGATACGATCGCACACGTTTCCAAATACCAAGGTATCTTATGTACCAGACCATGACGTAGGAAAAATGTATACAAGTTACACCCGGAGCAGCACAGGGATTAATACTTTGACCAGAACTCTGAGGTTATACGCATAAAAATAGCCGATGACACCTTTTTTGTAGGATATGCGGACGACATTGTGGCAGTCATCCCGGCGCGGAATACAGAATATGCACAACGTAAGCTCACGCAAGTGATATTCCGTGTTAAGGATTGGTTTGATTCCCGTGGACTACAGCTAGCAACAGACAAAACGGAGCTGATTCTAGTTACTAGTTTACAAATCCCATTGGAGATGGATATGAGGATAGACAAGAGCGCTGCAAACAACGAGTGCTTTAAGAATAATTAGTGCGTACCGGATTGTATCTGCACCAGCAGCAATGGTCATCACAACTGTGATACCGATTGATCTATTGGCTCGAGGACGCAAGAAAATACATGGCAAGGCACAAAGCTGACATCTTTAGGCAAGAATCCCTCAACATATGGCAAGAAAGGTATTCGAAGGACAGCAAGGGAAGGTGGTCAGCAAGACTTTTACCCGCTCTCAAAGTCAGAATTCAAAGAAAACACGGTGATATAGACTATTATGTTACACAAATTATGATAGGACATGGGTATTTCAGTTAATTTCTACGTTCTATAGGTAAAGCCACAGAGGCTAATTGCGTTTATGGGGATTCCGATGAAGAAAACGCCGAGCCCACAGTATTGCACTGTAAGCGATTTGAGTAATACCAACGCTTTTCCGAAGTGGAGATAGGCATGATGCGGAGTGGTTTTTAGTGGGTGCGAGCCCCACATACACCATTGTAACGGTAGTGCGATATTCATTTTCTTAAGTTTAATAACTAATGCATTGGTGACAAACGACTTGACCATTCCACCAAGCACTATCTTCAACTCAACAGAGCATTCTTTTTAAATTCACCGTGGCTTCTGAGAGGTGCTCTTTAGTAACCAGTCACCCATTGTATCGATTTTTATTCCATATTTATTAATGTGTATTATCGCTTGTCGGCAAACACACGAAATTTCTTGATTAAATAATGGTCTCCCAACTTTGAACCGATCGGGATTCGAGCAATTCTCACTTCCATTTCATTGTCAGTTTTCTTTTTTTCAACAAAATAAAAATAAATTTTTTAGACGTAAATGTAGTTCTGACGAACTTAAAAATTGTTTGAATTCCACTACAAAATTCTTACGAACCCCTGAATTCATCATAATTAGCATCCTGTAACACTTTTCAAACATATAAAATTCCTCGGTGGAAAGAAATTTCAGCAAATAAACAGTTAATATGTAAATCTAAGGCCTATTTTGAGGACCTGAACCAGTTGTTTTATATAGAAGACATTCAAAATGGATGGGCGGTTAGGCCAAGTTCATACTTCTAAAAGAAGATTATGTTAAAATAAAACAATACAAGAAAAAGTAGTTTTAAATTAGCTTCCTCGTTCAAGACTCTAAAAAAATTGGAAATCAAAACAAAAAATCTGTTAATTCGTCTGGTTTTTTTGACTCTGAACTAAAAGTTCAAAGTCTACTAGGTTTGACGAAAGCGAAATGTGCGTAACAGGCAGGCGAACAGGCAGACCCTATAAAGTATATATATTCTTGATCAGCATCAACAGCCGTGACGATATAGCCATGTCCGTCTGTCCGTCTGTTCGTCTGTCCGTCTGTCCGACTGTCCGTCTGTATGAACACCTAGATCTCAGAGACTATAAGAGCTAGAGTAACCAAATTTGGTGACAATACGTGTATTGCTTGCACGCAGATCAAGTTTGTTTTAGATTTTTGCCAAGCCCCCTTTTGCCCCCGCAAATCGAAAAACGTATTACTGAAGCTACCGACTTTAGATTCGGCACATATGGAGAATGTCCCTTTGTGGACGTTTTCTGAAAATTTCAGCACGATCGGATCATAAACATAAAAGATATTAAGGAATGAATGATCACCATTTTCATGGCACCTCTGCGGCCAAAATTGCCGCACAGGCGCGAGTTCGAATCCCACTGCTGACAATTCCAAATTACATTATGCACAGACGCGCTGTACAGTTACAGTTATACGTGTATACTACACAGCAACGAGCAATAAAAGTAGCGGTTGTTTGTTTCCCTTCTTCGCTCTTGCGCGCTCACTCACTATTGCTGCTTTCTTCCAAGAACGAACGATAATGAGTTCAACATTGCTTAAACTTATTTGGCATTTAAATTTATTTTTATTTGCTTAATAGGAAGCGAATTAGAGCAACGACAAAATGATATAAAAAGTATTTATTGAAGTTAATCATAATATATATTACTTAATTTTTTTGCTTTCCCCGATTAGTTCAGAGTCTCCCACAGTCATAGCGCGACTGTAGCTGCCTGACTTGTTTGTTTCTGTTCTTGACTCTTGACCTAGCTAACAGTTAACCGACAAAAGTTAAACACTTTAATTAAATTAACATTATAGTTAATCTGATGGTAATTATGAAGTCCTGAACTACTTTAACGACAACTAGGCCCAGTGCTGATGACTTCTGCTATGTACAAAGAAAATGGTACTTAGTCAAGCCGAGCATCAGATACGACGACGTACAGTACATTCTGGAGATACAAATTCAAAGCGCAAAACCAAAAACCAAATGAAAATGGCTACATTGCGATCATTCGCCGTCGCCAACCACGAAAGTATAAGGGCCTCGTCCTCATCATATATCAACTCGTAGAGAATGTGAAGTGCGCCAGATATCATTGATTCAGTCAGTTTTTGTTGGCATTAATGTGTGCAGCCAAAAGTGGATCCTGGGTTAACATAACTATCATGAAAGAATGTATATTCCGCTGCGTTTAGTCTCAAGGCAAGCTGATCTCGTTAACTGAGATCAGAAATTAAGAATGGAACCCCCATTGACGCAACTTTAGATAAATGTCGAGCATTTGTCGCCTGAGCAACGTCAACATACCGCACTGCCTGTATTTTTACTAATCGGTTCAGATGCACCAGTAGTAATGTTGTTTCCGTTCATCTTAAACGTTTTAGATACAGCCAACTTGATTGTTTCTGTTCTTAAGGAATCATCGGACCATTAGAAAACTCGGACGTATTTCTGTATTTCTGATGATTACAAAACTGTATAATTAATACACACTTGACATGAATCGATGGGTGATTAATGTTCGCCAAAATCGATCTAGCAAAAAACTCTCCCATAGTTGGTACTCAATCAAAATCGACGCCTCCGATTTAAGATCCGTCGATATGATTAAACTGCACCCGCACTAAAACGGCACCACAAATCTGATTTTGTTAATGCACTCAAATATCAGGGCGACATACAGACAAATATATGTATCTCAGAACAATTGTACCTAGAAGTTAAAGTCAGTCGTCAACAACTTCATTTGAATTGATTTCTATTAACGTTATACTCAAACAATATCGTTTGTTTTGTCCTAATAAACACAATCATTCTTAGATGTATATACGCACGCACACACATTGTATAGTTCCTATTGGCGCGTATATTTAAATGTCCAATTTAACTACGTATTATTGTCAAATACTCTGATCTTTAGTCCCTGAAATTCAGGTGTTCAACCAGATGGGCAGGCACATTGCAGGATTAACTCGGTTATTGATGGTGATCAATAATATATATATTTTATAGACTAAACTATTATGTGTGACATTAATTTTTTCCAATTTCTGGGCGAAATAGTTGAGATAGTTGCGTTCATACAGACGGATATGTTTGAGTCGTCTCTGGTGTTGCTACTGATAAAGAAAATAAATATTTATAATTTAATTCGTGGGACAGGGTATATACAGTTTACTTTATTAACATTTATTACTTTTTATAATTAATAATGTCAGCGAAGATTTTATATGCACTGATCTCACTTGATAAGCTTACGATCGGCTTTTGTTTTTCACCTGGATTTATTTTTCATTATTTTAAAATGTAATAAGTAACGTTTTTTACTAATTAACTTAATTTGCTTCATTTAAATTGCGAGCAACTCTAGAGTTCACAAATATGCATTTGGTGTGGTTTTAATAAAATTATTTGATGGATATTGCCAAACTTGATTGTTCACGCCGATATAGAATATTTACATTTTATACATATATGTATAGTGAAATCGCTGACATCTACTGTACATTCACTGCACTCGCACAATTTTATAACACCCTTTGAACACATTTTCGAAATAGCAGTAAAGCAATAAAAAATGCAGAGGACGGAATTTTGTGGACACATACATATGTAGAGAAGTATGTATTTTTATAATAATAACATTCATATATAGATAGCAACAATATGAACACACGGATACATATTTACTACTTTGAATATAGAAACAAACAAAACTACATACATACATATATGTGTATATACTACTCGCGTGCTTATTTTTATACACAATGTATGCATACACAATCCAACTCGTAATTCCTACCTGAAAATGTTAAACACTGTCCATAAAATAATTACTGTACTTTATACGAAAGCGGTTTTATAATTCATTTAATAGCAAAATAATCCCTCGAGCAAAACACAATCAATACAATCATATGGGGTGGCTTTAGGGACATTTGTATCCGATGTATCGATATTATATATAACATTCGATATGTTAGAAATAAATGTAATTTCGATAATTAAATTACATCGATATCTATAAAAATATCTATTAAATATATAATTAAACTATATAATACTAAATAAAATTCTATTTAAAATATGAAGTGCCTATAAAAACAGTTTGGCGGCATCATTTTAGCGGCACGAATTGTGCTGTTTTGAATTGCAAAATACATTACTACAGTTTAGTTCAAAAGGGAAAATGTCGGTTTGTTTATACATACATAACTGTATATTGTTTAATAAGTATGTTCTAGTTTTAGTTTACTTTTTAGTTGCTGTGAAGGCAAACCTGCTTTTGGCAACTGACAAAAGAAACTAAAATTCTAAATATCAGTTAAATAATACAATATTTAACGAAAAATTGATGATTTATATAAAATCAAAGCGATCATTCGAGCCCGCGCAATTCGAGCCCGTGCAGACTGCAATTATCTTACAGATGTTTAAACAACACTTTTTTATTGCATATGAATTCATTGATTGCCCATCAGAAAGTTTTTCTTTATTTACAAATACTCGATCAAAAACTGAATACTACATCACTTTATTTACATATGCATGTATTGCAGTCATTCGCTGTCTCGCTCGTACACATGTGCTGGCCGCAAAGAGTAAAGCGAAAGCTACTTAATGTAAAATTTCTTTTCCGATTATCCTTCTTATTTATAGACCGATCTTGATGATTGCTACTCTATAGTATTCTTCAAGCACCTGTTAAGTTAAAAGTGTCTACGCCAAGATATGTGGTCATAATTACGTTTTTCTATCTATAGGGGTATACAAGAACCTTTATGTAGAATTTTGTGTTTCTAGCTCTTTTAGATCGACGCGTTCATACAGAGAGACGGACATGGCTCAATCGACTCGGCTATTGTTATTGAGTAGGATTATATATACTTTACAGGGTCTGTCAAAATATTTAATTTAAGAGACTACACTGGCTATTATATTGTCGCGCTCGCCTTTGACTTTCGTAATTTTTTGTTATATCTTCTTTTTAAAATAACATTCGTGCAAAAAATATAAGTATGTAATAAAGTAATTATTTTATTAAATATTCTATGAAATTTCTGGAAAACGTGCGGATAGTTGCACACTCGATGTGCGCCAAATCTGATATCTGTAGCTATATAATTACGTTTTCTTCAATTTGCGGTGGCGGAAAAGGGTTTGCCAAAAATATAAAACAAGTAGTGTTGTCACCAAATTTGATAATTCTAGCTCTTATAGTCTCTGAGATCTAGGTGTTCATACAGACCGACAAATGGACAGACGGATATGAATACAAGACGGACATGAATACAAGGCGGACAAGAATATATATACGTTATAGGGTCGGAGATGACTCGTTCTACTTCTTAGGCTTTCACTTTCGTCAAATTTAAAAGACTTATACTTTTAGTACATAGAATAAAAATGATAATTAAATTATAACATTGTGTAACGACCAGGGATATATCAACAAAGCCATTGCGGCATGCATGAAAATGCGGTCATTCGATCGACATACATATGTGCAAGATCGAAGGCATTTCGATTGAGAACATAAGAGTATACATATATGTATACTGAACTCATGAACAGAAACGAAATGCGAATGCATGCACCATAGTCCGTGCATTACCTTCTACTTGCGTTTTGCTCTCAGATGCTCTTTGCTGTGGCGTTCGACCGCTTGCTTCTATGGTGAAGTATGCAAATTATATCACTTTATTGAAGGAAATGAACCCACTTTATATTATATGCTTTCTGCACAAACTCTTTAAAATATTACAAATATCACAATAAAAGCACATTTAAAAAAATGTGAATACATGAGGTCTAGACTATGACTAGACTAGAATGATGAAAGAATAAAATATTTTGCATCGGGAACCCTTATGTCCACAACACGGTTAAATTTCACAAATGCCGACAATTATGTTGCAAGTCAAAAACTAATATATTCACAATAATATGTATTTATTATGATAATTGTAATATTTATAAGTATTACTTGTAAAAGTTTTATAAATATTATAATAATCATTGTAACATTTTTTAAATATTGGTGCGCAAACAATAAAAAGTTGCGCAAGTTGCCAATACAAATTTTGGGAATTGGTGTAATTGCAGTTTAATAATAATAGTTTATAAAAATATTAAATTTCGAGCCTAACCGGGTATCCGAGGTTCGGTTCAGAACCTTGCCTTGCTCGTATGTGCACATGCTAATGGAAAACGGTCGATGTAAATCGCTTCAAAATCATTCATATGCATATGGAATCCCATAAATGTAAAATTTGATTATAAATTATTACTTTTCAATTTAAAACCCATTTGCTAACAAAATATATGAAGCTAACCCATTCAGACTATCTTGGAAATATCATACCAAAATGCTTTTGACGCAGAACCATGATAATTTTATATATGAATTAAAGTATTTTACCTATTGACTCAATTGTTACTCAGCAAGTCTATATGTCTGTATTCGTTTATGTAAAAGTACAGTTATACATACACATGCAATATCGTATATGCATATGTACATATGATTGACAAGTAAACTAAAGTCTTGTATTTGTGTTTCAACCCTCGAGCAGTAACATTCGTTTCTTATAAAGGCTTTAAAATCATTTCAATATTGCAATAATGCGTTTCTTTGGCCTTAATATGCTGCCAAAGGCTCATACGCATATAAGAAAATTAAATATATTTCGTAAGTTCAATATTCATATGTATAATATAAAATAAAATGTATAACATATAATATAAATATAAAATAAATAAAGTAATTAAATGTATGTGACATATTTTTTAGAAGTTAACTATGTGAAACCATATTCAACAACTTTCGAGCCCAAGGAGCCGGTTGTTCTTACGAAATCAATACCCGGACCGAAATCAACTGACCTTAAAGCTCAACTTGGTGCAGTTCAGGTAAATTTCTACAGGGCATTATACGCTAGCATAGGCTATTACACAAAAAAATTCATATACAAACATATACACATATTGCATTTATGCTATTGCTGCTGATTCTAGTAACCCACAACCTCAAAAAACATAGTATAGACAAACTATGCAAGTTGTGCTCATTAGAGAACTTGTTTTCCCTTTGGAAAATCGTAAATATGTCGTATTAAAATATTTTTTCTTTTACAAATCCAAATATTGCCTAACCGCATTAATATTATAGAATCGCCTGTTTGATGTCATGAACTTGAAGAGCAGCATACAATTTAGACAATTTGGAATTTAGACTTCTGTTATTATACGTTGTGCAGCTCATTCAACTTTGAAAGTCTCACCATATATTCTGTGAACCTGGAACACAAATTTTAAAAGTACTCTTTTTTAAATATATGCTTGAAAGATTATTTTTATAGCACAGTCAGTCAGCAGACAAGCAGTAAAATTAGAATTAGAATTACGATGACATTTTAACAGTCGTATTTTCAATTCATACTTATATTCTATATATCTACTGATATATTTGACTAGTTAAAAGTTACATTAATTAGAGGGCTTGTACATCAAATTTTTTTTTTTTTTATACAGAATTGAAGGTTAGCTTATGTGACAACTATATTAGTAGTATGGATCATTGTAAATAAAATTAAAAAAATATTTGTTCTTTTTGTTTTGCAGAATACTGGAACGGTACAATTTTTTGCCGATTATGAAAAGTCCACTGGAAACTATATTTATGATGTAGATGGAAATATTTTACTTGATGTTTATACTCAAATTTCGTCAGTACCGTTGGGTTATAATCATCCAAGGCTCCTCAATCTCTTTAAGGATGACAAAAACATTAAAAGTAAGTCCCTATGACATTTCGGGAGGGGTGCCTGCAGATACATATCTCCTTGGCCCTACTACTGATTCCTCCATCTTGTCATCAGTCTTGTCAATCAGACCTGTACAACTTTTCAATAAGATACCTTCAAAGCTTAGGGACGAACATGCCCAGACATCAGATTCAATATCGTTGTCCTGATCAGGAAAGTGTGGTCTGCCGCACTGCCTCTGTTTATACGATACACATTTGTGGATAAATTTATAATACACTCGGCAAGGAATACGGAATTTTGAGCAGCATCAGTATTTGTTATTGAACATATACAAAATCGTTAAAGAAATTCATTTATCATTCATTTCCAGAAGAGGTAATAGATTATTCACTTTTACTGACTGAAATTATTTCCTTGGGATGCACATCCTACTCTTGATATATAATCTGTAAATCTGTATATATAATCTGTAAAATGACTCAACTTCTTTTAGAAATGGTAAGTAGTTTTTCAAAAGCTGTTAATCATTCTTAAACAATATATACAAACTTTGCAGAAATTCCGAGCCGAAATACATAACATAAATGGCTGATATGTTAAATGAGACACATAATAATGTTTCAGTTTTTTTGCTTTACCGGTTTTGGTCATGTATTAGTCCCTTTTCGGATTAATATTATTATCGCACTTATTAATTTCATATACGGCAACAAATTCCCAACTCAAACCTTACACCTAATACATCAAGCAATGTCAAATTTCCGGAACAAAACCGAGCATCTGCAGTCCAAAGACAGCTGATCCAATCGTATATTAGTGATCGAGTTTTCAAAGCTCACTAGTTCCACGAAAACTGGATTTGGTGTATTTATGAATCCCTTGGAAATGACAGACGACTTCCTTGTTTAAGAATTTTTCGGAACAATACACAGCATATAGGCAACCAAACATTATTATGTTTAACCTCGTATGAGAGTACATTGTATATATGTATAAATGTACATGATAGACTTGATGTTTCTAGTTAATATACATATATGCTGAGATCGACAAATTCATTCAGACAACCGGACATGAGACAATCGCCTCAGCGGATGTTACTGATCAGAAATTGTTTCTAGAGCATCCCACTCCTGCCTCGTCCTGTTATATACTTCTGTACAAAGAAGGGTTCCCATATATATCTGTGTAGAACTTACTAGCTTAACACTTTGGTATATGCGATATATAATGCCCAAATGTACATTTTCTATTTCAGCGCTTATCAATAGACCCGCGCTTGGCGTGTTTCCCGGAAAGGAATGGCCGGAAAAACTTCAGTCAATATTGATGAATATTGCTCCAAAAGGATTGAACAAAATCACTACAATGATGTGTGGATCATGCTCAAACGAAAATGCTTTTAAGAGCATTTTTATTTGGTATGTACAGATACGTAATACTGATTCTATAAATAATATAAATACCCAACTAAAGAGTCAACAACCTAAATATATATCCATGCTTGCCATCCATTTGTTTGGCCATCACTTCAGATATCTGATCTGAAAACAAGGAACTGATAAACCCCATTAGATGCTAAATATTATAATTACCACGTAGCCAAAAATAAAACAGAAATAATAGTTCTCACTATTGGTAATCAATAACCCTTAATGTATATAGTTAAAAACAAAAAAAAAAAAAAAATAAAAACTTAAAAAAAGATGATAAATGCCTTATAGATGAAATCACATATACAAATTGACCCAATTTTCTTTAATATGTCCAAGATAATGTAGATTCTATAGTTTTTCCCTCTATCTATTTAAATTTATGAATGTCGGACCCTATATTTATCAGTACCAAAAACCAAGTCGTTTGAGCCATGTCTGTCTGTCCATCCATCAGTCCGTTCGTCCGTCAAACTGTCTGTCTGTATGAACGCGTCGTCAGCAACTATAAGAACTAGAAACACCAAATTTGGCATAAAGCTTCCCGTATGCCATACGCAGATTAAATTTATTTAAATTTTTAGATTCCAAATTAGGGCCACATTTCTTAGCATAAACACTTCTAGCTTAACATCAATCGATAAATAAGAGCTATGATCAGAAAATAAATAAATGCAAGCAAGCCACTAGAAACGTATCGTCGTCCAAATAGGGCTAAAAATGAATCATGACCATAGATAGACGGTTAACCTACCACAATCGTTATTTATGTAGTTACTCATAAAAATATTATTATTTATTTTACAGGTACCAAAATAAAATTCGTGGAACCACCGAATTTACAGCAGAGGAAATGAATTCGTGTATGATAAATATGCCACCAGGAGCCCCAAGACTTAGCATTCTTTCTTTCAAAGGCGCTTTTCATGGGCGCACTTTAGGTGCTTTATCTACAACGCATTCAAAGTACATTCATAAACTTGATGTTCCATCTTTTGACTGGCCTATTGCATCATTTCCGCAATACAAATATCCGTTAGATGCAAATATAGTGGAAAATAGAAAAGAAGATGAAAGGTGTTTAAGTGAAGTACAAAGTCTTATAGATCTTTATAATACTAAAGGCATGCCAGTTGCTGGAGTCATAGTAGAACCGATACAAAGTGAAGGTGGTGATAATGAAGCTTCGCCAGAATTTTTTAGAGCCCTTCAAAAAATTTGTAAGAAAAATGGTGCTGCACTCTTAATTGATGAAGTTCAAACTGGAGGAGGAAGCACTGGAAAGTTTTGGTGCCATGAACACTTCAACCTTGAAACCCCACCTGATGTCGTTACATTCAGTAAGAAATTGCAACTTGGAGGGTATTTCCATAATGAAGATTTTATACCGAAAGAACCCTATAGAATTTTTAACACTTGGATGGGAGATCCAGGAAAAATTATTTTATTGGAAGAAATATTAAGGGTTATTAAAGAAGAGCAACTTATGGAAAATGTTAATATTGCTGGAAAAGTTCTAAAAGACGGACTAATGAACTTAGAAAAAGAATTTCCGCATCTGTTAAACTCTACTCGAGGACGAGGTACATTTTTAGCAGTAAACTGTTGTAATACTAAAGTACGAGATTTGGTAGTGAACACTTTAAAGCTCCACGGCATTCAAACAGGCGGTTGTGGAGAAATTTCAATACGCTTTCGTCCAGCTTTAATATTTAAAGAATATCATGCCAACATTGTTTTGGATAGATTTAGGACCGTTTTGAAAACAATTTAAATTATTAAATTGTAAATAAATGTGCTCTGAGTAATAAATATATAAAACTTTCAAATGTTTATTTTTTAATTAATAATATACATATGTTGGATTACACATAGCCATGTTGACGTGAAATGAGTCAGCTCAAAGCGAGAGTTCACACAATAAACCTGCATTAAACAATATTGTTGGTACCGTTCTAACATTCATTTATTATATACTATTTCCAAAAGCCCACAATTTTAATTTTAGCCTTATTTACATGATCTGTTAATTGTGACAAAGCTCATAATTCATAGATATTCGTTTAAAAAAATACTAGTAAACAACATAGCTTATAACTTAGTTTTGAAAAATCAAGTTTTATTACCACTAACGTACTTCAACTTTCATCTCTTGTGATCAGAGATAATGCAAATAAAATGCAAATGCAACTATTATCAAAAACTAATTTCTTGCATGGGGTAAAACTAATTTATTACAAATGAACTAAATTAAAGCGCAAGGTTATTATTTTAAAGAAGCCATCATCTATATAATAACACTCCGAGGAAAATTTGCTCATTAAAAAATTAAGAGTATTTTCATGTTTCCCATACTTTCAATATGACTCCTCAAACACTTGGGTTTATTAATCGATGAACTAATTAATTTTAAGGGCTTTTCTGGAATATCGAACTTGTGTGCGGTCTGCACAATATCCCGTGACCCTAACTTTATTTAGTTATACTGCTATCGGTCTAATCGCCGTACTTACCTCGGTGATATTGTGGCCTTAGGCATTGTAAATATATATATATCAGTATCAACAACAGAGTTGGGCTATATTCGTCCATCTGATTGTTTGCATAAGATCCTGACACTCGTAATTCTGAGATCATGAGACACCAAATTTATTAACTTTAAGAACAAGTGTATTGAAAGAAACCTTTGAGTTTCAAGAAGATCGTAGGGCAAGACAGAATTAACGACAGCGAACGCTAACGACACTGTCCAATTCCCTAGCAAATCATAAAATGTACCGACACTATCAAATAACATGGCCATTTTAATTTAGTCACAATTTGACTACTATATTATTTGTAATATTAGAAGGAGTTCCATTTTAACTCAGATATATATAAGTATATATGCTGAGTGCGATTAATCCCCTTGTTCTATATTGTATTTATATGCTATTCTCATTTAAAATGGGAAAAAGGGTATAATGACTTTTTGCAAATGTATGTAAAAGGCAAAGGTAGGCCCCTTCGACCCTATAAAGTGTATATATATTCTTAATCACTATCAATAGCATATTCGCTTGAGGCATATCTGTGTACAAATGCAAAAGCTAGCTGCATGCAATAAATTCTTACGCTATATGAGTGTTTAAAAAAGTATTGTTTAAACACCTGCTAGCGACTTCACTACTGCACAGTATATTAAACTGTCGCTTGCGCTCAACTGATACCTATTTCCACGATGAAAATTCCTTCTTTTGTTATATACCTGTTTCTAAACAAAAAGAAAACAAAACATTGAAATGTGACAGCCCCTTTGAATTAATTTAAATCTCTCGTAAAGGTCGCCGTCAAATTACTTTTATTTATTGAATTTTTGTACTTAAGTTATGCACTTTAAGAACATATTACTAAAATGAACATACATGAACGTTTCCACTTATTTAAAAAATTTGACAAACCAATCTAGTAGGCAATGGGCAAAGCATCAAGCTAAATGAAAATCATTGGTTATTACTCCGTCTCGTGATTATTTTCGTGCCTATATGTATTGTATATGCTGATATACAAATATTTAGGTAGAAGAAACTGTTATTAACAATGAATACTTTTAGTAAATTGTAAATTTGTAACTTTAAAAAATCAACAATTGTACAATACATTTGTAATGCAGTTTATTAAATTATATTATGAACCTCTTATCTGCTATTTGTTGAAATATATGCATGGCTCTTTAATTAATTTTCAAGTATTACTCCAATTCATCAATAACTGCATGTGCGGAATTTTCTAAAATGTTTGAAGTGTTGTCGATTTGGCTTGAGCGTGATCCGGGACCGACCAGTCCATCACTAGATTCTGTAGCCCGATTTCCAAATTCTTGCATTTTGATTATTAACATCGCAAAAACTTGAGCCGGTAAAGATGATTGCAGTACTTGTAGAAGGCGAGCGGGCTGACCACATACAACGATGGCATTTGCTAAATGCTCGACGCCACTTTCAAAATCTCCACGAGCTATTAAGGTTTCGCCGAGCTGAATTTCTTGAAGGAAATATCTGAAAGTAATTGTCACAATTAGTATTTCAAAAAAAATTATAAGGGACATAATCGAAAATCAAGAGAAAAATTGTCAGTCGATACCATTTCTACTTTCGAATATATACATACATATATACTAAGATAAGCACAAACGTACAAATCGTGCGCACACCAAAATATGCCGAAATATCTTAAACCACTAAGCAAGACCTGACCTGTTCAAGAACAAAAATACTGTCTACTACACTCTCCGCATAGTGTTGACAAATGTCCCAAATTATATGAAGTTTTTTAGAAAGACATTTGACAGAAATTTTGTAGCACTACAAATATGAGCACTAAAAACTAGATAAATGGGAGATGAGTTTTTTTTTATATATTGTGCCAATAAATTTTATTGTTAAATAAAAAAATGAAATTTAAGGGAATTGCAAACACCTTTAAAACCGGAGACATAGTTTTAAAGATAGTCTCAATTATTATACCCGTCACTCGTAGAGTGTGAGGGTATTCGTAACATGTAACTGGGACACGATCCTATAAATTATATATTTTTTGGTCAAGTTTGCAAGTTAAGAGTTTTGTTAATGGTAAAGTTCGCTTTTGTGTTGTCAAAATTCCTCGTAAAGATCTCGCTTTAAAAGAATGCAAACTAATTTTCACAAACAAATCTATGCAGAAATGGTAATTTTGTGTCGAGAATCTGGACAACTATGCAACACGTTTTAAATATGGGGGTACCGGGTTGAAAATAACTCGAGAACTGGTCGTCCGCGAAATCTGAATGGCAAACTGAATTCCAATACGCCCTTAAATTTAGTGCGGTCATTGACTCGACGCAAAAACTATTCGTTGGGCCTGTAAAAAACCTTACATTTGCCAAGGCATACAAAGATCAGTCAGTCGAGTTCTGTCGGTAAGTCATTTAGCAGATGAGTCGGAATACAATTTTTTTTAGGTCAGATGGACGCTAGCGACACTTTGGAGATGCTTATAATCACTAATATACAATAAGAATAGGCTAGCATGGTGGTGGTGTCTTGATAATTTGGAGTTGTATGGCTCCTGCAGGCGTCGGTAATTTAAAATTCACAGAGAGTATCATGAACCATAGAAATTATATTGAGATACTCAATAAAAATTTGAAGAAAAGTGCTGAAAGGCACAGCAAACACCCCACAAAATACTGATATCATTCCCATGTAGCACGTACGGAACAGATTGAAGGAAAAACTAAGGGGCCGTAAATTCGAAGTAAACACGACTTAAAGGTAGCCTTGCAAGAGGAAAGGGATTCCTGGATTCCCTAGTTTCGTCTATGCCTCGGCGGATTAGTGAAATTATTAAAATGAACGGTTATCCCACCAAGTATATCCCACTGAATAACCTTGTAAGTGTATCTCGACTTTTGTCGAAAACGCTTTAGAAAATTACTGTTTTTTGTTTTGTTTCACATTCTTAAATATGTAGTTAATTATATGGTATATACATTTTTTATCAAATTAAAGCAGTTCGGGAGAAAATCGCATTTCTTGTACCTTCAATAAAAAACTTTAAGCAGCTGTGAAAATTTAACTAGGTATCAAAATACTATTAATGCAGGTTGTCTGATTATTGTTTTACCATACAAAATATTACTTAATTTTTTTTTATCAACAATTGAGCACCGAGAACTTTTTCTTAACCACCAGATTGACATTCACGTAGGAAAATTTTAGATAGTTGGACTATGGAGAAATGCTCAAACCAAGATTTTTAATGCAAGGGATATGACCGTTATATTGTACGTAAAATCAAGGAGAACCCAAGGTTATCGGATCCAAAAGGGGCCAGTCAAATGGAGAAGTAATGAGAAGTAAGTAAAGTTATTCCATCCCGAAACTATACGTCGCATGCTCCGGGAACATGATTTTAATAGCAGAATAGCTGTCTCGCTATTTATAAGCACGAACCTTTTATAAGCATGAGGAATTAAAAGACCCGCTTGAAATTTGCCAAGCATCACCTAAAGAAAGATTCGAGTTTTTGGAATAGTGTTATATTCGCTGATGAGTCAAAATTTAACATATTTGGCTATGTGGGGCGTTAGCCAAATATGAAGCTGCACCCAAAAAAATTTGAAAGCGACTATCAAACATGGCGGTGGCAGCGTTGTTTGTTGTTTGGGCCCTGTATATCGGCGGCAGCCGGAGTTGGAAACGTGGAGCTCACCGAGATTACAATGGACAAGACTCGTTAACTTGGTATTTTTAAGTTTAATTTGCTGGAAAGTTCGGAGAATCTGGGACAATTTTTGATTTTACCAAGACAATGAACCCAACCATCTGGAATCACCAACACAGTCTCCTGGCATGAATGTTATTGAAAATCTGTGGGCTATTCTGGATTAAAATATCCGAAAAAGATCATTTTCAAACAAAAACGATCTGAAGTCAGCATTGGTTGAGGAATGGTCCAAAATTTCGCCAGAGTTGACCCGAAGACTTGTGGAATCCATTCCAAAGAGGCTCAATATGGTTATTGAGCAGAAGGGTGGTAACAGCGAATAATATAACGCATTTTATATAAATTTAACAAAAATAATTCAGTTCTGGTTGGTTGGATGAATTAAGCTGTTCAGTTATTTTTAGTTTTAAGTTGATAAAAATATATAAAAAAAAAATAAATGAAGTAATATTTTGATCCAACAACCTGCATTATGGTATTTTGATATATATTTTAGTTTAATTTCCACAGATGCTTAGTTTTTTTATTGCTGGTTGAAATAAGCTATGACCCCTTGTATATAACTGGTTGTGTGTGCATGTGCAGACACACATATTTATTGGTACTTTGTTTTTGATTGGTTTCTATACAATTATATAGAGAACGGGTATGACTCTACAACAACGACCACATCGTGCACGGCTGCCAGAGCTATAAATGTTCGCAAAACGATTGCAAAATGTATAGTAAGCAGTATTCAGTCGAGTCGAGCTTACACACGAACCAGCATTGTATCAGTGTTATCATCTTTTTTAAGTTATGCTATCCGATATGATTCACATGTCTTTTCAGTTGCTTCGCCGGAAGAATGCACAGTCTCGGAAATGAAACTTTACATAAGGACGAATAGACATAGATGTTGACATGGGTCGGAGAATGCCGGTTCTGGCCCTACCTTTGAAATGGTTAATGTAGGCTCACAATTTCTTTATTATCCATTCCGTTTTATTCGAAATATACAATGAATTCTTCTAAATTTGTTAGTGTGTCAGTTCTCTTGTAACTTATTACACATAACTATGCACACATATATTTTAATTATTCCACGATTTCTCTGTTTTCAAATCTTGGGATAAAATTAACTAAACATAAGCTATAACAATACTATTCTGTACATCGATTTAAAAATTCTTCACACATTTATTTTACCTACATACATGATGTGTACCCACGTGCGTCCTTCATTATGTAATATTAAACTTAAATTTAGAATAATTACCTCTCTATAGCTTGATGGTCATTCAAATTTGGCATTCCCTGTTTGGATGATTCAGTTTTACGATTGCGTCGACGACCTAAATAGATATTTTTATAGTTAATTTGACAAAATAATTATTACAGGTATATTCTTACGTTCGCGAACTTTTTTCTTGTAGTCGGGCTCACTTCGACGCTTTTTATCAAAATAAATGCAATATCCTATAAACAGTGTCCCCGCCAGTCCTGCTGCAATTCCAATTGCAGTTTTGTTTATTTCAATCATTTTTTAAAAGAAAAAAACTTTTTTGTATGACATATACCACAAAGTGGCATAGGGAAATAAAACTATTTAGGGGTGAAACCGATTTTAATCGATAAGCCTGCTACTAAAAATACTAAAACATCATGGCATTCTGATTTGCTGTGATGTTAAAGTGCGACTATCGATTTGTTTTGACTTGGAAAACTTCGTGTGTCCGAGTCGCCAGCAAATTTTCATTTTGAAAAATAGTTTTGTCGATTATTTTAACTAGTAAAAATTATTAGTATTTTCCTGATTATTATTATTTAAAACGATAATTGGCATTTCATTATCAGATATTCGCATTGTCTAATTTTTTTTATTTTTTTATTCCAAATTTCCTGCAATTTGTTTGAAATATATTTATATAAATATAAATATAATTAACGAAATCCAAACAGGTAATGACTACGAATACTGGTAATTTGCACAATTGATTCGTCGAATTTGTTACTCCACCCTCAATCTGATGGCATTGCGGCAAGGAAAATTTCCTGCACACATAAAATACTTTAGTTCAATTTACTGAAGACATTTAGTCATTTGTTACTGACATACTCTCCTCAGCTCAATCACCGTGCTACGAAACGTTAGATTAGACCCAAAAGCAAAGCTAATTAAATATATCAGTTTCTTCGGTGTCTTATTGCACTACAAATTATTAAATATACATATATGTTAAATCTTATAAGGCCCAAAATCTCATTTTTTCGTCTCTGTCGTCTTAATCACAGCTCAGTAAAATAATATAACAGATAAAAGATAAATAGATTTATTATAATTTCAAAACGAGGCAAACAACGTACTCCCAAAATTAAAATGCTTAACCTTGTTCTATCGAAATTGTTTCTTACTCCAATATCGATACTACTCGCTCTTTAGTATCAACAAATACATCGCATATTTCTCTCGATTACTTATTTTAAAATTTATTAATGGAATACTCCTTCACAATAGAAGTTCGCTTACATTCTGATGTGGCATTGCATGATTTTCGGCAGGCTCAGTAGTTCTCAGGATGAGTCCCATCCCTAATCCATAGTCATCATAATTGCAGTAACTTTGCTACTCAAATACCTATAGCTACGCGAAACTTTACGGCAATACAGACAACTAGCAACTTGCTGTTGCACAAGAATGAATATCAAAAGACTAATTCGTTTAAGTTCGTCTTCTAATTCCAAATAGGATTCTCCCTTTGAGAAGAGACCAGTCTCCTCCAAACTGGCCATTCTCAATTGGCATTCTTCTTATTCTTATAGCTATACAAAGAATTGCATATTCTATATACATACATATATCAAAAGAAGATATGTATCAAAACAAAAAACCAAATGCTGTCGCTTTATTTAGTAATAACATACAGAAATGTAAATCCAGTTTGCACCATAAATAAATAATACACCACAAATACATAAGGGTTGAGTAGCTTGTGTATTTTTTTATAAGTGGGTATATATGAATATGTATTTGTTAACTTTTTTTTGTAATTGACAAGAAATTTGGCATATGTGTTAAATAATTCAAATTATTTAATTCAAATATAGAAAAAGAAATGTAACTAATCTAGTTAATTGAAAATAACGAAAATTTATCTACTGGACTATTGTGAAGTCGCTCGAAACCACAGCTGGCAAGTCTTGTAGCCCGGTTTAGTGGGCACGGAGCACTTTTGTTGTCATGTCTTGTAAACGTATTCGTACTATACTCAACTCGTAATTTTCCCGAAATTAATCAGATTTTCTGTTTGTAAGCAAACATTGTATTATGAAAAATAAAACGGAAAATTTAAGAAGTATGGAGTTCAGTTATTCAAGATAAATTTAAGTTATTATCCAAACGTGCTATAGCAAACGGCATTCAATACATAAACTGTACCTGTCAATAGGAAATTTTTATTTTAACTAAGGGAAATGTCAAGAAATATAAGACAAATTATATTAAAAATTGATAACAGATGGAGATTAAGTATACACAACACAAAGCATTGGATATACTACATTTTATGCTTAACATTATCTTTTCAAATCTGTTTTTTAAGCTTCAAATGTATTATTATCAACACAGAATGCTCTAGACGCGAATGTTCAACTACGGTTTCTCCAATATACAATAATATAAGCAAAATATAAAAATACATACATAAACCGTCATGTAGCGAGCTGCGGACAATAGATGGTGCTATCTTTCCTACTTGACAGAAAAAAGGTCAGGACATTAAAAATGTACATAAGGAAAAAAACGGGAAATACTTTAAGCGCCACCTGCCGGGCATATGTAAATTAAGCAAAATTTTAAAAAAAGTATTCAAGCAGTTCTTATTATAGTGAGCAGTGTATTTATAATACTTGCATTAAAATGTGTGACTATAATAGCACAACGGACTGAAAAGTTATCATAAAGGTTTATTGCTTATATTCGCATTGGTGGCAAAGGTGGCAAATAACATGAACAATGTATATACCTTATAGCGTCGGAATTGCCTGATTCTTTCAGTTACTTACACTGTCACAAACTTCTCAATCCTTTGTACCCTTTTGATACTGAGAACAATGATTATCACGATTTGTATATCAACTTTCTTATTATTTTGAGGTGCTAACTATAACTATAAATAAATATGTCGATATATGTTTTTTTTCCTAGTAGAAAAATTAGCCAGGAATTAAAAGTGAGGCTGGATATGAAATAAGGGTATTTTTAGACAACTATAGTAGAGCCGGGGCATACTGGGATATTTAACATTTTTGTAGAGTAAACTTCGGGAAACAAAACTTCATGCGCTAGATGGCGCTGATTTCTCTTATAAGCTTTTTGCTTGTCCAACAAGGGCTTTTGTAATCGTGGCATTTGCAAATGTAAAAGAAATTCAAATATTTAACAACATTTCAGATTATTTTAATCGAATATTGATCAAGTTTCACAAAAAGAATGAATAAATTGTCCCAATCATTAATTCATTAAATAAATAATATGAATTAAATTAAATCAACTTCAATGGAATTACTCAATTTTTACGTAGCTGTTATTCGATATTTTTTAATTTCAAAGTAATTCTTACTGCGATCACAAATATCCCGGATTCGACAAGATCACTTTACAAAACTAATATTTTGTCACAGCTGTCTGTTTATACACTGACTGATATTTTGTTCACTGCTCCATATATTGTAATTTATATATTTGGCCACTGTTCGTATGTATGAACTCGTAAGTTCAATTAAGCTCTTTGTAAAAGTGAGTGTCTTTCATTCAGTTTGCCGTTTAATATTTGTGACTTATATTTGTACTCTCTCTCCATGATCACTACTGACCCCCTCAAACACAAAACATACTTGCCCCATATTCTTGCCACAGGAAAAACTTTCAATAAAATAGGTGCTAATAAATTTTTATTTCAAACGTTTTAGTGAGCGAGGATTTTATTTTTCATATTTTAACAAATAACATTGAAATTTTTTTCCAGCTAACATAGGGAAATTTTATTCCTGTATTTCCGTGTAAAAGATTAGTTTCAACTCTTCTAAAAATATTATGCTTACTGGCTTGGTTCGATGTTCTCAGTTGCAACTCGTATATTTAAGGGGAACACTGTTAAACGATGGTATGCACACAGTAAGAAACATTTCTTGTGTGTATGTACAAACATGTATATTGAAGTTGTTCTCTTTGGTATGAACTGTTAATGTAAGCTAGAAAGGTAACAATAATGTTCGCTCGTGTTTGACATCCGAGTAAAAACTCGCCGTTACACACTCTTTGGCGTAGTTCACTCGTACGGTCGTGTGTCGCGGACGCTTGTTAAGTTCATAATTTATCGTACTGTGTACATAACATTCATGTATATATGTACATATATGTATACATATGTGAATGAGCTCTGATTTAGATTTTGAAAAGCGGGCTATAAATTTCGGTATTTAAGTGAAAATAATACATATTTGTATGTAAATAAAAGTATGAAAGATATGTTAAAGTTTTACATACATACACAAATATTTATAAGCATGATAATATACATACATACATATATGTATAATGGCTGTAGATATAAAAATTAAATGAAGCGCACAACATTTTTAAAATAAATATCCTGTCTTATCCTGATCTGATTGTGTTCTAGTAAAAAAATTTCCAAAGCACAAATTCAATATAATTTACAAACATATACACGCGGCGAGATTTTGTATGTCAACAAAAACATACTTGAGTATTACATATATTAACATATGATAAGTATGTAATTATGTATTCTCAAAAACGTATGTACCATGAATTCTAATTATTTTTATTAGAACTAACCAAAATTAAAGAATTTTGATGTATACGAATGTAAATATATTAATAACAAACAATATATACATATATATATGCCTAAAAGGCTGTATATACTTATACTTTATTCAGTAAATCGCCATATTATTGCAATAGCAATCAACCCATGGCGTATCGTTTAAATATAATAGTTAACGCTCAAAAGTATATATAGCTACTTTTAATATATTTTACAATAAATATAAACATGTTTGATTTATCGACGACTCTTGTCTGGCAACGCCAAGATCGCTGTGTGTGGAAAATAATCGATAACTACTGATCTATGCTCAGAAATATTATGTGTGTTTAAGTGTAAACATTGTAGATTCGTTGAATTGGTGGATTAATTAAATAAAAATATAACAAAACGAATCCAGCAATGTGAATGTTTTTGTGTTCTATATATGCTTCCAATAAGGAAGAGAAAAAAATTATTTTATTAAAATCCTAAGTGAAATAAATGTGAATAATTTTAATTCCCACAATAATACAAAATGGATTACTTCAGGAAAATGTGTCATCAAAGTGCTTCTATATTAAATTTATTCCTTAAATGAATAAAATTTGTGAGCTTGACTCCTAAGTTATATTTACGTACGTACAAGAAGTGCGTGCTTAAATGTTTCAATTAATATTTGTATGTGTGTGAATACTACATAGGCTGGTGTAATCCGGGTTACTCGTGTGTTTTTGTGCCTTAATAAGAAGTTTGATGTAATGAATGTCAAATTCGATATGTAAGTGGTTACATGTGTATGTCCCACCCGGTTTACTGGTTGTTTATAACTATTTACCATTCTCATTGCAGTTAAATATTGCAATATTTAACAGCTTATTAATTTCAAAGTATTGTCAGCATGTGTGAGACATCAGAAATCCCTACTTGAAGTATTTATCAGTTTAATAATTTCAAAATTTTTTATACTTTAATTTTTAACTCTATTGAGTTATGAGTGAATGGTTCAAATGGTGGAGAAATATAAAAATCATTTATGATAGCTTATTTTTATCGCGCTTAATAATGTCATTAAAATTGTATTCATAATTATTAAGTGACGGATTTTGATGGATAAATATTTTTCAAAGATTTATTAAAAAGTTTATTGTTCTTGAATTTTGGAAAACTTGACGTATTCGCGATAGGGGTCAATGTACATATTAACGTTGCTTATTAAAATTAAAATTTGTATTCTCGGAAATTAGGTTATGACAAGGTTTTTGTATATCCTAAGAAAACCAAGATAAGTTTGATAGTAATAGCCTTGAGTTTTGGCAAACTTTTATTGTGTTTTAATGTGCCTTTATCTTGATCGTGTTCTCTATAGTCTATAGAGTTCTTGTTTTCCAAATTTATTTTTTATAATATCTTTCCTGTATGCTATTTCCTTAGTAGAGAAGATCAACAGGTGGCTCTTGGAGGATTATCCGTCTTTTGAAACAGTCCGAAAAGCGACACAATCTTGTTTCTCTCGATCCTTTAATTAACATTGATACTAGATATTCACGATAGTGATGGTTTAAATCAAACCCAGATTGGTTCAGAGCAACAAAAGCGCGCATAACTTTAATGTGTATATTGTGGGTTAGATTAAGAAAGTCTCATTCTCTCAAAGAATATTTTTGTAAACAGATACACAAGCAAAAAATAGACGTAATTAGTTATTTATTAAACACTGTCCCAGGAAACATATAGAAGTAGGCGGGGCAGACCCTATAAGCTTTATATTTCTGGTCAGAATTTGATTGCGCTTGGCGAGCACATGGGTAAGATGGAGGCGAAAGAACTCAAGCGCGCCTAACATTGAAGTATATAAATAGTATACTTGAACTATATATATATATATATATATATATATATATATAGAAATATGCGTACAAGCTCAATGAAATGCATTGACTGTCAAAAAGTAATACTTGTGCTTATGATATTGTCAAGATTATATTTTTTAGTGAACGCAACAGATTTAAGCTCTGTATGAAGCGTTTGATAACTTTGCTCACATACTACGGTAATAAAAGCAATAAAGGCTCATCGCTCATTGTTTTAACAAATTTCGCCATTATGTTGAAAGATTTCGCAATGGCCAACAAAACAAAGGAGATTGATCCTGATTTAAGAAATCTCATCATTAAACATAAAACGGTGACGGAAAAACTATGCGTGAAATTGGTAAAATTGTGGGCAGAACGCACTTTTATGTGCAGAGAGTGATTGAACAGTTTAATTTGACTTGCTCAAATCTAAGCCACGTAATAGGATGTCACCAGAGCTGACTGATCGCGTCACGACATAATACGAAAAATCTTTAAAAAATAGGATGTACATGCCCGTACCGCCCAAAACAAACCTCACATATGACGTGCCAACAAAGTAATGCGAATGGATTTCGCCAAAAAATTCGCTCAAGTGCCTTCAGGTTTCTCGAATAATGTAATTTTTACTGTTGGGAGTAAATTTTGCACATATGGCATCAAAGGACGCCAACTTATCTGGTGTACGATTGGAAAATCCTTCGATATTCAAAACATCTCTCCAACCGTTAAGCACGGTGGTGGCGTTGTGATGGTATGGAGATGTATGGCAGCAAATGGAGTGCACAACCTTGTCTTTATTGAATCTACAATGGACCACAAGTCTTACTTGCAATTCCTAAAAGGCAATTTGTATGAAAGCGCCAGAAATTTAAGGTTCGCAGAGGAGTTTTGGTTCCAACAGGACAACGATCCAAAGCATACAGTCCCCAATGTTAAGCTATGGTTGCTTTATAATAAAAAAAAAAACAATTGTACTCGCCTCCCGAGTCACCAGACTTGAATTCTATGGGATTTTCACATGTTGAAGGAAGTAATCATGAAAGAGTAAGCTCTAATTCAGACTGATGTGACCCAAAAATTGGTAATGTCCATGCCAAGGCGGTTGAAAGAAACAATAAAAAGGAAGTGTTGTCCAACATCTTTTTAAATTTAATGTTTTTTTTATTCATAAGTGCAATTATTGTTCTTTTTTTTGTAGATTGTACGCATACTTTTTCTTGCCCAAATCTCATGAATTTTTAGGTATTAAATTTAAAAAAGAAATATATTACCTAACAAAAATAATAAACGCTAATATTAGCACAAGTATTACGTTTCGACAGTCAAAATATTGCATATATATTATTTATTTTCAATATACTTTTTAGTCGACATTGTTTGTTATAGGGAATCATATAAGTATTTTATTAGTTGAAACTACAATGTGCGATATCAAATTGACTGTTAATAAATTGATAAGCGTATTTCATGTTTAATCAAACAAAAAAAAAAAAAAAAATACGATGAATAGAGTTAATCATTTCACTATAATAATTTAATATAATAAATAATTTTCTGAAATTTTTTTTATTCTTTTAGTACTGGATACCATGTGAACCAAAATAACTAATGTCTAATATGCATTTTAAAAAATATGCTGAAGCTTTTAAAAGAAAAAAGTTATATTACTTCTATGGATTTCCCTGTTAAGCATTTTTTGCTTAATTCAGTCTACATTGTCGGCGGACGTTGCAGTCAGAACTACAGTTTCTCACCAAAAGTCAAGTCTCGACAAGAACGTGGACTTTCTTCACGAAATTTACAATGTGACAATACCAGAAAACAGTCTTGGAAAAACATACGTAAAAGGAATATTACATGAGGATTTGGCAGGAATTCCTGTAAATTCAAATTACGACATTAAATATAGAATAATAAGTGGCGATAAAGACAAGCTATTTAAAGCTGAAGAAAAACTGGTTGGGAATTTTGCATTTTTATGTATTCGAACTCGAACTAGTAATGTTATTCTAAACAGAGAAAAAAGTGATGAATATACTCTGAAAGTACGAGCTCATATAACTTACGCTCATGGTAGAAATGACAGCCTAACTTATGAAACGGAAACTACTGTTCATGTGCAAGTATTAGATCGAAATGACTTAAGTCCACTATTCTATCCAACTGAATATGCGGTCACTGTTCCTGAGGACACTCAAAGACATCGTAGTATTCTAAAAGTTATTGCAGACGATGCTGACTTGGGAGTAAATGGGGAAATTTATTATAGTTTTTTAATAGACAGCGAATATTTCGCGATTCACCCAACTACTGGAGATATATCATTATTGAAACCATTGAATTACGCAGAGAACTCGCATCACGAGCTTACTGTTTTGGCCAATGACAGGGGCTCAGCTATTCACCAGCAAAGTCATCAGTCCAGCAAAGCGAGAGTTTCAATAACAGTAAAACAGGTAAGAACATTGCTTTTTTTTTTTAATCATTGTGTTAATATTTTTAATTGCTCCGATTCTTTTCAGTCTTATTTTAATGATTGTATTAGAGCCTTGTAGGGCTACGATTGGTTGGTAAACATCTTGATTCACGTGCTAATTTGCTTTTTCTTGTGCCTTCTCATATTATACAGATTAAATAATCTGAATACGTATGAATGGTACCATTAATTGCTGGGATCGAAAGAATTATGTCTTGTGGTGTATTTTAAACGCTTTCTTTTATTAAGAAGCAGGTTAGGTTTGCCAACGAAGGAGGATATTTTTGAATGTCACAATTTTTCATTGGTGTGACATAAGAGTATGTTACGTATGTATGGTTACTATGAACTATTTGTAATCAGTGTAACCTCTCTGGTTTGCTAAAGAAAATTCAAAAGCTCGAGAAAGTGTGCCAAAACTCCGGAAACCAACCAAAGGAAGGGGCTCTACCACATGATGTAGCCCTTTTCTTCTGGAAATTTGTGCATTGCTTTTGCATCTTAAAATTTCCATTGTCTGGTCCAAGCAACACATTGTAATACGTCTTATTTCGGGATAATATTGGTCGATTCTTTGATTTGTCCTCAAATTGGCAGTGCCGGGTTCTCTTAAGTTCTTGTTCTTCAAAGCCTTGATGGTTTGAGCGAATGCTCTCATTCGCTTTTACCGAATAACTTCGGTACCCAATTTTATGCTTAATAGACACAACTCATAATATTGTAGCTCTTACATATATTCGAGTATCAATGTGAAATATATATTGTAATATATAAGTTTTAAGTGATTCCGCAGACAGCTGTCAGATAATAACTCAGCTCTTCGCATCTGGAAATTCATCACAGTGTTCAACTTTTTGATATTGTAAATTTTACAACAAAAATTTTTTATGTTTCGGTAGTTTTGCATAATTTTAAGTAAATTGGATCTGGCTCAGAAGAAAGCGGCTTTTGATAAATTTCAGCTTTGTGAATTTAGTGCGATTGATGGGGGAACCCTTTGTTTCATTCTCATTGATCCTTATTAATGATATAAAATTAACAATGTTGGTTGAACACTTCAAAGTATTTTCTGGTCACAAAACGCTACCGTCGTTGCTTCCCACTATGATGTCAATACAATTAGATTACTAATAATAAATAAATAGATAATTGATTCTATATATAATCTGATTTAATCACTTTTTTATTTTTCCTTTAGGTTAACTTGAATGCACCTGAAATTTATGCCAAGACTTTTTCAAGCGTATTACCCAATTCAGACTCTTTCATTTATGGAATAGTTAAAGTAAACGACAAAGATATTGGAAAAAATGGAGAAATAAAAATATTGGAAATTGTTGATGGAAACCCAGATGCTACATTTCATTTACTTCCCACAGAAACGACAAACGAGTATTACATTGAACTAAACAAATTTGCAAAGTTATTTAACCAACACTACATCTATAACATTACACTGCGAGCAGAAGACTTTGGCACACCCTCCAAATATACCTTCAAGACCATAACAATTCAAATTCTTCCTGAAATAAAAAATGTACCTATTTTTACACAAGAAATTTATGATGTTTCGATTCCGGAAACAGCTCCAATTAACATGCCAGTTATTAGGCTAAAAGTGAGCGATCCAGAATTGGGCAAATATGCATTGGTGTACTTGGAAATTGTTGGTGGCAATGAGGGGGGTGAGTTTCGGATAAACCCTGATTCTGGAATGCTGTATACGCAAAAGAGACTTGATGCTGAAGTTAAATCTATATATACATTGACGGTATCTGCTATCGATCAAGCTGATGTTGGGTCACGGAAGCAATCTTCGGCAAAAGTTAAAATTACTATCGAAGATATGAATGATAATGATCCAATATTTGACAACATAAATACTAAAATAAGCATAAATGAAAATGAATTAGCCGGCTTATTTGTTACAAAACTGACAGCGAAAGATAAGGATTCCGGCGAAAATGCCTACATATCTTACAGTATAGCAAATCTAAATGAAGTTCCGTTTGAGATCGATCACTTCTCTGGAGTAGTTAAAACAACTAACTTGATTGATTATGAAACAATGCGTATAACTTATACACTTCTGATACGTGCATCGGACTGGGGGTTTCCATATAGGAGACAAACTGAAATTTCATTAGATATAACTGTGAAAAATGTAAATGATAATAGACCACAATTTGAGCGCATTAATTGTTATGGAAAAGTTACAAAATTAGCACCAATTGGATCTGAAGTTTTTACTATATCTGCAGTTGATCTTGACGTGGGAGATGTTATATCATATCGTTTAATATCTGGCAACGAAGACGGTTGCTTCAATTTAGATTCAAGCACGGGAGCTCTTTCTATAGGCTGCAATCTAATGGACGTGGCCATTAACGATCGTGTTATTAAAGTTACTGCTACAGACGGGACTCACTTTTCAGATGAATTAAGTATCGATGTTCATCTTGTTCTGGATTATTCAAAGGAACACTCTAATATTGGATATGGATCTTTCGAATGTCGTGAAACTGGAGTGGCTAGAAGAGTTGCGGAAACTTTAGCATTATCTGAAAAATGCAACTCTAAGAGCGTTTCACTATCGGAAGCGAATGATTTGGGATTAACACCTAGTAGATATGGGCAAAATATGCATAAACCTGAGTTTACACGTTTTCCTCAAGAACTTACTTTGAATGAAAGTATTCAGTTGGGAACGACAGTAGCTTTAATCGAAGCTCGAGACCGAGATCTAGGATATAATGGAAAGTTGGTTTTTGCTATTGCAGATGGAGATTACGATTCGGTCTTTCGCATTGACCCTGACAGTGGAGAATTGCAAATTATTGGCTATTTGGATAGAGAGCGGTTAAGCGAATATATTTTAAACATAACAGTCTCTGACCTTGGTCAACCTACGAAATCGGATTCCAAAATGCTTCCTATTATAATAACAGACTCAAACGATAATCCCCCTATTCTTCAAAAATCACTGGCCACCCTCAGACTCACCGAAAATGGTTTAAACGGAAGTATTATATATTGTGCACATGCAACAGATGCAGATTTGGGAATAAATGCTGAGATTACATATAGCCTATCTGTTGACTTTAAGGAATTTGTTATTAATAAAACAACTGGATGTATTATGCTGACTAAGTCACTAGATCGAGAACAGCAAGATAAATATGAATTACATATTATTGTGAAAGATGGTGGAGTTCCCGCTCTAACAGCCGAGGCTGTTCTTTATATTTATGTCGATGATGTTAACGACAATGCTCCAATATTTGGAGCGCAAGAGTATATATTTAAAGTGCGCGAAGATGTACCCCGAGGTACCATAGTTGCTATTATTGAAGCAATTGACAAAGATATTGGACAAAATTCTGAAATACTTTTTTCACTCCAAGAAGATAGTCAGGAAAAGAACTTGTTCAAAATTGATAAGCAGTCTGGGGCTATACGCACAGTAGGATATTTAAATTATGAGGATCTCCAAGTTCATAACCTTTTAATAAACGCCATCGACTATGGAGTTCCATCGTTAACTGCCGAAATGCCCGTAGTCATAGAAATCATTGATGTCAATGAAAATCGGTTTGCTCCAGAATTTGACGATTTTGTTTTTGTGGGAAAAATAAGAGAGAATATGCCAAAAGGCACTTTAGTTATGAACGTTACAGCACGGGATATGGACGGAATTGATCTAAATGCTAAAATATCCTATTCAATCAATAGTGGCGATGGTCTTGGCATTTTTTCCGTTAATGATCAAGGTATGTAATTCCTTTGTTTAAACAGTTGATCAAATTGTATATTTCAGGTTCAATTCATACTTTAACTCAACTTGACGCTGAATCAAAGGAATTTTACTGGCTAACATTATGCGCTCAGGATAATGCTATAGTACCACTTTCTAATTGTGTTAAGGTAAGTAAAATTTAGGTTTTTTTTTATTAATTATATCTTCTTATTATTTTTGAAGGTTTATATCGAAGTCGAAAATGAAAATGACAATATCCCATTGACAAGTAAACCAGTATATTATGTCAACGTAACAGAGGGCAGTCCAGGAAAACATGATATTATCCAACTCAAAGCAATCGATCCCGACAGGAATTCGACACAAAGAATTACTTATAACATTCTTTCTGGAAATCTTGTAGGATATTTCGATATTGACCCTCACACAGGTATCAGTAAATTTGCAATAAATTATGTATAGTTAAGCATATATTTAATTTTCCTCTAGGAGTTCTTAAGACAACTGAGAGGAGACTTGATAGGGAAAATCAAGCAGAACATATTCTAGAGGTGAGTTTCCTATAAAAATTAGAATTTAAATTATATGAAGATCTGTAAGTTTCAAAAATTATTTTTTAATATATATAACGTGCGTTTAACATTTAAATTATAGCTATATCATAAAGTAAAGAAAACTTATCACATACCAGATTTTGCATATATTGGATCTGCATCACGACTCACCCATGGTTAAGAGCTTTACTCATTTTCTACTGTTAATTATACCCTGTACACATTAAAAATTCTCAAGAAAGGTACAATAACTTTATGCAAATGTATGTAAGAGCCAGAAGGACGCATCTCCGGCCCCATTAAGTATATACTTGATCAGCATCAAAAGCTGAGTCGAGGGTAGGAAGTACATAAAGTCCTAATAGGCATGGTTAACATGTCTATTAAATTGGATAGGGTTTCATATACAACCTTCAGTTGTAGTAGATCATGTTATCAATGCACCAATAGGATAATTATAATAATAATTTGATTTATAAATATAAAAAAATAAAAATATGGTGGATATAATACATTCCTATACCTACGATAACATTTATGTTTTCAGGTTTCTATATCGGACAATGGATATCCTGTATTGACGTCTACTACACGCGTTGTTGTCTCAGTACTAGACATAAACGATAACAGCCCCCTGTTTGATCAACGTGTGTACAAAGTACAAGTACCTTCAACGCTAAATGTGAACGAGTCCTTATATCAGGTGCGTATAGACTGTTCATAAATATGGTAATAGAAAACAACCTATCAACGTGTATAGTATAATTTGTCAGGATGTTCCCCTTCTCTTGATTACCTCAATCTGTGATGCTATATTATTGGCATTGATATTATATTGGGATTATATTCTAGATTTCTAATTACAGTCTTAATATTAAGTATATAACTATAAGTAAAACTTAATAATTTCTTTACTTTGATAGAATTACTTTATTTATAAGCTACTCAAAATTATTGTAAGAGGTTTAGACAAAAGTCTTTGAAGTCCACGAGTTTTTGATTGGAACCAAAATAAGTGGTGATTGTGGGTTTAGATGGATTATAGTTGGTTGTGAAAAACTCTTACATATGATTTCGTTGAAACTTACTGATTATTAATAATTTTTTTTAATCCTATTTTTTAGGTTCACGCTATTGACAATGACGATGGAGAAAATGGTCGAATAACATATTCAATCAAATCAGGAAAGAAAAAAAACAAATTTCGTATCGATAGCATAAGCGGTCATATTTTTATGACAAAACCATTAGAAGTTGACTCAGAATATGAAATTAGTGTAAAAGCCGAAGACAATGGAATCCCCAAAAAGAGCCAAACTACAATAGTTAATATTGTTGTCATACCGATTGCTGAAAATTCTCCAAACGTTCCCTCAATACTGACGAAATCTATAAATAACATAGTAGATTTGACGGAGAATGACAAACCTGGTTTTTTGGTAACTCAAATTCTGGCAGTTGATGAGGATAACGATCAATTGTGGTTTAATATTAGTGGTAAGTATTTTTTAAACTATTTAGGAAATAATTTATTTAATATATTATATTGCCCGTTTTGAATGAATCGGTTATTACACGGCTGTTTCGGGTTGAAGATTTTTAGAAGATTAACAGAAACAGTTTAGATTACGGTTTGAATCACTGCATTCTACATGCTTTGTATTTTATTTATTATTTACGGGCTTTTAAGTAAACTTAAAAACTAGTAGGAAATAAAAGCTTGGCTACTGGGCCCTTGAGCTACTTACAAATGCTTAAATATTTACAGTTTAGGATAATTGAAATTATATTTACTCTACAGATAAGGTAATATATACATAGGATTGGAGCTTATTTTACCAATAAGTTATTCCGTGTATGTATGTGATTTAATAATGATTATGAAAAAGTTAAATTTTATGGTATATATCAGCGTGTCTAAACAATTTTAGTATGGTTTCAACGTTTTTGTTCGTAGTCTCACTAAGTAGAGAGATTGGTCATTTACCATTAAATATTAGATTTTTCAATTTAGTGAGAATAGGACAGTCTGTGTGTAAGTGTTTAACGTTGCAATGGGATGGTTCATGCCAAAGGTGGCAGTAGTTGGATATGTTTTGATTGAAGTAGTGCTGGTGTGTAATGTTTGTGTGTCCTAATCTGGAACGGTTATTTTGACTTGGTCTAGTCTAGATATTTTGCAGTTTTTGTGGAAAGCCGTTGAGAGGGCGGTGGTGTGTGGTGATGATACTAGTTGGATGTAAATTTGAAAGAGTCTTTCTGCTTTATTTTATAATCGTTATTTAGGTTGTGATCTATGTCTATTTTATTGAAGTTCTCCGCACGCACTAATGGAAGTGAGTGCTCAAGCTTGGCTGCTGTATCAGCAAGCTCATAGCCTTTAATGTTGGTATGGTCTGGTACCCACAAAATTTTTATTTTGTCCCTATGTTTTGCAAAAAGGTTTCTAATCAATAGGGGGTAGTGGTCGCAACATTTGGTATTTCTAATAGAAACTATTGCAGGGATAGAGTCTGTGCAAGAGACTGTGTTAATGTGATGGCTTGTAGTATTGCTACAATCTCTGCTGAGACAACTGAGGAGTAATTGGGTAGTTGTCCGTATCTGAGTGTTGATGTTTCCGCAGTGATAGCGACAGTAGTATAGTGTCGGTTGCAGGTATGTTATATCTTATGCAGTTTCTGATTAAAAAGTCTAACGTTGAATTAGGGTATTTCCTCTTTTCTAGTGCGGGATTCTTGAGAAATTAACTAATGAAGTGCCCGTTGAGTTCAGAAGAATTTTGTATAATTTCAATTTTAGGAAAGTGTGCCTATATTTGCTTCCAACAACAGATTGCAGGTTGGTGAGGTGCGGTAGGCACCTCACCTGCTCTAATTGCTTCATTTATTACAGTTTGGACTTTGTTAAGGATAGATTTTGCAGCCCGACCGTAAAGGAAGAACCCAAAGTCGGTTTTAGAAATAATGAGGGCTTTTGTCATTGCAATTGGGGTGGAAGTATCACATTGGAATTTATGACTGGATAGACATTGGATAATATTAAGTTTATTTTGCTAAATGTGATACCTAGGATTTTCAATGTGTTTACTGTGGGGATAATAATGTTGTTTGATGTAATTTGACATTGACATCGGTGTTTTTTACAAAAATGAATGTGTTTTCATTTACCGAGAGGTGTAGCTGCAGAAGGTTATGTATTTTTGAATATTGATAATACTGCAACGTTTGTTGTAGGCGATAAGAAAGACATGTACGGATAGAGGTTAACCTTGTGGTATACCATTGTTGATTGAGACAGTTTTTGAAATGTGTGCGCGTAATGTTACTATATTTTTCCTATTTGTCATGAATTTTTGATGTATTTTAACATTTTTGATCCCACCTGCCATTCGATCAATTGTTGTAGCACTGTGTGAACTCCAATTGTGTCGAACTGTTTGAAAAAGTCAAGGAAGACGATCTGCGCAAAGCAGACAATCAGTTACTGCTTTGTGTTTTTTGAAGACAAATTGGTTGTTTGAAATGAAATTGTTGTATTCTACGAGCCACCATAAACGTTTTGCAATTATTTTATCCATTACCTTGAATATGGGGCGGTATGAATCCATTTATTTTTTATCAGAATTAGGCTTGTTTACGGGCTACTACTTAAAAATGTTATTGAAGTGTCTAGTTAATTTGTTTTGAAGGGTTGGGATTGTGTGTTTAATCATTGGGTATTAAATTCTATCGAATCCTACGGTGTGCACTTTGTGTGCGCATTGCAGGATAATCTTGTTGATATTTGCCGCCTCTTTATTTACCTCCGATGCGTATTGAATTTTGTTATCCATGTCTGTGATTAATTTACCGAAATGTTCCCAATTTGCTTTATTAAATTTGAAATGGTTTCTGGAGGCCGTTTGTGCTTGGCAAAGGGTTCGTGGAGTGGGTTTCAGTGCCTATTGCAGTGCGCGTGTGAGTCTTGGTAGCTTCGACGTAGGTTTGGAAGTTTAGGCTAGGGTTTTTGTTGTAGATTTCGTAGGCTGTTATGTTGCCCACTTGTTGCGTGATTTTGATTGCAACTATTTCTTGTTGTTTTTTATATATTGGGCAGTTGCTGTCTGTAGAATTGTGGGAGTTGTATGTTACGTTCTTAGATTTACAGTTAATGCAACTCACGTTATTTGTTTACTCTTGCATTCGTTGCATGTGTGCCTATATCGGAAACAATTATTACAACGTAACGGTGTTGGTATATATTGGCGAACATTTGTTTTTTCGTATCCTCTCATAATATGTGGTGAGTGGTGGTCGAATTAAACGTGAGATTGAATAATCCAGTCTCGATGAGTTGACTTTCTTCATTATATTTTTTACGTTGTTGGCGCTTTGAACTTTCAGTTTTTTCCAGTAGATCACTCCCTAGGTGTAGTTTAAGTAGTTGTAGAGGGCGACAGAGACAGGCATGTTACTTGTAAATTGGGTCATTTTGAGGAATTTGCTGGCTTGTTGATGGTTTTTGGTTTTAACCAAGAGGTCGGGGATTGCATAAACTTTTTTTCGATTTCGCTTTTACACGAGATTACTATATATTTTGGACCGGGGAATAGTAAATTGTTTGTTTCCTTTAGAGATAAGAGATTTGCCCCGCTCGTCTTGGGGCGGTCAGGGGATTATATTCCCATTTCTAAGCTTATGCTTATTGGTTTTGATTTTTTTTAGTTTTTTTCCCTTTTGTCACAAATTTGTTTGCGCGTTAGATCGAGCAGATTGGATTTTTGTTGAGTGCAAAAGAGTGGTAGTGGCGCGTGCGCAGTTTTTTACGATCGCAATGAGAGTTGTATTTGAACTGTACATGCTTTGTAGCCACTTCTAATGCTACTGATATTCTCCATATGGTGCAATCCCATGAAAAATGATTAAATTTTCACTAAGCATAGGAGCTACGAAATTTATTTTATACTTCCTGCAGCAAGGAGTAAATTTAGCCGTATCCATAACCAAAAGAATTAATCTAGCGGGCATTTAAATACGTACTACTAGATTGTTGTATAATTGTTGTAATAAAATAAAACAAACAGTAGTTTAAATGTTGTAAATATTACTTTAAATATTAAAATTTACTAATGCTTGAGCAAATACGATTTTATTGAATTGTTCTACTTAGGAGGAAACGAAGAAAACCACTTTTATATTGGAAGAGATACCGGAAACGTTCTGCTCTCTAAATACTTGGATTATGAGACACAAACATTTTATAATTTATCAATTAGCGTGACTGATGGCTCTAATGTAGTTTACACTACGTTATTCATTAAAGTTGTTGATACAAACGATAATGTACCACAATTTACAAAGGAAATATACCACGTAAATATCTCTGAAAATATCGAAGAAGAATCTGTAATCATGCAACTCCATGCAACTGATAAGGATGAAGATAAAAAGCTCTTTTATCATCTTCATGCAACACAAGACCCATCATCGATAACTTTGTTTCGTATTGATTCAATAAGCGGAAACGTTATAGTCACACAAAAACTGGATTTTGAAAAAACGTCACAGCATATTCTTATTGCATTCGTTAAAGATCAAGGAACCCCAGGAAAAAGGAATTACGCAAAGATAATAGTAAATGTACATGATCACAATGATCATAATCCTGAATTCACTACAAAAATAATTCAAAGTAAAGTTCCCGAAAGTGCTACGATAGGCTCCAAGCTTGTTCAAGTTACAGCCATAGATCGAGATAGCGGACCAAATGCTGAGCTACGTTACTCTATTATTACCGGTAACGTAGGCAGTATGTTTGAAATTGATCCAATATTTGGAATTATATCTTTGGCTGACGTTTTGGATATTAATAAAATGCAGGAATATATGTTGCAAGTAAAAGCTGTAGATCTCGGTCAGCCTCCGCTTTCATCTCAAGTGCCAGTACATATCATCATAACAATGTCAGATAATGATCCTCCTAAGTTCTTCTCTAGCTCAATATCCTTGGAAATTTTTGAAAATTTGAGTATCGGATCATTTGTAACACAAGTCGAAGCAAGATCATCCTCATCTGTTTTCTTTGATATCATTGACGGTAACGAAAACGAAAATTTTCGTATTAACCCTTCTACGGGAGTTATTGTCATAAACAACAATGTGGACTACGAAACAATCAAGTAATTATACCATATATTATAATTGTAGTAATACAATCATATTCAATCAATTCATAAAATTTGTAATAATGGTTATGTTGAAAGTGTTCTTTTTTTGGTTGTATATAACTTAAACCGAATTTTCCAAATAATAAACTAAACTGTTTTTTTTTTATTTTATTTTCAGATTATTTAACCTAACTATTAAAGGAACTAACATGGCCTCCAAGTCTTCAAGCCAAAACCTAATAGTTCACGTTTTAGATGTGAATGATAATATTCCACAATTTCTTCAAAGTGAATATATTGGAACTGTATCAGAGTCTGCCAACTTAGGCACATATGTACAAATGCTGAAAGATAACAAAAAACGGTACGGAAACGGCAACATATATTATATTGAATACAATAATAATAATATTATTAAAATTCTTTTTAGTCATTTGGCTTTAAATGTGTACGATCCAGATGTAGGATTCAATGGAATGCTACAATATAAAATTATTGATGATTTGGCGAGTAATTTTTTTAAAATAGATCCTACCACTGGCGCTATTAAAATTTTACGCAGCTTAGACTATGAAAGCAATACCAATTATTCATTTCTTGTAACGGTATGTCACTACATTAAGATCAAGTTTATGAAGAGTTATTTTTATAAACTGAATAATTTCAAATAATCATCTTTTTAGGTTAGTGACATGGGCAAACCTAGCCTATATTCGAATACAAAAGCTCACGTAATAATACTAGTAAGCAATGTAAATGATTGCCCACCAGTATTCAAGGATAGAGATCACAACGTAACTTTGTTACTGCCAACTTTTGAAAATGTATTTGTTACTCAAGTTGCTGCGGTTGATGCTGATAACGACGAAATTCGGTATGACATTGTTGATGGAAACAACCAAGACGACTTTCAAATACATCCGCTTACAGGAGTGTTAACAACAAGGTACTCAAGTGCTGTCTCCTTAATTGAAATTTCATTTTTAGTTCGTTTATTGTTAAGTTTAACAACTTTATATATATTAACTAGTAGTCTACACGAAAGGACACAATTACACCAAGATAATTATATCTTTTTGAATTTTTAGGGCATAAAACCATACTCTATTATTCTCATTATAAGAATACAAATAATAAATTTGATCTGATTATTAAGCGAAGGATTCTTCGAGAAGCTTCAAACTGAAAAGCCAAAATTTGATAAAAAAAAAATCCGGTGTAAATGTAGTTGTAGCTACCATAATACTAGTAATCCGCAAGGCAAAACATCCGAAGAGATTAAAACGGAAAAAAAACTGCTTAGTGACATTCGTAAGCAAGAGTCATATGGCATGGACTCTTCTTCTTTACTGTTAATAGAAAAGAAGAACACAATTTAACCTATCCATCTGAGATGAATGGAATTAAATACAAAATGCTCAAAAATATATTCCCCCATTTTTCCAGTCTTTCGAGCCATTATCTTGGATGCTTCAACCGGATATTGCTCGATTAGTCATCCATATTGCTCGATTAGTAAAGAATAGTATAAGTGACAAAAATGTAAGCTTTATTAAGGGGTCTCCATACTCTCCTGACCCCTCTACATTATAAATTATTTGAGGGGATGGCTTTCTCATTAAGTCTATCTATGGTGGTGGAAAATTTTAGACAGTCTAAAGGCTCTCTACGATTCAACCTCAAATTTGAGAAGTGATTTCAAATAAATGTGGTTATACACATCCTTAATTATACTGAAAGCATTACAAAAACTGACTTCATATTTAATTTTTCAATAAATTTGTGATTTTTGTTAAGTCTTATACCTTGGGTATAAAAGTCTCAAGTCTTTTTATGGCTCCAGTCAAAAAAAAAAGACAATCATTTTAAAACGCTCATTTCTTTTTTATTTATTTTAGAATTGAATAGAACATAGCACAAAAATACGACTTTCCAAATTATATTTTTAATATGATATGATAAATTTGATTGATCGGCAGTGTAATGCAAAGCCAAATATTAAAAAGTCGCACCCCGTCAGACTGAATTCGCGAAAAGTAGTTAAAACTTTTTTATGATGAACAGTAATTTATATTTTCAAGCAAAAGAATTTCGTTTAGATTTTTAGTAAATTTTACTATATATTTCTTTATATTTTTAGAAATTACGAATTTAAATATAATGAATATGTCGTGCATGTTCGGGCCTCAGATGGATTATACTCTACCATTATTCTCGTGAACATTAAATTAATTCGTATAGTGAATACAAATTTTGTATTTCAAAAGAAGATATACGAGTTTTCGGCTATTGAAAACACCACCAAAGTGGTAACAATCGGATTGACTAATGTCATTGGAAATACATTGAACGAAAATGTTGAATTCAAAATTCTCAATCCCACAGAAATGTTTGAAATTGGAATAACTTCTGGAGCTATTAAAACTACTGGACTCATATTTGACCGTGAAGTGCAGGATATGTATAAACTGTTTGTCGAGGCAAAATCAACAACTTTCAATCGAGATATGACGAGTATTCGTAGAGCAACCACTTCAGTCTATGTTTCAGTATTAGATATAAATGATAACTGCCCTATATTTGTCAACATGCCATATTACGCATCCGTTTCTGTTGGGTATACGAAAGGATCAATTATTATGCAGGTGAAAGCAATCGACCTAGACAGTGCTGAGAATGGCGAAGTTCGATATGAATTAAAAAAAGGAAATGGTGAACTTTTTAAAGTAGACAGGAAGACTGGCGAATTGTCAATTAAACAAAGTATTGAAGGGCATAATCGAAAATACGATTTAACAGTTGCCGCTTACGATGGTGCTGTAGTTTCATGCAGCACAGAAGTTCCCATACAAATAAAGGTAAATAAAATACAAATATTCATTTAAAATATAATATGTGTCGAAAATTATGATAATAAATTGACAATTTTATTTTGTATATAGGTTATTGATCGATCTATGCCTGTATTTGAAAAGCAATTTTATTCTGTTAGCGTCAAGGAAGACGTCGAAATGTATTCAGCATTATTTGTATCAATCCAAGCTGATAGTCCGTTAAAAGGAAATTAATTTACACTACTTCATCTGATAACGCAAATCAATATTTCGAAATTGATTATAGAACAGGTATACTATTATTATATATTTCGTACAAATATAATTAACAAACTTTGTTAGTAAAGAGCTTTGTGTTAGTCTGTCCTTAAACTAGGAGCCGATCTTTCCAGGAAGTTTTTCATGCGGGATCGCCATTGCCAAAAAATTATTTTAATTTTTATTAACTATATTCCGCTTTATTTCTGTTTTGAATATAATGGGAATTCTTTTCTTTATTTTATTCTTTCAGGTTCCTTGTATGTGGTCAACGAGCTAGACTACGAACAATATTACACACACGAGATTTTGGTGCGAGCAACGGATAGCATTTCAGGAATTTACGCAGATGTTTTGTTGTCCATAACTATAATTGATGTAAACGATTGCTATCCAGAAATCGAAAAAGATAACTACAATATTACCTTGCCGGAAAATATTCCATTTGGATCACAAGTGTTACAAATATATGCAACTGATATGGATTCTGGCGCAAACGCAAAACTATCATATTTCATAGAATCCATCAATGGTCGAAATGATTCTGATACTTTTTATATTGACGTTGTCGATGGGATCTTGTACTTAAAATCACCCTTAGATTATGAATTAGTAAAGTTCTATCACGTTGTTGTGCTTGTTAAAGATCATGGATCACCGTCATTAACTTCAAAATGCAATGTTTTTATTACAGGTAATTCAATTTACTTTATTTTTAATTCAAATATAACTATTATAATTAATATGAACAATGAAATAATGAAAATTCTGTGAAATGTCCATCCGAGGTCCAATTAGGTTTTAAAAATGAGAGAAAAAAAAAATTTGTTTGAAAAATGGAATAAAGTAAATAATAGTTTTCATTTCTAAAACCTAACCGGACCTAGTGAGGTTTTTGGCTTAAATTGACCTAAATTTCATCAACTAGTTCGAAATATTTTAAAATAATTTCCGCCGGTCTATAAATCACAAGTCGTGAACATTTGTTAATGTCATTATGTTTAAATTTGCAGTTAAAGACCTGAATGACAACTCACCACGATTTATTGAGCCATCTTTTAATACAAAGTTATCTGTAGCTGCGACACGAGGTCAATTTGTTGCATTACCGAGAGCATACGACATTGACATGTCTGATATCGATTTCTTGCAATACAAAATTGTAGATGGAAATGAATTACAAACGTACACCATTGATCAACAAAGCGGAGTTATTTCTCTTCAAAATATGTTGAATTTTACTGACAAAATCAATACAATATTAAATATATCAGTTTCTGATGGGATTCATACAAGTTTTGCACGACTAAAAATCACATTAGTTCCAGAAAATTTGCATAGTCCCCAGTTTGAAAAAACGGTATATAAAGCAACCATTTTGGAAAATTTGGCGCATGGGCGTGAAATTATCACTGTAAGTATAAATATATAAATATCTATTGTGTCGATTGATCTAGCTAACCAAGTTTTATTCCAGGTAAAAGCAGTTGACAATGATTTTGGTCAGTACGCAACAATTTACTATGAAATCGCATCTGAAGAAATGAAACAGTATTTTGATATCGACCGCAATACTGGTTTAATTACATCAAAAATAACTTTTGATCGCGAATATAGAGATGAGTACATACTTCAATTAAAGGCAATTGATGGTGGATGTAAATTTGGCTTTGCATCGCTAAGAGTGTTAATTGAAGACATCAACGACAACAGCCCCCAATTCTTTGTAAAAGAATATAATCTCGTTGTAAGCACTTCAAATAAGCTGGATGAAACAATATTGATTGTAAGTGTGTTAAAATCCCTTTTCCTAAATAAGCAGTCAAACTAATTGGTCGGACTTCTCGATCTGTACTCATTTTTTTAAGATGCAAGTTATGGTAAAAATAAAAAAAGTTAAAAATGTAATGCAACAACAACTTAATACAAACGCCTTTATATGCATTGCTACATTTGATAAAACTCTGATTTAATCAGTCGACACGATTTTGCTTTGTCCGTCCGTGTATAAACAAGCCAATTTCAGCAATTGCTATTTAAAAAAAAAAATATTGTTTACCGGGACTGGTACAGAAAATCACGTGCGCTTGGTTGGAGCCTTTCGACTAACCTTACAAAAATATTTTCAATCCAAAACATTTTTTTGGTTATTGTTAATTAATATATTTTAAGATTATTGAAATGATTATAGAATATTTAATGTATGTATGTATATTAACTGCCTATCTATTTAATAATTTTAGGTGAAAGCAGTGGATAAAGATGTAAATGCAAATGGAGATGTAAAATATACGATTCTACCGAACTCTATGAAATCTTCTTTAGAAGAGAAAATCTACTTAAACGAAAGTAATGGCAATATCGTTCTTAGAAGTGTTCCAGAAACTTTTGACAAAGGTGTCTTTCAATTTTTTGTTCGAGCTTTTGACTCAGGAAAACCTTCTTTACACAATGACGTCCCAGTATCTTTCGAAATAGTCGATTCTGATGTGATAATTCCAACTTTCGAAAAAAGTCATATAAGTCTTAAGATATTAGAATCTACATCACCGGGAACTGTATTGACAAAGTTACATATAAACGGAAATTATTCGATAAAATTTTCATCTTCAGAGGAAAATTCTTCAATTTTTGCTGTATCTGAGCATGGAGAATTAATTCTAATGCAAACTTTGGATCGTGAACAAAATGATTCGCATTATTTAGTTATCGTGGCGGAAACAGCAACCCTTCCAATCCTTTATGCTTATGCTGATGTATTTATTCATGTTACAGACGAGAACGATAACTATCCTAAATTCGATAATACTTATTATAGCTGTGATGTAGCTGAAAATACCGATAAAGTAGTATCTATTGTGAAAATTACGGCCACTGATACTGATACTGGATCAAACGGGGATGTGCGATACTACATTGATGATGACTCAAATAGTGTTCGAAATATATTTGACATCGACATATACACAGGGTGGATTTCTCTCTTGTCCTCCTTGGATAGAGAAGTACAATCAGAGTTCAATTTAAAAGTAATTGCCACAGATAATGGACATCCCAAACATGATTCAAATGTGCCGGTATCAATTAAAATTATCGACTATAATGACAACGGACCTCAATTTAAGTTACCTATTGAGCATATACATATTTTCGAAAATGTCCTTCCGGGTACTGTTTTAGTTAATTTTTTGTTGATAGATCCAGATATCGAAAAGCAACCAATAGACTACTATATAATTTCTGGAGATAGTCAATCTCAATTTCAAATTGGAAAAACAGGGGAATTGTTTGTATCAAAACCTCTGGATAGAGAGCAAATATCTTTTTACAATTTAGGCATCATCGCCACCGATGGAAAATTCACTGCCGAAGCAAATGTTCAAGTAAATATTAAAGATATTAATGATAATATGCCAGTTTGTTTAAAACCTCGCTACCACATTATAATTAATGAGTCTACAGCGATCGGAACAACAATAGTAGAAGTAAAAGCAATGGATCTCGACTCGAGCACTGATTTTAAATTACGCTATTATATATCTGGTAAGGGTTCTGATGACTTTATCATTGGCAAAGAGAGTGGCATTGTGAAAGTAGCAAAGCTAATTGATAGAGAACTAACTCCGAAGTATAAAATATTGGCACACGTTCAAGATGGCAAGGAATTTATTAGAGAATGTGTTTCTGAAATAATAATTACAATCAACGATATAAATGACAATTCACCCATTTTCTCTATGCCTAATTATAGAGTAACCGTACAAGAAGATGCCCCTTTACAAACTCTGGTTGCAAAAGTTCACGCTACAGACAAAGATTTTGGCATAAACAGGAAAATTAAATACTCATTATTAGGTAAAAATGCAGATTATTTTGGAATTTCAAAATCAACTGGAATCATAAAATTGGAAAAAAATCTTGATCGGGAAACGATTTCATTATATAATTTGACAGTCAAGGCTGAAGATTTTGGTAAACCAATGTTGTCTTCAATGACAAATATCATTATAAACATTTTGGACATAAATGACAATCCCCCAGAATTTACATTACGAAAATATTCAAGTTATGTATATGAAAACTCAACAACAGGTTTTGAAGTTTGTCAAATCCGTGCTACATCAAAAGACATTGGAGTAAACGCTGAAATATTGTACTACATAGTTAATGGAAATGAACAACGTAAATTTAATATTAATTCAAGTACTGGCGTACTATGGGTCAATGGAACATTGGACTATGAAAAAACTAAGTTTTATTTCCTTACGGTTCAAGCTATTGATGGTGGAAGCCCGCCACTTAGTAACATTGCCTATGTAAATATATCTATAATTGACGTTAATGATAATACTCCAACATTTACACAAAACAATTATCGAGTTAATGTAAAAGAGGACTTCTCAGTCGATTTTCCAATTATAGATGTGAAAGCCACGGATGAGGATTCAAATGTTAATGGAATTATTAAATATAATATCGTAAAAGGTGATAGCTTACAACAATTCGGTGTCAATGAAAACAATGGAACAATAAGCTTAAAGAGGCCTCTAGATCGAGAAACTATTTCAGATTACACATTGGAAATCCAAGCTTGTGATCTCGGAATTCCAGAGCGATGCAATACTGTTCAAGTGATCATTTTTATTCTAGATGCAAATGACAATGCCCCAATCTTCTCTTTGACAAACTATAGTATAGTTTTACAAGAAAATAAACCATTAGGCTACGTTTTTATTACCTTTGACGTATCTGACGCTGATGAATCGCCCAATTCAACACCATTCACTTATGACATTCGGTCTGGAAATGAAGGAGGGTTATTTCGTCTTGAACAAGATGGCTCTCTTAGTACAGCAACAAAATTCAATCATAAATTAAGAAATGAATTTATGATACAAATACGTGTTTTTGATAATGGAACCCCACCACTTTACTCGGATACTTGGGTGTCAATAAAAATAATTGAAGAGAGTCAATATCCTCCCATTATAACACCTTTAGAAGTCACCGTAAATTCTTTTGAGGATGAATTTTCAACTGCGTTTTTGGGAAAAGTTTTTGCATCTGATCAAGACCAATATGATGAGCTAACATTCCTCATGACATCTAGCAATGACGAAACATATCAAACATCAAAATTATTTAGAATTACTGAGAAATCTGGGGAAATATATTCTGTATCTAACCTTGATATTGGTGTATATAAACTGAATGTGTCAGTCAGTGATGGAAAATTCACCGTATTTACGACTGTGAAAATTAATGTCGAACTGATAACAATGGACATGGTCAAAGAAGCGGTAGTAATCAGATTTAGTAGAATAGCAGCATCAGAGTTTTTATTAAGTCATAGAAAGGGGTTTATTCGCACCATAAGGAATGTTATGAGATGTCGCCAGAAGGATGTAATTTTGATATCTTTGCAAGAGAAAATTGAAAAATCATTAGATAAGCAAGATAAATATGCTACTGACTTAAATGTTGTTTTTGCAGTACGCAAACAACAAATAATACCAACTTCAGATGCATTCTTTAGCAGTGACGAAATACGTCTTTCCATCATCAGCAAGGAAACAGATATTGAAAATGATACTAATCTTATCATTGAGGAAATTGTTCCAAGTTTCTGTCAGAACAAGGAAAGTATCTGTGTTCATGGAATTTGCAAGCAATTAATTAGTTTGGAAATAAATAATATAACAACTATTTACACTGATGTGATAAGCTTTGCATCGCCTTCATATAGCTTAATAAAAAAGTGTGTATGTAAATCGGGATTTGATGGAAAAAACTGCAATGAATCAGTAAATGCATGTTCTTCAGAACCGTGTCCACCCCAAAGGAATTGCTTACCATCAGAATCTGCTGCTCGATATCAATGTGTATGCCCAAAGGGATTCTCGGGTTCATTTTGTGAAATGAAGTCATCCACATGTAACAATGGAACTTGCGATACTAATTTTTCTACATCAGTTTCATTTGGTGGTAAAAGTTACGCACATTACAAAATTAACAAAGCGAAGGCCAGAAATACTTTAGAAAATCAGTTCGCATTATCCCTACAAATAAGAACAGTACAACAAAGTGGCACACTTTTGTATGCAAGTGGAAAAATTGATTACAATGTTTTGGAAATTGTCAACGGTGCAGTGAAATACAAATTCGATTTGGGCTCTGGAGAAGGCGTTGTAATCGTGTCAAGCATTTATATTTCGGATGGTGTCTGGCACACTATCACATTAGAACGCACTCTTAATAGTGCCAAACTAATTGTAGATAATAAACATGTCTCACAAGGCAGTGCACCAGGAGTGAATGGCATATTAAATATTCAGTCAAATGATATCTTCGTTGGAGCTGAGGTTCGACCACATCCATCAATTATCGGTTATGAAGATATACAACGTGGATTTATAGGTTGTATGGCAAATATTAAAATAGCTATGGAGCCATTGCCCTTATATATTTCAGGAGGTAGCACTATAGCTGCATTAAAAAGATTTACAAATGTTGAGTTTAAATGTGATCCAGCCAATGTATTGATCAGCTTGGGAGTTTGTGGTACTCAACCGTGTATGAATAGTGGTATTTGTACAGATCTTGGAAATGATATTTTTAAATGTATCTGCCATGCTAGATTTACTGGTGAATTATGTGAAATTGATTTAGATCCATGTCTATCAGCGCCTTGTTTATTTGGTGGTCGATGTGATAATCATGAGCCAAACAATTATACATGTATTTGTCCAATACATTTGTCTGGAAGGAGATGTGAATACGGAAAATTTTGTTCCCCAAACCCATGCAAAAATGGAGGAATTTGTGAAGAGGGCGACGGAGTATCACATTGCATGTGCCGAGGCTTCACTGGTCCAAATTGTGAAATTGACGTTAATGAATGCGAAAATCAACCTTGTGGAAACGGTGCTACTTGTATAAATGAAGCTGGTAGCTTTAGGTGCATTTGCCCTTCATTTCTTACCGGGGCAAGCTGTGGAGATCCCCTTTATTCAAATTCTATTTCAACGAAATTGAAAAACTTTTCAATTGAGCATATCAGTGGTATAATATCAGGAATGACTATTGTGCTGATTTTGATTGTAATTTTACTTTGCTGCTTTGTCTTTAAACGAAACTCATCTAAAAACCCTAGAAATCGAATCGAAAAGAACAAAAATAAACACTCTCTTAAACAAGCAACGCTTAACTCACTTCTTGAAAAAGATAATATCTGCAAATCGAATGCAAAAATTAGCAATTTGGAAATAAGCCAACGACCAATAAGCTATTCACCTCCAACTAACGATAGCCTTTTTATTAGTAATACAAGCTTTGTAAATAATTTGGATATATTAAGAAGTTACGGATCAGCCGGCGATGAGTTGGAAAATATCCCATTTGAGTATCAAAAAGTAAATCGAACAAACCAGCATGTTAATATAAACACTAGTAATTTGATGGATGCAGACAACGTACATAAGCAAGATTGGTGTGAACAAATGCACTTAAAAACATTTAGTGAGAATAAGTTAAATAACGGTAAGTATAAATTAATAAAATTGGCTCAAATATATCTGAATAACTATTTACATCTATTTTCAGAGAGAAGAATTGACTATGGATTACCAATTAACCGATTTTCAAGTGGAAAACTTATTCAGGTTGCCATGCCTAATGTATGTCATTCTACATCAACTGCAAATTTTGTTGATTCTGCCCTTAGTAATGGGCAATACCACTGGGACTGTTCGGATTGGGTTCGCAAAAGCCATAACCCATTACCAGATATTACAGAAGTTCCTGGTGCAGAGGTTGCAGATTCTTCAAGCTTTCATAGTAATGACAGTAATGAGTCTCAAGCGAAGCGAAAATATTTAGTTCATGGTAAGTTTGAATTTCTTTTTATATGAACTTCTGATTTTTAAATATACTATTTGTTTATTTTCTGAACAGGGATATATTAGCTATAAAGTATATATTTTATTGATCAGTTTCAATAGCCGAGTCGATTGAGCCAGATCCGTCTGTCTGTCCGTCTGTCTATTTGTCTGTCTGTCTGTATGAACGCGTCGATCTCAGCAACTATAAGAGCTAGAGCAGCACATTTGGTATGAAGGTTCCCGTATACCGTCCGCAGATCAAGTTTATTGAAAATTTTGAATGGCTCTATCCTTTCCCCACAAATCGAAAAAAAAAAACAATTATGGCCACATTTCTCAACGTAGATTCTTCCAACTTAGCAGGCTCAATATTTCATCAAGATCAATCTGTAAAGAAGAAAAATAATCAGTAAAGAAAGTAAATTTAACTGCTTACACTTTTGTTCGTTGCGGCCAGCACATGTGTGCGAGTGATGTAGCACTCAACTTTGGTGCACCCTATGATTTTGCGGTCTATATGATTTTGGGAAATGGGATAGTCTCAGTTTAGTAGTAATTATTATAAAAATTCTTTTACAATGGATAACTGTTCAGGGTATTATACTGTCGTGCGTTCGACTTGCGTATTTTTTTTTAAATCCTTTTGCATTATTGATCTTTGCTCGAGAATACAAAAAAATGAATGAATTATTCTAATCATACACTCTTAGAGATTATAATCATTAGTCTTGGAGCTACTTAAATTTGAATTAAGAAAATTATAAATTTTTTGTGAGGTGAAAAGGAAAAAAAAATATTAAAAAAACACTATTCTAAAATATTTACTATTTTAAATGCTGAATAGCTCTGAAACTAACGGTTATAATTTTAAAGTGTGTGACATTCTCGATCTGTACAATCATCTCCTTTAGCAAAAAAAGTATATTTTAAAAATTAAAAAAAATTTTATTTTTTATATTCCGGGTATAAAAGAAAATATGTTTGGCTACAAACTATATACAATTTGGGGGTTATGTTATCTTTTATGATCATTTGAATATTTCACAAATGAAGAGTTAAGTGTGTATTCAATTCAGATTTCGTATTAGTTTAAAAGTTATGCACATTAATGAACTGTACCAATAAATTAGAATTTTTTGTATATTCTGTTTTATATGGTTTTTGAGTTTTGGTCTTTTATTATCTGGTATCTATTTATTTTCTGACACAAATTTTCTACAAATTCAAAATTCAAACATCATTTAACTTTCTTGACATATGAAAATTGAATTGTCTATATAATTCCCTCCCTGCTGACACTAAACTAAACTTTTTATTTGTGAAAAGCATTCATTTATACGATAAGTCCAAGTTGTTTCAAGAATGATATATGCGGTCATTAGCCTACGAGACATGCTTATCTTCGTAGATGGCGATATGGGTGATTGAAAGACTCCCTTTAGTACTGTGAGATTAGGTCATCTAGCTATTTATTTATTTTGTTCGTTCCCTTCGAATTTCGTACAATTTGCATGCTCATCCTATCGGCAAATGCAAATTTTTGAAAATATGGATAAACTGCAATCGTCTAGAGATAAGATGACACAATATCATAAAACAAAAGACTATTTACTTCTGCGTGAATTTCCGGATAAAACCCACTAGTAAGGATTTCAGTTGTTTCATATAAAGCTACGATTTTACTAGATCAGCTACTATGGGGTACACAGATACATGTACAGGGTATTTTAGGGGTCTCAGCTGCCAAAAGTTAATAAACATGTTTCCAGGTGCAAGTTGTGTCGTCATCAATTAAACATTTTAGTTTTACATTTTGGTGATCAAACTCCACTGGATCTTTTTTGGTTTCTTTTCATAATATGACAATTTTATTCTAAGTATAAATTAATATGAATAATGTGATTCTTAAAATACTAATACTAATTGTTGTATTTTTATATTTTAGTAGAAGATGTCGATCCCACAAGAGATATGGCTGCTCTAAATGAGGACGTGGTATTTGAATATATGGAGTCTGACGTAGATAGTTGTGTTCACCCATTTATGTTGCCGAATTTAAATAGTGAACCCCGTTCAAGACTAAGTTCTTTTAATAAAAGCGAGAATGAAGACTACAAACTTAATACAGGTATGCATATATTGACCAACTATCTTTTTAATACATGAAACTCCTTATTTTCATGCATTCAGTGCCTTTCCAAACAAAATCAAATCGATTGCGTAAGTCTTTTAGCTTTATCTAATTGAATACGATTTGGTTTGTTTCCATATTAAACTTCAATGAGGTCCCACATTTTTTGTATGTTACATTCTGCTCTGATGTGAGCGAATATTTACTATAACTATAAAAAATGTAGCTGTTTTCATGATCGGTTTTGTAAAATATTTCCTTTTAAAAAATAGCTCGTCAGATTAATTTGTCTTAGTCAGATTTTACTTATTAAGCCCTATTCTCTTATTACTATACCTACTAAATACTATGGATTCAAGAGTCGCACGAAATATCGCACAGAAAAACAAAATTTTCTTAAATAAAAATTATGTAGTTGTAAAAACAGTGGTCAAAATTTAAGAAGGTATGAATAATTTATATAATTAATTAACTTTGAAGAATTGTAATAAAAAAAATCTTACCAAGTGGTTTTTCGTTATCTTATGTTTTTTATTAAGTTTATATTGAGTTTTTTTTTATGTTTCTGTTGACAACATTATATACTGCTTCATGTACAACTTTTAGTTGTATTTACCATAAAGAAAACAAAATCTTTTTTTTAATATATCTTAATAATAATGAATTTAGCAGGTAATAATATCATCAAATTTTCTCAACAGGCAAAGTATATTTACGACATCCTGACTCATATTTACCGACGATGCATACTCCAAGTGACACCGAGGCAGAAAGCTCAATTAACGAAGCACCAATATTGAAAAAAGAGTTATCAAGTAGAAGAAAGACAAGCGGTAAATGAAAAACATTACTATTATAATCTTCACAGATAAATATTAAAATCTTCCATTGCAGGAAATTCAGAGGAGGTATATCTGTTTCCAAATGCGACTGGTGAGACTGGATCAGATAGCAATATCTCTGTTCGACTTTGTGAAATTGAAGATTCAGAATTAGAAGAATTTTTGCCGCAGGGAGGGAAATATAGTAGTGAATGACATATTAATTACAAAAAATCATAGATTTTAACTTTGGCCATAACTCTGTTTCTTTTTCTACTGATTTTATATAAAATAAAGCTACAGAAGTATAATTATATTTTTAATAAAATACCAAATGTTTTTATTTAAATAAACAACAATAATGGCAATATTGACTTTCTGTAACTCAGAGAACAGATTCTTTAAATATAAATATAAAATTTACATGCGATATATCTAGATTGTCTTTCTGTGTAGACGTGTTTTAGCTGTGCTCTGTGGGTAATTTAATTTTCCCTGCTTGAATTCGCATATTAATTAAATTACTCGTTTTGCGTAAATCTGTGCTTTGTTTTCAAGTAAAACGTTTGACAATTTTTGTTTGCTTGTTATTGTGCACTTGAGCGTCAGCTAAATTTGTTTTTGCTATTTTTGGATCACGTACGTCTTGATCTCTCGCGCTTTTACTCTCAAATTTCGCTGATTCTGTGCGACTGTGCATTTGAGCTTAGAAAATAAATATTAGGGAAGCGTCCACACTGTCATGTGTGGCAGTAGACTGCTAAAGGGGCCTCGAAGGACCCGCTTTACTGCCTTTTCAATCGTCTTTGAGAATGTATCGTCTTTATTGCTCTATCCCTATGCATCTACTATATCGACGTGATGGTTGATATTAATTATTTCTACCCATTTCATATTTTTTGGTAGAGTTATAAAAGACAAAAGACCGAATGGCCCGTAGAAGTTATATTGTCAATTGATTGATTTGCTCTGCATCAATCACTTTGGTGCACAAGAAGTCAAATGCGAAATGTAATAAATAAATAAATTTATTTTGTTGTTCCGTCCAAAGACGTTCCATTCTGTTGCGATGGCTGAGCGTAAAATATTGTAAAAATCTGCATAGACTTCACCAATAATAGCCAATGAACTTGGCTAAAAAGCTCGACATTTTTACGACGGCGAGGTTACTGCAAAGCAGGAGGGCTAGGAAGTGCCGGAGCAATTGCGGACAGAACATTGACTGCATTACTGATTGAGCTCATTCCAAAAAGAGCGACAGAAATATTTATTGGGCTTGGTGAGAATGAGTTAATCTAATTTGAGCTTGAGGTATTGCAAGGAAGCATTAAGCTGCCGGGGCAAGGTACAATCACAAAAGACCGGTAAGGAAATGGTAGAATCCCATCGGTAGAACATTTTGGGCGGAGCATGGTCTTGTGAAATCAAGAATTACCCCATTAAAGTGCCTTAAGCACCCTTAAATCGGCGGAGGCAAGTCGGTCAATTTTGTGTCGTTCTGCCTGTTAAATGTGAGATTATGAGAGAATAAAATCCAGTCTACATGTGACCTGCAGTAAAGATGTCAAATTTATGGATTGTTTTTGCGATCGCCCTGCCTCCAGCGATGCCGAAGTAAGCCTAGTCGCATTGGTGGTGACGGAATGTCGTAGTTGATTCGGATATTTAAAACCTGGAAACTGAGAAATCAATTGAAAGTCGTGAAAGATGGTTTTCTTCAGTTTTATATGAATGGTCTACAGAAGACTCAAGTGGTGCGGCACCGGATGTAGGTGATGTAGGTAACAAAGTCCTTGATAATATTCCTAAGACTTGGAAAGCGATGGCAATGGGCCTCGGAAGGAACCGTGGGCACACTATCGTTCTTAGACAAGAGGCACTGCATCTCCGGCGTCTACTTGAAGTTGTGTCTTGGCAGAGACGAAATATTTTATAAATCTGTCTTGTTAGAGGTCAAACACTCGGACAATGGGTGACAGTTGAACTCTAAATATGGACCATGGTGTTGGGATTAAGCCCCAGAGCAAAGATAGATCAATTCCACCGAGAACCGATGCGTACTTGGTACAACAAATTGGTATCACTGTTTTGTTTCACCATGGAACCGCACATGCTCGGCAAGTAGCCGAACGGCATAGCTTAGAACCCCAAAGAACAAAACGCTGACCGGAGCGCGCATAGCAGACATCAGCAAGCAACGCCGAAAAAGTAAATACACACTGAATTTCTTTGTATGTTTAGATAATGAAGTTTGGCAACGTCTGTGTCAATGGGTGCTGAGCTTGCGCGCTGTTTTTATTCTTTCTCTCTGAACCCTCTATGATGTAGTATCTAAATAACCACTATTTTTGTTGGTACTTTGGTCCCAATTTTATTAAAATGGTACTTTTTTGTTGGAAACTATTCGTATCAAAAAAATGATTCAGTTATTCAGAAATTAAGTATCTCAGTTAAAACCCGATATATAGAATCTTTTTTTCTTTTTTACGATTTCCAACAACGTAACAAACAAAACAAACAAATTTTAAAAAAAGTATGATTTATAAACTTGGTACATATTTTTTAAATTGGTTCCATTTTTTCAACAAATTTGTTTGCACCGTGCCTCTATGTATGGTAAGCTTGTGATTTTATTTTTACGTTCCATTCCATTGGTGCTAATGGTATCTATTCCACCAATCGATAGTGATTCCATTTAAAATTTATGATTTGCTATTACACACAAATGAAAACGAGAACAGAAGAGGAAATCCCACCTTTGTCGGTGAAATTAATAAAATACCACTTCATGCTTAAAGCTGTCAACACAAATTCTAAATATAATTATCGATATTAAAAAACTATCAATATAGCACACAAACAGTGCATCGATAGTGCTATCGTTAGTTTGTCAGCTCAAGTTCGGCACTTAATTGTTTTGTTTATTATTAAAATATACATTCATTTTATTTTGTTAAATGAGTGCATTAGATTTCTATTTATTTATTGGTACAATTATTGCGTTTTCATTAACTGAGTGTACGTTAGAACCAACAAAGCCATCATTCTCTGAGAATTTTGGCTTTGTGGTAAATGGCGTTCCTAATGAGTTTATTGTAAAATTTCATTCAAAATACTACACAAACGTTAGAGAATCTTTTATTCAAAGAAGGCTCATCAATCAAAATGTAAACAAAATTTGTACAATAATTTAATAAACAATTTTCATCTTCAAAATGGTTTGTTTTAGGTGAGCTGGTCAATTTTACCGCGTGATAATATAGCTAGTCATCATCCAAGTGATTTCGATATTTTGCACATCTTAAACGCTAATTACGCTTCAGTTGAATATATCCTCAGCAGAGTCAAAAGTCATCCTGCAGTTAAAGCTGTGGTTCCTCAACGCAGTGTTCAGCGACTTTTGGCTTCTAGCAACAAAACTTTTAATTATAATATTCGTAAACAGAAAGGAGTTACTCGAAAAAAACACCCAAATCTTGTGAGTTCACATCATGTCTCAGGAACTCTACATGCAGACGTTCTTTGGAAACTTGGGATTACTGGGAAAGGTGTTAAAGTGGCTATTTTTGATACTGGTCTGACCCAAAATCACCCTCATTTTCGAAACGTCAAAGAGCGATCAAATTGGACAAACGAAAAGTCTTTGGATGACGGAGTTAGTCATGGGACCTTTGTTGCAGGAGTGATAGCATCGTCAATGGAGTGTCTGGGGATGGCTCCTGACGCCGAGTTACACATATACAAAGTTTTCACAAATTCCCAGGTGATGCTCTAATTGTTGTAAATCATACGTGTGTAAATGTATTTATACGTTCGTAATACAGGTCTCGTATACTTCCTGGTTCCTGGATGCTTTCAATTATGCTATTTACAAAAAAGTAAATATAATCAATTTAAGTATTGGCGGTCCAGATTTTATGGACTTACCGTTCGTAGATAAGGTCTTAGAATTATCAGCCAATAATATTATAATGGTGTCGGCCGCCGGGAATGATGGTCCAATATATGGTACTCTTAACAATCCCGGTGATCAAAGCGATGTAATCGGAGTTGGTAGTATTAATTTTGATGATAAAATTGCCAGATTCAGCTCTAGAGGTATGACAACTTGGGAACTTCCATTAGGTTACGGAAGATCAGGATTGGACATCGTCACTTATGGTAGTCAAGTGGAAGGAAGTGACGTGCATACAGGTTGCAGACGTCTGTCGGGAACTTCAGTTTCATCACCTGTTGTTACAGGAGTAGCAGCTTTATTGATAAGCGGAGCTTCGCATAAAATGAATATTGTCAATCCATCATCGTTAAAGCAAGTTTTAATCGAAGGAGCAGAAAAGTTGCCGAACTATAGTATATTTGAGCAAGGACAAGGAAAACTTAATTTGCTAAAGAGTATGCAGCTGCTATTACGCTACAAACCTAAAATAACTCTTATACCATCTTCGCTTGATTTTACAACAAATTACATGTGGCCGTACAGTAGTCAACCCTTGTTCTATGGAAGCGTTGCCACAATTGTAAATGTTACAATTCTGAATGGCATATCTGTAACGGGAAAAATTGCTGGTCAACCAAAATGGATTCCAGATCCAGATAGTAATGGTCGTTACCTTAACATATCAACATCATTTTCAAACCTGATTTGGCCCTGGACCGGATGGATGTCGGTATATATCGGTAAGGGTGTCATTCTAATTTAATTTAGTTTAATTTAAATCCTACAACTCAGGGATAATTATATTAAACAAGCGGATCATGAGCGCGCGCGACAGTATAATACCCTGGGCAATCTCCTAATTTAATATTTTGATTATAATAGAAGTTCGTAACAAGCGATTAAATCATTCTCTTTTGAAACACTCGTAGCGGCTAGCATATCTCACATACATACATCAAAAGCTTCAAAGTGCAAAGTGCAAGCGATTCAATGCCAAATTAACTTTTTTTGATTGTTTCTTATTTATATACCGATCTTGATGAAACAGCATTGATTCTCCATTGCATTGCTTGTCGAATAAACCTGTTAAGTTGCAAGTATCTATGCTGGGAAATGTGGCCATAATTAGTTTTTTCGATTCGCAGTGGAATGGGGGAGTTGTACAACATTTTAGATAAACTTGATCTGCGGACGGTATACGGGAAGCTTCATGCCTAAATTTCGACCCTACAGACAGACGGACATGGCTCAATCGACTCGGCTATTGATACTGATTAAGAATATATAAACTTTATAGGGTCGGAGATGCCTATGCCGATGACAATAATTATTTTTTTTATCACAAAACTAGGAGCGTTAGATATCTTTAAACAATTGGAAGACAAATCGATATAATTAAAATTAAAGTACTTTGAAAGATTTGTTACACATAATTAAGCGAATACTAATGTTTTATAATTTGCAGCTGTTAATAAGAATGGAGAAAATTACGAAGGCACCGCCAAGGGAAATTTAATTATACTTATAGAAAGTTTTCAATTTGGCTCAAATCAATCTCATGAAAGCGAAATACTTTTGCCACTTACTATAAAAATTACACCAAAGCCTCCCCGCAATAAACGCATATTATGGGATCAATATCATAGTTTACGATATCCACCGGGTTATATACCAAGAGATAATTTGAAAATAAAAACGGATCCTTTGGATTGGAGAGCTGACCATATTCATACTAACTTTCGAGACACATATATTCACTTAAGAAACTCCGGTTATTATATTGATGTCTTAAGAGAACCTTACACATGCTTTGACCCTCTTGATTATGGAGCTTTATTAATTGTAGACCCGGAGGAAGAATTTTTCGATGAAGAGATTTCCAAACTAGGCAAATATGTTTATGAAGAAGGCCTGAGTGTAATAGTATTTGCCGATTGGTATAATACATCAGTAATGAGACATATAAAATTTTTTGATGAGAACAGTAGACAATGGTGGATACCAGATACTGGTGGAGCCAACATTCCAGCTTTAAACGATCTAGTTGGTCAGTTTGGTATAACTTTTGGAGATTTCGTTGGAGAAGGGTATTTTAAACTTGGAGACCATGCAATGTACTACGCAAGTGGTACTACGCTTATAACATTCCCAAATAATCATGATGATGTTGTGATTGGAACTAATTTGAATGATCAGGGAGCTTCGGTAAGTATTTTTATTTGTTGACTGCTTAAATTTGTTTATATATTTTTGTATTTACAAGGTTATGGCAAATGGAAAATTTTTAAATATGGAATCTAAACCTTTTGTACCTATTATGGGACTGTTTCAAACAACTCGCAAATCTCGCCAGACAATTAAAAAATTTAATATTGGCAATTCTTCGAGTGCGGTCGATAATATTGAATTGTTTGACACTTCACCAAATCATGATGTCATAAAAAATCGAGTTTTACTTCATGATAAAAGTGATAAGAATTTAGAAGGTCGTATAGCTGTCTACGGTGATTCTAATTGCTTAGATTCTTCCCACATGGAAAAAGCGTGCTTTTGGCTTTTAACAGCTATTTTAGATTTTGCAATGAATTCTCATAAATCAGTTTTATTAAATAATTTAAATAGAATTTCAGAATTCAAAAATCTAAACGAACAGCCATTACCTATTAGGATATCAAGTAGCAATTTAAAAATGTTTTCAAGAGTAGTTAGTAATAGAAAAAATCATTTATTACAATGCGAACAAATAGAATGGATAGCTAAAACAACATATAATGTCAGCAAACGGTTAGAACTCGAACTGGATTCTACTGAAGGTAATGTATTTATATATATTTAAATAAATTAAAATATTAAATTTCTTTTCCACAGCAAGTCAAAGCAAAGTTATCGATAATTTAAATACCGAGATTGCAAAATTGGCTTTATATGACAATAAACTTGCAGCACACCAAACTGAGTTCAATATAAATATATCAGTTATATTTATGGTAACACTGAGCTTAACTGTTATCATATTATTTGTATTATTTTTAAAAGGCAAAGTTGTATTTTATTTTTGTAAATAAAACCTATAATAAATTTAAATAAAATAATGCTTGAACTTTTACTAGTATTTATGAGTAGGCCTAAGACTTTTCTAAAGTTATGTAATGCACATCTTAAATGATGGATTTACTCTCAATTATTAACATTCTCTGTTGAATTTAACCTTTTTTCGTTAAAACTTATTACTATATATAAAATTAGAATGCTTGTGTAAAGTTGATCACATTACAAAGTTCAAATTATGCATCATTTTTAAATGGAGGGAGGTGGGCTTTACTTTGCCTGGGATTCGTGCTTAACAAGCTTGTACTTGCTGCCACTTGGGCCACGTGAACGTGCTTTTTAGACTATGAACTAAAAGTTCAAAGTCTATTAGGTTTGACGAAGGCGAAATGTGCGTAACAGGCAGAAGGAGGCGTGGCAGACCCTATAAAGTATATATATTCTTGATCAGCATCAACAGCCGAGACGATATAGCCATGTCCGTCTGACCGTCTGTCCGTCTGTATGAACACCTAGATTTCAGAGACTATAAGAGCTAGAGTAACCAAATTTGGTGACAACACGTGTATTGTTTGCAGGCAGATCAAGTTTGTTTTAGATTTTTGCCACGCCCCCTTCCGCCCCCGCAAATCGAAAAAAATGTATAACTGAAGCTACCGACTTTAGATTTAATTCAGATTTGGCACATATGGAGAAAATTCTGAAAATTTCAGCACGATCGGATCATAAACATAGAAGATATTAGGAATGAATGATCTCCATGTTCATGGCGCCTCTGCGGCCAAAATTGCCGCACAGGCGCGAGTTCGAATCCCACTGCCGACAATTCCAAATTAAATTTTTTAATAATTATAAATTAATTACTCTTATTTTATATATACATATATTATTAATTTTGCCTTATTTGTCAGAAAATGTTAAGAATTTAAAAGAAAGCAATAACCAAATTTCGTTAGAAATTCGTATACATATATGTATGTATATATATGACAAATGCAAAAACTCGTGCTGTATATGTATTGACGTTGCCGACTGCGCAGTATGTAAGGCGGTGGCTCAAGCTATAGGACGTACGATTTGCGTGTGAGAAGTCTGCGGTTCGAATCTCGGTGCAACCCAAACAAAATTTTTATGTTTTTAAAATTTTACAAAAGCAATATATATGCACAAGACGCGTTTTTAACCACCAATTGATTTGTCAACATAGTTTTCATAAGCATCTCAGCAACGCGCAAAAAAAGTAACGGTTGTTTGTTTTCCCTTTCGCTCTTGCGCGCTCACTCACTATTGCTGCTCTCTTCCAAGAACGAACGATAATGAGTTGAACATTGCTTAAGCTTATTTGGCTTTAAATTAGTTTTATATTTGCTTTATTTTTTTGCTTTCCCCGATTAGTTCATAGTCTACCACAGACGTTGTACGACTGTAGCTGCCTGACTTGTTTTGTATATCAACGTCAAAGAAAATAATGGTTATCATCGCAATAGGGCAATTTGGCAATGTGAGATTGGTTAAGATATTTCAAGAATAAAGTTTTGTTGATCATTTCTATGACAGCTATATATCACAGTGGTTTTAATGTAACCAAATTTAGTTGAGAATATATAAGCGAATTCCAAATACAAAATCTGTGAGATTTATTTTGTTATTTTATTAATTTATTTATCGTCGACTGATAGCAGCCAATTACAAAAGTCTTTCATAAAATTAATTATGCTCATTTTTAATGGATATAGAAAAACGATAAACAATAATTCAAATTGAAATTGAAATGTCCCCGATGACTATAATTATTAGACTCTGAACTAAAAGTTCACAGTCTATTAGGTTTGACGAAAGCGAAATGTGCGTAACAGGCAGAAGGAGGCGTGGCAGACCCTATAAAGTATATATATTCTTGATCAGCGTCAACAGCCGAGACGATATAGCCATGTCCGTCTGTCCGTCTGTCCGACTATCCGTCTGTCCGTCTGTCCGTCTGTATGAACACCTAGATCTCAGAGACTATAAGAGCTAGAGTAACCAAATTTGGTGACAACACGTGTATTGTTTGCAGGCAGATCAAGTTTGTTTTAGATTTTTGCCACGCCCCCTTCCGCCCCCGCAAATCGAAAAAAACGTATTACTGAAGCTAACGACTTTAGATTTAATTCAGATTTGGCACATATGGAGGATGTCCTATTTCGGACGTTTTCTGAAAATTTAAGCACGATCGGATCATAAACATAGAAGATATTAAGGAATGAATGATCAGCAGGTTCATGGCACCTCTGCGGCCAAAATTGCTTTAGTTAGAACAACAACAACAAGAAACGCCGCAAAGGCGCGAGTTCGAATCCCACTGCTGACAATTCCAAAATACATTTTTTAATAACTATAAATTAATTACTTTTATTTTATATATACATATAATATTAATTTTGCCATATTTGTCAGAAAATGTTGAGAATTCAAGAGAAAGCAATAACCAAATTTCTTTAGAAATTCGTATATATATATATATATATGACAAATGCAAAAACTCGTGCTGTAGTTCAGAGTCTCCCACAGGCGTACCCCGACTGTAGCTTCCTGACTTGTTTTTTAACTCAAGATGTTCCTATTTGATTCCTTTTAGCAATTGGAATATAAATCAATATAATTAAAATTAAAGTACTTTGAAGGATTAATTACATTTACACATAATTAAGAAAATACCAATGTTTTATAGCTTGCAGCTGTTAATAAAAATGGAGTAAGTTACATATATATTCATTTAAAAACCGTGTTTATTATATTGCTTTGACCCTCTTTACCCGGAAGAAGGTTGTTTTAGTCTCTGTACTAAAAGTACATAGTCTACTAGGTTTGACAAAAGCGAAATGTGCGTAACAGGCAGAAGGAGGCGTGGCAGACCCTATAAAATATATATATTCTTGATCAGCATCAACAGCCGAAACGATATAGCGATGTCCGTCTGACCGTCTGTCCGTCCGTATGAACACCTAGATCTCATAGACTATATGAGCTAGAGTAACCAAATTTGGTGCCAACACGTTTAAAATTTTTGCCACGCCCCCTTCCGCTCCCGCAAATCGAAAAAAACTTATTTATAAAGCTACCGACTTTAGATTTAGATTCAGATTTGGCACATATGGAGGATTTTCCTGTGCGGACGGAAATGTTATTCTGAAATATAAAATTAAAAAATTACTTTATTGTTGCGGACGGAAATGTTATTCTGAAATATAAAATTAAACAAGTCAGGCAGCTACAGTCGTACAACGTCTGTGGTAGACTCTGAACTAATCGGGGAAAGCAAAAAAAATAAAGCAAATATAAAACTAATTTAAAGCCAAATAAGCTTAAGCAATGTTCAACTCATTATCGTTCGTTCTTGGAAGAGAGCAGCGATAGTGAGTGAACGCGCAAGAGCGAAAGGGAAAACAAACAACCGTTACTTTTTTTGCGCGTTGCTGTGTATACACGTATAACTGTAACTGTACAGCGCGCGTCTGTTTTTACTGAGATGCTTATGAAAACTATGCTGACAAATCAATTGGTGGTTAAAAACGCGTCTTGTGCATATATATTGCTTTTATAAAATTTTAAAAACATTAAAATTTTGTTTGGGATGCACCGAGATTCGAACCGCAGACCTCTCACACGCAAATCGTACGTCCTATAGCTTGAGCCACCGCCTTACATACTGCGCAGTCGGCAACGTCAATACATATAAAGCACGAGTTTTTGCATTTGTCATATATATACATATATGTATACGAATTTCTAACGAAATTTGGTTATTGCTTTCTTTTAAATTCTTAACATTTTCTGACAAATAAGGCAAAATTAATAATATATGTATATATAAAATGAAAGTAATTAATTTAAAATTATTAAAAAATGTAATTTGAAATTGTCAGCAGTGGGATTCGAACCCGCGCCTGTGCGGCAATTTGGGCCGCAGAGGTGCCATGGACCTGGTGATCATTCATTCCTTAATATCTTCTATGTTTATGATCCGATCGTGCTGAAATTTTCAGAAAACGTCCGGAAAGGGACATTCTCCATATGTGCCAAATCTGAATTAAATCTAAAGTCGGTAGCTTCAGTTATACGTTTTTTTCGATTTGCGGGGGCGGAAGGGGGCGTGGCAAAAATCTAAAACAAACTTGATCTGCCTGCAAACAATACCCGTGTTGTCACCAAATTTGGTTACTCTAGCTCTTATAGTCTCTGAGATCTAGGTGTTCATACAGACGGACAGACGGACAGACGGTCAGACGGACATGGCTATATCGTCTCGGCTGTTGATGCTGATCAAGAATATATATACTTTATAGGGTCTGCCACGCCTCCTTCTGCCTGTTACGCACATTTCGCCTTCGTCAAACCTAATAGACTTTGAACTTTTAGTTCAGAGTCTAAAAATTACTTTATTGTTAAAATAAAAGGTGACAAATTTTAAAAATTTATCTTTGGTGGCTTTTCGCAGTTGACCGTATGTGTGGAAGATATGCATATGTTCATATGTATATGTGTACTAAAACTTGCATTGCCAAAATAGACAAAAACATATTCAACACAAGGACCACAAATTTCATCCTTTTTTTTTTAACAATAAAGTAATTTTTTAATTTTATATTTCAGATTAACATTTCTACAAAGAATAAAAATGTAAATGTAAAAATGCAAAAAAAATAAAGCAAATATAAAACTAAATTTAAAGCCAAATAAGCTTAAGCAATTTTCAACTCATTGTCGTTCGCTCTTGGAAGAGAGCAGCAATAGTGAGTGAGCGCGTAAAAGCGAAAGGGAAAACAAACAACCATTACTTTTTTTGCGCGTTGCTGTGTATACACGTATAACTGTCCAGCGCCTCTGTTTTTACTGAATGCTTATGAAAACTATGCTGACAAATCAATTGGTGGTTAAAAACGCGTCTTGTGCCTACATATTGCTTTTATAAAATTTTAAAAACATTAAAATTTTTGTCTGGGATGCTTCGAACCGCAGACCTCTCACACGCAAATCGTACGTCTTATAACTTGAGCCACCGCCTTACATACTGCACAGTCGGCAACGTCAATACATATACAGCACGAGTTTTTGCATTTGTCATATGTATATATATATATATATATATATATATATATATATATATTATATATATATATATATATATATATATATATATATATATATATGTATATATTAATATATATGTATCTATAAAATAAAAGTAATTAATTTATAATTATTAAAAAATGTAATTTGGAATTGTCAGCAGTGGGATTCGAATTCGCGCCTGGCAATTTTGGCCGCAGAGGTGCCATGAACCTGGTGATCATTCATTCCTTAATATCTTATATGTTTATGGTCCGATCGTGCAGAAATTTTCAGAAAACGTCCGCAAAGGGACATCCTCCATATGTGCCAAATCCAAAGTCGGTAGCTTCAGTAATACGTTTTTTCGTTTGCGGGGGCGGAAGGGGGCGTGGCTAAAATCGAAAACAAACTTAATCTGCGTGCAAACTATACACGTGTTGTCACCAAATTTGGTTACTCTAGCTCTTATAGTCTCTGAGATCTAGGTGTTCATACAGACGGACATGGCTATATCGTCTCGGCTGTTGATGCTGATCAAGAATATACATATATACTTTATAGGGTCTGCCACGCCTCCTTCTGCCTGTTACGCACATTTCGCTTTCGTCAAACCTAGTAGACTTTGAACTTTTAGTTCAGAGTCTAAAAAGAAAATTGCAAATGAATATTGTTGTTTATTAAAAAAAGTGTAAAAAATGAGGATCGAACCACAAACATAGTGCACGCCTAGAATGCATTATATCCACAGAGCCACCGCAGCGTTTCTGAAGCTGTCGTCGAATTCTAGGTATAAGGAAGGGGCAGGGGCATTTCAGCATTCGATTTCGTTGCTTGCTTGAAAAACAAAATACATCGTGCAAGCACTGAACTCATTTTGGCACAGACGTTGCCAAACTTCACGATCAAAGCATACTGAGAAAATGAGTGTGTATCTACCGCGTACACATACACCGCATACATACAAGCAAAACATGAGCGCAAGCGACATGCACCATCTACTCTGTTCGGCTGTCTGAACGCTTTGCGCTCTCCGCTCAGCATTTTGCTCTCTGGGGTTCTCCGCTATGCCGTTCGGCTGCTTGCCGAACATATGGGGTTCCATGGTGAAGAAAAAAAGTGATATAAATTTCTAGTACCAAATGAACCCTCTATGTATTGTATGCTTAGTGGTTACACATGTATACACAGCAACGCGCAAAAAAAGAAACGGTTGTTTGTTTCCTTCGCTCTCACGCGTTTACTATTGCTGCTCTCTTCCAAGAACGAAAGATAATGAGTTGAACATTGCTTAAGCAAAAGAAACTTGCAAGGCGGGCAATGAAACGAAAATACGAAGTGTGATATTTTGACTTTGTTGGCTGCCGAAGTCGTTCGTCGGTGGCCCAGGGCATAGAATAGAATGTCAATCAAGGGATCGCGAGTTCGAGTCCCGATCAATTCATATGGCATTTAAATTTACTTTTATATTTGCTTAATAGGAAGCGAATTCGAGCGGCGACAAAATGATATAAAAAGTATTTATTGACGTTAATCAAAATATATATTAATTAATTTTTGTGCTTTCCCCGATTAGTACAGAGTCTCCTACAGTCGTCCCTCGACTGCAGCTGCCTGACTTGTTGATAATAAGATTTCCAAACTAGGTAAATATGTTTATGGAGAAGGCCTGAGTGTAATTGTATTTGCTGATTGGTATAATACAACAGAAATGAGACATATAAAATTTTTTGATGAGAACAGTAGACAGAAATTGTGGATACCAGACGCTGATGGAGCCAACATTCCAGTTTTAAACGATTTAGTTGGTCAGTTTGGCATAACATTTGGAGATTTCGTTGGAGAAGCGTATTTTAAACTTGGAGACCATGCAAAGTACTATACTATACTATAGAATACTTCATGATAAAAGTGATAAGAACTTAGAGGGTCGTATAGCTCTCTAAGGTGATTCTAATTGCTTAGATTCTTCCTACATGGAAAAGGCGTGCTTTTGGCTTTTAACAGCTATTTTATTATCAGTTTTAATAAATAATTTAAGTAGACTTTCAGAATTTAAATATCTAAACAAACAGCCATTTCCTAATAGGATATCAAATAGCAATTTAAAAATGTTTTCAAGACTAGTTAGTAATAGAAAAAATTATTTATGCGAACAAATAGAATGGATAGCAAAAACAACGTATTAAGTCAGCAAGAGGATAGAACTCGAACTGGATTATGTTAAAGTTAAATTAAAATTTGACTTTAGTTTGGGGAAATTAAAAAAGCAGAGATTAATCAAACATTTGTTGAGGAAAACCCAGAAAAATCCAATCAGATCGGAAATAATATTGAGTGTTAGAGTATATTAGCTAAAGAGTGTAGAATGAGAAACTTGATAGTGATGAAGTGGACTCTAAGTTGAATACACGAATACAGCAAGAGGAATAAAGTTGCGAGTAGCAATAGAAGGAACAGAGAAATTAATTCTTTTTAATAACACACAGGAGTCAATTTCACCAATAATTAGGTTAACTATACTACACACTCGGCACGATGCGACGATTAGTTAGGTGAAGAGGGCAGGTCTATGCCAGCAATCTTTTCTCACATTCTATTCAATAGTTGGATGAACCCAAGTAGTTGAGTAGCCTTAGTTAGAGTATAAGAATTATAGAGATCAAATTTCAATGTATGATCTCCGGTAAAATAACAGCACCTTACAATTTGAGCAGTTTATTTGTAATAAATTATCTTTACATCGGGTAAAAAAGGAATCGAACTGTTTTGTTACAAATTATAAGAGTTAATGTTATTATATGTAAAGCAGAGCGTCATGTCACCGGAGTACATTAGTATTACGAGTGTCTGAAAATAGTCGGAGGATCGTTAATGCACAGATTTAATAGTAGATGGGATAATTTTGTCATAGGCATAGATACAATTTGGAAATAGTATATAAAATGAAAAAATATACGATTCTTTCAAAATGTACTCCATCAGGACCTTGTAAATAACTAGGTTTGATTGAATTCAGTTTATTTAGTAACGAACTTCAGTGATCAGAGGACCAAAAATTCAGTTAGACTTTAGTAAACTGTAAGGATAAGGTGAGTTAGATGAGAAGTTGGAAGTTGAATAAGTAGATTGGAAGAAGTCTGCAAAGAAATCGGTCGCAGAAGGTAAAAGAGGATGATTTATGTTTCATGTTAACAAAAATAAAGAATTGCCTAGGATTTTGAGCAAACTGCAATCGTCAACGATTCCAATAGTCTGATCTGGCTATGACAGACTTCGACTTCTTTTATAATATCGAGGGCTCGCTGTGCTAAAAAAATGAATTTAACATATTATAAAATAGAGAAGTGGCAATGTTGACTTCAGTACAACAGAAGTAAATAAGTGAACTAAGTTTATAATAAGCAGCTTCACGAAAACAATGGAATTTAACCATTGGATTACTAGAAGCAATTATAACGAAATCTAAAGTAGGATGAAAAAAGTCTTCAGTAACTACTAATGGGTCGATGCGAGATACTAAACTTCAGAGTGGATCTGATACAAAAATCAGATCAAGAAGGCGGCCTTTACAGTTACGAATCAGAATATCTTGAGAAAGAGATTCTAAAATTGAATTCTAAAATAGAATTAATAAATTCGTTTGAGCTGGACGGAACCAAATCAGGCCATACTACATCGGGTAAATTAAAGTCTCTAAATACGAACAAAAAGGCTTGCGTTAGAAAACATAGTGCACGCCTAGAATGCATTATATCCACAGAGCCACCGCAGCGTTTCTGAAGCTGTCGTCGAATTCTAGGTATAAGGAAGGGGCAGGGGCATTTCAGCATTCGATTTCGTTGCTTGCTTGAAAAACAAAATACATCGTGCAAGCACTGAACTCATTTTGGCACAGACGTTGTCAAACTTCACGATCAAAGCATACTGAGAAAATGAGTGTGTATCTACCGCGTACACATACACCGCATACATACAAGCAAAACATGAGCGCAAGCGACATGCACCATCTACTCTGTTCGGCTGTCTGAACGCTTTGCGCTCTCCGCTCAGCATTTTGCTCTCTGGGGTTCTCCGCTATGCCGTTCGGCTGCTTGCCGAACATATGGGGTTCCATGGTGAAGAAAAAAAGTGATATAAATTTCTAGTACCAAATGAACCCTCTATGTATTGTATGCTTAGTGGTTACACATGTATACACAGCAACGCGCAAAAAAAGAAACGGTTGTTTGTTTCCTTCGCTCTCACGCGTTTACTATTGCTGCTCTCTTCCAAGAACGAAAGATAATGAGTTGAACATTGCTTAAGCAAAAGAAACTTGCAAGGCGGGCAATGAAACGAAAATACGAAGTGTGATATTTTGACTTTGTTGGCTGCCGAAGTCGTTCGTCGGTGGCCCAGGGCATAGAATAGAATGTCAATCAAGGGATCGCGAGTTCGAGTCCCGATCAATTCATATGGCATTTAAATTTACTTTTATATTTGCTTAATAGGAAGCGAATTCGAGCGGCGACAAAATGATATAAAAAGTATTTATTGACGTTAATCAAAATATATATTAATTAATTTTTGTGCTTTCCCCGATTAGTACAGAGTCTCCTACAGTCGTCCCTCGACTGCAGCTGCCTGACTTGTTGATAATAAGATTTCCAAACTAGGTAAATATGTTTATGGAGAAGGCCTGAGTGTAATTGTATTTGCTGATTGGTATAATACAACAGAAATGAGACATATAAAATTTTTTGATGAGAACAGTAGACAGAAATTGTGGATACCAGACGCTGATGGAGCCAACATTCCAGTTTTAAACGATTTAGTTGGTCAGTTTGGCATAACATTTGGAGATTTCGTTGGAGAAGCGTATTTTAAACTTGGAGACCATGCAAAGTACTATACTATACTATAGAATACTTCATGATAAAAGTGATAAGAACTTAGAGGGTCGTATAGCTCTCTAAGGTGATTCTAATTGCTTAGATTCTTCCTACATGGAAAAGGCGTGCTTTTGGCTTTTAACAGCTATTTTATTATCAGTTTTAATAAATAATTTAAGTAGACTTTCAGAATTTAAATATCTAAACAAACAGCCATTTCCTAATAGGATATCAAATAGCAATTTAAAAATGTTTTCAAGACTAGTTAGTAATAGAAAAAATTATTTATGCGAACAAATAGAATGGATAGCAAAAACAACGTATTAAGTCAGCAAGAGGATAGAACTCGAACTGGATTATGTTAAAGTTAAATTAAAATTTGACTTTAGTTTGGGGAAATTAAAAAAGCAGAGATTAATCAAACATTTGTTGAGGAAAACCCAGAAAAATCCAATCAGATCGGAAATAATATTGAGTGTTAGAGTATATTAGCTAAAGAGTGTAGAATGAGAAACTTGATAGTGATAAGAGTGGACTCTAAGTTGAATACACGAATACAGCAAGAGGAATAAAGTTGCAGTAGCAATAGAAGGAACAGAGAAATTAATTCTTTTTAATAACACACAGGAGTCAATTTCACCAATAATTAGGTTAACTATACTACACACTCGGCACGATGCGACGATTAGTTAGGTGAAGAGGGCAGGTCTATGCCAGCAATCTTTTCTACACATTCTATTCAATAGTTGGATGAACCCAAGTAGTTGAGTAGCCTTAGTTAGAGTATAAGAATTATAGAGATCAAATTTCAATGTATGATCTCCGGTAAAATAACAGCACCTTACAATTTGAGCAGTTTATTTGTAATAAATTATCTTTACATCGGGTAAAAAAGGAATCGAACTGTTTTGTTACAAATTATAAGAGTTAATGTTATTATATGTAAAGCAGAGCGTCATGTCACCGGAGTACATTAGTATTACGAGTGTCTGAAAATAGTCGGAGGATCGTTAATGCACAGATTTAATAGTAGATGGGATAATTTTGTCATAGGCATAGATACAATTTGGAAATAGTATATAAAATGAAAAAATATACGATTCTTTCAAAATGTACTCCATCAGGACCTTGTAAATAACTAGGTTTGATTGAATTCAGTTTATTTAGTAACGAACTTCAGTGATCAGAGGACCAAAAATTCAGTTAGACTTTAGTAAACTGTAAGGATAAGGTGAGTTAGATGAGAAGTTGGAAGTTGAATAAGTAGATTGGAAGAAGTCTGCAAAGAAATCGGTCGCAGAAGGTAAAAGAGGATGATTTATGTTTCATGTTAACAAAAATAAAGAATTGCCTAGGATTTTGAGCAAACTGCAATCGTCAACGATTCCAATAGTCTGATCTGGCTATGACAGACTTCGACTTCTTTTATAATATCGAGGGCTCGCTGTGCTAAAAAAATGAATTTAACATATTATAAAATAGAGAAGTGGCAATGTTGACTTCAGTACAACAGAAGTAAATAAGTGAACTAAGTTTATAATAAGCAGCTTCACGAAAACAATGGAATTTAACCATTGGATTACTAGAAGCAATTATAACGAAATCTAAAGTAGGATGAAAAAAGTCTTCAGTAACTACTAATGGGTCGATGCGAGATACTAAACTTCAGAGTGGATCTGATACAAAAATCAGATCAAGAAGGCGGCCTTTACAGTTACGAATCAGAATATCTTGAGAAAGAGATTCTAAAATTGAATTCTAAAATAGAATTAATAAATTCGTTTGAGCTGGACGGAACCAAATCAGGCCATACTACATCGGGTAAATTAAAGTCTCTAAATACGAACAAAAAGGCTTCGTTAGAAAACATGGAGGAAATTGAATAAATAGCAGAAAAGTGCTAAGCGTAAATGGAGATATCAGATTGTGGTGGAATTTAGTAAACTAATTCATTGAGACTTTAACAGCAATGAACTCAATGTTTGATACGTTGACAAAAGTAATCCCTTCAGATGAAAGATTACATTAAACCTCCGATTGGGGATTTCCGATCACATCTAAAAGTGGTGTACTTATTGGGAAATGCCGAGTAATCTGAAATTTCAGACTTTAACCAAGTTTCGCTAAAGACTATTAGATTGAATTCAAAAGATAGGCTATCTACAAATAATTTAGGAAGCTTAGTATTAAGATCTCTATCATTTTGGTAGGATAGAAAGAGAGATGTTAGTTTTTTGGCACTCCACTTGAGGATGAAGTGTCAGCGGGATTAATAGGAAGTGTACTCGGAGGCATTTTCCTTTTAGTTGAGACGTACACTTTTACTATTAACTTCTGCGGCCAGAAGGAATTACAACAAATTGCTTTCTAAACTTCAGCCGAGATACCAATTTTAAGAGAGATCTCACAAGCGCAACCAAACTTAAGTTTATCCACCACAAGATTGATGCTTTTAATTTTGGAATTGATGTATGCTTTAACATCATCAACCGATTTATCTAGAGCAAGGAGAACTGCAGATAGCCTTTTATAAAACCAATAGAGTTGCACAAGACGCGTTTACCATTAATGGCTGCTCTGCATTAATAAATATTTGCTATACGTGTCTGCATAGTTCACAAGCGTCTCAGTAAAAACAGACACGCATACAGCTATACGACAATACACAGCAACCCAAAAAAAGTATCGGTAGTTTTCTTCGTTCACTAGTTGCTCTCTTTCGACAACGAACGATAATGAGTTGTACAATTGCTTAAGCAAAAGAAACTTGCAAGGCCGGCAGTGTAACGGAAAAGGATCGCTAGTTCGAGTCTCGATCAATTCGTTTTGCAACCATTTTTTATATGCGTAGTGTAAGGCATTCAAATTTACTTTATATTTTCTTAATAGGAAGCGAGCTCGAGCGGCGACAAAATGTATATATTGAAGTTAATCATAATAAATATTACTTAATATTTGAATTTTTTATTATTAGTCTCCCAAAGTCGATCCGTATCGACTGTAGCCGACTGACCTGTTAATTTTGGCGCGCATGCTTGTTTTCATTTAATGTTCTTAAAGCGCCTACAAAATTCGCATTATAAAAGTCGCATTATAAATGTAAATTATTGCTTATTTGTCTGTCCTTGCAATAAATCTTCTTAGTGCGTCTAAGAAAGAAGCCGTGGTTTGATCGCTTATAACTTGAAGATGGACAGCTTTAGTTGCTATACATACTACGACTGCAACGTAACCTATGTATTTCTTTATACCACGGTTTACATAGTTATACAGGGTATTGTATTAAAAAATGTGTAAGATATTGTTATTCTGTTATTCCCATTATTTGCTTCACTATAACCTGTTGATACTTGATCAGGCTACACATTCTTCTAACAGTTGTTTTAAACTTTTTCTTACCCCATAACATTCATATTTATATTCAAAATATTAAAAGAAGATAATATCTCATAAGGTTAAGGTGCAAAATTGAGCTTATGTTAGATGGTCAATAGTACCTCACTTCTACTTAACAGGTACTTGAAGGTACAAATGCAGAATATTTCTGCTATGAGCATGTAAAGAATTCATGTGCTAAAGCACTGTTTCAGAAAAGTATTATCTAAACATTAGTTCGGTAATTACTTCTAATATAATAAAAATACTTAATTAAAAGGCTGCACAGGGTATTTTTCTGTCGCGTGCACTCGGTTGATTTTTTGTAGATTTTGAAAATATGTCTAAGTCCAAAAGCTTTAGAATATAATTTTGTGTAATTATCACAATATGTGCCAAATTTTATAGGGCTTTTAAAGTGCTATGAAGAGGATTACAAAACTACACTACAAGTTATAGAACTTCACCTTAGTATTAGGTATCCTTTAAACACCCTCGTGTGAACATTTTTTTTATTGTTAAAATTTCACCATCCGACCCACTATGCAAATACTTCGTGTAAAGCTTTCTTAAAGCTTAGAGGTAAAAGCGTTTTAAATTTTGACATGCGCAGTAGAACTGAAAATGTTAAGGACAAAAAATACAATTATACTTGTCACCCAGAATCATTGGTGTATTTTATAACTGATAAAGATAACAGTTTACTTTTAATTCAATTTATATAAATTTGTTATATAAAATAGATAAATGTGTATTTGAGATTGGGAAACAGACCGTTGATTGATGGAATAAAGAAAATCTGGATTTAAAATAGCAATAATATGGTAAGACACCATATTCTCAAGTTCTGCATTTGAGAGCTTCCAATTGATATATATGTATGCACATTTATATGCATATATGGTATCTATCTGTAAATGTATATATTACATAAATATGTATTTGCTTATATATCCATAAATTCATTTTTTTTATATTAAGTAATTTTTATTCTGAATATTCGTTCGTATATACCTTATATAAACCGTTCGTATTCTGTAGTAATGCAATATACATGCATTAACTCATAACTAATGCTCCAGTGTGTTTATAAGTTTCATTTCATTTTATGTATGCAAGCATATCATTACAATAATTCTATTAGTTAAAATAAGTTCAGGATTTCTGTTTGTATGTATGATGTGTATGCATACCTACGACACATAAATATTCCTAAATACATATATATATATATATATATATATATATATATATATATATATATATGCATGTGCATAAAATGTTCCTGTGTATCTATGGATATAAAGTATAACATAACGCTTAAAAAAACTAATGGGTATATAAATATATAGGGAATAAATACAAAAATATTTATATATATATATATAAATTTTTGCGCAGAAATGAATATAGACTTATTTATTAATATGTACTAGGTATATGTACAATTAATATCTAGCTATCTAGCTAATTTAAATAGTCGAACGTAATTATTTTGTATAGAAACCCAATTTTTAATACTAATATTAAAATCTTCAAGCAACCTATTTTTAGAAAACTTTTAAGAAATAATTCTGTAAGCTTTAAAAGGATAGGTCTATAAATATTCAAGCATGAAAGGCACACTGAAGGTTTGAAACAGTTGAAGTGCACAAATTGAGATACCTCAATATACAAATAAAACAGTGTGATTAATAGCAAGTAATTAATAGCAAGTGATTGATAGTAAGTGCGTAGCATAGTTTATGCATAAGCGGAATAAAATATATTTCATCATTAAACCCTTCAGTTATTTAATTATTGAGAATTCTAAAAGAAGTGTCCGAAAGCTATAGGACAATTTCTATATTGTTCGCAATTCCAAAGGTTCTTGTCATTTTTAAAGTGTGTGTAGACTTTCGAGCTGTCCTCGTTTGTTGAAGTTTTTTGATGTAATTTATATCGATTTTAGTAAAGCCTTTGACTTAGTTAAACATATACTTTTGTTACATAAACGTGACATTATTGGGTTTTTGTTAATTCGATTTTTTTTAATCTCAAGGAATTTTACACAAATAACTCAAAAAAAAAAAATATAAATATTTTTTTCTTTGTCATTTCGAGTTGCTTTTGCGTTTCTCGGTCCCACGCTTTTCACAAAGTGATCTTCCAATAGTTGAAATTGAAAAAGTCTCCCGATTTATTTCACACATCGTGATGTCTGAATGTTATGTCTTTGTATCGATCAATATCTCTAAGATGCATAATTGTTATTGATGATATATGTATACTCCTAAAACAAAATATTAAAGTTTTCAATCATCTTTAAAAAACTATGTCAGTTTTGGGTTTTGGCAGCTCGATTTCAGATGCATTGAATATTTACAGCACAGTTTTCTTCCCTTTTCTTACGTAATTGTGAGACTGCCTTCATGTAATAAACCTTCTTTTTAATTATTTAATTTAGTGCATAAATAAAATTACAACTTAACGTTTGCTTCGTATTTTTTACATTTCTGTAGTTCGGTATCGTTATCTTATCATATTTTACATTTTGACTTTCGATTTTTTATAGTTTGCATGTTAAAACCTGGTGCTCTCTCATTGCTTGCGAGGAAGGTTGACTTATCTTTGCCTGGTTTCGCTTGGACCATTTAATCGTGAATACTTTGTTCGCCACGACTACAGTCTAGGCCCTTAGATACCCTAATATATACTTTAATACACAGCTATGTACAAGTTGTGTACTTTGTAGCATAAATGTTTGCTCCTTCTTCCTTGGGCCCGATGCTATGAATTCTTGAATAAATTTCAAATTTAGTATCCGATCGTGATTACAGTTTCAGAAGACATCGAGTCTTTGAACTTTTGATATTGTACAAATTAAAGCTACAGACAGACAATCGATCGATGCTTTTGAGACTGATCAACAATATATCTGTCTGTCAAACACTCTTGTTGAATGTTAATATTATCCTGATACAGGGTATAAAAAACGAGAAACTATGTGTACAAGCTGAAACCTTTCCGACTTATTATAAACTGTACAGGGATATATTTCCTTTGTAACCGGCAGAAGGAGATTTTGCAGACAATATAAAGTATATATATTTTTTATGAACGAGTCGAACTCAGTAAATAAATTCCGCAAAAAGGTTCACGTATACCCTCTCTAAATCGGGTTGATTTTAGATTTTCAGTACCTCAAACTCTCTCCCGAAAATCGAAATATCTAATTATATCCAAATTTATCAATGTAGACACATCTAACTTAAGAGATGCTTATAGTATATCATATAGAAGCAATGTTGAAAGTTTCATCAAGATCTGTAAATGAGAAAGATAATCGGAAAAGAAAATTTGCATTAAACCGCTTAACAGCTCATGTGTACGAGGGAGACAACGAACGGTAGAAGCATGCTTGCGCTTAGCATAATATTACAAATTCTCTCAAATATTACAAATTTTAATAAATGAGACGTATTACATGAGTTGGCAGACCTGAAGGATGAGTATTGGGATAATTGCAGTTTAGTAACAATAATTACAGAAATACTTTTATTCTAGAGAGCTGTACAGGGTAATATATGGATGCGTGCGCTCGAATTCGATCAATAAAAATAAAAATATATAAAACTATATTTTAAAAAATGATATTCCATTTTAAAATCGCAAAAAAATTTAAATAAGTGCTTTATTTGTTACAGATAACATATATAACCTATAAACTACCGATGTTGCAGTGGTTTATTTATTTTTTGGCATTTACTATTTTTTTTAAAGGTGAGTATTCCCAACATTACCATTGAAATATAATAACTGCTGTAAATTGACAACAATAGTACTTTCTTTAGAAAGCTTCTTTAAAGCTATGGTTCACCCGAAGTTCCAGCCGAACTTTTCTCTATTTTGAGCTCCTCAAATTGGAAGAATCTAGGGCTAGATTATATTATTATAAAAATTAAAAAAAAATTATATTAATATAATTTACGCAAAGTAGATTTTTTATACATTCGGTATATCGTAAAATATAAGAAATTTGATAGTTAATTTAGATAGAGTTATTAACAGTTTTCAATAGTTTTGTTGTTAACAATAACAACTTGAAGTAAGAACGTCCTAGTCAAGAAAAGGTCCCTGTGCCCAGGTCATTAAATATTCTGATAAAAATAGCGTATGCTTAGAAATGTAGGGTGTTCTGCAGCGGACTGCGAACATGTTAAATATGATTTGTAATGCAACAAATTATTTTATTTTAATTAATTTAAATCTATAGCCACTTTTTCAGATGGATCTTTCGCAGTACCAGAGATTGAGGCACCTACTACAGCCCCGAAATTTTTATCACGGGGCCACCTATATAAAGTTATAGTCGGTGAAACAATTGAATTACCATGTAAGGTTCAAAATTTAGGATCATTTGTACTATTGTGGAGAAAGGGTTCATCCGTTCTTACTGCCGGTCATTTAAAAATCTCCCGAGATCAGAGGTTTAAGATTGTCGGAGACTATAATCTCCAGATTAACGGCGTTAAGACTCAGGATGCTGGCGATTACATATGTCAACTTGGGGACCAAGAAAATCGAGATCAAGTCCATACTGTTGAAATATTGGGTATAATATAATAAATAAAGATTTAATTAGTTTAAATAAATAGTTTTCTTCTTTTCAGTACCACCAACATTAAGAGCACTTCCACATAATGGCCAAGTAACTGCTCGTAAAGGAAGCACAGTTACTTTAGAGTGTAAAGCGTCGGGTAATCCAGTGCCCACAATATACTGGTTCAAAAAAGATGTTTATTCCGGACCCACTCATTTATCTGATAGCTCAACATTGATTTTAGAGAATGTGGATAGACACCACGGTGGGACTTATCAATGTTCAGCTGACAATGACAAAAGAACGTGTATCGATGGATATTCAGTTGACGATTTTATGTAAGTTGTTTCAAGCAATATTTACAAAAATATTTTTTAAGGCATCTGCAACCTATTAAATGTTTCTATACCTTAAACGGAATCCAGTTGACTATCATCGATGGCTCATATGGATATTGACTGAGCTCGCTATGAGTGACATCTACTCTGCTTAGTTCATAGGTTCAATTACTACTCCATAGGGTATCAGTATCGAAAACCAGCTTCCGAAGTGCTCACAGTCGTCCTTGTAAAGACGAATAGATTAGATTAGTAGATACTATAGCAATTTCTGGTAACGAAGATAATCTGAGCATCAATAAAATAATCGAGTAGGATATTCTGCACTCAATCGAACTCGACTGTCCTGCACATATTGGGTAAAAATGCAAAATCCAAGAATCAAATAACCTACATACTAGTTTGGTGCACCTAAATATATGTGCTTTATGACATGGGATCTCAATTCCAGAATATCACATTCATATAACGAATCAGTCAAAACTAATTTCATGCATTCGATTTTACTGGGTAATGAGATATAACACAAATAATATTAGTGAGCTTATTTTACTGTAGTTTAGAGTGGTATTTTTCTTAAAAACAGTAATGACTTCATTGTATTAAAAATTGCAATACTTTAATTGCCTTTTCATTTAAGCTCCGCCCGAAATAACAGTGGAGAAAGCTTGGGTTCATGCTGCCGAAGGATATGACATTGAGCTTGTTTGTGTTGTTCATGGCGACGTGAATTCGGAAGTGAGTTTTTTAATGAATTTTCTTAAATATAAAAGTATTCTTAATCTTATTTTTTTTATTAGATGTTGTGGTACCAAAATTCTTTTTTACTGGATGCTACGGATCGCCGTTCAATGTATCCTCATGACGATAGATATAGTCTTATAATCAGAAATTTTCAACCAACCGATTTTGGGAATTATAGTTGTGTTGCGGATAATGCACTAGGAAGAACTAAGAAATACATTGAGGTCTCTGGAAGGCCAGGTCCAGCTGATTTTATTTCTCCGGCCTTAAGTGGATTCCTAGATCATTACAACTTAACTTGGACAATAGAGTCCATACCACCGTTAGATGAAATTAAACTTCTATATCGAAGGCTTTTGGTAATATTTAAAAAAAAATAATTTTATCCAGCAGAAAATATTAAAAACAAAAATACGCGTGCGTCTACAATTTTAGATGAACGAAACCTACCAGCATCCTGGCAAATGGCATGAGTATCATATTAAGCCTATCCCTATTCGGACTGATGGAACTCATTATTTAATGTCCTATGTAGTAAGAAATTTAGAGCACAATGCTGTATACGAAGCAATTGTTCAAGCTAAAAATAAGTACGGATGGAATGAGGTTAGTATTTAATAAAGTACAATTATATCAAATAATATTAAATATGGTAAATTATAAGTAAAACTTATTGTTAGCTCAGAAAATGTGTTTGACGGCCCCTGAGAGTATTAAGAGTATTAATCACCCATAACAGACCGTTTTAAGTTATACTTGGAATCTAGCTAAAATGGTTTATTCATTGCCCATGACCCATGCTTTGATTCGATCTTTTGTTTTTATGAGTGGTGCCTCTATTATATTGTGATAGATAGATCAAAAGAGGGTTTGAGGGTTAGTCGTTAGGAGTCGATGGGTTGAAGGTAAGTTGGCGAAGTTGTGGATTTGGTCGACACAACTCAAAGTAATGTACAATTTACCAGGAGGTATTATGAATGAACTTAGTGCGCCAGGAATAGCCGGGTGTTTCAGGATTTTGCCGAAGGAAAAATGAGAAACTAAACATCCATATCAATACAGGTAATAAAAAATTTGCTAGCTTGAACCCATTTAAATATTCTCACAACACTGCCCTTTTGTCAAATTTATTGACCAAATCATGACCTTAATAACCAGATGATTTCCGATTGATTGCAATTATTTATTCTGCTGAACTTCAATGTTATCATTGCCATGGTATGTCTTGCGAACCACCCTTTTTGTCCCTTTGAATTGTCAGTAAAACGTAAAATTTGTCAAACTACGGCTTATAGAGCATTCAGTAGTTATATAAGTCACTCAACAGAATGTCTGAAGAAATAACACAGCAAAGCTTCAGACAAACTTTTCTGAACGCAGTTTCATCGACTATTCTCTCGCACATTAAATATAACTGAAGTATATAGAGTATTGAGAGAGAGAGAGAGAGAGAGCGAGAGAGAGCGAGAGAGAACGAGAGAGAGAGAAGGAGAGTGCAAACAGGAGTTCAAACTGGACAGTTAAATGTTTTAAAACTCGGGAAATTATTCATTTAATTATTCTAATTAAAAATGCTTAAAATATTTTTAGATCAGCGACATTCATCAGTTTTATACTCGGAACCACGATCTTCTTCTGGATATCGATATGGAATATAAAATGGGAATTTCGAGCTGCAATCGAATAACAAATACCATGAGTGTAATAATTTTATCTTACTTCATGTTAGTAAAACTTACGTTTATAATCAATAATCAATAAATATGTTTATTTATTGGCAAGTATAAGTTCAAAGGTGCCTTACTACGTATTTAGAATGTGTACATATTAAAAAAAAAATGAGTAGATATTGAATATTATGTTAAAACCAAATCTGTAAAATATTTAAATTCATAGAGCATTAACGACCTAAATTAAGTTTCTTTAATATAATAAATATGGAAAGGTCACAAGTAAAATAGATTTATAGCATTCTGGTTAAGAATTATCTTGATTTTTTTTAAATTTAATTACACTTATGGAATCGTCATCATATTTTATGACATAGGCATTTAATGACAAAAACAGACATTACATTTAATACGATTACTAATTATATTATAAAAAAAAAGATATGAATGTTATTGGATTGTATTTCCCATAAATAGTAAATACTATAAGAAATCAATTTATATTGAATAAATAGACTTGTTTTAAGAAACAAGACAATGCCCACTATCTACATGTTCTATCAAGTATTCAAATATATGTAGGATTAGAGAAATGTCGAACATGCATAATAAATTCGTTATTTTTACTGAAACAAGCGCAATAACAATGCTAATGCTAATGTAAAAACGCACATAAAAAAACAGAAAATTATATAATTTTAATAGCTGCAATATGATACATTTTAAAGAATAGTTGTAAATCCCCACGATTATAGTAATAGAATCGCAAGGTAACCCACTCGTTCCATAATTCGTGATTTTGGTGATTGTTATTTATGTGTTTTATTTATTTCCTTCGTTTTTTGAATTAAAAGAAGTAATATCAATATACTTAAGAGAGACAGTAAAAAGTGTCTGATAAAAATACTTGTTATAAATAAAAAATAAACAACTAATCAACACAAAAATAAAATCAATTTGAAAATTTATAAAATCGGATATGTGTACGACTGGTTTACAGTCTCTTATAACAAATTGACTCTTCAGTCGAGATTGCTTGACAAACTCATGGAATTATATACATACATAACAGTCAGTACACTTGAAGTAATATACAATTTATAAGATAACTTTAATCCTCACGATTGTTCTGAAAAATATTGTACTGGGGTCTGAGGAGACTGAATCTGGCTACAAAGATTTGGCTGTTGTTGCCCAGCTTACAAATATTTTGAAAATCTTATAAAAAATTAAAATGATTTTATTTTATGTATTAATTCTGGTCGATTTATCCATAATATTGACATATAATTATGATTTAATGTTAATTTCGACTAGATCTATGGACTTTGCATTTTCCAAAATATCTAATTGTTAATTTTACATGTCTGACAAGCTTAATAAACTTAAGGCTTTGGTTGGTAGAAATTCTAGACTTTCATTATTAATTTTCTAATGAACATTTTTTAATTTGCTTTAATTTGATGTTGCATTAATTTGAAAAGTGAGCTTAATTATACTAACGTTATCAACAAATGCAAATAATATAAAAATATAATTTTTAGAATAGCGGAAAAAATGTTGTGTCGTACATTACCTACATTCATGTAAATAAATCGATTTATACGAATTAAAAACCATTGTAATTATCAACACAAATCAATACAAATCAATGAACTTCTTAGGAGCAATCTCATTCTTTGCAAACCATATTTATTAATTATACATTTATTTGCCTTATTTTTCATATAAAAATTTACGTGTTGAACAAGCTATGCCATAACCAATTCTATCCGGTTAATGTGTGGAATATAGGTAATAAATTCGAGTACATAAGAAAATGTTGATGTATATTTATGAACTTTTAGTGAAAGATCATTTATATGTATCCTAATAGAGAGAAAAATTGATGAGTAGTGTATCCATTGTAATACTTACAATTAATTCTAACGAATCTATCAGTTAATCCGAAAGAGTAGTATGCTGCACACTGTAAATAAATGATGAGAAGTTATATTAGAGATATATGATTTTTAAATAAAATACTTACGGGAACTATATGATATAGTCCGGCCATTAAAAAAAAAGACAATTACATGTAAAACAAAATTTTATCGCTTAACATAATTACTCATTTATTGGCTTGGTTTTAGTAACAAAAAATAACATAAAATCGAGATTTCTGCATAAATAAACCTACTTAGATTAATATAATGTAATTAATAACACGGTTTACAAGCAAACGACAGTAAAGAATTACAAAAAGGGAAAATGTTTCTCTTTTAAATTCTATTGTAAATATTAAATTTAACAAAATAAAAAAACGTTTTTTTTTATTGACAATTACAAAGATTGCTTTTAAAGTAAAACTGTACAAAATTTTTTTTCAGTTAATAATGAAAAAATAATTACTGAAAAATTGAATATTCATAAAATCATGATTTGAGAAGCAAATAATTAGATTGTCTTTAAAATAATTATATTTCCTTATATGTTTTCTGCTCTATAATGTTAAGTATTAGGTTTCATTCAATTTTTATTAAATATGATATGTAATTTGTTAATTAATCCGAAAATGTTTATCAAAAGAACTAGAAATGAGAGTTTGTATGAAAAAGATATTTAATTTTCAAGGTAATTTAATTTCTTCTTAAATATACTTAATATTAATGTATGTCAAATATCTACTGGGCTCTGCAAGGAAATCAAATCTTTACCGTTCGGATCATATATTTTCGCTATTGATTTGAGTTTAACAGCACCCTCACATCCTTATATTCATTTTTATTAAGCTGTGTTTTGAATTCAGTGATATAGTTTTTCATTCAACTTATTATTTACTGATTAATTCTGATGTTCGGGAAGCTGATTGTAAGCTCATAGTAGATCTGTATATGTGCTTCATAAACTTGTATTCCCTAAGAACAAATTTTGTAGAGATTGGAGATTAAGCATAATATTACAATTACTTAAAATAAACCATCAATATCGAATATGCGTATTAATAATCTAAGCGATATCTTAATTATTGATATATTTCATACAATTAAGGAACTCAATATATACTAATAATATTAAATAATACAACAAAATTATAAAACCTTCAAAAAATTAGAATATGTCGATGTAAATGTTTAATAAATAAAGATCATATCATTTTAATAAGTAAAAATAACAAGATAGTTTACATCTTATTACTTGAGTATAATGAACATTCTATATTTATTTATATCACTGGATAAAGAATTTCATATGACTTAGCCATAAAAATGTTGCCGACACCTCAAGCGAGACCGCAAGAGACAATTGAATGAAGGAAGATTGTAATCTCAAAATGACGAGCATGGAATATAAAGAACGCAAATTAGATACTTCAATATTATGTATTTGATTTTCACTTTCAGTTCTTTAAGGAGTCGTTGCTTCGCGATCATTAAACAAGTATGCTCGCCCAGTAAATGTCAAACAAACAGATTTGATCTACATTTCCCAATCATGCGCATTTTTTCATGAATTATAACTCAAAATTACATTTTTAGTTTTTTCATTTTTAAAGGCGACGGGAAAAGAAAGGAACAATAATTGTCCTGAAGTTCTCTGCCACTACTTTTCTAACGACTTGACTCTTTTCACTTTCAACTTCTGATTGTCTCTTTTTTAATTCATTTTTTAAAATTCATTATTCTTCTTCCACATGACGTTGCCATGGTTGCACTGCTATTTATCGTAGGGCGTTGCCACTTAGTTGCACTGCTACTCTTTGTTACATTGGATCATCCTGATCCTGAGCGTCTAACCCAGACAACAGCTCTTCGTTTTGGTCAACGTATTTCCAGAATTTCATACTGTCGGTTCTTGCTGGGGTTAAAGCTGGGCCTTCCCCCTGAGCGGCTTTCTTGACATCATATCAACCATTGCATTTTACTTTTATAAGAAAAGTACTACTTTTTACTGAATGCGTTTTATGGCTATTAAGTCGCCTCCCTTATATCCATACTTGCTCTTCCGGTTGTTGTCGCAGTTCTCTTTATCCTTTTGGTATTTCTTCTGAGCCTGCAAAATATTCTTCTTTGCCTGCTCCCGGATTTGCAGCCTCTCATTGACAAATTCGTTAATCAGTTTAACCTGTTCTATTTATTCATTGCCATTGTAGTTATTCGATTAACTTGTCCTTGACGTAATTAGTGAAATCATTTGAAGTAAAGGCGAATCCTTTGTCGCTGACGATTCGTGATGGATAGCCGAAAATGTTTGACCATTTATCGGTTTCTATGCTCTTCTCTGCTTTCTGCTTCTCAAGCGATTTGAACTGTTGCTTATAGTCCTCAACTTTATAGATTATAACGTTTCTCTCAAGCAGCTCTAACTGTAAATTTGTCATCTGTTCTCGCATCTCGTTGATTGTATTCTTGGTATCATCAGAAGCTGATTTTTTACGGCTACCTCTTTCTGAGTGTTTCGGGCTTCCAACTATATCGTCTATATGCGCATTGCTTAGTTTCCCATGTATCGATATGAAATCTTCACAAAGACAGTCGCTGTCCTGAACGTTCTCTATAAGCTGATTGGACAGATCATCATAATCGCCTTGCAAGTCACTATACTTGGTGTCCATTAGAGCCAAGTTCATCATGAGCGCCTCATTGCTCGCCTTCAGCTGCTGCCCAAGTGCTTCCTGAACTGCGGACGCAGCTGTTTCTATGAGTTTGCACTCCACTGGTGTACAACGGCTTTATTTTCACGGCTTCCACGGGAACGGCTTAATTTGACATTCTGGCGTAATTCTCACCTGCACTCGACATTCAGGAGGTGATTCAGATGTCGTGTACCCAGAAATGAGCGACTTGATCAATTTAAAACACTTTTTTAGCTTCACAGTCTTTTCTCATGTGATCAGCTGAATCACAATTAAAACAACGTATAATATTCGCAATAGACATATGTAACTTTCTTACCGCCACTGTATTGTTTGTTCTTCTTCTCGCTATCACACTGAGGCTCGTAGGTGTCAAATTTCTCTTTCAGCTCCTGATAAGTCTTGCAGCCATACAATCTAAATTTGTATTCCGTTCTTATATACAAGCCATTAACAGATAGCCAAAAACAGACTCTTCATCCACATTTCCTTGCGCAGCTATATCTCCGTTTTTCGCAAAGTTCGTAAGCGTCTGCATTCCGTTCGAAATTACTAAACTTTTGTTCGACAGGTATATGATCGCCATCAAAGTCGGAATGGAATTCTACGACTGGCTCTCCTCGTGGTTTGCTAAATAGGATATAGGAACGACGTGGTGTTAGCGTCGTGCCATCAAAACGGGCTATTTGATATCTAGGAGGTTGGATCGATACACGCCTCAGCTTTTAGGAATACTTGATAGCTGTCAGCATCAGGCTCAACACTCGGGGTCTCAAGCGGGAGGATGATGCTGCTGATGACCGTTGTATGCCGTATGCTATGCTGATCTTGCCCGGATACCATAAAGTTGAGGAGTTACGCCAGAGAGATAGAAGGATAGAGGCAACACGTCACAACGGTATTGGATGAAGCCGCCCCGGTCATTTTGGGCTTGATTTCGATCGACTTGAGGGCCGCTGATGAGAGAGTTTCAAGCAATATTTTCAAAGACCTGTAGCTGTAGCGACATTATTGAGGCCGCTTGTTATTGTTAGCCGCTTGTCGTTTAGAGGTATCATCTCGCAGAAGCGGTTGGCAATAATGGCAGTTAGTTTTGTGCAGTTTGTGTGTACGACGACTGGTATGTGGGATACAAAATGCAGCTTTGCAGTATGTGTCACGCGAGAGCTGAGCAGAATGAAGACGAGCCCGAGCACAGCGCTGTAGATCTAGCCATTGTTCCTGTGATGCAGTGTCTAGCTTGAGTTGAGCACGGACTGTCTATTCCTTCCTTCCAACAAAACAAATCCAGTTACATTAATTAATTTATATATATTTGTTTATTTATTTGACAGTAGCCATCGACTCGGTTATTGATACTGATCAGGAATATTTATATATATATATATTTTATAGGGTCTGCTTTTCCCGAGTAGTACAGAGTCCCCACTGTCGATTGAGATTGACTGTAGCATTACCCCACCAGATAAAAATACTGATCCACGGTACAAACTGTCGCTGGCGCCCCGACTGACCGGCGGCATTTTTTTATAATTATAAATTATATATATTATTGATCAGCATCATCAGCCGAGACGATAAAGCCATGTCCGTCTGTCTGTCTGTCCGTCCGTATGAACACCAAGATGTCAGAGACTATAAGAGCTAGAGTTACCAAATTTGGTGACAGCACTCGTATAGTGTGCAGGCAGATCAAGTTTGTTTTAGATTTTTGCCACGCCTACTACCGCCCTCGTAAATCGAAAATACATATTTTTAAAACTACCGACTATAGATTTGGACTCAAATTTGGTACACATAGAGAATGTCCCTGTGCGGACGTTTTTTGAATTTCATCATGATCGGAGCATAAACATAGGTATTAAGGAATGAATGATCACCAGGTTCATGACAGCTGCAGCGGCCAACAATTGCTTTAGTTAGAACAACAAAAACATCTAGAAGAAGACACGCTGTGAGTACGCGATTTCAACTTATGCTGCTGACAATTACAAATTTAAGTTTTTAATAATTATAAATTAATTACTCTTATTTTATATATACATATATTATTAGTTTTGCCTTATTTGTCAGAAAATATTAAGAAATGCAAAAACTCGTGCTGTATATGTATTGAGATTGCCGACTATGAACTGTGTAAAGTATGGCTCAAGGTATAGGATATATGATGTGCAAATGAGAGAGGTCTGGGGTTTTTGAAGCTTGCTACGTCGCAGACAAAATTTTATTGTTTTTATAATTTTATAAAACCAATACAGATGCACAAGACGCGATTACCATTGATTTGTTTGCATAGTTTTCACAAGCATCTCATTAAAAACAGACACGCGTACAGTTATACATGCATACAGCTACCCGCAAAAAAGTAACGGTAGTTTCCTTCGCTCACTATTGCTGCTCTCTTCAAAGGTCGAACGACAATCAGTTTGAACATTACTGCTTAAGCAAAACAAACTTGCAAGGCGGGCAATGAAACGAAAATACGAAGTGTGATATTTTGACTTTGTCGGCTGCCGAAGTCGTTCGTCGGTGGCCCAGGGCATAGACCGTTAGAATGTCAATCAAGGGATCGCAAGTTCCAGTCCCGATCAATTCGTTTTGCAACCTATACAAATTTTTATATGCGTAGTATATGGCATTCAAATTTACTTTTTTATTTTCTTCATAATTATATTGAAGTTAATTATAATAAATAATACTTAAGTTTTTAGCTTTCCCCGATTAGTAAAGTACAAAGTCGACTGTAGCCGACTAACTTGTTTTTTCTCTTTATAATTTCGACAAAATGTATACATTTCTATGTACATAGTTAAACTTAAATAATAGCGTGAATTAATAAGAAGATAAATAGAGAAAAGGGAAACATTATTTTAATGTTCTGTCTTGTAGGTGGATTGGGTGAACTCTCTGGAGTCTCCTCGCTCCTTCTCAGGAGCTTTTGCACCAGTTGGTTCGACATTCTTCTCAAAACTTAAATTAAATTTTTTTTTTTTGTTGAGGCATGTCTTTGATGCTATGACATGTACCTGGATACTATAGCTCCAGATGGGTGACAGGATAACCTTGTAGATGTTTGCCTTGTTAGTAAGAGACAGCTTATTCCTCGCATTAAAGAACCAATTCAAACTTCTCGCTTTTGCCTTGAGGCGCCCAGTTACCTCAGTTATGTGGCCTTGGAATTTTAGTTGTTCAGACTGACGTAAAGGTATTTATGGGTATCCTCACCCCAGGTGAGGTGTCTTTTCTAAGTGTAAAAAGGACTGATACACAATGTTCCATCGATGGGTCCAGTTCTCAAACTTTTTAAGCAGAAGCACTTGTCTATGGCCAGAACTGCAGTGTCCCCTGCAAGTGTGGGCATAAGGTGATTGTTGCGGTCCGACATCGGCATGTTGTCGGTAGAAAACTTTCGTGCGTATACAGGCTATATAGAGTTGGTTCTAACACGCTATTCTGAGGTAAACCAGCTCTGACACTCTTTGATTGAGAGAATTGCCCGACCTGAACATCTTTAAAAGAAAAGGAAACTTTGACGATCAGGCAGAGCTGCAGATTTAGTATTCCTTTAAGCCTTTGCAGAAGTCCTGCATGCCACTTCTCTGTCAAAACCAAGTTGAATCCCCTTAGAGCAAAGTTTACAACTCGGTGTTGTTCTGGCGTGCAGTACCCGAGCCTGAAGCCAAACTGAAATTTCGGGATTGGCTTTTTGACTGCGCTTGTCTTCACAATTCTTCGTAGGATACACCTCTCCAATAGTTTGCCAAATGCTGGCAAGAGACTTATAGCGGAATACGGGTCCCGTTCATCTGTTGGCTTTCCACTCTTGTGCAGCATGATGATGTTGGCTTTCTTTAACCACAATTTCCATTTCAGTAAGGCTAATATGGGCTACTGGAAGGGCTATCTGCAAGAAGAAGAAGATACTTCTATAGATTCAGACCCTAGCAGTAAGCCCTTTTCGACGCTGTCTCGATCTACAGGAACGTTTCCTCCAAATTCTTTGCAAACGCTTCTTCTCTGTCTTAACGGCATCTTACCCAAGAACCATCAGGGTTACGAACTGGAATCTTCGGTGCCCCTTGCCTCTTAAGCCTGCTCGTAAGCTTTTAGAGCGCAAACTTTGAGTTCTCGACGGGAGTCGCTTTTGACAAAAAGTATATTATTTGTATGCTTGTACCTTTCTCAGCCTATTAGAGATTTTTCCGAACAGTCTGTTGATCGCTGGATCGTTGGAGTTGCATCTGCTGGTGCCGTAATTTTTGCTTCTTCTTCTTGATGAATGTTTCAACAGTTTTATGAATATTCTCCACCGTGCTCCACCGTCTTGAGGTTCACAGTTCAGCGCCTCTTGGAAAAGACTTAAGTAATGGTACCAGGGGGAACAAGACTCGTCATTGAAGTATTACGCTGAGGCGACATTGAAAGCGAGGCAACCAATGATAATTGGTATGATCTGAGTTCATACTCGTCCGGACCCGTGTATAGACTCTTAGCTATATCCATTTGGCCTTTTTTCATGTAAAGGTCGATGTATGTGGATGCATCTCTCCTGTTATATGGGTAATAGCTTTGCATTGATGTCGCCCCAACGATAAATTTCTGACCAATCCCGGTGGGAGGTACGCTGCAGCCACTGCGGTTTTGCTCAAATTTGTTGATATCATTAGAGTTGTCAGCTGTACCTGGTTAGTCGTGGTCGGTTGAAGGCGATAGTGTACTAATTCCTCCTTTTGGTGCTTTGCTCTATAGCAGGTATAACCTTGTATATCGAAGTAGGAGTCAATGTGTAAGAAAGTTTCTAAGATAAGCATGGTATCAATTTCATGCTTGCTCAGAAACACTTTAAGCTCATTAGTATTTGGGTTATAGGTATTCACCACTGTGTAACCTTGACAGGTGAATGCAGTTAGAATTTGTTCGATAGGGGTGGCTCAACACCACTCTAAAGGGTCTGTCTTCAGGATGGTAAATGTGTGTATATTGAAGATTTTGTCTGGTAAGTTTTCTTGTGATGGATCTATGCGCTTCAGAGTCGTGAGCGTTAATGCGCAAGTTGCCACTTTGAGCCATTTTGATCTCAAATGAGTCGGGGAATACCTCCGAGTCAGGATGTCTCTTCAAGGCTGGTGAATCGGTGACCGCGGTTGTGGACCCAAAGAACTTCCACATCAACATGATGGTAGGTTTACGATCTTCTTGGTTAGAAAGAATAGCAAACGGATTTTCTGATAAACGTGAGGGTATTTAATTCGATGCAACATTTTTGGCAAGTAGTGGTAGTGAGATATTTGTACCAGCGTGGTTGCTCCGAGTGGTTAGCTTGAGCTGCTGTTCATTGTTGGCATTTTGGCAAATGTATAAGCTTATGTTTCATGACAAACGGCTGAAGACGAGCATACCAAAAATGCGGCTGCCGATGTGGTGAGAACAACAGGGGTTTCTCGTAGGTAACCAGTGTTCGACATGCTATTTCTTTCATTTTTAGAAAGTTTAGCGGCTTACTGTGCTGGTTCAGATCTTCTGTATCCTGGGGGTCTGATAAATAATTATTACTTATTGTCAATTATTAATATTTGATCACTCAAATTTTAAAATAGCCAATTTTCGCTTGGCATTGTTTACGCGGTGCCCAGCTAAATAATGTGTGATATTTTAAGCACAGAGCAGAGATACGAATCGAAATGTGATTTGCAGGAGCAGAATTCGGAGTTGCGATTGAAACTACGCCATCGCTAGAGCAGCGGCACGATACAGTTGCGGAAAACATTGAGTCGTGAAGTTCACTAAGACGCCAGGCTCCGCTTCCAAAATAGGCAGACTTAACAGCACCCCACAACGCAGCATCTCAAAAATTTGAGAATTGGACAGTTGTAAATAGAAGTCAGCTTACAAGCAAAGCTCCTAACGCTAGACAAGATAAAACGTCGCCCAGACTCTATACTGATAAAGGCTAAGGGCGCTATTTCGTATAGCTAAATCTTGAGGATGGTAATACGCAGTCAGAATGAAATAACTGAAGTCTCTTGGCGCAAAGGTCAACAATGTGAGAAAAATTCCGAATGGCGAATTACTCTTGGAGTTATAAATGCCAATGCCAAGCACTTGGTGGCAGCTTAGAGACGCAGAACCTCACATCTGCGATCAACTCATATCTCTCACAAGCTAAGCCCAGCGCCCCCTAGGCGCGGTTGGTAAAGTTCTCTAGGTGGGTGCAATAAAGATTGCGAAGTCGGTGTGCAGGATAGTGCCATGAAATTTACCAATTATTGCGGCTAGGGGTCACTCTTCAGTTGACAAAAGCTGTGAATGCGAAGTACAGTGGAAGGTAGTGCTGGAGCATTTACAGAAATGCGGAGACTTCGAAGAATGCTTTACAGCTCGCATTCGCATCGAGTGGAACTCACATCGACCGCTATCTGCCTCGGAGCCTTAACTATGAAAAGTTCATAAATGCACTGGATGAGATTGAGATCAACGCCCAGACCCATAGTCCGACCATCATAGCTGAAAATTAGAAAGCATGGGCACTGTATTGTGGTAGCACAATGCAAGAGGCTGGTGTTTACTCGAAGCATTTGCCGAGCTTGACTTAGCTCTCCTAAATCGAGGCTGCCTTTACCCTTAATCCGCGCCAGGGATAGTAAAAGATTTGAACTACGTCAGCAGCCTCCTGTTTACTTCTTCAAAATGACAAATACGAGACCAAACAATGGGAATGGCCACGAGTATATCTTTTTCTACATTGGTGCGCCTAGCAGACCAGTCTGGAGTTAAGCGCCTGTATGCATGGCGTATAAGGCGTATAAGGTATGAACACCTAGATCTCAGAGACTATAAGAGCTAGAGTAACCAAATTTGGTGACAACACGTGTATAGTTTGCAGGCAGATCAAGTTTGTTTTAGATTTTTGCCACGCCCCTTCCGCCCCCGCAAATCGAAAAAAAAACGTATAACTGAAGCTACCGACTTTAGATTTAATTCAGATTTGGCACATATGGAGAATGTCCCGTAGCGGACGTTTTCTGAAAATTTTAGCACGATCGGATCATAAACATAGAAGATATTAGAATGAATGATCACCATTTTCATGGCACCTCTGCGGCCAAAATTGCCCCACAGGCGCGAGTTCGAATCCCACTGCTGACAATTCCAAATTACATTTTTTAATAATTTTAAATTAGTTACTCTTATTTTATATATATACATATATTATTAATTTTGCCTTATTTGTCAGAAAATGTTAAGAATTTAAAAGAAAGCAATAACCAAATTTCTTTAGAAATTCGTATACATATATGTATATATATGACAAATGCAAAAACTCGTGCTTTATATGTATTGACGTTGCCGACTGCGCAGTATGTAAGGCGGTGGCTCAAGCTATAGGACGTACGATTTGCGCGTGAGAGGTCTGCGGTTCGAATCTCGGTGCATCCCAAACAAAATTTTTATGTTTTTAAAATTTTATAAAAGCAATATATATGCACAAGACGCGTTTTTAACCACCAATTGATTTGTCAGCATAGTTTTCATAAGCATCACAGTAAAAACAGACGCGCGCTGTACAGTTACAGTTATACGTGTATACACAGCAACGCGCAAAAAAAGGAACGGTTGTTTGTTTTCCCTTTCGCTCTTGCGCGCTCACTCACTATTGCTGCTCTCTTCCAAGAACGAACGATAATGAGTTGAACATTGCTTAAGCGCTTATTTGGCTTTAAATTTAGTTTTATATTTGCTTTATTTTTTTTGCTTTCCCCGATTAGTTCGGAGTCTTCCACAGGCGTTGCACGACTGTAGCTGCCTGACTTGTTTTTTTCAGCGATCTGACAGGCTCGCCAGAGAAGAGCTGCTTGTCTTCTAGACGGCATTATTAAAATGCGTTAAGAATAAGTAGATAGTGAAAACTGGCAAGCTCTGCCTCATTGCTACGTTAATTTGAGTTTAGCATCCTAAGCCACGAGCCGTTATTTACGATAGAATTCTAAGACTGGTACTCCTCGAATGTTTTGTCATTATTTAATAATTTACTAATCAAGCGACAAAATCGGAATAGTGGATATTGACGACAGCTCTACGCATGTCGCTGTGGCTTTATCGATAGAACGCATGTTTGTCGTTCAGATTTTTGGTGGTTCGATTGCCGGTCATCACACAATAATTTGATTTGATATGTTTTTCTAATATTTATTATACAATATTACTTTTGCCACTTATATTATTTTGAAAAATAGATATACAAAATAAACTAATTAAACACGCTGATGCGTGTGAGGTTCTGTAGTGAAGCTACAGGAAACATATGATATCAATGTCTTGTAAATAAATCCTGCCGGTCAGTCGGGGCGCCACCGACTACCGTGGATAAGTATTTATAACTGAAAGGAGGCTAGGAATTCCGAACTAATCGGGAAAAGTAAAAAATAATAGTGAACCAGTTTATTTTACGCACCTTCGAATATTAACTTTATTCTTCCTCGTCATCTTTTAACATTACATTTCATGTCAACAGCTAGTATCGATAAGTCATCGGAATCAAGCTGTTAAATACAATTATTATATGATATTGCATATGCTTAATAACACATTCTAATACTATTAATACAGCTCAGCCGTCCTGATCACATGATTTTAGTCAACATACTTCTCGTAGTCATTGATATTTTGTTTTTGTTAATTTTACATACATGTTTTTCTATGTTCATTATTCTTTACATTTTGTATTTTCTTGATTTCATTACATTCACTAATACTTCTATGTATCGTGAAGTTTATTGCGTAATTTACTTTGACTAATTTGTTGTACTATTATCCATTTTTATTATTATTTAATAATTTTGCTAATAATTGGTCATAAATTTCTATTGATTCTCTCCAGTTGTCCATTCGCTTGTGGTGATCTAGTTGCTTCTTGGATATGATTGACATTGTTTGAATTGTTGACAATGTTGAAGGGTACATTGCCTTTTGGTATGATATGTAAAAATCCTTCTTGTTTGCCACCCTTCGCTGAAAATGCAATACATTTAAGGTAGTTTTTTATATGTTCGTCTAACTTATTCCTAATATTTGGAAATCAATAGCTTTTACCTATTATTTCAGTAACTTTGTTGATACTTAAAAAGGACATTCTCCTCCACTGATTCAGGCGCCTAGAGCACTAAATTGCCTTTTATTTACTTTTTTTTTGTTTTTAATTTTGTTGAAAGTTTTTTCTTTCTTTTTATTTAGATTAATTAGCGTACTGCTACCACACGGCAGCTTAAACTAATTTTAAATCAAATAGATAATACAATTGACTAACAAAGTGAAATATTTTCTATCATTAACAAAGAAGAATAATAGGTGACATGATTAGCAGAACAGTGATATTTACAATGGAAGAACGATATATTTACATTTCGACATAAACTTCTTAAGACAGAATTCTGGAAGGTAGATCCTGTGGGTGGTGTCTTTTAAGTCTCCTTTTTCCTCTGTATCGCATTAGTCGCCGTGCGATTAAATTGGGATGCGAGCCCAGCCTGGCTCTATAATTCTCTGCATGAATTTGAATGACATCACCAATCTTGGGAACTCCTAGATCCCTTTCTATGTCTCTCGTGCGCATGTACCAGGGAGCATTGCAGATTCTCCTGAGTATCGTGCTCTGTGTCACTCGGATCTTGTTCAAATGGGTTTTGACAGTGATCCCATAGATCTGGAGCCCATATTTCCAGATCGGACTCAGTATGGCCTTGTATATAGTTACCTTGCTATGGAGGGAGAGTTTATTTCTGGGAGACAGTAGCCACGACATTCTCGCAGCTTTTGAAAGGATTGTTTCTTTCACCATTGTCGTATGTCGATCAAACTTTAGGCATCTGTCCAGGATGACCCCCAAGTATTTGTAATGATCTTCGTGCCTGAGCATAGAGCCGAGCATTGTTATACCTGGACAGGATCCCATTCTTGTGGCGAAGGTCACATTTGCACATTTGCTGCTGTTGATGCCAATATTCCACTTAAGTGCCCACGCTTCAAAACTTCGCACATACTCCTGAAGCGCCTGTGTTGCAACGCCGAGAGAGTCGTTTCTGGTAAGAACAGCAGTGTCATCCGCGTATGTGGCGATGAGCACATCTTGGCTCTCTACAGCACGGACTGAACGGAATGTCGGCATATCAACTTTTATTTTTATTTTTTTTATTTTTATAAACAACACCATTTCTTATTTCGTGTAATTCATGTTCTGCTGGGCTAAGTAATTTACTTTGTTTATCTTCTCATCTTTGCCCTAAAATATTACCAGATTATTAACGAGCTTGTTGTCTTCTATTGTAAGTAAACTATTTATCTACTTAATCTATTTTATTTTCATGCGTGTATACATGCTAGTATCCATTTTTGATATATAAGTTGGAAAAATACTTTCATTCCGGTTCAAGTGGTCTAATTTGTTTTTGTTAACATTCTTCAAATATTTCAAAAACTTATTTTTTTGCTTAAAATTTAATTAATCTCCTATTTGATACTCAACGTTTTATCCTCGTATAGTATATAATTGCTAGAATTTCATTTTCAAAATTGTCAGTATTTTCTTTATCTTTTACATTGTGTTTCTCTGCATTGTCTTTATATTTTTGAACTGTTTTTAACTCTATATTTGATTGTTGAAATTGTTTTTCTACTATAGCGATTGTTTCGTAACTTTATGTTATGTTTACTTTTGACCGATGACCCAAATAACGGTAAAGTTAACTGTTTTAGAGATCTATGTTTTCTGTCATATTTGCCAGTCTGTGGCACTGGGCCTCAGCATCCAGAAGAAAAAATCTGCCACCCTACAATACTCCTGATCAACAGTCAACCGTCCGTCTGTCCGGACGTAAACAATCAATTCTTAGAGACTATAGAGCTGAATCAAATTTCTTTCAGTATATGAGCACTTAATATTTACACACATTGTGTCCCAAGTCATATAGATTAAGATTTGTATTGTATTATTTTAGTGGCAATTTCTCTAAACAAACGCAAATTTCAAGCTGAGCCATTAGGTCCAGCAACCCCTACAATACATGTCAGATAATATCGTTAAGCTTGTCTGCGCGCCAAAGCTGAGTGCTACATCACTCGCTCACATGTCTGATAGCAAACAACAAAGCGGAAGCAGTTCCATTTTCATTAAGTACCTGTTAAGTTTTTTTTTTTCGATTTATCGGGGAGCGGACATCAAAAATCTAATATTAACTCGATCTGGTTCAGGACCTTGTTGACAAAGCCATGGAATATCTAGCTCTAATAATTGCTGAGATCGTTTACACAGATAGACAGGCGAATATTTTCTGTAAAATGCTAAAATATTCCTGTAAAAGGTATACAAATTATAAATTAACAGCTTTCTATTATTTCTTTATATTTATATTATTAATATTATGCAGCAATCCAAAAATGTAACGGCACTGCTCGCCGGACTCTATTCCCACTCTTATATGAACGAACAATGCACAGACAGAAACCTATAAAAATGGCAATGAAAGGCAAGTGAGACCGATGACGTCGTTTTGCAATGATGCAATTGCAGTTCGCCACCAGCAACAACAACAAAATTTGTAGTTGTGCAACAATTTGCCGATAGTTTAAGAATTATGCTGTATATTAGGATATTAATAAATATACTAAAAAATCAGATAATATTAAACAGAATGCCGGATTACATTGCACGTAATTAATTAACTGCATCCATGAGAACGGACATGATTTTACAAGTTAAAACCTGTTTTCTTTATGATTAGATGAAAAGCAGGGAATACACTTGATTTTCATAGCTCGGCAATTTATTTGTTTTTGACTATATTTATTGTTGCAGTAATTTATAACTACGAGAATAAAACAGTTATATTTATTAAACCAATAGCTACATCACAATTAAATTTAATATTGTATTTTTTTTTATATATTTATTTTTACATTCTGGCTTTTAAGGTATATGAAATGGAACAACAACTGCCTCTTTATGATCAATCTGTACACCTAAGACTCCGGAATGCGATTTTTGAATAAACATTCTTATCTGAAAAATAAGATTGAGAAAGTAATAAGTTTAAACACAAAAATAAAAACAACAAAGAATTATTATCTTCGTCATGCCGAAGTTTGGATACCACTGTAGATCCCTTTATTAAACCGATTGATTATTGCAACGATTGATGTATCTATTATAGTTAAGGGCTAAAATTCAACCGATCATTCTTCGGCATTAAATTCCGACATATATACTACCTGTAGCAAGCTGACGGACCTGTATGTTCGTTAACATAGCTAAATAAGTGAAAGTCTAGTTTGTATAGAAAGAAATATCCGGACTTTATAAAAGTTTTAAGAAAGCGTCATGTATAAAATATATTATTTTTTAACATGTTCTATTTATTAATATTATATTAGAATGTTGATTACGGCACTTTCGTATGCTTAGCAAAAAAGGGTTACAAACATTTAATGTTACAAATATCAACCTGATTATTCTTAATCATAATCATAATCATATAATGATATTGGCAATTAATGAAAATGCTTAAGATAATATATCATGTAATTTTTACTAACCTGAGCTGTATCATTAGAGTTAACGGATTTCGATACATAAGACTGATGATTTGGGACATCTCTTAGAAGACCTAAAATGTAAATATTTATTATTTATGCATGTATCAAATTTATATTCTTATTGTAATATTCTTAAACTTTAAGCTGAGGATAACTTATGCAATTCACAGGTTGAAAATTGGCCCATCAAATCGAAAAAAATAACACACACACAGTCTTTAAGAAACTACTTTTTGACGGCGAAAATTATCTTTATTATTGTCAATTATCCCAATAAATCGCATAACGATTTGATAAGAATATCAGTAGTAAAGGCTGTTTTAAGTTTCAATTTCTACAAAGATTGATTTTTTGTGCATATATTTATCATCATGTACGACATATTTATCATATCATCTTATCCTAACAATAATATAACATATTGACGTGTCAGAAATTGTTCAGCAGATTAAAGGATTGAACCCCTGCGATTCCCCGGGAATAGATTGAATAATAAATTTTTCGCGGAAAGTCGATTTAGAATCGATCCAAAAAAGAAGACGTACATTATAGTTACTAAATATAGTAATAAATTCGATAGAATCGTTTAACCAAAAAAAAAATATATATATATATATATATAAAGGCAAAAAGTTACTTTTTTACTAAAAAGGACTCCGATTTTAAGCATGTTAACAAGTAGACAGATTTATGGTAGCTATATGTCGATGTAATCGTATTTCAATGAAATGCAATATTGATTAAGAAATCTGAAGAAACAAATGTTTTTCACAGGTCGTCACAGGAAGTCAGACAAAGGTAAATGCATATTCTGTGAAAAAAATTGAGGTATCTCAAGAAATAACAAAGTCCTATTCGACTGAGACACCAGTTAGCATAGGATCAGAGAGAGGTACATTGTCGTCCTGATCAAAAATATATAAACTTTAAGGCATGTGTCCTATAATACATTACACATTTATTATTTCAAATTTGGATCACTATCAGTAAACCAATCAGCTTAGTGTTAATTATAACCGATTGGCTTCATTGAATAAATTATTTTTGAGTGTTAAGAACATACCTTTAAGAACGACACAGGGATGCTGCACGTTGTTCCACTGCTGTTGAAGACGTTGTGAATATAATTTTATTCTATCCGTATACTCTTGATGCTCCAAAGTGTGAGAATCCATAGCACCAACGTTAATCATGTTTCTAAAAGTTAAAAACGATTTTAAAATTTATTCCGATTTCTGGACATATTTGTCAACATACATCGCTGTGTTTTGTACCAATCTTGACAGTGCATTTTGATCGTCCTTCTTTGGCAGCGATTGAGAATAATCATTGCTTAAATCAGCTGAGTTGCTTCTTCGCAACGCTGGACTTTGATTAACTGAATCTGCCAGAAGATGAGTTCTTTCGCTTGGTTCAATACCCTATTCAAAGATTATTAAGAATAGTCCAGTAATCAATTACAATATGTCTTACTTGACTCCCCAAGTCCTCTGTACAGTGCCAGCAATTACAGAACGAAGCTAAGCACTCTAGAAATGAACGAATGTAATCCATTTGTGAGTTAATAATGTTCTGCTTAATCATTAGTGATGGGTGATGATTAAAAATATAATTGTTGAGGGTATTCCTACATTTTTTTTTTTCGAATCAGTGAATATTTGTTTCATAAACTAAACTTAAGCGTAATAAAAAAAATGTTAAGTTTCAATGAAAGTTAGAATATGCATATATTATTTTTTTAACTAATTGTTTTTAATTTTATAAATTTCGACTTTTCTGTAATCTCTAAGAGTGCGGGAAAAAATCGAACCGGCCATTTTTTTTTATTAAATTTACTTTTATAACATATTTAATTTATTAGGCTTAAGCACTTGTTTAATAATCGTGTTCGGACTGTTGAAGTATCTTTTTTTAATTTTACTTAAGTTTTGACTTATGTTCATAAAATCGTTTTATTTAGAAGTATCGATATCGAAAAGTAATATTAAAAAATCGAAAAGTCGATATTTTACTCATCACTAATTATCAATATTATCAACAAAACGGGATGATTTTTGTTTTCATGTAAGAATAAAAATATAACTAAATTGCTAATTTTGAGCAGCTCATTTTACGACAGATTTTGGGTGTTTATATGGCTGCTAGGTATATCCTCTGCTATTTTTTACTGCCTTCGGCAATGGGTTCTTCGCTACAAAAAAAAATTACACTGCTCTTCATCAGAAGAAAGATTACATGTTGGCATTTTTCATCCATATTGCAATGCCGGTGGAGGAGGTGAACGTGTATTATGGTGTGCGGTGAGAGCATTACAGGTATATAAATATAAGTGAGTTCAGAGCCTCTTTAATTTATGCGTGTTTTTATTTTATTTTAGAAAAAATATGATAATATCAAGATAGTTATTTATACTGGAGACATTGACTCTACGCCAAGTTCCATTTTACAGAAAGCGAAGAGCGTATTTAACATTGCTCTCGAAGTTGAAAAAATAACTTTCGTATTTTTAAAACAGCGTCACTGGATTGAAGCGAGAAAGTATCCACATTTCACGTTGTTAGGGCAAAGCCTGGGTTCTATCATTTTGGGTTTGGAAGCTGTGTGCAAATTTCCGCCAGATATTTTTATCGATACAATGGGCTATGCCTTTACATTCCCAGTGTTTCGTTTTCTAGCTTGCTCTAGAATAGGATGTTACGTCCATTATCCTGTAATAAGTACCGATATGCTTAAAAAGGTGCGATTCCGGCAATCCGCACATAACAATAAGGCATATGTAGCGCGAAACCCTTTTCTTACAAGGATCAAGCTGACGTACTATCTAATGTTTTCAAAGGTGAGTCAAAAATAAACAAATGTAATGGAAACTTTTAACAAAATAAATGCATTTAGATACATAGATTTAAATTGATAAACAAATAATCCTTTTATATTAGTTTGGATAACTAAAGAAGATGAAAGCGATGAATTAAATTAAATGAATTATATATATATATGTGTGGGAGATTAGTTAATTAAGTTGTATTTGAAGGTAAATAGTTTAATATTAAACACACATTTAACTTTGCCAGTGAATAAAAAAATTAACAAAAAGTGAACACACACATTATATATATTTTATTCCTCAAAATAAGTGTCTATTTTAGTGCTAAAGAACTAAGTGTGTATGCCGTGAATATGCCTTTCGGCAGCTTGCCGAATATGTAGGGTTCCATGGTGAAGCATAAAATTATATAAATTTCTTGTATCAAGTGAACTCTTTATTTATAGTATGCTTAGTGATTTTAGGTTGAACATATTCATATTGCATATTCCAACTGTTTCCACTTCAAATCAGTTTTTACACCCTGTACAGGAATATATTAGCTTTGTACAAAATGTCCTTATGTCGAGTTTATGTTGAATTTTCGATACCTCACCCCTCTCTCCCGCAAATCGGAAAAACTAATTATATTTATTATACAATGGAGAAGCAATGCTGAAAGTTTTATCAAGATTGGTCTATAAATAAGAAAGATAATCAGAAAAGAAGGAAAATTAAACTGCCTTCGCTTTGTTGTTTGCTGCCAGCACATGTAAGCGAGTGATTTAGCACTCAGCACTTTTACTATACATGACAGTACAGGGTTTTGTTCTATATATTTTATTACCGGTATGTTAAATATGTTTTATCATATCAAATAAATAAAGCAGATTAATTATTCTCTTGAAGTCAATTAACGAAAATATTTTATTTTATTTGTAGATGTACAAATGGGTAAGCCGCTGTTCAGAAACTATAATGGTGAATTCATCATGGACGGAAAATCATGTCATAGATTTGTTCAATGTCCCTTTAAAAACCCATCGAGTGTATCCACCTTGTGAAATCGCGCATCTTAAGAAACTTGAACACATAGAAAAAAGTGACGATATCCGAATATTATCTGTGGGGCAATTTCGCCCAGAAAAAAACCATCCATTACAATTGCAAGCTCTATACGAGTTAAGAACACTACTGGCCAGAAATGAACCTCTGTGGCATCGTATTAAACTTGTCATAGTAGGATCATGCCGAAATGATGAAGATTATGAAAGATTGAAAAACATGCAGGACCTTGCAAAGCATTTATCCCTGGAAAATTCTATTGAATTTAAAGTTAATGTTTCATATGACGAATTATTGAATATATATCAACATTCCAAAATTGGCATACATACTATGTGGAATGAACACTTTGGAATTGGTATTGTTGAGTGTATGGCAGCTGGCCTAATTATGATAGCTCACAAGTCTGGAGGTCCATTACTTGACATTATTGAGACTTCTGAAGGTTGTCAAAATGGTTTTCTTGCAACGGATGCTCTCGAATATGCCGGTAGCATATTGAATATTATACTTAACCCTATAGAAGTAAATAGAAACATTATCAATGCGGCAAGGTGTGTATATTGTGTATTTATTTTTTATGTCAAACATTAACTTTTTTATATTTTAGATCATCTGTAGAGAGATTTTCCGAAAAGGAGTTTGACGATCAGTTTTTACGTGCAATTTCACCACTTTTTTTATAACTAATTATTTTTATTTATATTTTAATATAGTACAATCATCCCAAAGAAAAACAAAATATCGAAAAAGTTCAATAGCTTAACTTTTTAATAGCTCATTAATAATATTAAAAATACAGTGTTCAACAATAATTGCTGCAATAAATGAGTTTGAGTTTTGAAAATTTTTGAAAAGTTCTCAGCCATCCACTGCATTATTTTCCTATTGCAGCCATTACAGTCTTTACCCCCACCGGTCATAATACTTAATATTGGATTTGATGATTTGGCCACCGTGTTATTTCTATTTCGCCGGCTTCAGGAAAAGTCGCCCGTTTCTTATATCTAAATATATATATATTGCAGTTCTAATTCTGGGTAAGCAAAGGCGAGGACCAATAGCTAAATTGAGTGCTAAGAGTGTATTTTAAATTTTAAAACGAATTTTAGTCTTCAGGATTATGTATCAGACGCTGGAGCTGCATGGATATATGTAAATTTAAAGGCTCGCCTTTCTTTGTGAACAGTTCAAAATATAGATAAATAAAAATGTGAAGGAGGAAACATTGACAGTCATAAACATATTTTCCAGTTCTACCTGCTGTTTTATTTCAAACCGAGAATGCTTTGAAGTATTCTTATTGTTATTAATTAGTCTACATAAATAATATAATATATAAATTTGAAGTTATTCGGAATTCTTATCAAAACAGCGTATCTCCAAAATGCCTTTTGATTTAAATCATAAGTTATGGATAGCTGCTACAAAAGAAATTGGTCAGCTTGTAAAAAAACAAAATCGTCTAAAGAAAATAGACCCGCCAGAGAACAAAACATTATCATTTAAAATTTTTTCCGAGCTCTATGTCTTATATGTGGAGCTGGTTAATAAATTAAGTTTGATTTACTTTAACACATTTCAAGTGCAAAAACGGGGAGTCGTTCGGACCCTGGCTGAAAATGCAACTCAGCAGCTGATGTTACTTAAGGAAGAATTAAAAGAAATGGAACTGAGCGAGTATATATATATTGACAAAGTATTAATATCAAGAAAGCTTACTCCCCGGGACTTAATGATTTGGAGGTCGCCACAATTTTTATATCGCCGTCCATTAGATATTCAAAACATAATATCAGAAAATAAATTGTATATGAATGATGAGGAAAAAGAAGAAAATGCTGCGAAGGACTGGATTAAAGTTAGCGAAGCTGTAGAACTTATTCAAGCCCACGAAAGAGCACGGCGAGCACGAATATATAAATCAAACATAAAATATGATACAAAGAAGTATTTGGAAATAAAGCAGCGAAAAAAAGTAAATTATAGATTTACCTTTAAGCCCAATCAAGCTATGAGTATACCGGTTAAAAGAACATTATTTAACGCAGACTTTATAAAATCTGACGAATCCTGTTCTGAGCTGATTAATAAGGACGTGAATAAAGATGAGCTTCATGACGGTAAATAAAATCATATAATGCTTTTATAATTTTTATACAACTGAATCAACGTTGTTTACTGAGATTACTTTGGTCAGTTCTATCAGATCTATGACATGTTTCAGGGCTTTGCTATCACAGTCTGCTGAAGCCTGATTGCACGAATGCAGAATGATTTAGGCATATTTAGGTAGCCGATAAAAGATAAGTTCGTCGGTATCTGTGATCAAGATTCTAAATAAATTTTTAAAATAAAAATGAAACTCCCTGGATATACTTACAAGTTATATATATATCACACAATAAATATTTGTATTTATATAAGTATTATATAAATGTATAACAAAATCCGCGGTACTAAGTCGTCCACGATGACTACTTCATGGAAAAGCACAACAGCCCAACTTTTATCAGACTGGCTCATTAACATAATTAAGAAAAAGGGCAATCAAGCAAACGTAACTTTCATTAAACAAGGAAAGCTTTTCTTCAGTATACGTAGAAATGGTATAATAACTTGTACTAATTTGAAATCCCCTTCCGTGTAGGCTGTTATCTTGCTCTTTAGAATTATAGCAAAGAATTTTATCGGATGAAGCTAGCGCTGATGTAGTTGAAGTCCTTTTCGATGTCTCGCATAAGAGCATATATATTCTGTAGATTTCCCTTTTGTATTTTTGCATTCTTTCTACTCCTTGGCGCAATATCAAGTATTCTCCCAGAGTGAAAGATATGAGTGTTTTGTGACGTACCTTCTGCTGTCTGTTTTAGTCCGGCAGCCAAGATAGTGTCTCTTCATGTACAGTTTGCAGTATTGCAATATTGTACTGTACTGAAATCATTAATCTAGAGGATTAATCTCTTTCGACAGAATCTTGACAGATGTGTCATGTGTATAATTTTTTAATTGATTTAATTAGCAGTGGTTGAAAGCTTTCCAGAGCAATTTTCGAATATATGCCTAAGATTCCTTATATCCGTGATATCCGTGTGTCCTCATTTCACTTCAAACTCGCAAAGAATCTCCCAATGATTTAATGATTCACATCCTGCGCTATGTTTTTTCTCTTCTTTTTTCGGTTGTTCAGCTTAGCTCGGATTTGACTGGTTATGTGTTTACCGCTGTGATGTTGACCCTTTACTAATGCAGTTCCCACATTTAATATCGTTATTATTGAAAATTTATAGAGGAACAAACATGTTGTGTATATGTCATCTGCTACATGGAAGTAGTTATACTCTATACACGTTTAATTAAATTATATTGTAGCTTTGTGGAAATGTAACAGGAGGAAGAATACATGTTTAATCGATTATAAAGTGTATTTTAAAGAAAAGTATCAACTGCCAAATATATTTAGCATATCCTAGATTGTAGCAGCAGATACTTTAATACAAATTTTGTCAAGATAATAAAAATGAAAGTTAGGATTAGTTTATTGGGCGTGGCATCTTAAACTAAAAATAAACTCGATCTCTTCCTGTACATTTTGAAATTAATCATTTCTTCTTAGACAATGAACTGGAGAAAATTAATGCGGAACGTAATAATGCAGCACGGATTATTCAATCCTGGTGGCGAGCTTACAGAACAAGAAAGATTTTCAAAATTAAAAAACAATTTAAAAAAGAATTGTTGGGTATTAAGAAAACACGACAATTAAAAAGGCCAAATCAGTTCTCTAATTCGGTCCTTGAGATGTATAACAATGAGAAGCTAAAAAGAAAACTGGACGATGATTTTGCAAAGTTAATAATGGATGAACGAACAAGGTTGCTTCAGTTTCGAACTCCTTGGATGATGGAAGACATTTCTGATCATATTCGTGCCTGGTTCGAAGAATTGTAAGTGAATTGAATTTATGTAGGTAGAGTTTTCTACATCGATATTTTATAAACAGCTATTCGAAAACTGGAAATTTTCACCCTTATCCGGATCCAGTTAAAAATGGAACAGTACTGGTTGTGATTGATGAAACTATGTCCCCAATGGAATTTCAGGAATCTCTTAATAAGAAGCCAATGAGCAAAGAGGAGAAAAAGAAGCTTAAGGATAAGAAGAAAGCGGAAAAGCGAAAACAAAAAGAAAAAATAAAAATACAAAAAATGAAAGAAGCTAAGCGAAGGAAGAAATTAAAAGACGCCGGAATAATTGATGTTGCTTATATACTATCCACAAGCAAACCCATAGGTAAATATTTAAATGTAGTAATTATAGTTAGTCAAGTTTCCTATCCATGTTTGCAAGACAGGTTTGGCAGAATGTTAATTGAATTATTGAGGACATTTTTTTAGATATATAAGAGATGATAAAGTAAGCATATTTTTGTGATGATTTTTCAAAAGATATGAAATGTATCCATTTTCGGAACTAGGTTAAGATGCTTTAATAATGAATCAAGGCAGAGTCGGGACCTGTCCCTAGCTTTTATACTCTGCGCACATTAAAAATGGTAAAAAATCGGTATAATAAGTTTGTGTTAACATAAGTAACAGGGTAGACCCTATAAAGTATATATATTCTTGATCAGTATCAATGTCGAGTCGATTGAGCCATGTCCGTCCGTCTGTCTGAACGCGCCAATCTCGGCAATCATAAGGTATACATATATATGTGTATATATATATATATATAATTATTTTATAAATAAGTACTGTCCTGTGCACTCGACTGATCTTAATAATTATTTTTTACAGAAAAAATTGAGGAGACAATCAAACAGTTTTCGATTGATTGGAGAAATGTTGATGAATATCTCAACAAGAATCATGATCCAATTAAGAATTGGGTAACAGAAGAACAGTTGGATATAATACATCATGAATTGAGGCAATTAGTAGATGAATATATGCGGTAAGAAGTATCTTTTATTTTTAGTATTAGTATTATTCGAATTAGTAATTAATACTTTAGCTTGACTCAAGAAGACCTGGACTGGACAAAGTTTTTATGTTATGTGTATTAGCATTGCTTTGAATTGATAGAAGAACTATAAATGCTGCTTTCAAGGAGCATAACTATTAGAGAAACCCAGATCTCCTATCTTCAGAGAAAAAAATATATATATGTTCATATATATATTAAAAAAATATTAAAAACAGAAAATTAAAACATTTTTCTGTAATCGAGTATTGTCTTCTGTTTTGTTCTTAGATGTTTATAACCTGTACAGGTATATATAAGCTTTGTGCGAAAAGTATGTAACATGCAGAAGGAGCCGTGGTAGATCCTATAAAGTAGATTAAGACATGACCGTCTGTCTGCCCGTCCGTCCGTCTGTCTGTCTGCCTGTAAGAACGCGTCGATCTCAGCAACTTTAATAGCTAGAGACTCCATATTTCGCAAGAAGGTTCCTGTATAAGCTCTCCAGATTGAGCTTATGTTAGATTTTCGATTTCTCACTAATTATGGCTATATTTCTGAGCGTAGATACTTCTTACTTAACAGGTACTTGATGAATATCAAGAAGAGAGAAGCATTGTTCAAAATTTCATTAAGAACGGTCTATAAAAAGAAAGAAAAGAAATTTTACATTGAATAGGTTGCGCTTTGCTCTTTGCGGCCAGCGCATATGTGCGAGTGAGATAGAAAATGACTGCGATACATGCATATTTAAATGATGATAGAGAATCTGTACGTATGCAAAAGCTTGCTCCTGTAAAGAATTCAGTTGCAATTAGAGTGTTTCGACTTTCGTAATTTTAAGACTCTGTACTAAAAGCTCAGACAGTCTTCTAAATTTCAAGATAGCGAAATATGCGTAACAGCCAGAAGAAGTCATCTCTGATCCTATATATATATATTCTTGATCAGCATTAACAGCGGAGACGGTATAGTCATGTCCGTCTGTCTGTCTGTTAAGAGCTAGAGTAACCAAATTTGGTGACTACACTCGTATAGTGTGCGGGCAGATCAAGTTTGTTTTTTATAATATTTCTAGAGCTACAGACACACATAGAGGATGCCCATTTGCGGGCGTTTTCCGAAAGTTTCATTACGATCGGAACATAAACATAGAAGATATTAAGGAATGAATGATGACTAGGTTCATGGCAGCTGCAGCGATCAACAATTGCTTTAGTTAGAACAACAACAACAACAACAATAACAACAAGACCCGCTGCGAGGGCGCGAGTTCAAATCTCACTGCTGACAATTACAAATTAATTTTTTAATAATGATAAATTAATTATAAATTTAAGTTTTTTGGCTTTCCCGATTAGTACAGTCTCCCATAATTGACTGCGATCGACTGTAGCCTTACCCCTCTTTCAGTTATAAATATTGATCCACGGTACTATACTGTTGCTGGCGCCCCGACTGACCGGCTGAATTTAATTACCTTTGTTTTAATACTGAATACAATTTGACAATATAATTAACATAATACCAGAGCCGAACCCAAAATAATCGGGTTGTTTTGGGTACTAAGCTCAAATTTTATATAACAAATATTAACTAAATTATTCCAGCATTGAATACGAATTGTTGAGAGAAGCTTTGGCGAAAGATAAAAAGGTTCCTTATAAAGCCCAAAAAGTGCGAAGGGCTAAGAAAAAGAAAGCCAAGAAGAAGAAGAAACCTTTTGATCCGACGGAAGACAGAACTCTAAGTTCCTTGTATCAGGAGCTTAAGGCTGCAGGTGTTATTGAACCAGTTTCACATAAAGACTTTGATGAATTCATAGCCGATTTTAATTTCCTGGCCGATGATACAAGGGATGAAGACAACATAACGTAAGTCTGCGATAAAAGTTGCACATAATAAGAAAGCAATGAACGTGTATTCTATTAGTACTATTGGTCCTGCTAAGGGTGATATCAAGATGGTTATTCAAGAGAGTATGTTGGGAATGAGTGAGTTTGATTTATCAAAACCAAAGTCAATTTTACTCATCGGACCACTAAATAGTGGAAAAAAATTGCTATGCAATATAATTGCATCTGAATTGGGCAAGTATACTTATAAACTATACTGTTAGACATTTAATTTATAATAATAATAATTTTCGTAAATGTTATGACAGATGCTGTTTTTATAAATCTTAGCCCAGAAAAAATATTTCAATATGCAGATGATATGAACATGTTTTTACATAAAGTAATGAAAGTGGCTAAGGCGTTTCAACCAAGTATATTATATATTGAAGAAGCTCATCGGGTTTTTGCCAAAAAAGTTCCAGCTGAGCAAATTTCTATAAAGCCCACCCTCCTTGCACCATATATTGGGAAAAAAATATTGAAACCCATTAAAAAGACTGATAAGATTGTTCTTCTTGGCACAAGTAACATGCCCTGGTCGGCTAAAGGTACACTCAAGAAGAATTTTCAGAAAGTAGTACTTATACCGAAGTGTGACTATGGAACTAGTTTCTTGCTTTGGCTCGATCTAATGACAGAAAATGCACCGGATGACATGGAATCTTTTGCGTACTCGGCCCTCGCCAAGGTTTTACAAGCATATAATTCTGGAGACATAACTAACAATATAGCTCAAACATTGAATGTGGAGAGAAAGATGCGTCTTAAATTTGAATCGCTTGATCCAAAGGAATTTTTGGAATATTTTCTGAGTGAGAATGATCCACCAATGTTCCCACCAGAATTAAAGGTATTATCTAAATAGCAATACACATTAATATACAAGGTTTTATCCATGCGGCTATGTATAGAAGTAATTGCGGTGCAGTTATGACTACTTGACTATAACTAAAATATTCTCTGTGCTGAGCTTTGAGATATCCTAGAAAATATTCATCCTACATTTCTTATTATTTATCAAGTCCTGATTCCGAAAGTAATATTCATTTGTTCAGAATAAAAAACTTCGTTTTTATATCCTGTGACCATTAATTACGCACAAATAATTACATGAAATATAGAATTAAGGTAACTGAATACTCCCATACTATTATACGTGAATTGTCCCTGGGACCGTGTTTAAATTTATCATAGATCTGAGCACAGGGTGTCTCGTAGTCTGTGTCGTTTTTACTTCTGTACATTGGCATGTAGACAATATTTCTTAAATATCTAATCTTATATGACGTATCCATATTTTATTTAAATATTACCTAGATGATGGAGAAATTTACAAAATGGTTTGGAAAGTCCAATAAATTTGAAAAAATGAGACGGAAGGTTTTGGCCATAAAAGCAGCAAAGCAGAAAAAGAAATGAAATGGTTACCTCAAACATTTAACAACTAATAAATTGCTATTTCAAATTTAATAAGACTTGTCAACTTTTTAATTAAATTGAATATACACTATCTAAATATATTTCAATTAGCGTGGAGAAAATACGCACGGAAAATGAACTAAATGAAATTAACTAACTTGAAGAAGTTCGTCACTCATATGAAGATGCGCTGTAATTTCAATAATTTCCAGGTGAGCTTTCTATGTTTTGGGTTTGAGCGGTATTCCACTCATCCTGGGCGTGTTCGACTTTTAGGTCTTATTTAAGTACTTCTTTCAGCATGCTCGACAGTTCATAACACAACTGAGGCTTTGCTGTCGATTTTTTCAAAAATGTGCCTTCACTCAAAGCTGATGCTCAACAGGTAGTAAATCAATTTTCAACTGCCGTTTGGAATATTGAATTTTCTATTGTGCGCATGTCAATTGCTCTGTTGTTGTCTTCGCGGTGTGATCCTTGACTTCTATATAGCCAGGAGAGCGCAGATTCTTTCATTTCTGTTTCTAGTTAACCTTTTTTATTAAACGAATCGAGGGCAGCTATCTTTTCTCCAAGAGATAGTTTTCGCTTTACTTTCCCTTTTACATTGTTCGTAAAACTCAACCTACGGGAACTTTTCTGGTATTTTACGTCAGTTTGTGTCTGAAAGGAGCTTTAATGGAGAAGGAAGATATTTCAGGATCCAGAGCAGGAAGAGGTTTGATCCAAATAATTGGACTTTTCCCAATATTTACTACCGTTCAGCTAATTTGTAATATAAATTTGGAAGTGACTTAAATCCTGAATATACCCCACAAATTATGGTGTCCGTCCCAACAATGACGGGCTCATCCTGAGGAGCAGGAATACACTGCCCATGTCCCATTTCGTCATTTAAGAGAAACTTCACACATATATCCCATATTCGCGATTCAAAAAGAAAATATTACTAATATTTTGCTCACAATCAATGTTTGTAATGAGTGATCAATAAGCTGATTGTTTTAAAAACATATTTTATTTGTTTGTAAAATTTTAAAATGTTTAATTAGTAGAATACTTAAAAAATAAAACCCGGATATTTGTGTTGAAAGTGTTGTAAACTCCTTGGTGACTTTTGACGGAAATAAGTTGATTCAGTTTCCTAATATTAAGAAATCATAATACATTTAAATGTATGTACATATGTATATTATATGTACTTAAAATTACGATTTTACAAATTTCCAATAATTTACACTAAATTAAATAAATTTACAATAATTTATTACTTATTATACATAATATATATTGTACCTAATTTTGTATTATAAGATTTGTTAAATTACGTTTTGCTTTTCTGTTGCAAAGTAGTCTATCATTTCTTATCGTTGTCAATTTTACTTTTATCTAGAGATGAAGATACCATGCCGCCTCCATTAGAGGGATATAATTTTTCCAAATAATTCAATGATTCATTAAGAAACGTCTGTAATTAATTAACTTGTAAGTTATGGTGTTTAAATGCTTATGTGAATATATTTACCTGAAAAGCGTGTAGCACAGCAATAATTGCAGGAGAACCAAATCCGTGCGTTATCAAGGAGAAGTGTGTTAAGTGCCGCTGCATAGAAGGCTCCAATAAATGCTGTGACCTTGTCCCGAAGTGTGTGGTTCGATCTTGACTCAATATTTGCATTAACTCTTTTGTAATCTAAAAAAAATATTAAAAGGAAAGGTAAGACTCAATCGGTCAGATATTTCTGTTGTCAATTTTGTAAATGTTCTTAATATTGAGACAATTGATATCGAAAAAACCGTACTAATATAAGTATCGCGACTCACACACCCGATAAATTTATTATGGGCAGTACGTGCCAAAGATATTTTAAATCTAATACTGGCACACGGCGAGTGATGACTTGTTGAAAATTCTTACTTGTTGCGAGTGAAGGATAAGCTCTTTCCGTCGATACGAATCCTGTGGTTCGGTTTGATGGCGCACAATGTACTCTGCCAATTGTCTGGCTGGAAACTCAGTTTCACAAACAAAGTGGAAGTCTTTGGCCAAGTGAGTTGCTTCTCCCTCGACTAATGATGTTAATAATGTTACGTTTGCTGCTTTTCGGCGGCCGGCTGGTAGATTTAGTCCAATCTTTTCAAGCTTTTCCCTCAATAGTCTGCCTCCATTTTTGCTCTTCGCCCTAATAGAAATAAATGTAAGAAATTAATTAATTACACAAATATATTTTCTTAGCAAAGTGCACGCATACCTTCTTAGAACGCCACCCAGTAAGGATGCGTTTAAGCATTCGGGTGGTGACAATCTACGCTGAACTTCCGCAATTGTAACCTTATATTTCGAAGTGCTGGATAGAAGACTGAGTCGACCAGGGACTGCGCAAAATACTTCGCTTGGTGACCCTGAGCCAAGGTTTCCAGAGTCCTTCCCACTTTTCATGCCTGTGGAGAAAGAATGCACTTTAATATACAGTGTAACTACGAATGTTTTTATGACCATAAGACACACATGTTTGTGTACAGGCAGAGAATTGTAAAGAATATATTTGTCTTTGTGCTAATGTTTTGAAATTGAAAAGTGTGAACTCAGCGTACAAGGATCATTTTACAGTAATCCTGCCAATTAAAGAAGCCAGCTACAATTTCATAGCACATCTAATAAGCATTTACGCAATTCAGGGGTTGATCTGCATTGTTATACTCGCATGTTTGTGGTACCGCCTTAAATTCAGTGCACATTTTGTAATATAGGGTCAGGTTCTCTTGCATTAATAATAAAATACATAAATGTACGACACATATTTTATATATAAATGCAAAAAAAAAAAAAAAAAAAACAGTAAAAACAATTCTTAACACTTCGTTTTACTAGTCTTTGATATTAATGGAATTTAAAAAAAACGCAATACTATACAATTGAAAAAAAAATCATTGTATCGAACAACACTATATGTGTGATCGAGAGAGTCATATGAATAGTGTATTTTTGCACATATATCTGTAAATATTTTATTGCAAATACATTTAATTTAAACAACTTTTTTTTTATTTATCTGTTCTGAAATGAACTTGAATCTAGTTGTTTTAGACTCAGCACTAAAAGTACATTGTTAGACACCATACATAGTCTTCTCTTATAGTGTACACGCAGATCAAGTTTGTTTTAGATTTTTGCCACGTCCCATTCCGCCCCCGCAATGTATTTCTAGAGATACATACGTTTTCCATCACGATTGGACCATAAACATAGATGATTTTAAGCAATGAATGATAACCAAGGAAGTACGGGAGTTCAACTAATGGTGCTGACAATTACCTTTTCTTTTTTTTTACATAAGCAGACAAAATTTAATGTTTTTATAATTTTATAAAACCAATACAGAAGCACAAGATACGCTTATCAATGATTGCTCTGAATTAGTAAATATTTTCTAATCGTGCCTGGATAGTGCATAAGCGTCTCATTATAAACAGACACGCATCAATAATGGGTGAACATTGTTTAAGCAATAGAAACTTTAGAGGCAGACAATGAATTCTGATACTTTGGACTTGGTCGAGCGCCAATATCATTTGTCAGTGCGTTAGAATGCCAATCAAGGGTTCGCGATATATATATATATATATATATATATATAGTTGTTGAAATCGCCTCGATTATACAGATAGGCTTGCATGGCCTTATCTTGATACTTATCAAGAAGTTATAGGGTATGGCAAGTCTCCTTTTGCCTGTTACATACATTTGCACATACTGTCTCCGTGTACAGAAGTTAATGAGTTCCATTATGTACATATGTAAAAAGTACATATATTCTAAGAAATAAATGAGCTGGAAAAAAGTCGAAGCCCGAAATGCCAAATACCAGTGCATGTAACAGTATTTTACCCTGTATTCCCCCGTTTATAGAAAAGTCTTAATATATGCAGCATAGGTAAAAATTTGCTTATACCTATGAATATATTCAAAATCGCACTAAGAATCCATACAAATTATTCATTTCATTCAATTCAACTATTTTTTTTATTAGCCTATCTTTTTGAAACTTTCCGCATCAGTTCATATTTCTTTAGTAGGAAGAATGTAAGAATATGTACTTTAATGCATGTAACTAATGATTATGGCTTATTATTTTTTCAGGTAATACAAAGTTAGTACAGGATATAAAAGAAGTTACAATAAAACTAAAATTTATTTTTCTACCTGACATATCACCAACCCTACATAGTATATATGTTAATATATGTATATATATATGTAATATATATGTCAATCTCAACAACTATAAAAACTAAGACTCCAAACTAGGCATCTACATAGAAACTTAAGTTTATATTCAATTTTAAATATCAAATCAAAACGAATTTGAGGAGCAATATTATTCCTTGATTTGTGTCATTATTTTACGGATAACAAACTCGCTATTTATTCATTAAAAAATTTCAGAAACGAAGAAGAAGAAAACACTGATGCTACAATCTACATAGCTAACGCGTACTTTATTGGGAATCGTGCTTTTATGTGCTCCTATGTAGCTTTATATGTGTAGCAAATAGGTTTACGGTATATAAGGATTGGGTACTCTCTAAAGTAAGACCTTGCTTTTTTGTAATTTAGCTCTGGAGTATTTCTAAAATAATAAATAAATATATATAAATAAGTAAATAAATTATTAATTTAAAAAATGTGGTAAAATAAAGAGAGATTCGCACGGGGCAAAAAGATTAATATGTTTTCGAATCAATCTAAATAAATGCAGGGTTCGGCCAAGTCAAACACAATACTTGGGCTCAAATATTTAAAAAAAATACTCTTTCCTTAATAAATAATTCTTTGAGTCTGTCATTCTTAGACTGTACTAAAAGTTCTTAGTCTTCTAAGATTGACGAAAGCTAAATGTGCGTAACAGGTAGAAGAGGGCTTGGCAGACCCTTAAAATATATATAATCTTACTCAGCGCCAACAGCCGAGACGATATAGCCATGTTCGTCTGTCCGTCTGTCCGTCAGTATGAACACCTAGATTTATCACGATCGGAACTTAAACATAAAATATATTAAGGAATGAATGATCACCAGGTTCATAGTAGCTGCAGCGACAAAGAATTGCACTAATTATAACTTCAGCAACATCAAGATACGTTGCGAGAACGCGAGTTCAAATCTTGCTGCTGACAATTACAAATTTTATATTTTAATAAGTATAAATTGCAAATTGAAATTTTTTGCTTTTCCCGATTAGTACAGAGTCCCCACACCCGATTGAAATCAACTGTAACCGCACGGTACTATACTGTCGCAGATCACAGACTGACCGGCGGGATCTTTTTATATGACTTAAAATTAAATATTAATGTATAAATTAATAAATATTAATATTTTGTTAGTAGTTAAGAATCATAACATATCAGAAATTAAATGCATTTCTTTAATTTGTCATCTAATCCCTTATTTTTATTTGTCTTGCTAGATGGAAAAGTGATGAAATTCCAGAAAAACTTCAGTTGCTAATACAAAGAAAAATCTACATTTTAATTTTGAGATCAAGGTGTTCATAGAGACAGACGCATATGGCCAATCGATTTGATTTTTAGACTCTGAACTAAAAGTTCAAAGTCTACTAGGTTTGACGAAAGCAAAATGTGCGTAACAGGCAGAAGGAGGCGTGGCAGACCCGATAAAGTATATATATTCTTGATCAGCATCAATAGCCGAGACGATATAGCCATGTCCGTCTGACCGTCTGTCCGTCTGTATGAACACCTAGATCTCAGAGACTATAAGAGCTAGAGTAACCAAATTTGGTGACAACACGTGTATAGTTTGCAGGCAGATCAAGTTTGTTTTAGATTTTTGCCACGCCCCCTTCCGCCCACACAAATCGCAAAAAAAACTTATTACTGAAGCTACCGACTTTAGATTTAATTCAGATTTGGCACATATGGAGGATGTCCTATTTTGTACAATTTCTGAAAATTTCAGCACGATCGGTTCATAAACTTAGAAGATATTAAGGAATGAATGATCAGCAGGTTCATGGCGCCTCTGCGGCCAAAATTGCTTTAGTTAGAACAACAACAACAAGAAACGCCGCAAAGGCCCGAGTTCGAATCCCACTGCTGACAATTCCAAAATACATTTTTTAATAATTATAAATTAATTACTTTTATTTTATATATACATATATTATTAATTTTGACTTATTTGTCAGAAAATGTTAAGAATTTAAAAGAAAGCAATAACCAAATTTCGTAAGAAATTCGTATATATGTATATATACGACAAATGCAAAAACTCGTGCTGTATATGTATGTATTGACGTTGCCGACCGTGCAGAATGTAAGGCGGTGGCTCAAGTTATAAGACGTACGATTTGCGTGTGAGGAGGTCTGCGGTTTGAATCTTGTGCATCCCAGACAAAATTTTTAATGTTTTTAAAATTTTATAAAAGCAATATGTAGGCACAAGACGCGTTTTTAACCACCAATTGATTTGTCAGCATAGTTTTCATAATAAGCATCTCAGTAAAAACAGACGCGCTGGACAGTTACAGTTATACGTGTATACACAGCAACGCGTAAAAAAAGTAACGGTTGTTTGTTTTCCCTTTCGCTCTTGCGCGCTCACTCACTATTGCTGCTCTCTTCCAAGAACGAACGTTAATGAGTTGAACATTGCTTAAGCTTATTTGGCTTTAAATTTAGTTTTATATTTGCTTTATTTTTTTTTGCTTTCCCCGATTAGTTCAGAGTCTCCCACAGCCGTTGCACGACTGTAGCTGCCTGACTTGTTCATACTGTTAATGTACATTTGCATTTCGATAAACTTAGTTTGGGCTGAGTTCTGAGATTTCGGGGAAAATGTCCATATATTTAATAAGAAACAGTAATGCATTGTGAACTTACTTTTTATTAGAGGTAAGTCTGACATAAAAGCTACATTGTCGTCCAGGGCAGGAGCTTGGACATCATCAACGGCGTTTTGCAGTGCTTGATGTAAGGCCAGAGATTCATGTTCATGTCCAAGTCTAGTGCCGTGTGCTGCTCCTGCTGATATTGCACTGCCGTAATCACTTCTTCTCTCCGTGTACGGAAAACCATGAGACAGTTGAGTCTGTAAAAGTGAAAAGTTGTATAGAATCCATTTAATTATATAAATAATGAATAAATAAATAATACATTTTGAGTAACAATTAGTAGGAAAAAGAATAGATTTCCTCACGTATAAATCGTACATACTATAATAATCACGTGGGTTAAAACTGAGCGATATAAGTTTAGAATCGATATTGTAATCCGGTTTCTTTTTCGATTTCCGGGCATGGGGAAAGATTTCCAATATTTGTTGCTACCCATTAAGTTTATTATAAAAGGTACATTTACGTCACGAAAAGATCGGACGAAGCATCACGGCGCTATAAGTAGCTCGAATTGGCAGATAAAGAATGCATTGGTGCCAAACTCTAAATTCACGTATGTTTATTTAAATGAACTAATATTTCAATGAATCTCTTTAATGACATTGCACATATTTAAAATGTGAATATATATGCTAGTAAACATTCTTTTCCAATTATGGGCAGATTATTGCCTTCACTAACCATAATCATAAGCCATGGGGTTGAAGCAGCCAACAGCTGAGCCAATCCTGTGTTTAGGCAATCATGTATATGAATTTGTAGCCCTTGTAAGAGTATGAGTGTAGTATGCGCACAAGCACTGCGGGGATACGCCTTTTGGAACGTCAACAACGCAACTGCCCTAGTCGTGGTTGCAAGGGCAAAGTTCGTTAAAAGCAAGCAAAAGTGCGAGTATCCTGCTTAATACACACAAACACACAAACACACACACACACACACACACACACACACACACACACACACACACACACACACACACACACACACACACACACACACACACACACACACACACACACACACGCGTTCACATGTACTTATAATCATGTAAGTATATAAACTCTTTTTCTTTTGGCTAAGGAATTTTCGTTGTTATTTGCAAGATGTATCAGAGAAATCCCAAGAACATTTTTGAAATACTTCATAGCATTTTTTTGGAGTTTCATAATGCAGTTAAATGGAATTCATAAAGCCATAACGTCGGCGATTATTATAAGAATGTGAAGTCTCAACTGCTGTGTGTTCATACTATATGTAAGTATAAGTTTGGAAAGTGAAGAATTTGACCAAATTGTTCAACAAGAATGCTAAGCTAGGATAAATTCTCAAGCGAAGTCGACTAACAATAGCACAGTATTGCTATGATTTCCTTAATTATGAATGTACTTACAACATGTCCTTGCAACTCAGCATCCCTGTGAGTTCTGTGGATACCCAGTTGATCCTGTGTAGACCTAAGGCCCGCCAACTGATTGTAATGATGTAGAGGAGCATGGTGCAATGACGATAGCGGTTGACCGTAGGGATCCGTACCCAAGTACTCCAGCGGCCCGTGGTTCTGTAAATAGCCGGATATCTAAACTATTTTGGAAATGATACGTCCCACTGGAGTGGTGCCCCAATTTGGAGCACTTACCTGTTGCTGAGGAGGGCTTTGAGCTGAATGGTGGAAAGGTGGCGGAAAGTATGGAGGTTGAAAGTCAGACTGCAGTGATTGATGATGCATGGTAGCTGCTGACCCATGAGTGCCACTGTGCCCACTGTGTCCAGAGGTTGGGCCTCCTCTGCCTGAATGTCCTCCTGAATGGGTTGTATAAGCTGGGCTACTACTCGAGAGACCCAAGCTACCATGACCACTAAGGCGTTCCTGTAATTAATTGAAATTTAATAAAGGTTTTATTTTCTTTAAACTTATTTGAAGATTAGTTTGATATGCCATTTGTAAAGTATAAATATTAAAATTATCAATTTAATCACTACTAAGCCTTAAGTTGCCAACTCCACGCCGCACAGGACAGTCTTGTAAAATAATCAGTGAAGACAATTGCCGTTGGAGCAGTTGAGGTATACTGAATACTAATAGAAATACAACGTGTATTTGGTTTCTTGAACGAGCCGGATAATCTTAATTTAATTAAAAATTAAAAGGTCTCAGGAACAATCTAATAATACTAATAATCTAACAACAATAAATATACATTTTACACGAACATGATATTTGATCAATTATAGTGTGTACGTGGTCGTAATATAAATATTAAATATTTTATATCTCACAATAAAAAATAACTGATAACAGATATCTTTACTCTGCGTGTCAACTAATCAACCCATATACCACATATTCATATGTATATAAATAACACTTGACTTATTATATTTGAATTAAATATATCTTCGTCAAGTCCAATCGCCAAATGAGTCAAATGAATAGAATATTGCCGTCGGGTTTTATTTAAAAGTCTCGCATATATTCACTTGAATATACTGTTATTCCCTCGTTTGCATAAGTATGTACGACACATTTATTAGGTCGATCTGCATCTGAATGAAGTGTTTATTGGTACTTGCATGTACTTATTTGTAATCAGAAGTCGGGAGTCTTACCTGAATTTCAATTACGGCGGGCATATCAACATAGGATAATGTCATTTTATCATATTGTATAGGTAACTAAAGATTTTATTTCCCGCAGGTTGAAATGACGCATTTTTTGAAATCAAAACTCTGGATCACCCATATGTGAAATACACTTTTTGCTATACTTACAGTACTAATTAATCACTATGCATTTTTAGTCAATAGTAAATAGTCCTTGAAAAAATATCCATCATTCGATCAATTAAATTATTTTTATTTGTATTTATTTTAAATGTCTCCTATAATGTTCTTAGCTAATTTGTGTTTATTATTTTGTTGTTGTTATAAGCACACAACGGTCTGTTAATTCAGTACAACACTTATTAAATATTGGCATAACTTGATTGACCCGACGGCGACGACAGCGACGATAGCAACGACAGCAGTCCGTGAATGCCAAAAACGAAATGAAAACTGGTCGCGACCGCGTGCCGATAGGGCAGCCCCACCACCAGCAACTACAACAACAACAATAACGGCATCAGCAACAACAACAATAACGGCAGCAGCAACAACAACAGGAGCAGCATCAGACCAACTCTTGACGCCGGCGTCGTAACGACGCGCCGTCGGAGGTTTTTGCATTTGCCGAGCTAGTGCAGAGTAAGAAAATACATCTACATACATATATGAGTATGAATTACGTACACACACACACTCACACACACACTCACACACACACACACACACACATATATACATATGTATATATATTTATATAACAATTATTGTGTGTTTGTGGTAGTTTTTTTGTTGCAGAGTTTTAGGAAACATAACGAATCAAAATCATGTAACTTATATCCATCAATAACTACGTATACACGTCTAACATAATGTTTGCCCATTCACACGTACTTAGTTATGAATGTATGTATGTGTTTAATGAGATGTAAAATGTCGTTGTGATCGACTCACTAACATATTTATATAATATATATTTATGTATAATCCAAATATAAATATAACCATACGCAACTGTACAAACTGTTAGATTTTCAATTTCAATAATTGATAGAAAAATATATTTGAACGTAGAATGAAACTTCATCTACAAGGAACCTACAAACGAACTTTTGTGCTTCTATCACCTATAGTCTCTGACTCATTGTTATATTATCGCCGCAGCTAATCTAGAGTTGTAGGTCATAACAAAATTGTTTTAATATTTTAGAAAAGCATAGATTTTTGTTTTAAAATTGCTTACAATTTAGATTCGAGTTGTTTCCAAAAAACATATTAGTGAGCATCTAATCATTTTTGAATCAATTCCGAAATACCGAACCGTTATTCAAAGCAAGGTTTTCGTTTGATGACCTTGTTTCAATGCACGCATACATGAAAATATTAAGAATGCATCAGTTCGTCTTTAGTAAGCAAAGGGATGATCGATAAATTTGTGGCAAGTTAGCTGCAAACACACAAACTACACAAATACATGTATGTCGCATGTTGGCGTAATGTTGACAACAACAGTGGTCGTGAATGGCCCCTGATATGGAAAGCCATTCTAACATCCTGTTTCGCACGTCCTTACAAAATCCAGGATGCGAAGAGATTCGGATGATAATGTGAATAAGGCTAAATATAAGTTCGAGTATACTACAATGACTGCTAATGCCTGGTTATTCATAACTTCTATTGTTGTTTCTTTAAATTTTCAATATTTTATTTTTGTTATTTTTTTTTTTTGACTTGCACAATAATACTTTACATGATGGCAAATTATGTTTAGCCTGTAAGCCAATATATGTGAGCGCATAAAAATAAATGTGAATGTATATTTTCAGCGAACTAAAAAAATGTGTTTTATAACGCAGTCAAGCAGGACTGTTGTTTCTCATCAAAATGGAGCAGAAAATTAATAAAATGAATACCAAATTTAAAGTAGTGACGCTTTCGTAAAATGACTTTTGTCCAAATTCGCGATAGTTCCTGGAGCATTCATAGATATGATAATTTTCCTATGGTGACATCCCAAGTATTAATGTGGGTTTTAATTAAAGTACTGATGTAAGTACATTTACATAAGAATATGTACACAACATATGTACCTATATAATATATATATATATATGTATATATATATATATATATATGTATATTCATATTCATATATTCGTTTGTTACCCTAGCGCGAACGTGGCAATTGCGATCTGGACACGACTTTATTGTGGCTTTATAAATTAAAATAATTTTGATTGATTACTTTGGATTATCTTGTCATTTGCCAGCATCTAATAGAATATTTAACGATACAGATAAACCGGTTTGCTTTTGTTTTGTACGAATTTCGGCTTTTAGTTGGTTTTTTACTCAACAAATTTCATGCACACTCACTGAAAAATGTGCGTTAGAGTTTGATCAACGCCAAAAGCTAGACTCGGACCTCAGTTCGCATTGTAATAGTATGTTGGATCAAAAGAAAATAATTCAAAACAACTTTTGGGGCCACTCTTTGGCTCTTTGCTCTGTCTATACCATACTCAAACCTAACAAGACTGGGCATCTATTCGGATCTCACCTGACCCACCGCCTCACGATAGCTGATTGGGGATTTACAGGTGTAAGTACATTTGTATTCGCTCATATACAACTGGCAAGATATTTCGTACTCTAGTTTGATTTGATTTTGACCTGCTCGTCCATTATGCAGTTTTCAGTTTTCATGGATACTACAGTAATTTCTTGCACAGCGGTTTGCGAATCCCTATCAGGTATAAACTACTTAGCTTATTTTATGATAAACATTTGTTGTTGTTGTGGTTGTTGTTCTTGTTGTTGTATCGGTCCTGTTGCAATGTGATTGCAATGTGCAAGACTAACAAAGGTGATATTAATTTTATTTTATAATTAAGTTGTTTTTGTTAGAAGTTGAAATTGTGTTTAATGTATTCAAAATAATTATTTTCTTAAAAATTCAGATATCCAACAAAAATATATATTGGACAAAATCTATTTTGACGGGCGCGAGTTTTGCGGATTTCTTTTCCTATTTGACTTTTATTTTTTATTGTAGTTGCGTTTTATTATTAAGTATTGTGTTTTCAATCACACGAGATTTTGAATTGTACCCTATTGTCAGTCATGAATATGCTGAAATTTGAAATTTACACTGATGGTCAATACTCCCATACCGTAATTCAAGATATAAATAAATAAATTATAAAGGTTGGAATGGTTGACTGTCTGGTTTCTGAAGGCACAGGTAGACAGATGGAAGCCGTTGAACAGGTCGAAATAGTTTCACCTCCACCTCAAGTGTGTGCAGAACGAAACATAAATACATACTCACATACAAATACACAAACACGTATGGTATTCTAATGAAATGCTATCCACTCGCCAATGATCAATTGTCATTAAAAGAGCTTTGACTCCAAATTTTGACTTTACCTATTGCAAAGGTAAAGAGGCGAATTTATTGTTGTGGATTACCTCTCTATTGCCTATACAACACATGCATATACAATATACGTACATATATATATAGTTAACAGGCACACATACAATTATCTAAAAAGTATGTTCTTAATCAGAACACAAGCAGTTAAGCCCGTTCAATATTAAAATAATCGCCTACCCGTATTACCCATCATTCCCTTCAAGACATTCATATACACTGAAGTTGTTTCGAGAATGTAAGTAAACAGTACAAGAATAATCTTCAGCTCTCCTCAAACCGCACTACGGCTAAGATTATCAAAAGTAGTCAAAATGAAATGCCTGACTTAACCTAAACTATTGTTGACATTAGTTCATATTTAAGATGATGGAAAATGAAGGAGCATTTTTCTATTTTATGGAATTGCAACGTGATTATAAGAAAGTACATACATAAGAACATTCCGTACCAAATTAGCAAAAGAGTTACCATACAATATCTGGGATTTTCAAGTTGACTAACTTAAATAACTTATTTAAATACAAAAGAGATGAGTTCAATTTCTGCTACACTTTGCTGCAAATTACTAGTTAAACGTAAAGAGCATTCTACCATAGAAGTTTTTTTTGTGTACATATGTTATATACAATAGGTAAAATATTATATATTTCATATAATATTAGTATTAAAGCATATTGCATGAATGCAAGAGCGCACATTTAGGAAACAAATAGATGTTGCAAGAACGCTCAACTCGAGATAATACTTTGATATAAATAGATTCGGCAACACTCATACTATTCACACACACACACGAGCATCTATAAATATGTAAGCGGCAACAAGCTATGCTCGCAATGGCGTCAAAGCTGGTGCATCTTTATCTTTTAGTTACACACATTATATTCTGTGTGTGCTTATTAGCAATGTAATAACTATTTTTGTAAGTTCTAGACCTAGGCGAGCAATTAATATTGATCAAGAAAATATATACATATAAGTATATAGGATAGAATATCCATTCTTCTACATATTAACCAAATTCAAAAGACATATCATTTGTAAGATGTTTCAATATTTTAGAGAAAGCCTATTCAATTATATTGTAGTTACTTCATGTATGGCTTCCAGCATTGCAATTAAATAAGAATAAGAAACCGCCATCTGTGGATATATCTTTGCTGATTTTGGCGCCCTCTATTGTAAACAGATAACTCATACAGTTCAGTCATAAAAAGCTCTTCGGACCAAATTAAGCAAACAACCAATAGATGGCGCATAATCAGTTTGAAACGGTAACGCTTACCTTACATTTTTTTTTAAAACTTTTTTACTATTTTACAAATTAACTATTTTCTAGACATTTTTGTAACTACATTTAAAACTTCAACTTTATAAAATAGTCATTTACTATAAACCATCCTCAGATGGACTTTATTTTCTAGAGTTATTCTAGACCTATCGACTTCTTATCGACTTCATATTTCAAGAAACAATTTCACATAGAAATTGGTAATATTAAGAAGAAAAGGAAATTGATACTACGTGATGCGTTGATTAAGCATTTTAATGTGCTTATATATGTAAGTATGTGTGTGCAAACACGAATAACACATGTGCAAACCGGATATTTAAGGACCTGAGCTCTCCACTATCGCTATCATACAATTTTTAATTTAAGGGAACGGAGTAATGGTAATCAAAAGGTTGAGCAGCTTGATTAAAGCGTTCTTAGATGTTTTATTTTAAAATGAAGACTTATATATGATAGTCAATTGCAACATGACATTTTTAATTTTAACCAGTTAGCAGTTTAAGAGAGTTTTTAAGCAGCTGACAGATTTCTAGAACTATATCTCGAATAATTCCAATACATCCCAAGGTATAAAACTAGTATAAAACTTTAGTTTTAGACAGTCTCCTGACAAAATAACAAATTCATAGTAAAATAATAAATATATAATAAACTTATAAAAATTCATTAAAAAAAAAAAAAATTACAAAAAAATCGTTGAAGTGTAATTCACGATTGATGATAATTGTATGATTAATTGTTGATGGTTCAGAATATTTATTCCTTATAGAACATAAGATTGTCACATACATTCCCACAAGCCTATTAGCCCCTTGAACTCCTCGGGTACATATAAATCATATGAGTACTATAGAAAAGAGTATTGCAAACTTAAGATATAGCCATTACGCATTATCCATTATAGCCATATGCAAATTTGATCAAGAATATATATATATAATATATTACTTCTTCGTTATATACTGAATCTATTTTCTGGCAATTAATTGTTAACAGCTGTATTGTTTGAGAAGTAAATAGTGCTATACTTAAAGGTGACTGTGTGAGTGTATAGTAAGTTATGTGCATACAAATATACAAATATACAAACAAATGTGGCCATGATTGCAAGTGCGGGAGCACAGTTGATGTTAGTTTTCATACGAAATAATGTCTCGTCTCTCCGACATTCCTCGCCAATGACGTAACAATTTCGAGTAGTTAAACAGTAGCTATGGCCACAAATTGGCATCTGTCTGCTGCCGTTATTACTAAAATTACTACATCAAATCGTTCCACTTAACCGAAAATGTTCCAGGTCTCGACAGACTCGCGTACGCATTCGCATTCAGACCATTTCGCTGTTGGCTGGGCCTATATTTGAGAACTGCCAATTAGGCCATATACTCGAACAATACGAGTATGTGCGAGACAGCTCTAATATTTCTTTGGGGTTTTCATAAGTAAATTTATAATTTTCGGCTCGATGACAATTTGGATCAGAACAAGAACTTCAATTGTGTCTGTATTTACGTCTGTATTTACTATAATCGTCATTTTGGGTATTGAATTATTTAACAGCGTGAATTTAATTCATTTACTGGATACTATCGAGCTATGTTCCTCAAGCAAATATATTTGTTGCAATATATTATATTATATCATGTAAGGCACTAAAGCCGGATGTGATTTGAATATGAGAGAGAAAAAGCGCTGGTCTTATCTCATCTTATTTGTTAACATTGAGTGGACGTCCGGTACTACTATGTATGTGTACAGTGAAGTCGGAATGAAGTCGGATCTACCGGATGGACCAAAAGAGTTTTCGGCTATAAATTAAACGAATTGAAGAAGAAGCACTCAAACTTTAAATATAATATTCGTAACAACAATGGAAATACGTGGAGAACGATAATCGATTTTTGTTTATTACGCTCTTGCCGTTCCTTGTCTCTGTTCTCACACGCATACGCACTCAGCTTAGTCCACCAACTTCCACTGGCTTCATCAGGCTTCAGCTTTCAGCCGTCGCCGTCGCCGTCGCCTTCGCCTTCTCCTTTGCCACCAACCCTCTTATCCTCTTTCACTCCCACTGTCATGACGGGGCCGACATCTGCTTTTTAATGAAGTAGTAAAACTCATTCATAAATGTATTCAAACTGGATGTACGCACAACGTTGAATCAAGTGAAATTCGAGGGACTGGAAATGGGCTCGGGCTTATGTTCTAGCAACCTTATGACGAATAGCAGAATACGAATCTGTTTGCCAAGCAACAAGCCAGTCATCCAGGTAGACTCGACCAGACAGAAGACCGGCTTAAGCACCAACAGTCAACATCGATGGCAAAAAAATAACTGCGATCTGCACAACACTGCACAACAGTGTAAAACTGCACTCGGCTCTTTCTTGGCGTTGGCATGGCTTCGCCTGGACTCGAATTGACTTGACTGCACTGGACTGGCCTGGCCTGGCCTGCTCAGGTCTCCTCTGTTCTGGGCCGGACCAGGCGTATTCCAAAATGAACCGATTGCTGCTTTGCCACGAGCCTAACACACGCCGCAGTTTCGACACTTGCTATCGTCCGAAGTTCGCGGTCAAGTTGCGAAAATTTACATTTATCTTGCATTTCAATTTCATTTTGTGTGGACTTTTTAATTTCCTCTTTGCAAATGAAATCAATTTTGATGCGATGCTCGGAACGATCGCTTACATACTCATATCGTAATATCTGCATACACATACCAACATACACATACCTTCACTTATTCGTGTGTGTACCTCCGAATTGTGAAAATATAATAGAAGTCGAAAATTGTGTTTGTCATACCCAATTCTTTGTATGTATATACCATATATGTAGATTAAGTAGATTTGGACTTGTTGATGACTCGCCCAGAATACTTAATAATATATATAATATATGTGTACTACTGAAAGGCTGACATACAGAAAGTCAAGCAAAGATCTAAAAAGTATTCCATAAGTAAGGAATTAGCATATCCAACGATTTTATAATGTTCTTGAGAAGTTTTAGTTTCGTAAACTTACTGATTCCTTAATATTAATAACATAATAATATAATATAATAAATAATATACAAATTTGTCTTTCTGTTATATATAATAATAATAATAATTATAATTTCATTTAAAGTATAATGTGTTTACCAATACGTGCACAATAATACAACACACTTTCATAGAAAAAACCATTCCAGTTTCTATAACAAAAATATGTTTAGTTGCATTACATTTAAATACAATTTTAATTTGTATACTACTTATTGCCTAAGAATGATTATATTGTGCGAACCATTTTATTATATCAGCTGTAGACTCAAAAATATGCCATTAAAGTACTAAAAAAACAAGGAATTGAATAGATTCCAATTGTGCAATACTACTTTTGCTCTATTTTTAAAGATAAGCTAATCAAAACGAAACAAAAAATATTGTTAAAAACTAGGCAAATGTAAATTTTCCTTATCTTTAACTAAATATTCATTCAAAGATATTTTGTCTCACAGAATAAGGAGTGAATTTGCGGTTAAATATTATAATTATAAGCTAAACGAGCATTAAATTTGTACATACTAAAATGTGTGTAAATATTTATGGATGTGTATAAATATGTTTGTATAAATTCAGTGAATTATTGAGCGTGGGCTTTAGGGTTTTTGCCATAGCTGGTTAAAAAAAATTGCAAACTGTGATGGGAATTTTGGAGCATGAACCTAAGATGGGAATTTAGTAGCATGAAAACTAAGAATTCCATAACGTTTTTTATCAGTATGTTGCACTGTTGCATATGTATCAGAACCGCACGCAAATTGGGCGCTACGTTGTGCTGAGTTTTGTTGTGCTTCAATCTCATAAATTATTTTGGCAACGCATCACGCGAGAAACTTTTACCTGATTTGCAAAGACTTTAGTCTTCAGAAAGACTAACTAAGGGAGATAACGCTAACACATTCGGCATACCCGGCTATGCTTCAACGGCTATGCGAAATGATTTTTGTGGGCGATGACTTTTGCTCAGCCTCTCTGTTGTGCTTTTGTTTTTGTTTTGATCTTTGGCCCTTGCCCCGTCATTTTGCCCCGTATTTTTGAGCAGGGATCAAAAAGTTCTTGGAATGCCGATAAACCATATAATTTCACTAATTGAATGGGGGTGGATAAACGTGGCTAGCCAGTGTAAGTTCCAGACGGACGATTCCTTCGAATCGTAGCCTGAACTTGAACTATAATATAAATATTAATATATTATATATCTATTCCGCGCCCATAAGAGAAGTGGCAATAGATCGAAAAACTAGATATGTAAGTATTTATGTAATGTAACCTTTATGAATAGGGCGACCATAAAGGTATATAGACTTATTGTAAAGTCCTACAATATAATAAAGTTTTGGCCTTTGGCAATGTATTCAAAAACACAAAGTTTGCATTTTGTTGTTAAATAAATATTTAATATCTTGTAAATTGATGATACAAGTAAATGTTTTGTCTGATTTATGAGTTCATTAAATTGTTATTACACTTTGGATACATTATCATCATATTTATTAAAATTCTAAGCCTTAATTTGGTATGCATATAGACATAAGCAAAATCAGAATACTTCAATCGAAGACTGGAAGAATTATAACCGACGCACGATGGTACGTAGGGAACTCAGCTATAGAAAGAGACCTAAGTCTTCGGCCTGTCGGAGACCAAATAAACTTCCAGAGCAGCAGAAACACAAACAGAATACGGAACCACCCCAACCCACTAGCTAACATGCTTTCAAACAGGCCATCCTACCGCAGCTTCCGAAAGCCCCACCCACAAGATCTCACTACTAGTGTAGTAATTGGTTTTCGTTTTAGTTTTCGATTTAGCTTACTTATATATATCGAAATTATGTAAAAGTTTATTAAGATTTGTATTCGACTTAAAAGCAACAACTGCTAGTTTGCTAATAAAATAAAATAATAATAAATAAAGACTTCTTAGCCTTTGCACAATAATAGATTTTAAAGCGTTATTGCAAGACCTTTATGCATAGTTTTTTAGTATACTAAGAACCATTTAACTTTTTTACTTGTTAACAAAATACTTATTATATCCACCTTACATTTTGATTTATTTAAAATAATGGAGTCACAATAAAACTGCAGTATGGACCATAGAATCGATCGTCGGGAAAGCTGTATATTTAAAGTATGAATTGCAAGCTGTGAGAGGATTATAAAAAATGTTAAAAAGGCTAAAAGCTTGCCCTTTGTGGCATTTAAAATTTCAAACTTAAGTGCGCTCCATTATTATAAATTGAGCTTTAGCTGAGCTGCTAAAATGTATGGTAATCAATCTGCTAACTTCGCAGACATGGTTCACTTGAAGTAGTGTGGTATGGTATGGTATGGTAATTACCCTGACTGCTTGCGTGCACGAAATTTTTATGTCAATCAGAGATCACACAGCCCCATTGGCTTTAGTGGTTCAATATTGGATTTTTAGTATTTTGTACAACAACACTGATATGGCTGATTATGGCTGACAGATAATTGGTCAATGCGTAGGATTTCTAGGACCTTATCCGGGTCTCACGCATCGATGATTAGTTGACACAGATAGATTATACTTACAAGCAGCATACGTAACATACCATAACTATAAGTTAAGTAGATTCCTTTCTTACCATCATGAATTTTTGATCCTCGAATTGATGGTCATTGGTCCGGTGTAGGATATGCATTTTTGATTGGTTGAGTGGTTGGTGGATTGGTTTTGATTCCCAGAGGAATCTATGTGGTCACATAGAATACGAGTACGTTCGGGAAAAAGTGATTCTTAGATCGATTGACGTTAAGATTTTCACTGGCCACTGTCACTTATTGTTGCACTTTGATTGGATGCAGAACAGGTACAAATGCTTAGTAGATAGATATATTTTGGCACTGAATAAGGCAACTATAAGTCATTGGAGTACATACTTATATGAAACTGTATATTAGTAGTAAGTACATCTATGTACGCTTGTATGAAAGAGTGTATGCACGGATGTTTCAATGTATCACTAGTCCGAAGTGAAAGTGTCGGCAATTACAGGTGCATGGACTATTTTAAGTAATTTGAACTTGATGCCTGGATATGTATAATCACCAAACCTAATGTTATTCGATCTGATTGCAATCATAAAAAATTTCGAACACACATCACTCGGCAAACCCGTAATATTCAGTAGGTTTTTACGAAAATCCCGCAAATAAACTCTGCCTTTGCGCAGTCACTGACGGTAGTTCTCGACTGAACTAAATTTTCTGGTTGGACGTAAAAACCTTCAGGGGATGTATTGCGATGCTGCAAATGCTGCCGATGCTGCTGCTGTTTGAATACAGATATGTACACCAATACACGGACGTGTTACACAAACATATACTGGCATCACCATACATATGAAAAACGACAAGACCGTTCGTCGATTTGCTTTCGTACACACACACACACGCACACATACACACACACACACAACATACAACAGACATTAAGGCACTGACCCTCCCCGAAGCAGGTTTCAAAGCGCGACTATGCTCACTCTCTCCCTATCTCGCTCTCTTGTTCAAGAGAAATATTTAAGAGAGCTTTGGTACGAACGCAAACCGGTTGAGAACCGAACCACATCGAGCTGCTTTACCTTGGGCTTTACTATCGTATCAATAAGATCCCTATTCCTCAATCTACATTCTACCTTGAACCTCAGCAGGAGATTTTTATTAATATTGCTGAAAAATATAAATTTTAATAATTAATTGAATTGGTAGTCGATAAAAATAATTGTAATACAACTATAATATAAATAAGATAGTCAAATTATATTCATATACTGTCTAAATATTTTTAAAGCGTTACAAACCTTTTTTAAACGATATCGTCAACGCTCACAACCGATTCACTTTGGACTTTGGTATAATTTAAGTTACTTTTTAAGAGTACACTAAAGTAGAACTGCATCACCGAAGCACATGCATAAGAGAAGAGCGCCTGTAGAAATTATTTGTGGCTACCAATACCACTTTGCCGGAATATATATATGCGTGTGTTTGTTTGTGTGTGTGTGTGTGTGCTCGTGGCTGTATGATGGTAGTTGTGTTCAAGTTGAAACGCGCAACAGCATCAACTACAGCCATAGCCATTTATATTTTCGGAAACCACGCCCCTCAAGCTGACTACTAGACAATGGGCCGAACCCAGAGGCTGCGTCAGCGGCATCGCTATTGCGTCGGCAGCACAGCCTCTCCATATGTGTAAAAACATAGGTACAATGAAGATATACACATGTGTGTGTATATGTATGTATAAGTATATATGGCTTATATTAATGTGTGTACGCATGTAGATATATATAATATACATAAGTATATAAGCGCGGTGGTTGCAAAATGCATGCATACATCCATACATACATTCTCGTATGTACATAAAAGTGGAAAGCTGGGGTTGCCAACACACTTCGCCTCAGGGGTGTAACTTATGCTACTGGGAAAAACTCGGTATTGGACGTTTGCCTGTGTTTCGCCAGTGGTGAGTGCCCTACCATTTTCGCTCTGGGGTTTTATTTTACACAGCATCGCCGAGTGATTATAACAAAAATAATGTATTTACATAAATAAATGCACATACATTTATATATATAATAAGAAAATACATAGTTACAAAGAAACATACACACACATTTACAAATTAGGAAATAGTTACTTATATGATTGTATATATGTACATGTGTGAATTTCCCGCTTATACTTTAATAAATAAAAACATAAAAATCCAAATTTGTATACATGGATTTATGAATATTTATATAATCATAACTTAGTACACATGCTAAAACATTAGTATACATACATACATACACTTTTGTATCTGAAGTTTATAATTGAAATTAAAACTAGGTCACTGCAATTCCAAAATATTGATGTGAAATTAATTTTTTAAATAAATGCTGGTTTCGTTGCTCTTATTTAAAAATTCAAATGACCAACATATTCTCAGAAAATTATCTCTACCAATAATAAATGATATTGATTAGACATTATGTACATATATTAGGGTATAATATTGTATTTTCTATTATCAGTTCTCAACGTAGTTTACTTTAATGCAGCCGACCAGTAGAAATTTTCATAGCAAGGCAATTTCGATTCATTTGTTTTCGGGAAGAAGTCTTCGATCTGCTTTAATGTTCACATACACCACAGGAATGATTATACGAGTCGAGTTGAGGCTTGCGTGCATGTGTCCGTCTCTGTGTTTATTTGCAGTTTGCAGTTACGCGCATTTGGGCCGCAATGCGAGCAGATAAAGAAGCATTTACAATCACTACCACGAACGACAGCAGCTACAACAGCAGTCATGAACATCCTGCGGCGTTCACGAGTTGGACCTGAGGCCATTGCATTTTGGCCTCATCCTAAATTAGGTGCTCAGGCTCGCTAGACGGAGCTGCCAGGCCGCACACTGGTACAAATGGTACAAATATCAATTGAAGCTGCCATTTTCTAGATGCATCTGTCCAGACTCAAACCAAAGCCCGCCCGCCAGCAGCTTAGAAATGCACATGCTTATGCAGGTACATACACATAATATATACTATTACAATCCCAAAAAGAGTACACAAGTCTATCATAACGATAACTGTGCGCCAGTGTGCTGGGCATCACTATTTATGCGGTACGGCAGCAAAGAGTGAAAATCAATATTGTTTCGAAAAAACGAGCAAGGCATCTGTATCGCGTATCCGAATCGTAACAAAAAATGGCGGCATGATCATCGATCGTTCGGCTGCCGCGGCCACAAATGAGCAGCCGCAATCATAAATCGTGCCGTTGCAATGAAGCCGCCTAAGTGGAGGAGGGTCGAACACGGTGTGGCAGCGCCGCAATTGGATAATGCACCTGAGCACCCGTTTCAAGTCTCAACATTTACTGCTTCTCTGCAGGAGAGTTTCACGTACAAACAGGCCAACCAAGCTAACCAAGCTAACCAAGACAACCAAGCCAACCAAGACAGCCAAGTCAAACACACAAACTCTTACACGAGTATGCATATTTCTGGGTATGTACAGATTACTCGAATTCATATCGCGCATTTGTACATACGGTTTGTATGAACGTATGTGTCAAGTACAAACTACTGGTATATGCAGCCAATTGTCGGTATGTCTCAGGTCAGCAATTCCCTGGCGTGTCGAGACTCACGATTTTTCCAATTGGTGTTTTCAATACAATTATTAACTTTTGAAATCGCCAACTTTATTTTCTTACAAATCTGTTGGCGTGTAAATGCAAATCAAGTTTGCAAAAGCTATCGCCAAAGAAACAATTAGCACGCTAATGTAATGTAATTTAGAGATATCGAACTAAAAGAATCCACATTTATATGGCTCTTGCACAAATTGAGAGTGCATCCCAATATCTTCGTTTTTTATCACCTTTCCAGCCAGCTTGGGAAACTCACAAATACATATTTATAATCTATTTATTATTTATCAGGAATGCGTTATATTTTTTTATCAGAAAATAGTTTTGTTATCTTGTAAGTTTTTGCATTATAAGTACTACTTTAAATTGAAAACTGGGGATATTCTTTCTGAAACTATGTTAAATTATGTTTTATCAGATCAAAATATTTTTCACCTTAAAAGGTCTCCTCCGAATTTTGATTTTAATTCTGATTTTTTTATTAGTAGCCCTTTGGATGTCTGTGTGAACGCATGGCTCGCAACAACTATAAGTGCTAGAAACATAAAATTTAAAATTTTCCATGCATCCCTCTTTTATGCAAAACAATATATTTATTTTTACTTTGCAGTTATTTAAATACGGAACTGAATCGATTCTGTAAGATCATTGAATATAATTAAAAATATAATATTGACTTAGAATCCTACTATGAGCGAGACAGAGTTACCGCCATCGAGCGCATAGCGGAATATTTTACTTAGACATGGGTACAGGGTAGCATAATGTCGAATGTGATCGATTGTAGCCTTTCCTGTTTTTCTTCGTGTGTTTACACAACAAGCTACAGTAACTAAATTTGGTGAACAAAATTCTATCAACCTCACGCAGACGAGTGTTTTAATTGTTGGTTGACACTCCCCTTTAATATTTTTTTAGTTTACAACAAATATAATTAGTGCTGTAGCTTTGACATCAGTTATAATACCCTGAACAGGGAAATATTAGCTTTGTGCAAAATGTCTGCCTGTACGTCCGTCTGAACGCGTCGATCTCAGCAACTGTAAAAGCTAGTGACACCAAATTTGGCAGAAAGGTTATGTAAAATTTGGTTTACCCACTTCCCCTCGCCTATAAAATCGAAAGAAAAAAAAACAATTATGGCCACATTTCTCAACGTAAATGCTTCTAACTTAGCAGGTGGTTTGCAAAAACCAGGGAAAAGCAATGCTGAAAGTTTCATCAAGTTCGGCTTATAAATAAGATAATCAGAAAGGAAAGAAATGCGAATGACGTATCACTCAGCTTTGGAGCGGAAAATGGCTTAATGAACCTGACCTGATTGCTCAGCTTAAACTTAAATTTGAGGAATTACCTTTGAAAATGTATCGTTATCGTCGTCTTAATGATTTTGGGAATTGGGATATTTTCAGTTTAGTAGTTGTAATAATTAAGAACACACTTTTACTATAGAGAACTGCTCAGGGTATTCTAATGTCGCGAGCTCTCGACATGCGTAATTTTTGTAGTCTACAAAAGTATAATAATCTCGTTACAATACATGCAAAACTATACACCTTTCAATCAGCAACTGGATTAATAAAATGTTTTCCTAAAGTGTAGATTCCAATCGATAGTTTTGGCTATTATGGGTTCTTTTATAGTCATATTCATAGATACAGATCATATATATTTAGGTAATGTGTATTTAATAGTTATGTAACTCTCATCATGTAAGTAAAATGCAATGATTTTTTTAAATTAGATCTCGCACGACAAGATTTGAGATCAAATTAAATGCCGTCCGACATATTTCTGAGAGGAATCGATATTTTTTACTACTCAAAGATACACTACTTTATATATAATCTACTAAGCCGTAAAAAATCGTCGGTGATTTTCTATATACTGAATCAATCAAGAAATAGGTCGAAATAATGCTGGATATAGTTTTCAACATTATTGAGCATAATTTTTTATTAACTAAATAAGAATCGGTGATTTTGCGGAATATTGTTGTTTTTAATAAATGACAATTAATATGAGAAACCCCATACCCTTGTGATTGAGTATTTGAATCTGTAACTACTTCAACCACAATTCTTTGTACATTTTTACATACTCTCCCTGCACACTGTAGTAATATTTTTAAACGGCCGGAGGCTATTTCGTTCATATTCGTTAAATCCTTAGTTGCAGACAGATTCAAATTTTGGTAGATGCGACCGTCGCTTTCCGGCAATAGCAGCAGTCAACAGTCAGCAGCCAGCAGTCAGTGCTATACCTCTGTAGCTTTATAGCGACTGCTGCGACTGCAGCGACGGCACACGAATCATGACCATGAGCCAGGCAATGCTGCAAAAAGGCTGCTGCAATGTTGCACGACGTTCAATTGCCGCGGGGAAGATGTGCGCGCTCGTTGTAGCCTTAGCCCCTTGCGTTGTCCATTGCTCTTCCCGATACATGTGAACATACGAATACACATGTATATACCTATACCTATACCTATACCTATACCTATACCGATACCTATACCTACATACATACACACACACAAACGTGTACATCGGTATGTATTTTCAGTTGCAGTTGCAGCAGGCGGATGTTTACAGCATATTTCCTACGGCGGTGCTCGTGTGCACCTTTAATCCGCTCTTCTTTTTTTCGCAACCCAACAGCAACAACAAGAGACGGGTCGAAAGAGAACAGCCAACAGGCTAGCACCGGTCCATTTAAATATGAAGTCGAGAGCAAAAAACATCTGCAGCTGTATTTACTCGCATTGGATTACCGTTGATATATACGCGTATATACAATAATATATAAGCAAGCTAATAGATACTGTGTATCGAATACCACCACATCAAGTAACTTAAGCGCCAAAACACTTTTATTTGATTTAAATACCCGTATACTACACCTAATATGCCCTTTAAAACGTATTCGCAGCATCAAATTCTTAGCATCAAATTTTAATTTCGCGAAATATCGAAGACGACATCTTCCCTGGATCACTATAACCCATAGTGTTCTTAAGTCATAGCACAGATATTCCAAATGTTAGTGCTCTTGCTAATAATAAATTCGGACTTACGTTTTTACGTAAGTATATACATATGTATATGTAATTATATGTGTAAGCATCGGTGCTAATTGCTCTTTTTATTATGATGGTGACTTATTTTCTTCGTAAGGATGTCGCTGTAACTAATTGGGCCATAGCCTTCGGCGAGGAGTGAGCACTTATGATATATGAGTTAAATGCCCGATGGTACACTTGTCAGTGTGTGTGCATGGTTTCGTTAGCCGTTAGAAATAAAGGTACCGCACATTAGCACCCTCCCCAAGTTGTGTTTTATTTCCTCAACATGAATAACACTAAGCCAGCAGAAAACAATGCTAAACGTTAAAGACATCGACTATAAAGTCTCCTGTGAGCACCGAGAGGGCAACTCTTAATGTTTTTAACTATTTGCTATTTACATTGCTTAGCAAAGCTTAAACCTTATATAAGGAGAATTACTTTTCCTATTCCTATTCGCCTCCAAACACATTCATTGGAGCTCGTGTGTTTCAGTGTTGTGATTCCGCATACGGCTGGCACTTTTGTTCATTAGGTCATAAAACTTGAATACTGAATTGCGTGAGGCGCCTCTCTTAACCGATGAAGGGAAAAGAAGAATTTCTATGTGAGAAAATTATCAATGCGTTGGAGTCCAATGAAATTGCCATTATTAAAACGAGCGAATCGTAACTGCAACGGTTGCCGTAACTGACGCCTTGGCGTCGGCGGTGCACGCTCATTACCTGTCCGCGCCCGATGACCGATCTCCTTGTTCCACATTGAGATGATGATCCCGAAAATTAAAAGCCACACATACAAAATGCGAAATTCAAACATGCCTGAGAGGTCGTTAAGGAATATAAATTGGACAATGAAATCATTAAAAGCCTTACTAATTATTAGCGAGCTTTAAATGTTCAGCTCAGCTTTAAGTATCGAAATTTTTATTATAGTATACGAAGAAAAGTCATACAGTTAAACATGAATTTCTGATACGAAGAATAGTAGTTAGTTGTCCCTAGAAGTTAGCGATAATCGAGAAGTACTCATCGTAGTCGTATACAAACTTGAATTTTATTTTCAAAATAAATTTGTTAGGGAAAGATTTTGATAATCTTGACGAACACTGTACTCAAAATAATAAATATGGTCTGGCACATGGTTATTGTAATCGTTCTTCGTTTCAAATTGAAGGAGCTTAAAATAAATCATAAGTATATTATGCAAAAATGTGTACAAAATCCTATCAACTGGGTTCCCGACTATATACATATAAATATCGTTTATATCTGAAAACAACTCATGAATGCAGTAGACGGCATTCATCCCACGTCGATCATTTTAATTTCGTATAATATGCGTTCAGTCGACTCTTAGAGTGATTTATGCTTGGATCAATATCATCATTAGAAATTTATGGTTCAATTTTACAGAAAAAATAACAGGTTTATACTGATCGTTGAATATTTTGCAATCGATCAAATCTAACCACGCCAGAGTGAATGACCCGACATTCTCCATGGTATTCAAACCATCTGTATGCAATAGGTCAATAGGTCTAAAATACTTAGGTTTTGAGAGTGAGTACTTGAGATTCACGATTGGTTTTGTTTTAGCTAAAGCAACCCAATGTTGTCCACTCTCAATGCAATTGTTCGCTCTTTTATTTGAAATTTACTAGTACTAGAAATTAACAATAATCTATGTTTTCTGAACCAAAAAGTTTTCGTACAGTGTTATGCTTGTATCTCAACAGTTTCGATGGAAGTCCCACACCACAGTTTCCGTATTAGGAGTATTATGCAACAAGCACATGGTCCAAGAGTGTTTTATTTTACCAAGGGAGAAATATAAATTGCCCGCGGATGCGTTTCTGCATCAAGATTGTCCAAGAAGTGCGTAAAAACTAGAATGGCATGAAACCGTAACAAATACTTAGCATTTGCGTAGTACATTTCGTAGTAATAGCTGCATATTTATCTGTGTGTGGGAACACTTTGGGATTCCCCATGGCTATAAATGCATTAGGAATTCCGATCTTATATGTGGTTGCCTTTAGATATGCCATAAGCACAATGCGTAGGTGATATGTGATATAGCCCCATTCAAAGTGCTAGGAATGGAGATGAGCAGGTAAATACTTCGAATTATATATCCCAACGATGCGTAGAATAACATACTAACGAATTGGAGAGCTACCTAATGTAGCACAAACTAAATTGCAGTTAGTCTCTACTTTAAATTACACATGTTGCAGAACCCAAAAAAATGCATTGATTTTCCAACTAGTTTGCTGCTGGTTTTAGATTATTAATAGTCCCACACTTAATAGACTTTCTGGTTCCTATATAGGTTAGACTGAGGCATATATCTATATCAGTACCAAATGCAGAGTCTGTTGTACAAACACGTTGATCCCAGCACTATAAGAGCTATAAGAGCTAGATCTAGAGTTAAGCTCGCACGTAATTTAAGAAACAGTTCTATATTGGCATATATATGTATAATGATATCTTTTTTTTAATTAGCAGCAACAGCTTAATCGATGTAAGTATGAGGGTACTCTCTTGTTAAGCCATCTCAAATCAAAGTCGCGGTGTTGCGTTATCTCAGCTGTAGAACACAATTGGGTTTTCCCATATGCCCTATGCATGATTACTGATATTGTTATGTGTGTGCATTTGGTGTATATTGGAATCCTATGCTTTAGGGCCATGACCGCCAAGACCGCCAAGACCGCAAGGACCGCAAAGGCCGCCAAGACCAAGAGAAGGGAGCAGAGTCTGCGTTTACCATACGCGCCATTCCGAACGCCGACCTGTCGTTGCTTATAACTTCATTGGAAAGCAAGCGCGTGCCGACCCCCACTGACAAATTTGTTTTGCAGGCAAACGGGCACTGGCTACGCGTGAAACATGATATGATGCCATTAATATAAATCATATAATAACTTTAAATCGTTCATGGAGCCGCCACAGTCCGCTTCGCTGTTTATGCGGTGTATTACATAAAATGCTTAACATCATAAAACATGCACATGAAAGCAAGCACATACATGTTTACGAGTGTGCACACTTAAGAATTGACACAAGCTTGGATAATAATTATATTCAATATGAAAGCATATGCAATGTCACTGTCACTGTCCAATAAAAAATTGACTAACTGTGATCATTTTATCATAAGTTCGCCTTAAATGCGTCAAGTTGTTGGATGACTTAAACTTATAAAATAATACCTAATTAAATATTGTAATAATATATTTTATATTTTGTTTTCGATCTTCGCGCACAATGTCAACCAATTTGGTAATTCAAGCTTTTAGAGTCTGTGAGATCTAGGAGTTCACACGGACGGACTGAGGTAGATGTTGATCAGGAATATAAATACTCTAAAGAGTTGGAGATTACTCTTTCTAACCGGCATATAAAATGATAAAAACTTATAAGCCCCTTAAGCCGTTTGGGTATTGAGAATAAATATATTTGAGTCGCGTGTGCATTCGTAACTTTTTATTTTTTGGATTGAATAATTTTTATTTAAATGTAAATGTAATATTTATGTAAAATATATATAGTCAAGGAAGAGTCGTGAAATATACTATTGTATTTGTAGATTATGTACGACTTTATATACCCTTTGGCCTACTTTAAGTGGGTACAGAGTATAGAATAACAAACTATTTAGTTACCGCTTTTATTAGCCTCGGTCCGCATAAGCTATATGAGTACTGTGATAAGTAATGTTTGCTGACAAAAGACACTCGCACACGCTTATCCATTTCGCAGTAATGTTTTTTTATAATTTTAATTAAAATGACTGCTTTCAGGTCACGTGACCGACCTTCGTAATGTATCCGTTATATACTTGTACGTATTGGGTTTTCTACACCAGCCGCAGGCAATTCACGGCCCTCAATAATGGGTGCTGTTGATTTTCCGTTTCGCCCACTCAGGTGTGTGCGACCTACAACCGTAAAGCAACAAAGAAGACGGCGCCCTGTCGACCAGAACGGCGCAAGGAAAAACATATGCGTGCCGCCTAAACGACGCTCGCTGCCACTCGCACTCGTTTTCGTACTTGCAGACACTCGGACTACTTGGCTTTTCACTTTTTAGCATGAAGTGCTCACTAATCACTTCAGCCCAAATTTACTCCACACAAATCTCACTTAGCGGAGAGTGTACCGTGATGCCAAGAGGACAAATCTATGGTTTGCTTCATCCCCATTCAGAATGAGCTAAGCCAACACACACATTCTGTTCGCATATTGATGTTGTCTAGTGTTGTAGTGTGCCGCAGAGTGCGGAGTGTTTCGTCATGACTTAAAGCGCATAAATAAGGTCACGTGCCTGCTTTTGTAGTTAAGGACGTTATTGTTGTTTTTTTTTCTGCCTACCATTCTTGCACTGACAAAATGCAACATGATGCCGTCCAGATCTGCTCTCGCTGCCCACTGACGTGTTCAATATTAACATATCGAATTATTAGCCTACCCAGAACATAGGATAATGCGGATAAGGATTATAAACGCTGATCGCCCAGCAAAAGGACAAGTATGATATTTCGTAATTATCTTAAAAATCCCTTTATGCATATAATTGGCATTTAAATATAATATTCATATCAGTGCGGCTAATTGTACCAGTTGTTGATACTACAATTTCATTCGCTAGCTTACTGCCACCCACTTTTCTTATCTCGCTTAAGCCCATATTTCGACTTGTCGAATGTCATGCGTCCTACCAAAGACTAATACAATTATTCTTATATTCATAAATGAAGATACTGAATTAGTAAGCAGTTTTTTTTTTATCCCGAACGAGTTATTACTTTCAAAATAATATTAAATAAGATAAATAAAAATACATTTTACATCCACTAATAAAGTTATATTCGAATTCTACGATGAATATACTCTTTGGCACGTTCGCATCGACCCACTTTATTTAAAACCACAGTGCGATGGCAAGTAATTGTGAGGACTAAATGTCTACTGAATTGGTGAGGTATGAAGCTGTATAATGTGTTTGATGGATTTTTTATTCACAAGTTTGTATATATAATAAATAAAAATAATTTAGATTTATGAAAATTTCATGCTTAATTTGAAATATCGTGTGGTTCTTAGTGCATGTGTGACTACCGCCCGCGGGATACTTTTACTGAATTGTCACGTTTCTTGTTTTCTATACTAATTACTTAAAATAAAGTATTTGAGGAAAAGGGTTACTATTGTCATAAGCAAATATGTCTATTGCACCCCACGGTAAACATGTTGTGTATATCTACTATATATAATATGAAAACATCCTCATAGTCCTCATATGTAGATCTGATTACGAATACCAAAACTAAGAAATACAGACTACGAATAAGAAAAAACTAATAAGAAATATATACATAAACAGATCCACAAATATTTACTCAGCTTTTCAACTAAATATGAATATTAATTGAGTTCTGAGAAGTGCAGCGTATGAGTATTTCTCCCATTTGCATATGGCGCTTATAATATTCAGAAAGAACAGAAAGGACTTTAACACTGATTGTTCGTACTAAAGGTCGTTGATTACTTTTCAACAAAATGAGTCACACATATTAATATAGAAGAGTACAGTACTGAACAGAGCGTTTTGGGCTGTGTTGCCGACGGTGATGAATCCTTGCAGCCCAAATCCAAGTTTGCTATGCTCACAGAGTAATCAGCTTCGCCAACTGCCGAGGATTTGTCACCCCCATTAAAGAGTGTTTGATGTATTATTCGCTTCATTTGGTCGACAGGTCTAGGCAAACAAAACCCGACCACATTAACCACCATCGAAGTTATAATAACAAGGAATGAAGCAACTGTCAGTGGCAGTGACAGTGACAGTGACAGTGACAGTGGATAAACCGGCGAGAAGGTACATAAAACTGAGCGTCATGAATAAAGAGGATCTTTCATTTAACTATTCAATTATAGTCTAGTTTTATTAAATTTACTAACTTTAAATTAATAAATTTAAACTAATTGTTATTTTTAATACTTATAAAATATCAAATCCTTTTCTCTAGACGTTGGTAAAAAGCGTATCCTTTTTGTTTGAGAGTTACAATTGTATCATGATTACATCTATGTATATACGTACTCAGTTTTTTTTATAGACCATAGACACATATTTGTTCTCATTTGCATTCAGTAGTTCGCTCTGTCTATCATGTTTCCCCATAATACTCTCTCTGCTAACAATTTTTATACCCTGTGCCCATTGAAATTGGCCAAAAATGTATATAATAACTTTGTGCTAATGTATGTAACACGCAGAGGGAGGCAGGGCACACGGTATAAAATATATATATTCTTGATCAATATCAATAGACTGGTCGATTGAGTTCTGTCAGAGGTATCAAATTTGGCAGATCAAGTGTATTCAAAATTTTGGATAAATCCCCCCTTCGCCCACAAATCGAAAATACTTAATAGGTGCAATCATAAATGAAGTGACGTGACACTCAGCTGTTGATCGAGTATATATATATATATATATATATTTATTTATTTATATTTATATTTATATATATATATATATATATGTATACATATGCAAACTGTGCATATGCTATGCTACTTTGAGCAAGTAAAGAATTCATTTGCTATATGTGTGCTTCAAAAGACAATTCTTTAAACACCTGCTAGCTACTTATTTCTATTATAATCAAAATACTTAAATTTAAAGACTGGACAGGGTATTATACTGTCGCGCGCGCTAGACTGATCCGCTTCTTATACCCTTGATCTTGATCAGTATCAACAGCCGAGTTGATTGAGCCATGTCAGTCGATCTTAGCAACTATTAGAGTTAAATAAGATGCCAAATTTGGCATGAAGGTTCCCGTATATCGTCCGCAGATCAAGTTTATTTCAATTTATACAACATAATTGCAGATTGTATTTCTGTATGTGCACACATTTATTTTAACAGATCGGATCATAAATAAGAAAGTTTTTCAGAAAAGAAAGAAGAAAGAATAGAATAGAAAACACACACATACATATATGTGAGCACGTGTAAGTGTGAATTCTTTACAGGATCTTAATAACACATCAATTCATTTTAGAGCTTACCAACACTGTTTAATTTCATACTTGCAGACAATTATGATGCAAGTCAAAGTCTGATGTATGCACAATTTTGTGATAAATATTTTTTTTTATGATATTTGTAATATTTGAGAGAAATTGAGGCTTAATATTCGTGAATATAATAATCATTTATTTATTAAATTTATTTAAATATTGGCGTGCAAAGAAGATTCTTGAAAAAGCGGAGATCTATTGCATGAATTTAAAATTTAAATTCGTTTTGGGGGCTTGCCACTAAAAATGTATCACCATGATATAGATTTTGGGAATTGGGATAATTTCAGTAAGGTAATAACAATTATCAAAATAGTTTTATTATACAGAGCTATACAGGCTACACTGTCGCGTGCGCTCGACTGATACCCTTATTGTGTATGTAAATTTATCGCCGATCGAATTAGCTTCGATTTAATTAACTAAAACAAGTCAGTTGGCTACAGTTGATCGGGATCGACTTTGGGAGACTCTGTAGTAATCGGGGAAAGCAACAAAATTAAGTAATATTTATTATGATTAACTTCAAATAATACATTTTTATATCATTTCGTCCCTGCTCGAATCTGCAGCCTATTAAGAAAATATAAAAGTAAATTTAAATGTCATATACTACGCATATAAAAGATTGTATAGGTTTCAAAGCGAATTGATCGGGACTCGAACTCGCGATCCCTTGATTGACATTTTAACGCTCCATGCAATGTGCCATCGACGAACGACTTCGGCTGCCGACAAAGTTAAAATATCACACACTTCGTATTTCTTTTTCATTGCCCGCCTTGCAAGTTTATTTTGCTTAAGCAATGTTCAACTCATTGTCGTTCATTCTTCGAAGAGAGCAGCAATAGTGAGCGAAGGAAACTACCGTTACTTTTTTTGGATTGCTGTGTATTCACATATAGCTGTATACATGACTCTTTTTACTGGGATGCTTGTAAACTATGCAGACACTTATAGAAAATATTTATTAATGCAGAGCAATAAATAGGGACCGCGTCTTGTGCATCTGTATTGGTTTTATAAAATTATAAAAACATGAAAACTTCTCTGCGACGCTGCAAAGTTTCGAGTCCCAGACCTCTCATCTGCAAATCATATGTCCTATAACTTGAGCCACCCTTTACATATAGTACAGCACAAGTTTTTACAACTGTCATACATATAAATACGAATTTTTAACGAAATTGCATTTTCTTAAATTCTTAATAATTTCTGTCAATTAAGATAAATTAATATATGTATAAATAAAATAAAAGTAATTCATTTATAATTATTAAAAACTTAAATTTGTAATTGTCAGCAGCGAGATTTGAACTCGCGTCTTTGCAGCCTGTTTTGTTGTCATTGTTGTTGTTGCTCTAATTAAAGCAATTATTGGCCGCTGCAGCTGCCATGAACCTGGTGATCAATCATTGCTTAATATCTTTTATGTTTATGCTCCGATCGCGATGAAATTCGTCTGCACAGGATCATCGTCTATGTGTGCCAAATGTGAATCTAAATCTAAAGTATGTAGCTTTAGAAATACCTTTTTTTCGATTTCCGGGGGCGGAAGACGGCGTTGCAAAAATCTAAAACAAACTTGATCTGCCTGCACACTATACAAGTGTTGCCACCAAATTTGGTAACTCTAGCTCTTATAGTCTCTGAGATCTAGGTGTCCATACAGACGCACAGACCGACAGACAGACAGACGGACATGGCTATATCGTCTGGGCTGATGATGCTGATCAAGAATATATATACTTTATACTTGGGGTCTGCAACGCCTCCTTCAGCCTGTTACGCAAATTTCGCTTTCGTCAAACTTAGTTGACTATGTACTTTTTAAATACAGAGTCTAATGAATTAAATAGTAATAGAGTCAATTTTATAATCAATAAATAATTCAACCGAAATCGTTAGGAAGTTAAAACTGAGTTTTTAGAGTCCAATACATTGCGCGCGAAAGCATGTTTTCAATGTAAACAAACGACTAGTTTTATGTGATTATGTGTATAAGTGTCACCTTTGTATTAATGTGTATAAAGATAATAATAATTAATGTATTATATTATTAATGTAATATTAATTATTATAATATATTATATTATACTAAATTATTATTAATATTATTATAAATTAGTGTATTATAATAATTATTAATATAGCTATTATAAGATATATAAGATAAGTGTTGTGCTGCTAAGCAGTGTTTATAAAAGATATGCTGGTTTTTTTACTCTTTGTAGAAAGTTGTAACGTACGCACATGACACTTTACAGATATACCTATTTTTATTTTTATACCCTGTGCAGGGATATATTAGTATGTAACAGGCAGAAGGAGGCGTGACAGATGTATTCTTGATCAGTATCAACATCCAAGTCGATTGAGCGAGGCCTGTCTGTCTTTCTGTCTATCTGTCTGTCTGTCACCAAATTTGGAATGAAGGTTGTCGAATACCGTCCCCGATCAAGTTTATTTCAAATTATTGCACTAATATAATAAAACTAATTTCGAACACATTTCTCAGCGTAGATAAATCTTACTTAACATGTGCTTGCCGAATACCAAGAAAAAGCAATGCTGAAAGCTTCATCAAAATCGGTTTGTAAATAAAAAAGATAATCAGAAAAGAAAGAAAAATTGAACTGCTTGCGCTTTGTTCGTTGCGCTCAGCACATGTGTGCGAGAGATGTAGCACTCAGCTTTAGAGAGCAAACAAGCTTAATGAAATTAGCTAACATGTATTGCAGGAGTTGCTGAACCTGATTGCTCAACTTAAAATTTGAGTTCGTTTTGAGAAATTGCTACTAAAAATGAATCGTCGTGATGTAAAGTTTGGAAATTGGATATTTTCAGTTTATTAGTAATAATTATGAATATAATATAACGATAGAGAATTTTACAGGGCATTATGCTGTCGCGTGCGCTCGGCTTTCGTAAATTTTATCCAATAATATGTTTGTAGAATCATATATACGTATGTATATATGTAAATGAAATGGTCAATTTATTTATTTCTTTAAAATTATACATATAATTTTGTTATTTGCATGAGAGGTGTGACATTGAATGACAGGTCTAAATTGACAAAATTTGCACAAAGCTTTATATCATTTTTGGTCATTCTTAATGAACCCAGGGTATACGAGCATACATAACCTAACACAACATGAAGTCGCTCTTGACTTGATCGACTTATGATACAGATCGTAATACCATATATTTTGAAGGGTTGATTATGCCACCTTTTCTCTGTTACATACATTCGCATTCACTCAAATTTTTATTCCTGTTAAAGGGTGTTGTATCTTGTAAAAGTTAAAAGTTAAACGATATTTTTGTTTTCCGTTCATCAACTAGGTTCAAAATGAGTTTCCGACATATGCATAAACGATTGTATCTATTATAAGGGATGATTTCGTCCATTTACTTAGCTACTAAACCGAAATAACAGAATTACTACAAACTTTTTAAGAGATGCGGCAGACAATTGCATTCTTAATGCTTGATTTGCACTGGAAAGCATTAAAGCATCTAAGCCTGTAATTACTTTTGTGAGTAAATTGAACGAACGGGAAGTCATTTGGGGAAGGTCTCGCGTCCTTAGAAGAAATATATGTATAATATTTTTGTGTAATTTAAATTTTGCAACAAGTTCCATTTAGTTAAGTATGCTGAAATAAAAATCAAAAACAATATAGAATAATCGCATCAGTCGAGCGCACGCGTCAGTATAATACCCCTCTATAATAAAAGTATATTGATATTTATAACTACTAAACTGAAATTAATCTCAATTCCCAAAATCGATATCATGACGATACATTTTTAGTGACAACCTCATAAAAACCCCAAGCTGTCGGGCCTGGCTCGTGCAATACTTCTCAACTAATTTCATTAAATACATTTTTAACATTATAACTGTTTGCGAGTGTGCTATTTAATATTGTTGATTAGTATGCGTAGATATGCAAAAGCTTGCTGCTATAAGCATGGAAAGAAATCACATGCACCTGTGCTTTATGTATGTATGTGTGTACATGTGGGTACACATGTGTATGCACACACATATTTTTGATAGTAAAGCGATTCAATTCGTTCTGTTGTGATTCATTATTTTCTCATTCTTTTATGAATAACTTTCTTATTTGTGCTCTGATCTTTTTGAAACTTGCAAATGGGTTTCAAAAGAGTATTCTTTAAACACGTGTTAAGTAAGTACGTTCAGGAATACAGACTATAATTAACTCGCAAATAGTATTTTCGATTTAATGGGATATGGGAAAGCGATCCAATATTTGGAAAAAATTGAAATTTGACATAAATAGGAAGTTCCATGCGATATCGACGTGTTCATGAAGCACAAAGCCCTGTATAGAAGGGCCCGACTATGGGATACCCAGACCCTTAAATACCCTTATATGCAAGCTGTTTACGCTACAGCGTTTGTTTTCTCTTCTTCTTCCTGTGTCCAACGTTATGTAAAATGGTTTTTCGATTTACTTCCCAGTTTATTATCCTACAATGAAGAAGTTTTTAAGACACATCGGAACTAAGTTACTTAACATGTAGGCCAAAACTAAAGTCTATTGGTATGAAATTACACTTTTTATTGCGATTTGTGGTCAAACTGAGCATGTTGTTAGTGTCCTTATCTATTAAAGTTGCTGAGATTAAGGGGTAAATACAGACAGATAGATGGACAGACAGCTATATAACCTATAATATCCAATATTGCTATGTTTCAATGGGCACAGGGTATAAAAATGGGCAAGTAAGATTGCTCTTGTCAAGACTGCATAACTGCGAAATACCCTGGGTTTACCGTGAAAACCATTTGCTCACACTATCATTAAAAGCCACTTAAGATGCATTGTCATTCAATGATATTTAATGATTAAATGATAATTTGTTTTATAAATTGTATATCCAGAATACAGAAAGTGTGTCAGATCTCAAAAGAGTAGGCTGGTATAAAGGAACCTACATACACATAAATACGGATAGACTTAATGAGTCAGGAAGAAGTAAATCCCTTTATCCATGCTTTTAGTGAATTGAACTCAGTTGGGATATTCATTTTAAAACCCATAATCCAACAATGAAATATAATATGAATAATGCCATTTTTTAAAGTTTCGTACACCCGGATTACAACAAAATAACGTAATATAGTTACCTGCCAAGCATTGGCATCTAAAGTAGCCAGAAATGACATGTCCAACTCCTGCGGAAGTAAAGGAAAAGTTTCTAAAATAATTTGACAAAAACAATTGATAAAAAGTCCATAGTCACCTTCCGTCGAAAGTTGCTTGTGAAATCCAGAATGATAGCCTCAGTGAGTATTCTGAACGAATGCAAAATTATGTAAATAAGTTTAAATAAGTCCACTGAAAGCACCGCACGCCCGGTCACAAATCAAGAATCACGTGTTGCCGTCGGACTTTTTTGAAGCACTGTTTCCGTAAACTCAATAAATTTTTGGCGTACGGTTTCACTTAGCTGTGAAAGCAGCTTGGACGACTGTGAAGTTGTACTTGGCTTCCGGTTAGTCAATTTCCGTTCCGAACTCCTACACCTCTATACAACTATACAGCTATACTGTAGAACACTAGTGCACCACAGTGGTGCAGATGTACGAGTACACGACTATAGCGACGGCAGCAGCTACGTGCTCGATGACTGAATCAACTTCAACTTCCGTATCTCCTTTGTGGTTTTCGACCAAAGGATTTTCCCAGCTTACGTGCTTGATGCTTTTCGCTGTACGACTGCTACCAGGACTCAGCCTTTGGCTATGTACTACCCGGGGGTGTACTGTATGCAGCTTCTGTTGGTCACAGCCCGTCTCCATTTCGTCCAAGATAACGCCGCTCTTCAAACATGCCTTTCCAATATACATGCTTTCTTTATGTACATACACATACACGTACATGTGTACATACATATGTATGTATGTGCTCCATGGAGCTATCACTCACACAGAAAGACTTACGCATATATACAGGTATTCGAACATTTGTATGTACACATATATATTTTGATATATATGAGATTCAGTTTCGGAAATGCTGGATTCAATCTTCTGCATAACAGTATCACCCGAGGAAATAAAGCAATGCTCCTGCCCAGTCCTTGCAGAAGCTGCTGAACAACAAGAATCTATAATACGCATGGACTAAATAAGTACGTTTATTAAAACATGTGAATCAAAGCTACTCACACCCACTCATAAATATATATATTTATGTATATATATATATATATATATATATATATATATATATATATATAAATATATAAATATATATATATGTATGTATATATATTTATAATTATTCAAGTATGTAATGATGTAAACTGAACATCACAGCTTCGCTTGGTAAATAATGACCCAGGGCTGTAAACACATATTTATTATGAGTGGAGGCACATGAGGGCAGACTTCAAGCGAGTAATGCCAGGTACATCACGTCCGGCGAGCATAAAATCATGTCCCAGCAGCATATACCAGCAGCAAAAGCCCCAATGCCAAAATGAGGCGCCGCGTCTTTGTTGCCGGAATACATATTGCTTTTGGGGATGCTAACAGAACTGTGTACTGTATGTACTCGTGTATATGGACTATGTACATTGACCCACCCCTTGTGCAACCAATCAGCTGTGCTCTCTTTGTGTTCTCTTATTCCAGAGTGACTCTCTTTCTCGAGAATAGACGCTCTCGTATATATTAATGCTATGTTCCGACGCCTTTACATAATCCATTTTCCTTCTGCCTTATTTTCCAGCAGCATTAACGCAGTAGATAACCGGCAATACATTAATGTCTTTAAGTAAGTAGACTGACATAAACCAATCTCTCGACCACGGATAAACTCTCACAGACTCATCAGGCTTCTTCAGTAAAACCTATTAATTATTGTGAATATTACAAATGCTGTGGATAAGGTGCCTGGTGAATAGTTCAGATATATTGTGTTATATTTTCCACGAAATTATATAAATAAATAGCCTAATATTTGTATGCCTTGTGTAAATTAAAAATTGGCAAAAATAACAAACAAAAAAAAAAGGTTTTTTCAGGTTTGTGCAAATATATGTAATAGGGAATTTGTCTCCTTATACACATCCCACTTCATAAAAGTATATTCATTCTTGATTCGTATCAAAAGCATTGATCTCAGCAGCTATACAAGCTGATTTGAAATTTGTCATGTAGATGCCGTTTAAAGGGCTAAGAATATTTCAAAAAGGTCTTCAATCTGATATATATTGTAAATACTGCATGCCCAAAATATAACAAATGACCTGGCCTAAAATTGGGCTTGCATTTACGTCTAGCTATGCAGCAATTAGCGTCTTTAGGTGTAGGCCAAGTCATAGTCGTACAATAAAATTGAGAATAGATTAGTATTTAATGAGTTTTCATATTTCTAGAAAATCAAACCTAACGATTCATTCGTGTTCAATTGCAGAGGCCTCACAGCCAGGGCCAGAGGCATCATCAGTGCCTGAAACTGCCTCAGTTATGGAGGCAATCAGTTGGGCGCACGTGCGTTCCTTCTTAACCATACGAATAGTCGAACTCGAAGAGGCATTTGTGAGTTTGGGCATGGAATTTTAAAATTCATATACATATTTATATTTCCACTAATTCATTTTTAATAATTTGTTTGGTTCTGCGGTCCGCTCCTCATCACGCCCCGCTCATGTGTGTTAATTATCGTATGCGTTGTGGCCGGTCAGGTCGGAGACAACCTGGCGGTTCGAGAGATAAACGAGTTGGGGCCCCGCATTCAACAGGAGCAGGTCGCCTTGTGAAGTGCACTCTGTGCTACAAATTTGGGGGTGAGATCGGCTCTTAAACAATTTATTATGTTCTTTAGTCTTATTTTCCCTTTTTACATTGGGCCATACTAAGTTGAAAATAAAAAAGGCGGCTTCTGCCGATAAGCGCTTCGTTCTTCTCTCTCTCTCTCTTCGCTCATTTTTATTTAAGCTCCCTCAAATGTTCGAATTGTAATAAAGGAGACAGTATTGTAATAATTTATATTATCAAAAAGTAGCTATACAACTTAATAACAAATTCAAAATTCGAATAAATTCAATTAAAGGATATCAACTGAGTCTCGTATTTATTTGCATGTTAGCAATGGAATTTTAGACTGAGTAGAGAGATTTTACAATAGGGGCAAGGTATCTTTTAGTCGGTCCATTTTCGCTAGATCATTCTTACCTTTTTAGTTAGTCACTTTCGTGCTGTTTGCTCTGTAAATGCCGATGTATGGCATAAAATCAAAGTTAAGCCCGCATTGTGTCTTACAATCAGACAGGGGTGGAGCACGAGCTTCTGCCACAAATGTGTGCCACATCTGCAACATGCTGGCAGAAGTACTTGCCGACGCTCCTCCTTTCTACCCCTGCAGTCTTCAGTCTTCAGCCTTCAGCCCGTACCGACTGGCAGGGTGCTGCGACCGTCATGATCTCAAAAAGGAGGAGTAGTGCACATAGCGCAAGGGTCCAGATCCGGCAAGTGCCCCCAAGCAAAAAGTGGGAGTTGCAATAATTGTTTAATTATAGGATTTTGTTCGTTTGACTTTGCATTTTGCGCGCATAACATTTGCTTTATATTCTTATGTCTTACGTCTTACACCTACACCAAATTGGGTACCTTGATGTTGTGTTGCACTTTGTGCGACTCTAATCAGCTGCATATAGGAACTTAAGAAGCTGAGTGGCTTTTAAGCGACTAAATAACTTTCACAGGTTACTGAAAGAATAGAAATTAAAAATCTGAATCAATAGTCTATATATGTGTGAAAAATATTTATATTGGTTTAGTTCTTAAGAGTAACCAGAGATCGCTGAGTTTAAATAAATTAAAGTCGGTTCGCGCGGCTTGGAACTTGTCTTGGTCTTCCCTTTTACCTGCCTTCTTGTTCTTCCTGGCATTTGCTGTGTTGTCATCGCACTCAAATCTGCAACCGCCTCAGCAACCAGCTCAGAACCAACAACCAACCAAGTTGCGAAAATCTCCGTTTCTTCGTCTCCCCTTCTCCGTCGCTTCCCTCAAAATAACGACTATTGATAGCTCTGTGCTCGGGCTGCGGCATAAGCAATGGCGAAACGTGCTGCATTATGATGCTCCTGCTGCTTGCAACCAGTCGGCAGCCCTCGCTCTGGTCGACTGGCTAATAAAAATGCACCTTTTGGGGTTTTTGTATGTGTTGGACTAGAGAAGAGTCGTCTGTCTCTCTTCTATCCACCCATTTATGGCACGTGTTGTACTTCTTCAATGCTAAAACTTGCCAAGCTCATTCAGCTCTGTTGTTCAGTGTACAAGTGGAACAAGTTCAGCAAACCAACAGTCACTCAAAATCTCTTCAATTCTTGGCTATGGAAATTCCTCACATTTTTGCATATCCAAATTCTAGCGTCAATAGCTCGTGCTTGTGCTCTGAAAAATATGAGCACAAGCCCGTGCCAGACTTGATGCTTATGCCTTTACCTTCTCATTTAATGCTTGATGCCGCAGGGCGATCGGTTCGATCTCGAAAGAGTGTGCAGCCGTTTGCAAATGGGCTCCAACGAAGCGACTGATGATGAGGACGAATACGAGAACAAGAATAAGAACGAGGACGTCGTCGAGTACGAGTACGAGGTCGAGTTCGAGAATGAGGATGAAGACGAGGACGAGGACGAGGCCGCGGACGTGTTGTTTCTACTCCAAGATATCAAAGCTTCTACTCCCTCTAATTACTGTAAAGCGTCCGAGTTTCTGAACAAGCCATCGAACAGCCTGTCTGCCAAAACACCCACAACGAGCCAGCGCGACGCGTCGTCGCTCTCCCAATGGCCCAGAGCAATCCACTCTGGTCATTCAGCGCAGTCTAACGTAAGTATGTACTAAAGGCGAAAGACGCGAGGCTAAAGAACGCGAAGCGAAGGCGAAAGACGAAAGCCCTTTGGACAGAGTAAAGACGATGGCAGCAAGTTAAATTGTCGGGCACTTGGCCCATACGAAGATACCTTATAAAAGACGTTAGACGTGACGAGAATAATTTGCGCGATAAGGATCTCAAGTGCCTTCTCTTGAGCAGCGCGCATGCAAATTTTGAAGATTATGCTATGATTACCAGCAGTTAAAGTGATTTTGAGCTCACTATTGCACTTCTCATCGGATTTGTATTAAACCCGAAGATAAATACCACATGAATCAATGCTTACACATTTTTTATTTTTTCAGTTAACTATCAGACTCCGCCAATACTCCACAATAATCCAGAGCGCACCCCAATAATGCGAGCACTGGCTTACACAAGAAACAATTGAAAAAATTTAATTTTTTTCTAAGTTCTGAAGTATTATGAAGACAATATAAGGCGTTTCCAATTCTACCAAACTTGTAAGTGTATGAAAAGGAACGTTAAATAATAAAATAAATAAATATGTTAGAAAATGTTTTACACAATTACTCCCGAAGCGATATATAAAAATGATATATTAATTATCCGAAATTATAAAATTAAGTAAGGGTGCATACCGCAAGGAGGAATGTAAAATGAATGCAACGTGGCTTTCCATATTAGAAAAAAAGAACACAACTTCACTGACATTCATTTGAATATCATTGATCAACATCAGAATGTCTCTGGGAGGTTTGGGATGAGATTTCTGTCTTTATGTTTATTATTTCAAAATGTTTCTGGTCAATTTCTTACGAGTATACAGCTAATAAGCAACGCCATTGCTCGAGCTTAATAGTAGCATATTAAAGCGCTGAAACAAATATATGATCGTTGGCTGTAGAAATTAGAATGAGTATGTGTGTTGATATAGCTATGTATACTATATGTACAGATGTACTGTAAGCAAGTTAACAGATGGCGCCCATTCAGTGGCTGAATAAACACACGGATAAACGGACATTCATTCCAATTGAATTTCATATTCACACAATCACAATTCAATTGAAGATTGACAGGTTCATGAATGGACATTGTTCATTTTGTTTGTATTTGAATTTCATGCCCAGCAACAATTGCTCTTTTAGTGTCCCTGCACTCATTCGCAACTCGCAATCGCAACCGAGCTAAATGTGAGCAGGAGGATTACGCACTCGAGTAAATATTGCTTATTCATGGGAAAGCCAATAGCGGCAAATGCTTGAACTGTGCGGTTCATTATTTCTGGGCTAATCCTACTATAAATCCTTGTAGCAAGTGCATTTTGGCTGTGGAACAATCATTCTTATATAAGAAAATAAATTCGTTTAACAAACACATATAATCCACGAACTCATTTAAAGACAGACTCTCGTATAATCGTGTAACAACAGATAAAATACACATTTCATATTTTGTTTTTAGAGAATCAAGAAACTTTCGCAAAACCATAACTTACACAATACATGTCTTAAAAACAAATGAAATAAATCGCAAGCTCTAACTTTTAGAAGCTTTCCCTTATTCTTTCCATTTTTTAGACTTCACATAACCGACTCGGTCAAGACAATATCCACTTCATAGTCTCTGTCATATTTTATATATATATTTATATTAAAATCCATATATGATAGAATCAAGAAATAAAAGAATTTGTCTGAATCTATTCAAGCGTAATACAGATTTGAAGAAGAAATATGTTAATAAATGTGAAATCGATATAGGTTAGAACATTTGAAGTCAGTTTGAACTCATAAATCGTTTAAAGAATAAACACAATCATCGGTGTTTATGCAACATAGATTCTTCACATTTTGATTTTTGCGCATAAATTTCAATAGCATTGAAACTGAATTGTTTATGTTGTGTTTTGGAGGAATTGATTGAATTTAAAGTAAAATAAAAATGAAGGTTACGCTAAAGGAACAGTGCTCCGCTCCTTTTTCTCAATCTCCCACCCTCACTTCCAGACTGAATGCCTCTAATAGCTATTTGAAAACTAATTGGGGGTATAAAAGACTTTAAACGCCAACAACACCCATCGTTAGTGTGTCAGTTAAGGCTAAAGGTAACACATTACATTACAGTTCACAATTACTTAACTCTTCCACCCTGTTTTGATGGCTGTCTGTGAGCATGTAGCATAAAATCGAAGGGGTATTTTTTAATGAGAGACCTGGGTTCAGTCGGTAGACCAACACTTGACAAGTGCACCAGGAAAATGACATACAAACACAATGATAAGTGGCGTATATCTTCGTATCGTGTATGGATGGTATTGTACAGTATGTGTATGCAATTATATCCGTCCAAGTGAAAGGATATTTCCACAAATATTCAACAATGTTACTCAATGGATTAGCTGCCTGCTCTGTGTTCCGTCCTCTGATGGGAGACGAGTTCAACATCAACGGCAACGACAGATTGCGTGGAATGACGTGAATTTTGACAGATGGTAATTTTCAATTTTTGTTTTTGATCTAACAATTTGTGTTCTGTGCTCAAATTTAAAAGTGTTTCGTTGTCCTTCACAACGATTTGTTTGACAAATAGGTAATCTAAATTTGAAAGAGTAAAAGGCTTATTAAGGGATTTTGAATTTAGAAGCATGCTCACTGTCACAATATTTAACCTCGATCTGTACGATTAAGATTCGAACTACTCGATTGTATAGCATCTCAGAAACTTGCTGGCTTTTGAATAATATTAAGTACAAATAGTACAAATTGATATCTAATGAAATACGTAGCGGTAATCATATTGATAACTCCCTCGGCGTAAATTATGGGTTACCACATGTTGGTACAATTTTCGGGTTGAAATAAAACGACCACGAAGGGCGATTCATTTTTTACTCCGTCCGGGGGGTGTCAACGCACACAATGTGACACGATGGGGAGATTCGCGTAACAACAAATTGTCACGTAGCCCTCACTTAGTGACACCGATAGGCAAAATCGAGGAGAGCGTTTTTTAGCACGCGCATGTTAACAAATGCGGAGGCGGGGATCGAGGCAAGGGCGAAGGCAGAAGAAGCGGTGGCTGTGGAGGTGGCGGGGGCTGAAGCGGGATCGGGGGCGGTAGATGGTGTTGTAGCGGAGGCGAAGGCGGAGGTGGAGGCGGACACCATTCCAGTCTCCTGTTTCGCCAAAGCGTCAGGAAATTGTAATTACAATTTCATGTTGCAACCACTGTGGACTCTCGTACATCTTGCCCAATTCCGAGCTGGGGTGGCCAGTGGTTAAGCGAGCGTGTAATTTACAATTTGCTCTGGTTACCCACGTTTACGGCCAACAAATGTTTTAATTATGGTTTATTTTGCATTTGCAATTTAAGTGAAATGACAATGAAAGCTTCTAATTGTCTTCAAGCCCAATGGCTAATTACCACATTCCAATGAGACCTATACATCAAACACTCAGGTGTATAGTCTCCATATCTCATACGGATATAGATTAACTTCAATCCTTCGTAAACATCCTTGCCTATTCAGCGTCGAGAACCTATAGAAATGGTTGAGAGATCTTTTCAATATATATGTACAAAGTATATGTAGGGAAATTGCATAGCCAGGAAGCGTGCTAGACCCTATAAATTATATATTCTCTTGATATGGCCATATGCGTCTGTCCGTCTGTAATAGCACTTTGATCTCACAGACTATAAGAGCTAGACTTACCAAATTTGCTGACCACACTCGTATAGTGTGACGCATATCAAGTTTGTTTTAGATTTTTGCCACGCCCCCTTCCGCCTCCGCAAATCGAAAAAAAATAATTTTCAAAGCTACATACTTTAGATTTGGCGCAAAAAGAAGTTGCCCCCTTGCGGACGTTTTCCGAAAATTTCATCACTATCGGAACATAAACACCAGGTTCATGGAAAGCGAGTTCAAATCTCGCTGCTGACAATTACAATTTTTTAATAATAATTATAAATTAATTACTTTTATTTTATTTATATATATATTATTAATTTTGCCTCATTTGTCAGAAAATATTAAGAATTCATGAGAAAGCAATAACATAATTTTGTTAGAAATTCGTATTTATATATGTCTCAAATGTGAAAACTCGTGCTGTATGCGTATTGAGATTGCTGACTATGAACTGTGGAAAGCAGTGGCTCAAGTTATAGGCCACACGATTTGCAAATGAGAGAACTGGAGCTCGGAACCAAATTTATATTTGCGTAAGCAGACAAAATATAATGTATTTATCATTTATATATATATATATATAATTTATAAAATCAATACAGAAGCACAAGACGCGTTTACCATTGATTACTCTGCATTAACAAATATTTTCGCATAATACATGAGCGTCTCATTATAAGCATAATAAGTATTACTTCATTTTTTTTGCCTTTTCCGATTATTACAGAGTCTTCCAAAGTCGATTGCGATCGACTGTAGCCATACCACCTTTCAGTAATAAACACTGATCCACGGTACTATACTGTCACTGGAGTCCCGACTGACCAGCGATATTTTTAATTTTAAAAGTTACATAATTAATGTACCATGTATTTTATTCACAAATATATTAATTTTGTTGCCCAAGCAGAATTGTAAATAAAATTTGTATTCTTATATACTGTACATACATACACAGCAAAGCAAAAAAGGGACGGCACTGCTCTCAGTTACCGACGGTCTCTATTCCCCCTCTCTTCTAAGAGTAAACGATAATCAAAGGGAATGATTGAAACAACAGAAATTTGTAAAAGGAACAATAAAAGGAAAATGGGAATATGTATTGCTTTTGCCAGCCGAGGTCGTCCTGTTGCAATGGCGCAATTGCTAGAACGCTGGCACATTAGGATAATTCGGCTTCGAAACCCGATCGACTCCCATTGCACAATATTTTAAATGTGTAGTTTTCTTTGTCATATATAGGAATGTTTGTTTAAAGAAGTAAGTCTGTTCGAGTGGGAGAGTATTTCACTTAAATTTACTTTTTGCGTTTGCCATTTAAAATCTGTATATTATTATTTTTAAATCATAAATGCCGGGCCTCTTACTGTCGAGCATCTCGGCTGCTGCTCTTTCGCTTGTTTTCTTCTTTTTCAATTGCATGAATTCTTTTTCCTGGGTCAGTGACCCAAGTCTATAAGTATATCCAAAACCACAAAGGTGCATCTTTTGGGATTCCTATTAATTCAGCATTAATGTAATGTGTAATCAGCAAGTTCACCCCCCTAGTGGGAAAGGGTCTCACTAATTTCTGTTTTCCTTTTCTTTTTTGGAAAAATTTTGGTTAAGAAGATCATTGAAATACATCTATGTAAGTGATATACATCTATGTGTACAAGTGCACAGGGTCCATTTTAAATGTGAAAGGACGGACATAGCCCAAAAGACAACATTTTACAAAAGTATCGACTCCAAGATTGGGAAAGTCGATAGAAAACTATTGAGACGAACTGTTCTGTTTTCATACAAGTTGACTTAAGAAAATTCAATCGATCAGAAAGACTGTAGTCTCCAACTTTTTGGAATTACTTGCTTGTAAATTCTGCAAATCTTTGTGCAACCCGTGTAACGGACGCTAACAAAGTAACACCTGAATAAATTTCCAAGAACACGGAAGTTAGATATTTAATGTGGTTTCTTTAAAAATTTATTTCTTATATTCTGTCCAATTAACTTTAAGACATCGATAAATTAGTTAGTGTAGAATTTAGCATTTAAAAATTAGTTAAGTTACTTATAATGAGTTTCCAATATTCAGTCTGTTAATTAAAAGACAACTTTCTTATACAACTTTTTGTTTATCTGTCGGTTGGCTTTAAAATATATTTTTCATGGCTTTGTGTAAGATACTTACTTATACTTACAAAATTATACAGATAATTTTAGTAACTACTATATTTTAAGCATTTTCACGAGAATCGCCTCACACTCACCTCACTGACTTATCTTCATCTCCATCCCTCGCAGCTCGTTATAAATAGTCAAGATTTTAAGGCAAATCTACAGTTATTAAGATATGTCGGTTCATTAAATTTCCTTTTATTGTTATTAATAATCAACAAATTAAATATATTCTGTAATTTGAATGCCGATTGACCTTCTAATTTACATACATCATGTATTCATTTTAAAATTAAGTAACGAGTATCTTACACGGTTCTGGCGTTCTTATTGTATGCCAAAATTGATGTGACGGTCTGGCCATCTATAAAAATACTAAAACGATAACTATCATATCGATACTGAACGGTCACTGCGCAACGGCCAAAAACTTGCATTCTCGTGGTGATATAAAGATATAATGAAACAATAAATATATAGCAAGTAGCAATACCAACTGGCCAAATTGTATAACTTAATAACGCCACCTATCGGCGCCATTAGACTAGTTTGGTTGTCGACCAAAGAATATTTTAAGGTGTGTGTCTCTACTAAAGCGTGTCTCTACTCTACGGATAAAATGTTTTTGATTGTGGACTTTGCTTGGCGGGCATAACTTGACATCATTTAGCATTTCATAAACGTTAAAAATGAAATGTTAAATAAAATGTTAGTTATCGCAATGAAACTGCAATAACTCCAATAATTTGTTTGCTGTAGACTTAATACCCTTCTAAATCCTTCCGTTCATTGCATAAATATAGCCTTTTAATTATTTCTATTTTAAATATTATCTATTGCAACAATATATAAGTCGAATGTACGTTAACCGCATTTTGTATAAAAAATGTTGTATGATATATAAAATATATTGTGTGCTGCAACATGTTGACCTTGCACCATTTGAAATAAGATAAGGCATAGCAAGTGTGTTCGAGTGTTTGCCTATACTATATCCTATTACCTGGTCTAATGCCTATTCTTATTCAGATCAATGCTCATGTGTGTCCATATACATACAAATATAAATAACGAATAAGTACGCATTGACCGCAGGTAATGTTGCCTCATTTTACTGCTCACTTCTACGATTTGAAGTCGATTGTTACGAAATGGGATTGCAATTCGCTTAAAAGATTTAAATTTAATCCCAACTATACATTTGGTATTCGCGAAACTACATACAAATAACCATTATCACCATCTTTTGCGAAGACATTATATATTAAAATTATTAATATATTTTGAAAAATGCATTGTTATAAGTGTATTTTAAATACGCTAAAAAATACCACAAAAAATACAATGTCTTGAGCAGCATGCAAATGTTACGTCGCGTCACTGTTGTTACGTTTTGTGATCAACACTATGACTCCGAAAAAGCACATCAAAGTTTTTATCAACAAGTCGCTTAGTTAGTCTTGAGTGTCGGGCGGTGAAACTACTTACTAGCTGCTGGCTTCTTCGTCGGAGAGCGCAGGCATCTTACAACAGTTTAAAAGAAAAAAACTGACTGCAAGTTATGGAATAGTAATTGTCTTGTTTTTGCAGTCGTTGTTGATAAAATTGACAATTGCACATTCATTTACTAGTTCGTATATCGTAGTGTCTAAGACGGCGACGGCGGCAGTTAAATTAAAGTGTTTATTCTGGCCGTTATTTAATATTGTACGGCCGAAGTAACGGTAACAGTTACGCGAAAGTAGATGCCTGTGCAAAAATGCAGCATTTTTATTATACCTGTATTAAATAATACATTTGCATTGGTGAAAGTGTGTTAACTGCTTCTCTTATGCACGATCATATCGCAGCAACAATATTGAATTAAGCGGCGGCCAATGAAACGTGCACACAACGGGCAACCAAAAACACCAAACAACCACAAACAACAACAAACAACAATAAACAACAAATAACTGGCGAATGCAGATTAAAGAAGATTGAAAGTGCATCAAAACAAAAAATATAACACGCGACTTTTCATCAAGCATACGGACAAAAATACATTCCAGACCGGATTCGGATTATAATATACTCGGAATATAATTATATTTCAATTAATAGGTATACAAGAGTACATAAAATTTTGTTTCAAAATGACCGAAAACTTAAAAAATATTTAAATTCAAGTAATGTAAAATGTACAACATGTACAATTTGTTGAAGCAAACATACATTGCAACCGTTTCATATGTTTTTGCGAAATAGTACAAAATTGTTGCGAGACGAGCCGGCGCACAAGCCAATTTATTGTACAAAAGAAACTTAAATGAAAAATAAAAAAAAAATAAACTTAAACGCATAACTGCAAATACGTTGAGTTGCCACAAGGTCAAAGCAATGCAGCAACTTGTATACTTAACCGTTAAAGAAAAACTCTGTTTAAAAATTAAAGAAACAAAAACAAAAGACTTGCGACACAAACTTGTTGCGCAGTCACACTTGTTATTTATATCATGTACTAACACACATGCTTACACACAAGTATGTACACAAGTATGTGTGAATAAATGTACATATATTACATAATGAACTTACTTAGGCCACCTTATGAAATGAAACCCAATGGATATTGTAAAAACTTGAGAGTTACACATTTAATTTGGAGTATGCTAATTTAGTGTTTAGTTAAGTTTTGTTCAATGTCATCTTCTGCTTTGATGTCGGGTTTTTATAGTTTTTATTTGTCAAATCTGCGTATAATTTATGGGCAAGATTTGGCACAAAAAAATAAAAAAAAAGTCACAAGTAAAAAAAATACAAAATACAAATTGTAAGCGACATTGAAAAAGGAATGATGATGAGAAACAAAAGTTTCTTTTTAGCAAAATAATTATTGTTTTGTAGAAGTTGTGTCATTGCATTAATGTTTATTATAAATAGTCAAAAAATGTTTTCAAAACGTGTTTTTAATTTCTGTATAGTACTTGCGCAATGTCTGTGCACATCTACTGATTTACTGGTGTATCTTCCCAAGTGCGTGTGTGTGTATGCGCGAAAATATCGACACAATTTTGGGCATGTTTCATTATTTAACTGCGCATATAAAAGTGACAGCTAACTAATTAAGTTGTGTTTTGTGCTATCTCTCAAAACCAATCCAGCCTTAATTCCCTTATACACATACGTACTATACATGCACATAACTACATACTTACGAACTTAAGTTGAATCATCTGAAACATATTCGTTTCGCAATCCTACAGTTCTTTAATTCATTTCTAATGCGATTAAATTTTGGCACAAATCATGTACGCATTAAGAATGGGGTTTCTGACCCCATAAAATATAAATGTATATACATATATGTATTTTTGATTTGGGTGACGAGATGAAACTTGGCTAAGATTGATGCAATAAAGAGCGAGCTTCGCCAGAATAAATATATATATCTTAATTAATATATATATTAAATACATATTATTAATCTGCATTGCAGAACGTCAAAGTATGGAAGAATAGAGGAGATCACTATGATCTTGAAGACCCACGTTTTTCAAAATTCTAATTATTCATGAAATCCCTTTTTAGAGCACCTATTGAGCTGTACTTTTTTCGTCTGATATATATAATATATATTTGTAAATACATAATAATAGTGATAAAATAAGTATCAATTGTAATATGATGTATTTAAACTAAATATACATATATACACATATAGTCGAGTAGAGACAAGTTTGCTTTCTGACTTGAACTCGTACGTATGCAATTCATTGAATTCTCTTGGTCTCTGAAAAGTGTTCGGGTAAGAAACTGGTTATATTGGAAAATTACATTTGCGCTAATCATGGACCTGTGGTCAGTTTTGCAACGCGAAAATGTTTTTACGCCATACACGCAAGATCTTAATTTCGTTTATGGAATTTGACCTAAAATACAAATACTTGAATCCTTAAGCCTCCTGAGATAACGACAAGAACAGCATACTCGTATCTCAGTCATCAAAGTTCAATAAAAAAGTTATATAAATTTATTTATTTTGAATCTCTGTATTGTTATAGTAATTTTACTGGTATGAAAGTGCGTTGATTCGTACACAGGAAGAACATATATTTGTATGATATGGGCATTAAAAAATTGTAGTTAATTAGTTAATTACATTATGAGAGTCAACATGTTATAAAAAAAATAGTATTAAAAAACGTTTTTTAGAAGTTTTTTGCTTTGAAATTTTTCTAGATTTGAACTTTATTTTAATCAACTTGACTTGTTAAAAAAAATGTTACTAACATCCGCAATACAAGCTAAGCGAAAAATGTTTGGCTCCGCTAATCAAAACAAATTCAATATAATGGTGTAGACATGTTGAGCTGTGAGAGATAGTACCGAGTCTCTCACAGTCGGGCTCGCTCAGCTGAAGTATTTGCTACTAGTTTCCTTTTGTTATCCAACTATCATATGTGTTCTCAGACATTCGATAGTATTCCCAAATAAATAATAAATATTTTTACTATGGGTAATTTATAATTTCACTGTATCTCATTCAGAGCGACAAAACGTCCGAAAAGCAAAACAGTGAATATTTGATATAGGCTCAAAATAGTTCTTGCCATAGATTCTTTTAATATGTTGCCGAAGGGTTTCACGGTTGCTACGATTGCTACGATTTCCGCGCTTGGCACTTTAGTACCAAATCTGAAAATGTTCATGAAGTTGCAACTGTGAGTGGGGCACTCAAATTGGGGTAAATCTTAGAACCGCAAATTTGAGTTCTCTAGTTCTTACAGTCTCTGAAAACGACCCGTTCACACAGGGCTAAGCCTACTGGTACTGATAACGAATATATGTATATTATTTATGGAGTTGGCGATGCCGTCAAAGGCCAATTGCATACATACAAAAGCAAAACATTTTAGCAAAAGCATGACAAAAAATATATAAGTGTACACCAGTGTATTGATCACCTTATATAAATGTAGCCAGGTCAGAGTCCCAATCCTTGATAATCCTTAAAAACATTATTAAAACAGTAAATGATAAAACAATAAATGAGTACTACCGAATACGATATAGATGCCCGGGAATGATTCGCGAAAGCCTTGGCTCGTTGCATTGCATATTTGCATTGTTAATGAACTAACTGGTATAATACGCATAATTGACCTATTTGGGCTCATCGTAGCACACAAACATGTACTGAATATCACGTTATACAACTACCTCAAGCTTTTATTGATCCACAAAACCGTTATCTACTTTATTAGCATTTGTCGAAAGTTATGCTTACCATTAATGTACCTCATCAAGTGTTTTCCCGGCATGATAATGTCAGCTACGCTTGGCTCATCGTCGCTTTTTATGTGAGCAGATCTATTGTTTGTGTGTTAAACTGCAAGTCTATTGTTTGTGTGTTAAACTGACCTAAACGGTCAGAGGTATGTGTGAACACTTCAACAAATCATGCATTCAAGTAGATATACAAACATGAACAGTTCATATGGAGTAGCTAGAAATATAAATCCATACTTTCTCTCCATGTTCTCCACCATATCATTGTCTAGGTCAACCACATGCGAAAAGCCTAACTGTCATCTCTGTTGCCGAGGCTCGTACCTCTGCTTGACATTTGGTTACTTTTAATATACCCTATTTTTTCTTTTAAATGGGTATATGCAATACCTTTGTGCAAATGTATACAACAATTCGAGGGACGCATCACAAACACTGATCGGCACCAACAGTTGATTCGTTGCGACATTATAATTCTATAAAACAGATTAAGTTTATTTACAAATTTCACTATTGATTCAACAAATCCCGACTGTACAATAGTGCAAGATATTCTTCTACACAACATTACGAGAGCAACCGCCTATTAAAAATAACACATACCCCACTGTACATCAATTGTAAGGCGTGCACTTTCGTTTTTATTTTCGGCGCATTCAACCCGTTTCACGAACGATGAACATAATTATTGCAGTCTTTCGTTTAATACTGGAACTGGATACAGACAATATAAGCTCAACAGTTGCGCGAGTTACCCTTGCCTGATTGCCGTAGTTGAATGCGCCAGTTAGCTATAGACAAGAACACAAGACTGGCACATACCCAATAAACATTTCATAATCCAAACACAAGATGCGAGCATTCATATCTTTGTATCCAAACAAATCAAACAAAAAAAAAAAACATGTCTATAACTTTCATTATAAGAGCTAGTGACTTTAAAAAAGGTACTCCGCCGCATATACAGTATTTTGAATAGAACGCGGTTTAATGGTTTATCGGGCGATATTCTGCTTTTATCATTATATTATATTTCCAATTATCCCACCTAATCTATATTTATTATTTACTTATTTATTTATTCAAGTGACCAACAGTGCTGTCCCATAAAATCTAGCAATGCAATAGTAATAAAGATTAGCGAAAGGATGGAGATAGCCTATAAGAAATAACATATGTTATTTATTTATTTATTTAATAATAACCACAACAAGTTGAGCAACAGAATTGATAATAGAATTCAGTTAGCTTCCGAGTTAATTAAGTAGGTTTCCAAGGAATTTCGCTGGTCTACCATTACAAATGCAAAGGAGTCTAACCAAAATTAAGCACAATTTTGGGAATAATACGCATTTATTATAATATTTGTAACATTAGGAAGAGTTTTTGGTTAAGGATTTTGGAATGTAAAGGTGTTCATTTCCATATAAATTATTTCGGCGGGAAATTGTGTGATTATCCCCCACTTAGTCAGACAAAACTTTCTTTTATAAAATCACAAGGAGTTGATAAATAAAAAAGTTATTCACTATCATATATGGCGCAGGAGAGAATTGTGAGTTTAGATTTTCCGCGAAGGGCGATCAAGTTGACGACACTTCCAGGTACTGAGAAGTTGATAATGAAGTCGGGAATGCTTAAGAGTTGATATATGGGTGGTACCTTAAATTGTGTTCAGTTGAATTTTAAAAATCATTAATACAATAAAAAAAATATATATATATCGTATATATACAAATATATATATATCGTATATATATAAATATATATATATATATATATATACATATATATAAGTAACTTGTAACGCATAGTCAATGTATATTTCCTTTTATTTATTTTGCGCCTAGTCAAATGTTATGAGTTCTCAGCATCGGAACATATTTATTTGATTTGCTTGTTTAACATAAAATAAACTAATTATTTTATTATTTAGTAAAAACTTTAAAATGCTTACTAGTTTCTTAACTTATTTTACCAATCCAAGGAAATAAAATAATCTAAGCATCCCGTCAATATCAACGCTTTGAGTGAGCCCGATTACAGACTTCCATGTATACCTATAATTATATATAACAATTATAGTAATTTTCTCGGTTATGGAGCTACTAATACCACTTAGGAGTACTTACTGCAAAATGCTTTTGGGCTTTTAAAATGATCACACTATTGGGATTCATCATTTGTGAATATTTTGTCAGCTTTAATTGCTTTTCACGCAGTTCACCCTTCACCTAGCCCGTCAGACCCTGACGAAACCCAAATTAAGATCCGAAACTTGTTGTGTACTATAAATCTGAATATCCAAACACTTTTTGTGTGATTGTTGTCGTACTGTACACTGTACCCATAAAATTACAGATTGGCAGTTGTAGAACCCAACAAAAAAGTATCTATATCGACAAAAACACCTGAACTGGCCACGTAGCTCTGTAGTAGAAGTAGTGATAGTAGTAGTAGTTGTATTACATAACTAGTAGGATCTTTTTCTTAGCTTAACGTCTATATTCATGTACATAACTGAAATAAGTGTGCCAAAACTGTTCTGTTAATAATAGGGATTCGCTTAAATGTTAATACTAGGCGTCGACTTTTAGCTAATACTGTTCTGAAGCCAACTTAGTTTATTTTTAACAACAACACATAAATTATGAATACACTTTCGTATATGTATCTGTTTTATATAATTTGGGGTCGTAGAAGTACAGGCATTACACGGTCGATTACTTCATTTAAATAGCTCGAGCGGCGTATATTCAAATTTATATACTTGCTTGCATATCATCATTAAGGCTATAAAATGCTGTGTAACAGGAGGGCTTTACGAGTATTTTAAAAACAGTTAATAAGTTGTGTCAAACTTTTAGTACTTACTCCTTTGAAGCTGGTATACTTTCGAAATGGGTAATTATAATAACCGGAATAAAGTCTTAATTATTTTTGTTTTTTACAGCAACATGTATCGTATATGCACCCTGTTGGTTATCATATTCTCCAGCCAGGCCCTGGGTGCGGACATTTTAATGGCCACCATGGGAGGTACAAAGTCACATAAAATACCATTTTGGGAGCTTGCTAAAGGATTGATAAGCAGGTGTGTATTGCGAATAATTCAAAATTCACAAAATCTGCCCATAAGCTGAAAAAGTGAATAGACTTCTACATTATTACGCTTTATTTAACCAACATAGCAACTGTTTTGATTTTGTGAAATCCACTGTGTTGCGTTAATCAAAAGATGTGACTCCTAAAAATTTCGTTTCGATCAGATAATAAACTTAAAGTTAATTAAAAATCTATCCGATCATTCGAGCGCGCGCGACTGTATATTACCCTGTGCAGTTTCTTAAATAAAGTATTTTGATCATAATAGAAGGTGCTTAAAGAAGATTTTTTAAAGCACTCATATTGCATATTGCATATTATTTACGAGTTCATAGCAGCAAGATTTTGCATATATACTCGACCAAAAGCTGAATGCTACTTTACTTCATTCACATATGCATTTGCTGTCACGCTCGCGCACTTGTGCTGACCGCAAATAGCAGCTCGCAAGTGAGTCTATGAACAAATTTATTCCCTTCATTGGGAGTGAAGTGTCGAAAGTCGAACATAAATATAATAATTATTCCAAACCGCATTTTCCATGTCTATCTGTATTCTTAGAAGATTACGAAGCATACGAGTTGAAGTCTTAACTAGCTTTTATGGTTACCATATTGTAACTTTCTCTATTCTTATTTCATAACCGGGATTTCTATCACTTATAGTCCTTAAGATAACCGCATTCTAACGAATATACAAACCGGAATCGCTCGACAGTTTCAGACGCAGTAAGCAATGTTAATATCAATAGATATGTTTTGGACCAATATTAGCTGTAGTGTATATTTATTTGAAATATTGATGTTTCAATCTTAAGTTTGACAAGATGTGACACATTCTTAAGCCCACAGAAAAATCAAATAATTATGTAGTATTAAACTGACGATTATTGAATTAAACATTCAATGAGCACTAATTGCCATATTTACTTTAATCTAACCTTAAACTGCCAAGGACCTTTTCGATTTCTAATACTGAATAAATGAACAAGTGAGAACGCGCATCTCAGACAAAGAAAGGCGGATGTAAACAGCATGATAAGATAGATATAAATAAAATATAATACGAATGTTTATTAGCTAATTATAATTATTCCCTAAGTTAGAACTACAGTTTTAATTGAGAAAAGAGAGTTGGCCTTAGATTCTATTAAAAGCAGAACACAAAACTTTAAAAGACGAAGAAAAATAGACAATAATTACGAGATATTAAAAGTTGAGCTGTGATATTATGATGCGATATATTCTGCAGAGTCACAATCTTTGAAACCGAACTGTCAGTTTTTCTCTGTGTATTTTTAATTCTAAAGTTCATTTTATATTATAAACATTTTTTCCAGAGGTCACAACATAACGTTCCTAAATGGATTTCCAGCAGATATTCATATCGATGGTCTGCATGAGGTAACACCAACCGCGCTTGTTGATTATATACAAAACTACACAAATTGGGACCTGCTCGGTTCCAGAATGAAAGGCGAAATGCCCATTAAGCCCTGGGATGGGTTACGATATGCATTTGAGGTGAAAAGTATATATATAATCCAATATCATTAAAATTGCATCCAAATTTAGTTAAAACTCAGACCCAGTTATCGACCACAATTAAAATGTAATATTCGTTTAAACCTTTTTTTAACCTTAAACTTTTAACCAACTACAATTAACCTTTTTTGCTTAGTATGTGAATATACACTGAAGATTTGCTTTGACTTACAGTCATGCGACGCGATGTTGGGTGATGCCGAGACCAAGGACTTAGCTAATCGCACATTTGATTTGGCGATACTAGACGGCGCCTTTCCTGAGTGTGTACAGGGTCTGGTACATCAGTACAAGATACCTTTTATGTACATTAACACCGTTGGATTTTATATGGGCAGCTTGTCCCTTTCCGGAAATCCAGCTAGTTATGCAATAACTCCGAACTTCTACTCCCACTTTACGGATACAATGAGCCTTTATGAGAGAGCACTGAATACAGGGATACAAATTGGGCAAAACATATTGCACAGTGTAAGCACAACTATTTTAAGTATTGGTTACAGTGCCTTAGTGAGTAACATTATATTTAACTGTTTCCATCTAGTATGTCATGCGTCGAACACATCGTGTCCTGCAGGATCACTTAGGCTCGCATATTCCTCACCCCTACGAAATGGCTCGCAACGTGAGCTTTATCCTCCAGAATGGACATGCTGTCGTCTCTTACCCTCGTGCATTGAATCCAAATGTGGCGGAGGTGGCTTGCATACACTGCAAGCCAGCACGACCGTTACCCAAAGACTTGGATGACTTTATTGAAGCGTCAGGAGCCTCGGGATTCATTTATGTGTCCATGGGCTCATCTGTAAAAGCCGCTAATATGCCAGAATCACTACGACGTATGCTCATAAAGACATTCGCGCGTTTGCCTTACCATGTGCTGTGGAAGTACGAAGGCAGCGCAGCAGACATGCACCATCTTACACCTAATGTCAAACTATCGCGATGGTTGCCACAGCAGGACATTCTAGGCCATAGCAAGTTGCGAGCATTTGTTACCCATGGGGGACTTCTGAGTATGTTCGAAACGGTTTACCATGGTGTACCGGTGGTGACAATGCCTGTGTTCTGTGATCACGACGTGAACTCGGCAAAAGCGGAGATCGATGGTTATGCCGTTAAGCTGGACTTAGAAACACTCTCGACCAATCAATTGTATAAAGCAATTATGAAAGTCATCCATGATCCGCGTTTCAGAAATGCAGCCCGATATCGTCAGAATTTATTACTTGATCAGCGATCCACAGCCCTGGAAACGGCCATTTACTGGACAGAGTACGTCCTGCGGCACAGTGGTGCCTACCATCTGCAGTCTCCAGCACGATACTTGAGGTATGTCCTAAATAATATTCAAGTACTTTAGAGAATACAAGTATGACATTTGTTTTTTACTCAGCTGGTGGCAGTACTATCTTCTTGATGTGGTTGCCGTCTATTTGCTAGCCCTCTGCGTTATGGTGCTGATCTTGAAGCGTCTGGATATTCGGTCTGAGAAAGTGCGCAGCCAGCATTTTCCCAACCTTCTTCCTGCAACTAAAAAGAAAACCAAGAAGCTATAAACTCAACAATAGCGCATGCTTACGACAAGAACCTAACATCCATTTTATGGCAACAAAATTGAGCACTTTATCCTATTTAATAGATTGCAAAGTGATATACATAGTTTGAAACAGGCTACATTGTTTTGTTGGACATCGTGTCCCCCTGTCCCATTGTATAGAATTAAAAGTCAGCGAGAATCGCAAAGTTTTCAACTGTGCAACATGGGTTGGATAATAAAATGTGCCTGTTTAATTTATTTCGAGCTTATAACTGAAGTACAATATTTGAGATACCGATACCTCTGAACCTCAAGCATCCATAAGTTTGTACTAATGTCGTTAGAGTCATTTGGTTACTCAAGAGCACGTTTATATGAATACAGTAGAAGTTTGTAATGAGTTTATATGATAATGATGATAATGATTTTTTTGACAGAGTGCCTTGTATATAGTGTCTTTATTTATATTTAGAAGTAAATACGCAAAATTAAACAAATACATAAATTGCAAACATCCTCAAAAATTTATGCAACATTTGCAAATGCGGAAAATTTAAACCAAAGTCTTTAATTCGTTACTAAACTTATGCAATTTTATTGTTAAAATATTATGGGTAGTTGAAATAAAATGAATTTTTACTTTGTAAGCGGAGCATTTTTATACCCGAAAACCAAAAAAATCAATATTTCCTCATTGAATGTTACAGGTCTGATGATGACCGAAGAATACAGATATTAAGAAGATTACATACACGTATTTACCTTAGAGCTGGAGCTTTGTGTTATCTTGTTTTATATTGTTTTCAGTATCGGTTAAGGTCACATTTAGTTTTTCTTTTTTAATCCGTTTCGTAACGCAAAGCAGGCTATGTTTCGGTTTCGAAATACCAGTGTAATAATAAGCTTTTAAGAAAGTAATTTAATTTTGAGAAGCTCCCTTTGACTGCCAGAACCAAACCTAACCTTTATAGTACATGAATCGATTAGTAATCTTTCGATTCTGTTACGGTTACCAATTTAAATGGGATCATACCGGTTATTGGTTTCTATTTACTTTTCTGGATGCACATAAACTTTCACCCTCAATATCAATATTAGTTCTTTTACAGAAATCCCTTTCAACTTTCAGTGTCACAAAAAAAAATTGTTTTGTGTGCTCTTAACCCAGGTGATGTACTTATAAATATTTATTTCTTAAATTTTAAAATAATATTGATATAATAAGTTTTCAAGTTGTAAAAGTTTAGAAATTAATATAAAATAGCGACTATTCCAATTAAAAGTTAACCAAAAGAAAAAAGTGGAAAAATTTAGGAAGTCTGGGGTTTAAATAAATGTAATTAGTCCAATATTTGTGGCATTGATTGGGGAATACCGGGAAAACGCAATCAGATCAGAAAAGGTTCATACAAAGAGAAAGTGGTCCAAAGTTAAGAATAAATCTTCAAGGTACAAAAAATGGATTGGGAACAATGACTTAGACATAGGAATCATTTAAATCATAAAGTAATTACTATGAAGATGGAACTTTAATTTGTATAAGTCTACTGAAAAATGAGAGCAAGTTAGTTTCAGGAACCAAGAACAAACTTTAACTCTCAAGGTACATCCGATCGAGTAAGGTTTAATTGACGAAGACCGTGTCTACGAATCAGACTGCATTATATTCTGGACTACCATGAGCACAAAGGATGAAAATTCTAATAAGTAATAACAAATTTGCCTAAGTGATGGATTTCATAGAGAAGCAGCACAGTTCTTCAATAAACGTCTTGCACACTGCAGCATAGAAAAGTTTTATAAGACATAAACAAAAATATCGGCACTTTGTTTATTGTTTTTTTGTAAATGCTTACAATTATACTAAATCGATTGCTTAACTAATTTCGCCATCATTTTCTCATCTTTGATTTTTCGCTTAGCTTCCTTTTGTTTTCGCTTGTCCTCCTTCTCCTTTTGTTCAAGCATTTCCTTAAAACGTTCATCACGTGTATCCACCTTGAATCCAAAATGCCTGCGAACCTCCTCTATCAATCGTTCTTTTCGCTGAATTGCAGCTGTTGCATCTGCTTCACGCTTGGCGATCTTTGCGTGGAGGTCTGCCTTCCACTGTTCTAATTTATCAAGCTTCTTGGCTATGGCATCTTCACGCTCATTAATTTCTTCGAGTTTTGCCGCTTTTGAGACTCGAACCTTCTCCAACATTTGCTGAATTGTATTGGGTTGCGTAACGAATTGTAATTTGTCCGATTTGGCACCAAAACAAATTTGTGGATTTATTTTACTATTTGCCCCAAATTTGCCATACAAGCTCCGTTGATACTTCTCCGTCAAATGTATCCAGGAATTCGCCTCGTGGTATGGTGTTCTTTCAAAAAGCAAATTTTTATGTTGTTGTCGTAAGCCAGATTTATCCCGGACAGGTTCATATTCCACATTCTCATTAACAAATGATGCTGGTATTTCTACCTCTGTAGATCCAGTAGAATACCTTAAACACCTTTTAGAAATTGCTGCTGCAAAATTTAATTTATGAAAATTCATTTTAGTAAATACTTTATTTCCTTAACGAATAAACATATCGATAGCACAATAACAAATTATCGAGTATATAATTTTCTGAATTTACATCATCCGATTTACCAATCGGTATGTTCTTACTGATAATCATGCCGATGAAAATGCATTTATATTATTCGCATCTGCATACATTTAAAAATCGAAATAAGTGTAAGTGAAGCAAATTTAATGATAATGAAGATGAATATTCAAAACTAATAAAATGTGTATATATTCTGAATGATTAATGTGCAACATAAAATTAAAATAAAGGGGCAGAATTTAAAATAAAATAAATAATGTTCACAAAAATCAAATTAATATTAGTGCTTTAGCTAATATTATACATATATCAAACTCATAATTCATTATAGTGGAACTTCTGCGATTTTAGATATGTAATATTCCTTTTTATTCTAATCTTTATTTTTTTTTTCAGCTGTCAACCTTTCTTAGTGCCACCTATATCCACCTCAAAAATACGCTGATTTATATTACCAGGACAGTGGAAGTAGGCGATAAATCTCCGACATTGATGCTTAAGAAACATCGATTTTTGTCCCATCGATGATTTTTAAATAAACTTAAAGTCATCGACTTATCGATGATTCGTCCGTCACTATCACAATATATTTATGTTTGCACAAAACTATGTAAATCGAACCAGCCTAAACTCGAAAGAAAACCGCGGATTTGAATATTGGCCAAGTGATTTATATCTTAATAATACTTATTTGTTCACTCTTACGGTAGTATGGACAAGTCCACGTTACCAATTCTACCGCATATGGTTGGGCGGATCTATTCAGTTTATTGCAAGGATTTTGTGTAAGCAATTTTTTTATGCTGCTATTCACGATTCCAGGCTAAAGACATTTGTTGACAACTATCAGTTATGCACATAAAGGCGCAAGCGTCTTCATTGAAATGTAGATTTCCCATATTTCATACCTACTAAATAATGATCACTTAAAAACGCAAAAGCCGGACGAGTGGTCGAATTTCGACCACTATAAATCTAGCCGTAAATAACAGCTCAACTTAAAGTGCTGTTGTGTTTGTGCACAGCTTTTTCCAGAAGACATGTCAATTTATCTGCTCAATATATTATTTTTTTCGATTGTTAAGAATGTACACTTTTTAATAGTGGATGAAAATGCTATTACGCCGCCGACCGAAATATATGTAAATGTACACTCAGATTTCATCTTATGTGCTTAAATGTTTAGTGCTGAATTACACATCAAATTATAGTTAATAATACTATTAATTTTCAGGTCTTATAACGAAATTACGTTTTATCCGAAAGAATATCTAAATGTCTTAACTGGACCAAATGGCACCGGAAAGTCGACAATTGTATCTGCAATCATATTGGGTTTAGGAGGAGACCCACAGTTGCTGGATCGGTCATCTAGTATTTCTGATTACATCAAAAGCAATAAGCAATCTGCAACAATCACTATTACCATTTATGGACGCGAAAATAACTGCAAAGAATCTTTCAAGCGTACAATAAGCCATACTGGAGAATCTAGATTTTTTGTAAATTCTAGGGATATGTCGAAGGCAAAGTTTCTGAAAATCATTGCTTCTTATAATATTCAAGTCGGCAATTTGTGTCAGTTTTTACCCCAGGATCGTGTTCAGGTAAAAAATTTAATATTATTACATTTCTACTACCACTCTGATAAGTAATAGATGCTCCTAGGTAAATAAATCATTCAAAATATTTAAGCTTTGCTGTGAATAGAGGTTGTAATCTTTCCTTAAAATGAGAAAAATGTTATACATTTGTCTATTAATACAAGGTAAGTACTGCGGTTTGTGATTAAAACATTGCTGAAGAACACCTTATTAAGAGAAATATATTAGTTTAGAATCGTAAACCAGTCACGTTATAACACGAACTATTCGACCTATAATAATATGAGTAAGAACTCTTTTGATAAGAACATATAAGAACTCATGGACATGGATACAAAATCACACAACAAAGCATATAAACATGAACATACAAGCCACAAGCTATGCATATTATGGTCTGCCCCGGCCCTTCTACCTGTGACATACAGGCATAACGTCGAAAAGAACATCATTGTCTTATTAATGAAAACTATTTTTATTACCACAATTCAGGATTTTTCAAAAATGAATCCTCAAGAGCTGTTAGTCAATACAATGTCCTCTGTGTGTGATCAACAATTAATACAGAGTTTCAACGATCTAAAAGAAATGCGAGTAAAATTATTAAGTGCTAATGCTGACCGAGCAAAAGAAAAGGATAGCCTTCAAAGAGAACAAAAACGCTTGGAACAGTAAGTATTAACATTTATAAAATTTTAATAGATTTTTAAAAGATAACTATGAACAAAAATGTTAGACTACAGGTTATAGTTGATCAATACCAGGAGCGTCAGAGAATATTACAAAAGCTTAACATGTATAATGCGAACAAATTATGGACTGAAGTAACTGTGGGAAAAACAAAAATCGATGATTTTAAAAGTAATTTAAATAAAGCTCAAGAAGATTCTAAAACCTTTAGGAAAATGTATGAGCTGAAAAAGCGAGCACAGCAAAAAGTTTCACAAAAAAGCTCTGACCTCAGGAAAAAGTCTCTCGAACAAGTAAGTGTATATTGGAAGCCTAATACAAGTCGTGTATATTTTTGATATCTTTATATTTTTAATTAGATGGAACTAATAACACAAATAAATGTTAATAAACGAGATTTGGAATCCCAATTGGAAAACATAAAACACAAAATAAATGAAAGTAAAGTCGAGGTGGAGGTTGGTTATTTCATTAAATTGTCATACGATATATTTTTACAGAAACTTCTTTTTTATAGAGAAATGTGCAGCAGGCAATTAAAAGTAAAAATGAAATGGATAAAATAATGCAGTTAGTAGAAACTAAGAAACATGAGTTACAGCAATTTAATAAGTTCAAATCGGACTTGGTAAAAGAGTTAGACGACCAAAAAATAAAATTAATAAGACTCGCGAGACGACGATGAGTCAGTATAATAAGCGTAGAGAATTTGAAACATTGCTAAACGATGAGAAACTTCCGGAAATCACGGCGCTTACTCATAAGATTGAAAGACTGCAAAACATTAAAACTCAAAAAGTTGAAGTAAGACACATTATATAATTAATATAAAATTATTATTTGACGTTATATTTATTTTTTCTTAGGAATTACGAGTCCAAAATCCCAACTTAGTCAACGCCATGAATTGGGTCGCGCAAAATAAACACAAATATAAGTCTAATATTTATAACCCGATGATATTTGAAGTGAGTATATCAATAATCGATAGCCATAATTAAAAACTTCAATCAATATTAAAAAAAAGAAACCAATGCAAATCGCGACATTCGGGCGATAAGATCAGTGTTTCTCTATATACAGTGTTTAATACAGCATTGCTTCTCTATGGTGTTCTTCAAGTACCTGTTAAGTAAGATAGACATAATTCGATTTTTTTCGATTTGTCGGGGAGGAGTGTGAAGAATCGATAATCTAACATAAACTCGATCTGGAATGGGTATACACAGCCTTCACGCTTTGGATTCATTAGATCTTATAGTTGCTGAGATCGACGCGTATAGTATACTGTCATTTTTTACACATAGGTAATATATCCCTGTACAGGGTATACAAATTAGAATGAGATTGTTTATTTTCAATATGTTTTAAAAAGTTTGAAAAAATTCCGTTGTATAGTTTTCTAGTTCATACTATAAAAATAGTTTTATCAAATCTATTTTGTAATAAATTACATACATATATTCCAGCTAAGCATAAAAAGTGATGATGGAGCTATGTATTTAGAAAACGTTGTCAGGCAGCGCGACTTGTATGCTTTCGCATGTGAGGACAAAAATGATATGTCTGATCTGATTAATGAATTATGTGTGAAGCAAAGACTATCCGTTAATGTTATGTATTGTGCACCAGGAGACAGATGCTTGTATACTTCTACTATACCAATTGCGGAAATTACGTAAGCATATTTAACCAACGACTAATTTGTTTCCTAACATTCTTGTGAATTTCCAGTTCTTTGGGGTTCACATCGTATCTTGTGGATCTAGTCTCCGGGCCGATTCCAATAATAAACAAACTGTGTGGAACCTACCAAATCCATAATATTCCTATTGGCAAAGATGAAGTTAGTAATTATACTTCCAGCATTCCAAAGTCAATTAAATTATTTTTTGGAGGTAAGTCATATAAACAAAGCAGTAACCTACACAAAATCGAGTTTATTTTTTATTATTTTAAGAAAAATGTACATTTATGTGAACATAATAGAAGTCCTTCAAGCTTTTTTGTAAATCTTAACTTTGTTTTTATTAATAGGCACTAAAAAGTTTTTGTTGACGACATCTCGGTACCGTTCTGATTTCATATTAACTGAAAGCACAGTTAGAAAAAAATTTCAACTTATTAGTGTAGACTCAAAACAGTTAAAGTTGCTTAAAGACAGGTAAGTGACAATTTTAATTGTATAGAGAAAGTATATTTTATAAACTATGACCACTAAGGACACAATACATAGAGGGTTCATTAGGTACAATAAATTGATATCACTTTTTTGCTTCACCTGCATGGTGTCCACATGTCATTAGTCTGCCTAAGAAAACTGAACTGAGTGGGCAGGCTACGTCGCATGCGCTCACGTTTTGCTTGTGAGTATGCGGTGAACGTCTATGCGGTAGATACACACTCAAGTTCTCATTATGCTTAGATCTTGAAGTTTGGCAACGTCTGTGCCGAAATGAGTTCAGTGAGTTCTTCCAAGCAAGCAACGACATCGCATGCTGAAATGCCTATGCCCTTTTCGTATACTTAGATCTCGACGTCGGCTTTACAAACATTGCAATGGCTCTGTGGATCGAGCGCATGCTAAACGTGCAATATTTTCCCTTCCCAATGAACCCTCTAAGTATTGTATGCTTAGTGCTATGACTATTAAAAAACCATGAACTGTATTACGTATCTATATCTCTAACTGAATTGCAACCAAATTTAAATCACTATAACTTCCACGCAGACAAGCTCATATGTTGCATGAGCACCGTAACTTCGATTTTGGAAGTTGAAATATATACATCTGTGTGCATATGCAGTTGCTTAATAATAATTATCAACATATATGGGCATTTCCACAGAAAGGTCCACGACAACCAAAAAATTAAAAGTATTTGAAAAAAATGTTTTTTCTTAATTTCATAAGAAATATGTTTAAATGTTAGTAAAATGTTATAGTTAATATTTTATTAGTATTTATTTGGAAACAATTTTTCTCTTAAATTATAATTAACTATTCAAGTATGTTATGAGTGCAGTCTTCTTAGGGAATCATTAATTTAAACGAATGATTTAAAAAAATTAGATGAGATTAAGCAAAAACCGATCAACGGTAAATTTTTGCGTTTCTTTTATGAGCTATTCTTGTGTAACGTTCGCGAACCAAAAACTCAAGCAATTGAGGAATAATAAGCTTCTGCTTCAAAATATACGAAAATAAATGTAAAAAACAGAGAAAGTAGCGCGAAAAAATGAATAATATTAATGCGAAAGAAAAAACTATCTTCGAGCTAACGCCTTCTTCCAAAAATATGTTAACTCAGTAAATTAGTAAAAAAATTTGATGGAGTCAGTTAAAAGAAAAGAGCCATTTAATTTGGTATTGATGTTACTTAGGTAATTATATAAGCTTTCAGTCTGCAGGCAAAAGGGATACTAGTATCATAGATGAAGAAGTTATTTCTAAGCGATTTATGATCATAACAGTTGCAGAAGCCTACGAGACATAGAAATTGATGTACTGGAGAACCTATAATTAATAGCATCTCCTACCAATGTCGGCCAAGCCGTATACAACTATCTAGCAAAATGCCCCATAATATGTGTGTATGCATTTTTTTTGCAAATCGATGTGTTTTGTTAAAGGTTTGTGCTAACATCATTACATAATTTCCCAATAGTCAAGAAAACTTTTTAAAGTCCGTTTGTTGCAGCATTGAAAATGAAAATTGTATTTAAAACTGTTGTTGGAAATGTACAAAGGTGCCATTTGTATATTTAACACAAATTAAAGAAAATGTAATATGAAAACATTGCTGAAAATTTGCAATAGAATAACCCTAACGTGCACTATCGCTCCGTTGTCAGATTTAATAAATAAAATAGAAGTGAAATTCCCAGTTTTCAAACACTTTCTTGTTAAGAGAGCCAGAAGGAGTCACTTTGACAACACTAAGAAAAATTGAAAAGCAGAAACTTGTTTTACAAATAGATTTTTCCGAAAATTGTCCAAAATGAAATGCAGAGTGCTCTACAATCAAGATTCAATTTTTACTTTCAACAAAACTCAGTAATTTGCAATAATTATTTTTCTAACAAAAATATTCGAAGAAATATAAAGTAGTAGTCATTTCAGACGGAAGTAGTTGTCAGTTGTCAGTCATGTATAACCAGAAGTCTACTGAATTTCAAATTTCAATTTAGATGCGATTTTACAAGATGCCCGCTCTTTCTTTGAATGCGCAAAGAAAAATATAGTAGTATATAGTAGTTGTCAGTTGTCAGTCATGTATAACCAGAAGTCTACTGAATTTCAAATTTCAATTTAGATGCGATTTTACAAGATGCCCGCTCTTTCTTTGAATGCGCAAAGAAAAATATATTGGGAATTCAAAATTTTGTATGTCGACAAAGACGAAATCGTTGCAACATCTCCACATTTATCTGAGAAATGAAAGACTACCAAATATTTCCGGCATCCGAAAACTACATTAGATATCATTTAATGAATGAAAGCGAAGTGTTACTAAAACGGCATTTTCTTTTTAAAAATATTGCATCTATATTTACTTTAATTTAATTAAAATAAATGTTCATTAATTATTACCATGTTTTATTAAAATCTTTTACGTTATTAATAAATCGTTTTCTTTAATAACGTTTGCGATTGTTCCAAATTTATTTTTTTCTTTAACCGTCCTGAATATTTTTAAATTATAAATAAATATTGAAAAATACATTCTTGATTGTTTGATATTATTTTTCTTTAAATATTTCACCCAAATTCGCAGACTTTTTCATTTTTCCAGATACTGTCAGGTTTTTCTTAAGTATTCTGAAAACGTGAAATTTGACTTTTTCATTCAAAAATAATACTACTGAAAAAACAATTAAGCCATAAAAGAAAAATTAAAAAAAATATATATGTTCGTTTTTTTTTCTTGTTTTTTTTTCAGTTTAAATGTGTGCGAATGTAAAATTCACGAATCTGGAAATGCCCATATACAATCTAATATATAATAATAATTAACAAATTACAACCATTTAGATTATGTTGAATATTGTTATGTGCTTGTCATATATTAAAAGAGAAATGCCTTCAAACAAGTAATTACGTTAAATAATTATATATTTTAAAAAATGTAACTTCAACTTCTTCTCATTATAGACTCGCCAAATCTGTATTTGAAAAGGATCAGATTAGGAACAATTTAGTAGAAGTCGATAATGAATTTGATCGCTTGCAAATAGTACTTCGAGAAGAGGGAGACAAAAAACGAAAACTTGAGCAGAAACTGGCGCATTATGATAATCTAGAAAAGGAAGTAAAAAAACTTCAGGAGAAACAAGACACCATCAAAAAGTCATTATCATGTGAGTAAAGAAAATAACTTTAGTTAACCATAACCTTCTAAGCTTTTATGATTTTAGCTTTGGATACCTTAAAAGAAGGTTTTCAAAAAAATCTCCTGGCCGATCTTAAGAAAATATTTAAGATTGAATGCGACCTAGTGAAAGTTTTAGAGTCTACAGATAAATTGGTTACAATTAAGAAATTAAATCAAGTAATGGAGAGAGTCCATAATCAGCAACATGAGTCGCAAATAAATTCGCTTAACGAGTCTGAAGAACATTTAAAAAAATCTACTGTAAGTATTCTGTGAGGTTAAAGAACACATGAAACAACTACGTCTTAATTATTTGCATTATTAGGCCATTATCGAGAAATTAGAGAAGTCGCTGCAAATACAAGTTCAAGAAATCGAAGCGAAAACTTTGGAAGTTCGCCGTCTGTGTAATGGCCAGCTCCCCATGAATGACGATTTCTCATTCAAATCCGAATTTGAGGAATTATCAAAATTGAACTTGGAGCAAATTCGAGAAGCCATTGTTGAGTTCCAGGCAAGATTGGAATGCATGAAAGATGTTAACTCAGAGGTAGTTTTGAATTGAAGATTTTGTACTTAATTGGAATTAAATTAGAACTTTTTTATGATTATTCTAGACAATCTCGAATTATCACCAACGTCAACAACAAGTTGAACAGTTAAAAGAGCTGATCGATCGTAAAGCCAATCAAGAGAAAAACATTGAATCTGATATATCCGTTTTATTCAGCAATTGGGAACCAAGACTTACCAATTTAATAGAAACAATAAGTACAAAGTTCGGCGAATTTATGGAGTCCATATCATACATAGGGGAAGTGGTCTTATCAAGAAAAGATAAAGTAAGTCTGTACATTTTACTCTTTAACCTATTAAGGTGTAAATTTATCAAATACTTTAATATCTGGCGATTTACCGTATACCTAAAATCATATGTTTAATCGTTCGCTCCAAGACTTCATAATCAAATATTGTATGCGAAGCTGTATTTCTCACATTTGTTTAACTCTATTATATAATTAACCAGATCTTGTACTTAAGCATTGAACAAACATTGATTAACGTGTTCCATCAATTTTTTTCTCCGTGGTTTTTGTTCTCTTTCAAAATTACAATACATAGCATGATTTTAATTCTTATGGAATTCAAATAATGGTTCAGTACAGGAAGGATGCCAAGTTACAAACTTTGGACAAGTACATACAATCCGGTGGAGAACGTGCCGTAGCCATTGCCATCTATTCATTATCGTTGCAACACGTGACAAATGTACCATTCAGGTAATGTAACGGTATTAATATGCAGAAATTGGGTTAAAAGATATCATAAATATAGAAAGCATCTTCCGTTCTTTGTAGAAATCAAGTCCTTAATTATTGGTGTAGTCGCTTAAAGACAGTCCAAGTCTGCTCATGACAAAACTCCACGTTATTTAAAAACCTGACAACTACAGACAGAACAAGTAGAACACACCGATTGAGAGGCGACAGGAACGAATGCACTCTTATCACCATTTTTCTTCAAACTGAGAAATAGAACAATTTCATTTTCTACCTTTACCCTTACAAAATCCCTTAAGGTCCGAAAGTTTACTTATTTCCAAATTTCGATTCGATCAAAATGCCGTCAGCCCTAAAAGTTGAGTTCAATCTGGATGAAGATGAATTAATTATCAGGTGTTCTGTGCCAAATTAAGGATCCGGTTAACGTTTTATTTATTACAAATGCTCAGACAGATGGACGGCTACCTGAACAAACACACCGCATCTGACGGCGACTGTTCCTTCATGTTCTTTGTTTTCAAGATGCTTTGTGAAATTGTTATAGTAGTCGGATCTTAACCAAATTTGGTCAAGATGTAACAAACAACAGCAAATACAAAAGCGGTGATATATTGCAAAAAACAACAGCCTTTCACAATAATTTTGATTTTCGACCGATTGATCCTATGGCACCTGATATAATCCGTATGGTGTATTGATTTAATCCATTCGATTTAAACACATGTACTGCCCTCAGCAAAATCGCGGAACTGCGATTCGTCAAGATAGCTTTAAAACTAAGTGCCTTTATTAGTCACATTTTATATACGTCAGTATATTTGCTTTAATTTGAGAGGTTATTGTCAAAATTGTATATTATTTTTCAGCCAATAAACAATTGTACTTCAATATATTTTAGGTGCGTCGATGAAATAAATCAAGGTATGGACGCTACAAATGAACGCAACATTTTTGAGTTATTATTAAAAGAAGCTACTAAAGAAGGCTCTGCCCAATATCTATTTGTAACACCAAAGGTAAATAGTTTTAAATATTGTATGTGAACTTATTTCAAGTTTTCTATATTCTCCAGTTGTTGCGGGATTTGAACTACAACAAGCATTTGTGCGTTTCAGTGGTACATAACTCTGGATCTATGAAGCCTAGTGCGAAATTTCCCCTTTATTAGTTTTAAACATTCAATTTTTCATGATACTTATTTTTTACACAAACCGCTTTTAACTGTTAATATTAATAACAAGTAGTGTTAAATTAAAAATTATTTATAAATGGTAAAATAAAATTGATAATGTGATGTCAGAGTGTGAGATTGCTGAAATATCCATCGCTTAAAACGACAAATAATTCAACACATATCAAGCTAGTATTAAACTCAAGTAAACAGAATTTACAATAAACAATTCGCAGGACGGAAACCTCTTCACGATTCGGACATTATTAAAATATTTTTTTTCCCCGCCACTCGAGTCACCATACATTTCTTCCTTCAAAAGTGAGGAAGATATCTCAATGAGTCTCGAGTAGTGGGTCCTTTTTCGATTAAGATGAGCATGAGCATCAAGAGCTACCAAATTTGGTGACACTTTTCCTATAGTGTGAAATGAACTACATTTTTTTAAAGACATCGCCTAATCGTGATGAAAAGTACACATGTTTAGACCAACAGAAAAATGAAAGAACTTTAGTGGGTTTGCGGCGTGTTTGTTCGGCAAGCAAAGATAATTTATTTTATTACAAACACCTCAGAGAAGCAAAACAACGGTACATAATCGTAAATGGGAAGCGTGCTAGCAACAAAGTCCATTGCTTAAATGTTAATTTACTTTTTGATATTCCGATGCAGTCTCAATACCTAGTCCATACATTTAATTATTATTGTTTTTCCAGAAAGGGTATTAAATAATGTTATGATTTTTTAATATTAAAATTAAAGGTACAAATTGCACAAAACTATTTTTTTTTTTTTGTCTATTTGGATTTATTATGAAATCCAATGAATATATATATATATAATTTAAGAGTATGTAAAATTGGAATTGATCTATTTTGTGATGTGTATATTTCGCCAGATAACGCTAACTTGCTTTATATATTTAAATTACTCCGACTTATTATACAGCGTCCATTAAAAATATGCAAAAGTCGATCTTAGGAACTATAAGATACCAAATTGGACTTGAACATGAAACATGGCATGAACGAGGATCAGGGGTGGGTTCCTGTAAACCATAAGCAGATCAATTGTATTTTTTTAATTGAATACCTCCCCCATTACCCGGTACATGCATATGTAATATGTCTTTCAAAAGAGAGTGCACGGAATTATACTGTCACGCGCACTTAACTAAAAGTCTATAACAAATTTCTTTTGCGTGCTATTAGAAGAGTATTTTCATATAATATAGTATAGAATATCACTCTTAATATGAACTGAGGTCTTTACTCCCATTATATTAGGACTTGGTAGGCCAGTAGAACATTTATGATAATGGTCTTTATCAATAACTGCTGATCTAAAAAATCCCAACTATAATGAGGGCACACACTTATTACTGCACACAGCTTAGATGTATTTTTGAATTGCATTTTAATTTAGTTCTGCTTATTTATTGCTGACTGAGAGACTAACGAAGATATTTAAAAATATCATCTTTTATATGTGTCCAGCAATAATTATTTTGTGGCCAATCAAGCGCTAACTAGGGTTGTGCTTCTGTAATTACACGCCATACATTTCCAGTGATAATAAGAGATCAGCAGAGTTTCAAAATTGAGAACAAGGTCGATTGAGAAAAGAAATTTGATATCTGAGTTGATATTGATTTACTTCACTTTGACGCTAGCTTTAAGTATTAAATTGCATTGACTATTGAGTTGGATCGCACTATAGCTGAGATGCATTATATTAACAAGTTTTAAATGCGGCTGCTGGGAATATATATATGGTTAAGCACCACTGCACTTTACATACGCAATACCATCAAGATTATGACATAAATTCAGAATATTAAGTAACATAACGGGCCGAGAAATTAATATTGTAATGACATAATGTTAACGTCTGGCTTATTTGCATTATTCTGCTGGTATTATTAATTTTATATGATTAGATTTGTGAGCAGATCTTTTCATTCTAAATGCCTTGCAGAAGTAGCAAGAAGCAAAATCAGAAAGAAGTTTTACAAGCATATTTGCAATTAATATATATTTTAACTGAGTAACAATACGGGGGAACTTCGGTACAGCGAAATGTTTCGTTTTTACAAAATCTCAACGTCATCGGAATTAAAGTCAGCAAAAGAATAATGGATTATTATATGGAAATATACTTTGATCATTATATTTCATTTTTCGTTAAGAAAACATAAAGAAAAAAAAAAAATAATAAAAAATATAATCATGTCAATTGTCCCAAAATCAGGGATTGAAGAAGCAATTCCACCATGGCTGAAACTAGATTGGAGTCCCGAAATAGAGCAGGGTATTTACAAGGATTGGGGGAAATATTACTCCCGGAGACGCAGGGACAGTGACGCCATGCACTATTATAATAAGGCATTTAACCTTGCGCCAAACGATTTCATGGCTCTCTATTACCGCAGTCAAAGTTTGCGTAAAATTGGTAAGACCCGAGCAGCTTTAGCGGATAGTAAGAAAGCGCAGAGTAAGTGCACATGCGTTTTTAAATATGAATAGTTCTCAAATTATCATTAAATTTAAGGAATTGTGCAGAGCTCACGGCCGGAAAGTTATCCAATTAACTTGGAAATATGCGATGCCCTATACGAATTAAATCAATTTGAAAATGCTAAAGCCGAACTGCATAATAACACGCGTCTATTTTCGAGTAACAAAGCAAAATCGTTCGAAGATCGATTGATCGTGGTACGTTTTATACTATAGCCAATAGACATCTTAGATACTAGTGAATCAAATTATTTGTCAAGGTCGATGGGAATATAAAAGATGCTTGTGGTGAAGGACTTAGCCCTTTTATATTGGAGAACGAAGAACTTATTAACCGTGTAAAGGAAATCCTTCATGCTGAAATGAAATTTGACAAACGGCCACTTTGGAAAATGTTAAAAGAAGAAGGAAAATGCGATATTCTGAGCATTCCTGAAATTGAAGTAAGTTTCACATTACTGTAAACGACTTTTTTAATTGGCTAAGCTTTTTAGGCCAAACAATTGTCTCCTCATGAAATCGCAAGACGGAATCGGGCTTTTGATATATCTAATCAAGTTTACTTGGATAAAACATGGACAGATGTTCTTTTTTTAAAGAATTTAAGAACGTAAGTAAGAGTCGTAGCAATGCTACTATACAGAATATTGTACTGTGTATGTATACTGTGTATACTATTATTAATAATTAAGCTCGCATAAAAACTATATCCTTATTTCAGTAACCCAAATGTGCTTATGGAGCAATGCAAAAACTCAAAACAATACTTGGGCGCATTAACTGTAAAGCAATATGAAGTAGTTAAGAGATTTTTGGTATGTCTATTATTATTTATGGTTTTGTATACCCTTCGCCAATTTAAAATGGATCCAAGTGGATGCAACAGTTTTGTACATGCATATGTAACGTTAGAATATCGTATGATTTTGCACAGGGTATCTCTTTCCGATCGTTGTTTATAATGGAGATGCTACTTGTTTTTTTTTTTTTTATTAATTTTGAATATTCTAGAAAATGATACATGCCCGCTCTCCGATGTACTTCATGCGCTATCAAAAGTATGCAAACAAATCTATGTTAGAAAGGTTCCGGGAGGCCTTTCTCTATCGTGTACAGTACCAGACTCGTCGAAATATGACTTCAGTCTTAAGAACCATTAGACGTCTCCGCACCGAACAAAACTTAACAGTAAGTAAACTCGTTTTTTAATTTTTTATATTTTAACTTCCGTATCAATTTAACTTCTTAATCAATTGCTAGCCGATTTGTGTAGCAAATTTATCATTCAGCTTTCTTCCAAAACTTTATTCTATCCATAATTTCTATTGTATGGGCCTGTATTTAAAAACTTTGAATAATTAAATGCTTTGTGCAAAAGTTTATAATAGGCAAAGTTGGGTAGTTCCTTATACATTTAACCATTATAAAAATGGTTACCGCCCGCAGATTTAGTATATGCCAAATTTTGAATACTTCTTACCTCCCCTTCAAATCGAAAATAAATATTTGCCATATTTGCCAAATATTTTTGAATATTTCACAAATATAACACCTATTCAAAAAAAAAAAAAAAAATAATAATAATAATAATAAATAAATAAATAAATAAATAAAAGTATATTCAAAATAAATGTTGGCTGCCAAAACATAAAAATAAGTTTCTTTGTGTGTAAATAACCGTGAATATCTTTTAGGATTGTACATACATACCCACAACTTATAATAATAATTAAATAACATCGCTTGCTTTATCGATTGGTTTATCTTTTTTTTATTTTTTTTTTCCAGAAACTTTCAAGGTATGTTGAGGAGATTATGGGAGAATACGTGGTCCTGAAAACTTATCGAATAATGCCATGGAAGTTTGAATTCATCAATGAAGTATATAATACATTGGCATTAGCATTGACCGAGCAATATTATATTCCTAAAAACTTTTCTGAATATGATAAGGACGCCATTCTCATTCTGCTGCACCTTGATACTGATAAATTAAAAGATATCCCAGAGTTCGTTTTCGGAGATCGTTCAACACATCAGAATGCACTTTTATTGGAATCTGCCATAACGAAGTCCAGGTTCATAATTCAGATTCTAAATTATAATATAATTCTTTCTATTGCTTATTCATAGGCGACTGATAACGCGCCTTGAAAAACGAATGGTATTCGCCAAATACTCGATTGAAAAATGTTATTTACTTCATAAAATTGCTAGTATTCATCATGAATCGAACCGTTATGACGAATGTTGTTTTAGCGCTCGCAAATCAATTGAAGGTTTGGAAAGAAACAAAATAATAATTGGCGTTAGCTAAAGTTCATTTTTATTAGAGTCTAAAAATTGCAACAGCTTTTTATGGAGCTTTCTCAGTACCATACTCATTGTTAAGTCTAGTGCTGCCCTTCACAAGACTGAACGTGTAAAGGAGGCTTTGAAAAGCGCACTTCAAATTGCTGAGAGCCTCGAGTCTCGACACCTCACTGCATTTGTTGAAGTGTGCATTTCTTGTAATGAGCATAGTATTTGTGCAAAGGGAAGTACCAGCTTACCTGCAAGTAAACGGGGGAGCAATGTCGCATCGTAGCTTGGGTCTTGCTAAAAATGTGTGATTTTTCTTCATTTTGAACTTGATTATAAAAATAAATTTGCAGTGTATAAAATTAATTGTTTATTGAATTTTAAAATAAAAACATATATCTGATCCTTTCGGGGAGGGGATGTAAACAAATTATTTCTTTAGAAACAAATTTTTAGAAATATTTTTTTCCATTTGTTTTAGACAGCCTATATACTCTCTTATGAACAAAAGAAGCACTATTATTGCCGAAAAAAAGAATTAACAAATAAATGAAACTATTCCAAATCCAACTAAAATAAATGAATTTCCCAGTAAACTGTTTTTTTTTTCGACAAAGCCAGTAATGGATATCTGATCACATCGTTAATACAATGTATCCCACCCAGTTGGCTGTCAACTAGAAAATGAATTCTATTCTAAAAATATTTTTTCAAGCACACCAATACATAAGATTGTAAGTGTTGTAAATACGTATTCATTATTTTATTGACAACGACCTGGCAAAAAATTGGTAAATCAATCACTTTAACCATAATTATTTATTTGCTACTTAGAAATATATCATACTTTACAGTTTACAGTTTCTTAATTTACAGTAAGGTACATAGTTCTTACTCTAATTGTATTAAAGGCTACAAGCCGCTTTGGTCTCGTTTTGGTAAAAATTCTACATTTTAATGTTAAGCACTATTCATTCAATTTCTATGTACAAATCGTTCAAGTGTTGATCAGAGTCGGAATAACTGAGGATAGTTGCGTCTGATAAGTGTTCCATGGAATGTGATATGTTGTTCATAGCAGAAGATACGTGGAGTACGTTTGACGTTTGGGCATCTATGAAGAAATCTGCAATGAAACGAATATAAGAGAATAAGTAACTGTACAGTGATGAAATAATATTCGTATTATGTATTGTTGTGAAACAGGGAATAAAAAGTGTAGGTAAACGAAGGAGTAGGAAAGTTTCTCACCTGATTCGATGGAATTCCATTCACCAACAGTATTGTTACTTTGTTGATACGGACTTGAAAGATCCGCAACCTGTGCTTTACAGATTTGCAATTCAGTATCAAGTTCCTGTTTCGCTTTATCATCAAAATCAAAAATTTCAGTTACTTTAACATTGCTGGTCTCGTCTTTTGTGTAATAGTACGCATACAATGAGTCCGTGTGATCACTTTTAAGGGGTCTACTTCCGCTGGGGGAATTAAGAATTGGTAAACACGGTTATTGCCGAGAATTCTAACATCAATTAATTACCATTGATCAACAAGAATTGAAACTTGGGGAGCATACAAATGATTGGATTGAAAAAGACCAGTTGTATCAAAATGTGGCTGATCGTAGAGCTATTTGGAAAACAATGTGATATCAATTATTTTTGGCTGTTGGATTCTAAGACTTGATATCACTTACTGCGAACTTGTCAAACAAACGAAGTTGCATAGTATTGTTAAGCTGAATAATTAACTCTTCGATTAGTTGACGCATTTGTTTCGTCACTTTTGGGGTCAGCTTGGTAATCCTGCATGATAAATACAAATACAAAAATTAATGAGTTTCAATTTAGATTTAACAACGGTCAAATTTACTTTGTTATTGTGGCTAGAAAGAATTCCATCGGTACGGTCGCTGGCAGTGAGAGCAATTTAATGCCGCGATGCTTGAAAATCCAATTGGCTAAGCCCTTGTTAGCTTGCTCTATGCAGTCTTGTATTACATTCAACACAGTCTCTGGTAAATGGGAACTTAATGCGTCCTGTAAAAATAATTAAATGAATTCATTTAATGGGTTAAGAGTAAACTTTAAAGTACGTACATTTCTATGTTGTTTACATTCTCGACCCTCGGCATCAAATTTATCGCTGCTTTCAACTGTCTCGGAGACAACGAAAGTGGACTGGACAGCTATGCAGCGTCTGCAATTGATTAGATTGTTCCGATGCAGAAATTGTAATGCATCATCAAATCCTTGCTGACAGAACTTCGAAAGAAACTCTGGGCGTGGCGGAAACAGAATGCGAACAAAACGATTGACGTTCTGACGTGATATTTCGATACTTGTATTGGCCCAGTTTAAATGAAATAGCTGTGAGCTCTGGTCGCGTGGACAAATATCACTCTCGCCGCAAAAGGGACTAACGGTAATCGTATTCTCATCCAATATTGGCAAGTTGTCGGAGAATGCACCATCCATGTAACGTACCCCTCGGAATCGAGGAGGTAAAATTCCTGAAAATCCAGGTATGAAGCAAGCACACAGTAGTGCTTGCAACACTTCTTCACGCGACTCAAACTCAGAGATAATAACGTTTTTTCCATCGTAAACACGAGTCAACGAAATGTGCAAACGTCCATTAACTCTCTTGTGGGTATCTTCAGGTAGATGTTTCTGTAGACCTTCAAGCAACGAAGTCTGTATATTAAAAGACGGACTGAATGGGCCAAGCGAGTAACGGCGTGCTTCGTTTACCACTCGGAAGAAATCAGAAGTCATGTTTCCTTTAACGAGATTCGAGTAAAATTAAAAATTAAAATTAAATTAAATTAACTGTCTTACAGAGAACTGCTTTTATAGAGAGTACGAGTATTTTAAATATGTGATCTTGAACTTGAGTATATATATTAATGGTATTCACAGTAACTTTCTAAAATGCAAATTGATTAAGCCGGCTCAAGGTCCAAATCCGGCTAAATCAATTTGTAATTAACAACCAAGGGTCGCCAAAACATTCTCAATTTCTAAAATGATTATTTTACGGTGTGAACTTATCTGGCGCAGGATACCTCAATATACCCAGTACCAATCTTTGCCCAATTTCATGGACGCATTCTATAAGGAAAACAAACTGCGAAGTTAAGCTTTGTTCAAAAATATGTAACAGAAGGAAACATTTATCGCTCTATAAAGTATATGTATATTTTTTTCCGAGCGAGTGCATCTATAGATCATATTATTACGTCTATATGCAAAGGTCTAAAAGTTTGTATATCAACCCTGACAATTTCATCATCAGGATTTATCAAATTATTCAGTAAACCCGTTTGCTTGTGTGTTAGGGTATCTTAAGGGGGCGAACAGGGTATCTTGTAGTCCAGTACTCTAGTTCTAGCTTGTGTATATTGAGCTGTTTACCCATCTACACAACTGGAAATGACGCATGCACCTTGTGTTGATGAATTATAGTATATCACTTTGGCCCCCATCGAGCACGTTACTGATAAGACACTATAAAAACACATGCCGTACCCGTGCATACATACATACATATAAGCACTTATAAGTTTAATAGTTGTTTTCTTTTAGCACAACGCGTTATAATTCAGTGTACGACAGCAGCTGCTTTTTGGAGTCGCCAGCTGATAGTAGAAGTTCTCTGTGCCACTGAAAAAATACGTATAGTTAGTATTGTATTCTATCTAAAAATGTTATGCCTGATGACGTAAAGTTCGAATCAGGCCACCACTTTTATAGCTTTATAACTTAGTCTATATAGTTGAATATTGTTCCGATTTTGCATCTGTGCCCAGGCAATTACAACTGTCACATAGCCGTGAGTTCCAAAGCAATTGCATAAAACTATTTGTATATATTATATATATAATGATTAAATGATCTGTCAACATTGTGGGCAAGTTTTAGCTGCAGAAGGTAAACCTATTCACAAAATTATACTATCCAAAATACATTTTTAAGGAGACTGGTTATAAAAAATTTCACGAAGTACATATACCTGGACAGAGGGTATACTTCAGTTACGTGAGATTGATTGAGTTTTTTGTTTCCGAACACTAAAAGAACTGTTGCGAAAATACACCAGCCTTATCGGCTTTATCAAGGTCACACCCCGCGAACGCGTAAGAATTAAACATATACATAAAGTTGCCCCGCTCATATGTGCAATGAACCGGAAATATTAACACATCCGTTCGTGAAGTCTGTTTCCAATTTCCTTGCAGAAGGTGAGGTTCCTACAAAATATTACAAATTTACACAGAAATACACAATTAAATGGCCTATACTAACATCTCTGCTCTACTAAGTTGATTTTGCCACCAGACTCTTCGTTGAAAATCTACTTTCAGAATCACACACAATTTTACTTTAACAAAGAAAAAGATTTACAGTGCTTGAACTTTGCCACCCTAATACTACTCCATAATATGATAAATGCGCCGTAGTCGTGTGCTTGAGAACTCTAAACACACCTATTCGTAATTTGTACATATGTATTTAATGGCGATGTTATAAGAAAAAATGTACTTTGTAACCACTTTATAGGTCAGTCACACCATTGTTTTAGCTGAATTTAGTATTTAATGTGCCATATGCACCGTTAAAAAATGCGAGTAAAACTATTTTAATTACTTATACGATTAATATAGTTAAAGTTAGTTAGTTTAAATCAAAAAATAATTAATTAATAATTCCGCATGTCAAGTGTGTATTAAAACAAATATAAATACATGCACATTCGTGGATACATATGTATATTCGTATGTGTAAAAAGACCTTATAGTCACTTGTCACAATGAAATGGGGTGATAGGATGATAGGCTGATAAGCTGACAGAGCAAAACACAGCTGCGAATTTATTGTAAATACACACACACACACACAAACACATATATATATTTATATATATTTGTATATTGAGACTGATATTTTTTATTATTCCTAGTCAATTAGGAAACTCATTCATTTCGTAGAGTTGTTCAACAATTGACGTCAATTGGAAATGACTATATTGAATATATGTACAAAATCTCATATATTTTTATGTATGTACATACTTCTGAATATGTGTTATTGTACACAGTAAGCAAGGTATAGGTAAGAAGAGTACATAAGTATGCAATCGACTCTAAATACTTTTAGTACGTTCCTATCAAGTTCACACATAACTTTAGACTTATATATATTTATATTTAACAATATATATTTCACATGTTATATGTGCATATGCTTATATATGCATGACATGTAAGACGTTAAATCAAAATTACAACTTTTTGCTCGGGACCATCGTCAAATGGCAAGTAAAATGAAATGGTTCATTAAACTGGCTTGTCCATCGAACTTTCTACATCGAGACATAAAACAGGTGGAACCAGGTAGTTGCATATATACATAGTTGTATTTATATGTGTGTGTGCATGCGTCGAAATGGGTCAGCAACAAATTTTAATGAATAAGTCGAAGCATATTTATATTCATTATATCATTAAAAAACATACTACCAACATGCAGTTTGACTCTTAACAATGGCTAACTCACTTCTAAATTAATGTAACATATTGCGAGAAAACATAATAAAAGCGAGCCCCCCAGATAAACTGGTCCGACCTTCACATATTTCCACTTTGAATTAAACACATACGCATGTAATGAAATGTGTGCTTGTAAATCTATTTTGGTGTTTATTACATACATACATACATATCTTCGAAAACACACATGCACACTTTTGTATTGCGTTTGTTTTTGTTTTCATTTGCGTAGTATTTTTCGAGCCACAAGTTTACGCAGCGACGAGCCCCCAAAAATGGGTGTGAACACACAGCTGACAACACATTTGTATGTAGACATTGTTATATGTGCTTATGAATTTCATTAACAGGGCATTCTAAGCTATTTTAATATTATAATGAATAGAATATGGTGATTTAGAATTCAAATTAAAACACAGACCAGATCATGGTGACGAAAACTAGAATGATCAAGTATGTTCCATCATAGAAATCTACGTGTTTGTGTAAGTACACATATATTAAACATTATAACAGAAAAAAGACATATTGCGAATAATGAAAGGAATTTAAATATATTCTTTTACACAATAAAATGTTATATATGTATTCTTACCTAAAGGCAAATCACAAAGCAAGCAGCAAGCTGCCAAAGAACCAGCGGAAGCGCCTCCGATTTTTTCCAGAAGTAAATGCGGTGCATATTTTTTAAAGGACACAGCAACGCCGACGTGATAAATGCCAAGAAAACCGCAGCCGGCGAAAGACAAATTCATTTTTATTTACTTTCCACTATTCTATAACTTTATAGAATTTCTAAAGTTTCTAGATATTTTTTATTTAAAATATTTTTAGAGTTTTACACGAATTATTTCGTATATTTCGAAAAACAATTTTTAGCCAATTGTAATTTTATATCACTTTTTACTCAGTTTATTATTTATTGTAATATTTAACCGTTTGATTGTTTATATTCGGAAAGAACACGAACCGTTACTTGCAACTGCTTTAATAACAATGAATGAAGACATCGGTTGCCCCCGACAATGTCTTTTGTTAGTATCGATACTTTTCGTCGTACATCGTAGGATTTTGGTATTAATTAGGCAATTATTTATTTGTTATATTGTTTTAAATATCAAGACTAATAATTTTATATTAGGCAAGTTTTTCAAAACCCAATTCCAAATATTTTGTATAACATTTAATAAAATTACGCCTGGTTTTTAATTATTTTTATATTAGTTGTTAGTTATTAATGATATTTTATTAAATATTATATCATTCTTGTCGCTTAATTGAAAATAGATTCTTTTTTCTTTCTTTTGCTCATATTGTAAAGATCTCTAAAATTGAAAATAAAAGTAAGAACCGAAAACATATTGAATGAAATCCTAAAAATATTATTATTTAAAAGCCAAACGAAATGAAATAAAATTTTTAAGACTTGTGGTCTTTTTACAGACCAGAAATATATTTTGTTCTTAATGGGAAGCTGACGAACTCAACAAAAACAAGACAAAAATAGAATATCGCTTATTTCGATAAAAAAAGACTGTAAAATATAAATGTTAAGTCCTTGTTGTAAAAATACTTTTATCGAGTATTTTACATTCAAATCAATTTATCGATAGTTACGGCAAATTGAGTTGAAGCGAAAATAGGTAGCGGTGTGGCGAAGCTGAGCAGTTTGTGCTGCGCTTGCAAAAAATTATATGTATAACTACATATATATTTTCACGAAAAAATGGAATTGTCAATACAATTAAAAGAGAGCGGATGGTAAGTGAATCCATCAGTTCTGTAATTACATATAATATTAAATAAATTGTTAGGCATCTTACGGAAGAGGGAATAAAGACATTAACCACCGCCATCGATGGCAACATCGACCCACGCAAAATTATTGATGAAGCTTTAAACGTAAGTAGCAGACAGTACTTTGACGATTTATCGTTATTTACTTAAATTACAGCGAGACTTACGCGATATTGGGGGCGGTGCATTAGCGTCAAAACGAGAGGATACAACTGGTATGCTTGTTGGCCGCATTGTACTTCAGGTGCAAAGAGTGCGAAACATTGCTGCACCAAAGAGCAATGAGGAGTCAAAGGCTGCGCCACGCCTATTGCAACTGGATTTGACTGATGGCCAGGCATCGTTACAGGCGCTAGAGCTGGAACCGGTGCCAGCTCTAAATCTGAATGTCGCGCCTGGCACGAAAATTTACTTTAAAGCCGAAAAACTTCAGATGATGCATGGGTTTCTTCTTCTGCGTCAAAATGATTTGCAGATTCTAGGCGGTCGCGTTGAAGCACTTTATGAAAAATGGGATTTTGCCAGAACTATGCTGAAATACGCACGCAGTGGAAGGCCATTAACTGGTTCGTCTGCACCACCACCGTGGGTCGCTTTCGGCAAGAGTATCGATAATACTGCTGACCGAAACTTCAAGAGTCTCGTTCCGGTAGCTGATAAAGACAAACCCGCAAAGGAGAATGATGAATTCAACATTATGCGAAGTGAAGCTATTGCCGTAGCTAGCAAAGCAGCAGTTAAGAAAGTTTTCGGTGGTGGGGGTCAGAATATTGTAGACCATAACATTAAAAAAATACTGGATAAGGGCTACAGCAAAGATGAAGCAAAGATTGCACTGCAGGCAACTCGCAACAACTTAGAACGCGCTCTCTTCAATCTCAAACGGCGCAGAGATGCCGCTGGAGGTATTGCCGAACCTCAGGTGCGTAGCGGACGAGGAGAAAGGCCGACTAGAGAAGGAAAACGTGGCGCAAGTCTTAAAGATGAAGCAGAAGCCGCTAAACCTGCTGCGAATGCCACGCTTTTTGATTTCCTTACTACTAAATTACCCCCAACGAAAACAACAGTTGCTGACGTTCCCGCAGATTTATTAAAAACGTCACAATCAAGTGCCGGCAAACCTGTAATTAAACAATATGAAAATGATTGCAAAGTGCCACCAACTTTACACGTATCGGAGAACAAATTTCAAGCTATAGGTGAACGCACGCGATTTGAGAACAATGTGTCTAGCAGCTTTGCAGCTAACCGTGGCGGGCCTCCTAGTCGGATGTCACGTGGCGGAGGTCGTAATCGCCCTTCTCGTGGGGGCAGTAATATCCACAACGAGCGAAGTGGAGCTGGGAGTGGCGGAAACATCCGCAAGCACGAAATCAACTCGCGAGCATCAGAGCCAACACATGGCAAAAGCGCAACCCGAAATGGCCAGGAAAATCTTTCAGCTAGTAAAAATATCTCCGAGGGGAAATATGAGCAAGAGAATTCTGTTACTAAAGACCAAGGCAATCGTCGCAACAACGAACGCCAAAATCATCGTAATGGTAATTCCCGAGCCGAAAATGGGAATTCCAATAATAGACGTCGCCAACAAGGAAATGGATCAGGCGGTGGCGGTGCTGTTGTCCCCGTTGCCAGACTTACAAATGCTCATAATAATAATAATGATGAAGCCAATACTCGCTTAAACAAAGTTATCGAAGAAACTGCAAATTTGAAGCTGAGCTCTTCCAAACGTGAGCCAAGACGTGGTGGTAAGCAAGGTGGTGGACCTTCCAGTCGCCAGCAATTTGAATCCCAAGGGGCTGTAGTACAATTAGAGAAGAAATCAGCAGAAAGGCCCCTTCCACCACAGCGACAACAATCAATAGATAACGCACGACAACAGTCGAATGCCAGCTACAGTCAATTGCCAAACGGGTATACATATGATCCCAGTAAAATCATGGGTTTTCAAAGTAAAGAAACAAATGAATTTGCTATGAGTTTATTGAAGAGTCAGGGCTTGACAATTGCACCGTCCAATCATACACCTGCACAATCTCCACCGATTAACAAGCAAAGAAACAATTCGATTCCTCCCCAAACGGGACCAGCTTCCTTTGTGCTGCCGAGTCCCCAGCCAACTGTAATACCATCGGCGCCTCAACACTTTGGCCAGGATGCTTGGATGTGGAAACCTGGTGATCTGTGTATGGCCAAATATTGGGATGATGGACGGGTAAGTATTTTATTTTCATAACTATGATGCGAATAACTATAGTGCGTCTCTGTGTTCATAGTACTATGAAGCCGAAATAACAGCAGTGTCTGATAATACTTGTGTTGTGTTCTTCCTGGGATATGGAAATCATGAAGAAGTACTGAAATCTGACATCTTGCCTATAACCGACTCACAAAATAGACCATTAACCAACATGCCCCAACCACAGCATCAAAAGCCGCGTTACCGAGGTGATCGTCCGGGTCAGCAACAACAAGTGTATGTACCACCACACAAAAGGGAATATTAAATAGCTTGAATGTACATACACTTATGCCTATTGGGATTAAATTAAATGTATCTAATAAATAATTAGAATTTTTACGTTTACTTTTGTCTGAGCATTGCAGACTTATATCTACGAACACACAACGCACAACTTTAATCTGGGAAACAAAAATGAAATTTTCCTTTTAAATATATCAGCTTTTTGTAAAGGGCAACAGTTGGCAAAAAAATGATTGAAACAATCAACCCAATGTGTGCTTTTCTCTATTAAATACTTCCCAAAAGTGTTTCTACTGGGCAACGTAAGCAGAACAGCTTTTCCCCATAATCAATCATTAATGAAAAAAAAAATTAATTGAAATCATTGTTTTTTTTAATTTCATTTTAAATTTCAAACAAAACAATTTTTTTAAAATAATATATAAGGGTGTTCTTCAACAGACCCTGTAGCTCGAAGAAATTATCTTTCAACAAATGTAATCGGAGTTGGCAGTTTCTCCAGGAACTGGAGGCACTGGGAGTCAACTCAATTTTTGCACTAAGGCGGATTCGTCCACAGTAGGAACTAGCTATAACTACTTTACCGATAGCATATAATCGATAGTTAATTGAATCGCTAAGTAGTAATTTTATGCTCACAAAGTCAAGGCTGAAATACCGAAAACGAAACCTTGGTCACACTGTCAAACACACGTGTTTATGAACTGAGTTAAGCATTGTTCGTGTGGAATTTGTGAAATTTTTATTAAAATATTTATATTTGCCAATTTATAAAATGGTTAAAGTAAAACTAGAGTACGCAGATGAAGCCGACACTTCCATTAAAGTCAGTGAAAACGTGACTGTTAAAGATGAAGAGACGTATGATGACAAATTGTTGTTTATTAACGCTATAGCCAAGCCAATGGCGGGTAAGAAATTGGCTAAAAAGTGCTATAAATTGGTGAAAAAGGCTATGAAACACAAGACCTATTTGAGGAATGGACTAAAAGATGTTCAAACTCGTTTACGCAAGGGTGAAACAGGGTAAGCATTTTCGTCTCGTGACTTTCATTGTAATTTAATATTTTCATTCCATACGCAGCATTTGCATTTTTGCCGGGGATGTGACACCCGTAGACATTATGTGTCATCTGCCTGCTGTTTGCGAGGAAAAGGGTATTCCCTACACCTACACTCCAAGTCGTGCTGACCTTGGCGCTGCAATGGGCGTCAAGCGGGGCACAGTTGCCTTACTTGTTCGTCAAAATGAGGAATACAAAGATCTGTATGACGAAGTCAGGGAAGAATTGTCAAAACTCAATGTTCCAGTTTGAGCTTCTAATATAGTTTACATTTCTAATTAAGAATTTTGTTAGTTAAGTTACAGTTTTTGAATAACATCTACATAAACACATGTTAATGCATTCTACTGTGTAAATGAATAAATATTATATTTGTATAATATAAGTATATTGGCTTATCATTGTGAGGTTTTAAAACTCTGTACTTGTTTTAGCTGGCTTCATTAGGTATGTATATAAAATATCAATTGGTCACAATAAAAACGAAATTAAATTAAATTTTGTATATGCATAGGTATATTCATATATAATATGTAGTTCACTGTTCCCAAGATTGCTAGTTTTATTTAGCCATCTTGGGAACAGTGCAATATTTTCATAAAATCTGAAGTTCTTTCATGACTTATTAGATGATTGGAGTCATATATTATAATGTTGACCAGATGTACATTTGTATATAGATCAAAAACAGGAGTTTCAATGCAGTAGAAAAGGATTTGCTAAAAATTCGAAGTTTTACTTTACCTCATACAATCTATACGCGTTTCAACCTGAAGTGATAGAACATTATTCCATTAATTTTCCTTCCACGAAGGCAGCATTCACTTATTGTTCATATATTCAAAGAAATATAAGCGTTGATTGTCAGCAGAATTTGCTTCATGTGCGGACTCCGAAGCATTTTCAAAATAAATCTACTTATTGGTTTTTGCTGTCCCTTGGGGATCTTTTTTTTAATTTTTATACGGATTTTTATAAATTGGATTACACAGTTTTTATTATGTGTAGTTTGGATGCGTTTCGTGTTTCAAATCAGTAATCAAAGGTATTTGTGCTTAATTAAATGTGTTAAGATAAACAGACATATAACTATAATTTATATTTGTTATTTGTATTTAATGTTAAATATAATTATTTTCTAGTGTTGTTTTTATGTTTATGTAAAAGATGATTAGATTATACAATTAATTACATTCAAATATTATATGTTTATTTGCATTCAAGTAGCAAACCAAATTTATATTGAGAATGAATGAACCAGATGAGAATACTGAGATACTTGCTCTAGTTAATCATGTCCATGCTTATAATATATATACTATATCAGATAGAAAGATCCAGAGGAGGCAGCCATATCCATTATACTTAGCCAGTTCATATTTCCAATAAGCGGGATTATCGCGAGGAGCATTTCTATGCTATGCAGACCAAATGCATACACAGACGGCATACATAATGTACAATTAAAAAGCATTATTTGGATTTGTACGATATAAATACGTAAATAAATTAAAGATCTGAATAAGGACAATTTATAATGTATTTGAGTACATGATATATAATATTTCAGTTACTAATTTTTTGAATGGTCAACCGCTGTACAAAACTCAAGGTAAGGTACAATATATATGTATGTATTTATAACTCAAGCGCACTTAGGCCAAACTGAACTTTTCGTAGCATTTAATCTACGACCAATAGAATGAATATTAAATACAAACTTTGTTGAATTATCTTAAAACTAGCTAATTGATTTTTTTTCGTTTTTTTTTTCATTTTTTTTTATAAGTTATTTTAGTTTCAAGGGCCTAATTAATAAGGGTTGGATGCTCAGAGCGACCCTGCTACATGCGGCATGACAGCGCCTGGGGCGTGCGTGGGGCGGAACGGCCTGCTGCAGCTTTTGTAACTACTAAACGTATGCATATAATATATAATAATTAAGACTACATATTTAAATTAATTGCAATTAAAAAAAGCAAAGGGGGAGAGCTAAAGTTAACAAGCAATTCATATTGTGTTTTTGGGTTTTTCTAATTTTGCAATTTTTTTGTTTATAATTTTTTTTTGTTTTTTTTTTTTTATTAAGACCATAGAGCCTTTATTTTAAGACTGTGATTCCACATGCAGCAGGAGGGAGATTTCGCCGACGCATACAACGCCGTTTGGCCACATACACGCTGGCCACTCATTGAAAGTAGTTGTAGAAGCCTGTAGTTGCTTGTCCCAATTCGCGAATGGCTGCAAATGGATCTTTTTCTAACATATCATTGGTTGGTTGAGAAGATTTCGAGGCATGCTGAGGCCGCGTCGGATTCATTGTGGGTTGCTGTTGGTGCGTTGTCGCTGCCTGCGGTCCCTGGCTGAGCACGGCTGCATATGTAGTAGCCGAAGACTGCTGATGGTTGACCGTGTCATTTGCGGATTGAACAGTTTGTGGTGGCACCGCAAACAAATCCAGTTCATGCCCACTTTTTAATGTGTTGTAGTTGTTGTAGAGTAGGCCATGACCATGGTCGGACTTATTTGAATGGTCGGCAACCACATTGTTGGCTTGAAATAAAGCCTCAATAAGGTTGGTGCCTGTGTCCAACCCGGCAAAAAGACCAGGCATATTGTTGTAGTTATTACTCCCGTTGCCGGTCATTGCTTGTCGACGATAAAGAGGCACTGAACTTCCATTATTATGAAGCCCGTTACTGCTGTGGCTGCTATTGTTGTGGTTATTGAAGTTAGTGTACTTCTCGTTGACTAAGGCGTTACCGACTAGGAAAGCAAAAAGATATTTTGATACGACTGATCACTTTGTGTTCATTAAGAACTCACCATTGTTCATAAAGTTGGGAACACTAGCGGTGTTACTGTTGGTAGTCGAATGAACTACTGTTCCTGGTGTCGGTCCAGCCATGTGGTTCGCATACAGGTTCTGTGGTTGCGGCGGCCCCTGACTGGGACCATGTTTTGCCAAAGGTATGGGTGTTTGTTGTGCCTGCTGGCCTTGCATCATGGCAAAGAGTCGGCTCTGTTGTTGTTGTTGCTGCTGCTGTTGTTGTTGTTGGTGGTGTTGTTGTTGCTGCTGCTGCTGCTGCTGTTGCTGCTGATGTTGTAATTCACCGCCATTCATCATTCCATTAGACAGCGGCATACCTCCAGTACCCGGTGTTGCTGCCGATACTCCAACCATTCCAAGCACGTCACGTAGAATGGGCTGGGCAATATCATTGGCACCATTCATGATCGAATTAAACACAAGATCAATTTGCTGGTTAAAGTTGTCTAAGGGAGGCGATGATTCCACTGGCTGTTGGTTCTGAGACTGTGCCGGATTTGAGTACATCATCGGATATTGAGGCCTTTGAGGCTGCGGCCCCATGACAGCATGTGGATTAGACAACATTTGTGGGCCTGGTGCCGTTGGTGGCTGTGGCTTGGGTCCCTGTGGGTGCTGCTGCTGTTGGTGACCCTGCTGCTGTAGCGTCGTTATAACCTGTCGGAGCATATCACCGAACTTATTGGCTGCCTCTTGACCAACAGATTCGAGCAATTTAAGGTACCACTTATATTGCTCTTCCTTCGAGTTGAATGCCATCTCATAGATGCTTACATTTGGGGGCAGCAGTTCATGCGCAGCTGGAAAGCGCAGAGCACTGGGAGACGGCTGCTTTCCGGCCGTATACATGTATGGCGCGGGTGGTGGCTGCTGTGGCGGTGCCGTCGCTTTATCGTAGTTATTGTAACCAACCCCTGCTCCATTATGACGTAGGTATGGTGGTGGTCCATTCTCCATTGGACTCATTGGGCCATTAGGCACGCTGCTTCCACGCTGAATAGGCATAGGAGGCTGACCATATAGATGATGTTGTGGTGGCGGGGGCTGTTGCGGAGGAGGTGCCTGGCCGTGGTTGTAGAGCGTCTTCTTAGCTAGGTAGCCCAATTCACTGGGATTCCGTAGCAGCTGTGCGGCACTCGTTGCATTTGCTGCAGCTGGCGGCACACTGCCTCCTCGAAGAGTCTGATAAAAAAATTGAATTTCATTAAATTGAATGGATGTTCGGTACTAGATACGCCTAGCGTTATACTATAGTTCCATATATTTGTTAAGTGGCTACTGTGAATCTGGAAATGTAGTGCCAAATTCAGGTTTATTTACTTCAAGTTGATTTAAAAACTGGAAAGTAAAGGCACTTTTCGACACACCCAACTTCAAATACCCTGCAATTTCGACCGATCGTTTCTAGAACCAACCAAATCAACCAAATTTAGTCACTATTATTGGAAGTTGATATTCGACTCAAATACTTCAAAAGTGTAAAGCCACCGGAAATAAAGTTCTCAAAGGCAAATAACTATTGTCCCCTATTGTCAAGTTTTTGGGAGACACATGTAATACCTCGGTGGCTGTTTAGCTCAACTAAATGCATTTGGCAGTTACTTGTTTTGATTGAAGGTCAACTACTTAAAGTTACACTCACATTAGTAAGTCACAACTTCTTATTATAATTATACTTACTGGTGGTGGAATTGGTCCTGGTCCACGGCCGGGAGCACCTGACTGTTGTTGTGGCGGTTGTTTGTTTGGCGGCAAGGCGCTCCAAGGATTTGTCTGTGGCGGTGGACCCCAGAGACTGGCATTAGGATTCTGCTGCTGCTGAGCTTGTTGTGGAGCTACGGGAGGGCGCCAATGTTGCATAGCCGCATACTGACCGTAAGGTGGCGGTGGTGGTCCTCCTCCGGGCTGAGGCTGACGCAGATGTGGTGGTCCTGGCGGTGGTCCAGTTGGCGGGGGGCCACGCATTCCCATATGACCCCGCAGATGAGGACCGGGTCCCGGCCCTGGTCCTGGGGACGGTCCGTTAGGAGTTTTACCACCGGCTGCAACTGCTGCCATCATTGCCGCCATGTGGGTGGAGTACATATGTGACAGTTGCTGATTGGCAGCCATTGCAGCAGCCATCTGATTCATCTGGTGCGCTGCAGCCGCCCCGGGACCAATGGCTGCTGAAGCCGCATAGTGATTTGGCTGACTTCCAGGAGGCACATGAGCTGGTGCATTTAGGTATAGGGCAGCCTGCTCACGCAAGTAAGCCTCTGGTTGCAGAGCGCGTGGAACAAACTCTGGCGCAAGTGGATTGAGTACATAGCCACGCTTCATCTCGACGCCATCCAGTTGGGATCGCAAGTTTGACCAAGTTAATCCGAAGAGCGACTTGTGCTCATCACATATTTCAATGAAACGCTCCCAAACCTTACGGCAGCGTCCTATAGAGCAGAGGGCAACCGGATCCCCAACGACAGCCACTAGAGATTGTGCACGTGTTATCGCAGTATTAAGTAGCTTGGAATTACTTAAGAAACCATAGTCGGTGTCTGCATCCCCAATGTTAGCTGTTGCCACGGTGCCACCTCCAGCGCCCTGTCCGCTACTCTGGGGTAAGCACGTACGTCTTGTGCGCACTGTAGACAGGAATACCGCTCGAAACTGCTTTCCCTGCACGTTCAGCACACGCTCAACTGAGATGCCTCCCATGCGGCGCTTACGAAGTTCGGAACGAATACGAAACACCTGATCTGCATAGGGCGTCATAATGCCGATGCTGGTGTCGTTTAGCTTGCCCCAGGCACTGGGCCATCGTTTTCGCAACTCCGAAACACGCTCTACTACTTCATAAACCTCAGCGTTATTGTAGAACGCCGTCGAGTTTTTGTCCTGAACATCCTCGCCACGCGTCGTAAAAAACGTAAGGGGGTAGAAACGTTCGTGGCGCGGCTGCTTGCCAGACGCAACAAGCTTCTGTTCGTAGAAGAGCTCTGAGGTGAATCGTATGATGGCTTCGTGAGCACGGTAGTTTTCGCATAACAGAATTTTACAGGGAAAATTTGATGGATAGTGGTCATATAAACGCTCCAGCAGCGAAATATGCAGCTTACGCTCCTTGGCAAAGGCGGAAAACAGTTCGGGACTCATCTGCATATGGTCACCAGCCAATACAATGCGTGTGGAATCGTTGGCCAGAGCTAGTGGCATAATCGCCTCGCATTCCATTGCCTGCGCTGCCTCATCCAAGAATATGTGTGTGAACAGGCCTTTAGGCAGACCCAGAGTGGCGAGCTCCATGCTTATGCTCAGGGTTACAACTATGATGCGATGACGCATAATGTCTACAATGCTGGGCCGACGAAAGTTGCCTGCTCCATCGGTGATACAATATCTTTGCACCACACTATTGACGGTGGCAGACCAGCGTTTGTGGTAGTAGACACGCAGCGGCGTTGCTTCCTCGAGGCCCTCCTCGACCCATGGATGCAGGTACTCTTTAATGTAGAGATCTGCCGCTGAATTGGAATGCGTGCAGATGAGTATCTTGGCTTCTGGCTGTGCCAAAAGCTGTTTTATTGCTTGCGCCAGCGTGTACGTTTTGCCCGTGCCAAATGGACCGATTAGTAAGATAGGTGGCAACTTAATATTCAGAGCAGTAGTGATGGCGTTGACTGCCTCGCGCTGCTTTGCGTTTAATTTAGGCTCGCAGGCATCAGCCCATTGTTTCTTGGGTGTCCATGGTATAGATGGCTCTAGTTCGGTGGCCGGAAATATCAATCGGAAATCGGTTATCTTGTCTACGGCATTGTGCCATTCGCAGTAGGGCATTCGATTCAATTGGAATTGTATATCAACGTCCAGATCAGTGTCGGCCTGGAGGCCCATTGCTTCCACACATTTAGATGACAGCTTAAGATAAATAACATTTTTGCCCTTATCCTCAATAAGGGCCTCGTACACAGCGCGCTGTTCAGATTTATCTGTTTTTTCCAACTTATCTGTTTTACTTGAAGTTTCCTCCGGTGCTGAAATGTACACGCTGCTGCAGTTCGAAAGAATTAGCCGACCAGGTGACGTATCTTCCGAAATGTCCTTTCCTAAGCGCATCAATGCAAACAGCTCACCAGCCAGGGAGTACTTGGCCGTACTAGTTGCCATCCCTGCCGGTGTTAATATATAGTTAGACGCAACTGTCAGCTTAGTGCGCACATTATATCGCGCGATTTGCTCGTATCGAGCAATCTCCTCGACGTAAAGCAGTTCGTGTATGCGTGAACGGTAGTTGTTTTGCGTCAGTCGTTTCTCCACAATAGTGGACTGTGTTAGAGTGAATGTGGCCGCACGAGGACACGGATAACGCTCTAAGAGCTCGCGTTCGTGCTGCAAGTCACTGAGATAGGCTTCTGTCTTCAAGTGCGTCCCGATTGTGGTTTCAAAACGTGTCAATTGCGTGTTGGAGACGTCCCAACGTGTTGCCGAGCTGTTAATAATATCGCGCTTGATTTCCTCAATCTTTTCCGCATCGCTGACGGGTAGTACATCAACGCAAAGATGGCGCACTAGCAGAGGCTCTTGGCCGATGTCAAAACAAATTGATTGCCGGAACGTTCCGTAAATTTCGGTATGAAATTCAACAGTGATCACGTGGGAGAGAACATTCTTTACTGATGCCGCGGAACCTTGCTCTTCATCGGAGCCTTCAGACAAAGTAACAACGCTGCCAGCGACCCACTCTTGATCAGACTTTAGTTCTACATTGGCCTCCGCCTCTGATGACGTTGATGCACTCGCTAGCTTAATAGATTTGATCGCAAAATGATTGCGATGAGCGTCCTGTAGGAGCGCAACTGCTTTAAGAGGTCGCAATGTTTCTAGCTGAAATAGCCACTCGCGCTTAGAAGTCTTAGAGCTGATACTAGTAACCAATTGCTGTTCACAATTAGCTTCTACATCAGCCACTCTCTCACACATGACACGTTCCGGAGCAGTTGCCTGAATCCATCGCTCCAGTACCTGCTCCGTGTACGACTTGCCATACAATTCCTTTTCACAGGCCTTCTGTACACGCATTCGCCGATACTCAAAACGCTCTTTCCACTCGTTCAACTCGTCTAAGCCGTGCGCTTCCACACATTGCGCCCCGTAGTGACAGGTGTGTGCTTCCACAAATGTCTCGCAGACGCTGTAAGTGTCCAGTGTATAGCCCCGAGGTGGAGGACGCCACTTCCAGTCACGACCTTTTAAATATATTATACGAAGTCACTTAATAACGCATTTATAACAAAATAACAAAAAGTTCGTACCCTCATCACTCATTATCACTTTCTGGTGGCTTTCAGTCTGGCAGTGTTGCCTTAACTCATTGCGTGTTTGGAAGTTAATGGCACAGTAACTGCATGTTGTTGTTGACGAGTGCGCCGCAGGATCCGCATCTTGAACAAGATCCACTGGAGGATGTTTGACGCCAGTCAGTTTAATGGCCGACAGTAGCTCATTGTTCTTGGCGCACATACTGGAAGTGGACATGGTGCTACTGCTTCCAGTGCTACTGCTACTGCTACTAAAGCTACCACTACCATTCTGTTGTTGGTGCTGTTGCTGCTGTTGTTGCTCCCGTTTTTTCAACCCTTTGTTGCTGAGCAGCTTACTATACTTATCAAGGGGCAAATTATTTGTGGCCCAATGATCAAGCTTAGTGTCCAATATGGCCATCTCATCCTCTAGGCGCGCATGCGGAATTTTTTGAGTCTGCGACTGAGCTTTATTGTTTCCATTCATAATCATCTGTATAATGGACTTGTAACGCTCCAGCGTTTTCGATATGTCCGAGAAAATTTGCTGGCCACTGAGTTCATTAATCCACTTGCTTAGAAAATGCTCCGCATCCTACATATATTCATATATTTTATACAGTGTGCGACATATACAAGATAATTTCGCTGTTAACTTACCGAGTATTTGTGCAGCTTAAAAAGTGCATGCACTAGCCATCGACGCGCCCGAGATACGCTTGCCAAGCATTCAGTCTGCTCGGCCAGAAGCGTTAGCACTTTGTACGCATCTGCCAGACAGTTCTCATATCTGCCAAGTTCCAAAAGACACTCGCAGCGGCCCAAGAGGCAAGCGATTTGCTGATCCTTTTGGGCCCGAGTATTTCCATTTGACTGAGTTTGAAGTTGTGGAGTCACACTCGTAGCGAGTATTTGATCGTAGAGCGCCACAGCACGTGCCCAACTTCGCCGTCGCACCATGTCGTGCGCCTGCATTTCCTTTTCGGCAGCCATTGAAGGCAGCCTCTAATTGTTAATGTTATGCTGGTAATTATTGGGCCCCTTTTTTCGTCTTAAGTGCTCGTCTATTTTAAAATAATTCTTAGTGTATGTTTGTATGCTAAGTATGTTACTTCCTTAAGATACAATTTACAGATACAGAAGGGTCACTGTTTTCTGCAAAGACAAAGAAGGAAAGGATAATCACGATTCACGATTGAAGTAAATTTCATTGAACTGTTTATTATTACAACATGGAAAATACATATTGAGCTAGTTTTCTTATAATAATGTAATTCGAACAGCATAAAGTCTATACAATGGATATTGTTTTTAATAAAGATCTGATTTAAATGTGAAATGAATAAAATGTTTCAGTCTGTCAATTTTTACGTATTATGTACAAACATAATTGCCAAATCGCTGTTATATTCTATGCAAACCAATTCTTATTACCCAATCCATCTGTAATATGAACACTATATGTAAATTGATTTTGTTGATAGAAAAATTGAGAATAGACATTCAACTGCATTTAATCATATACTCCATTTATAAGTATATGTGTAGGTATATTCAGTGTTTACTCATTTCAATGTATTTAGGTTGTATGAAAAGACTTATAAGCAATTTAAGGTGAGTTGTATATAATAATAAAAAAAAATTAGTGCATTAAATTAATTACTGTTTTTGATTTTAGACCTTTTCGCGGATTTAATAAAGATTGTTATTGTTTGTTTTCCCCTGTTTAATTTATAAGAGGCGGCTGGCTGTCGTTGCATATTTACACTTAATTCGCACAGACAGCTTTCTATTAAACATACACATGCGTGTGGTCTTTCAGGTCCGTTGGTGTTGAATTCCTGTTCTTATTATTTCTTTTTTATATTTTTATTATTGACTATTTCATTTATTTTTAAGGCACTACTCTGAGCTACATTTCCAGTTGAGAACGCGTGTACTTTTCATTTGTGTTAAAATAGAATACTGTTTCTTTACTTTGGTATTTTATTTACAATTTTGTTATTGTTTTATTTTTTTGCACAATTCATTGAGTTTTCTTTAAAATTTTCGCTTTCAAGTTCTGCAACAGCAGACGGTGTTCAACACAAAACGGAATGTCAAATTAGCAGCCTGTGCTTTTTGATACGGCCATACGCAATGATGTTGCCATATAAATTTACATGGACTTATACATACATGTGCATACATACAAGCATATGTAAATCAATTCCGTTTTCCATATCAAATTGTGTAAATGCACATAGTACATATGGTTTATTCCCTTTGATAATGCAGGTACAATTTAATTGCAACTAACAAAATGAATACCAGCCGAAAAACTCAAAGGCGCAGCAGCTGTCATTTGTCAACCGAAGAGGTGGGAGATGTGTACCTATTCGTTGTATTTAGACTAATGCAAAAACACATGTCAGTTACCTTTGCACTAACTGTTAATGTTGCTACACTAATGTCTAATATAATTTTACATGGTTAAGCACGGATATGATAGAAAATGCACATCTCACGTCGAAAAATGTTAAAAATAAGCTATGTATGTACTAGTGTTGGATCGTTCACCACTGACATTATACAAAACTTAACCAACACTAAATTGTGGTGGCCGGGTGATTGTTTCTGGATTGATTGTAATAATCGAATTTTTGAAATGTCAAATTAAACAGTTTATTAAACACTTCGATATAATTAGATCTTAAAAATTAATTTTTTTTTTAATCTTTATTGCTGTTACATTTGGTATGTGTTATACAAATGCTTCAAAAATAAGTTATTCAAAGATATTCTTATAATATTTTTAAAATATATTTATCATTAAATATTTTTAACATTTTAAAAATACACTTTAATTAAATTATTTTAATTTTTAGTCCATATTATCCAGAAATGTATTTTTTGTGTTAGTTTTATTTAAACTTGACATTATCTTCTTAACAAATTTAAAAAAATATTACAATTAAAAAAAAAATGGTATATAAATATGCTGCACGTATTTATCCCCTGTACAGGGTATATTTGACTTATGTGCAAAAAATGTGTAACATGTAGAAGCATATATATAGAAGAATATATATTGGAGTCGAAACGCGTCGATCTCAGCAACTACTAGAGCTAGAGACTCATGAAGGTTCCTCTATATCCTCTCCAGATCGAGATTATGTTAGTTTTTCGATTCCTCACCCCCTTCTCCAACAAATCCAAAAAACATAATTATGGCTATATTTCTCAGTGTAGATACTTTTTTCTTAAAAGGTATTTTACCTTTTATTTATAGCATTGATAAGCAATGCTGTTAGTTCCATCAAGATTAATCAATAAATAAAAAAGATAATCAGAAAATATATTTTACATTGAATCGCTTGCGCTTTGCTCTTTGTGCGAGCGAGACAACATATAACTGCATACTTACATATATAAATGAAGTGACATATCACTCAGCTTTTAATTGAGTATGTATGCAAAAGTTTGTGGAGCAATCAAAGAATTCATTTGCAATAAAGATGTTTAAAAAAAGGGTTTTTTCAGCATCTGTAAGGTAATTGCTTCTATTAAAATCATAATACTCTATCTGGAGTTACTCAAGGTAATTATCTCGACTCATTGCTATTCACGTTGTTTACTAACTGTCCACCAACAGCTTTTACTTATTCTCGATCGATGTCTAATTCATGTCCACCAAGTCGTTTCAGTCATGGTGCAAAGTAGATCTATTGATTTAAAATGTTTCAAAATATAATGTAATGCATAATACTCACTGCAACATGGGTTGCAGCTGCTGTTGATAAAGCCACCTTTATATTGTAGTCCTTTCCATATTTTATCTAATTTTTACTTTCTTTTCCATTGAAAACTTTTACTAACTTAATAAACGAATAAGTACCTTAAACTTGTTTAATTTATAAATTTTTTATTTGAGTATTTTTTTTTCCTTAAATTTTTTATTTTAATTACTGGGTTTCTCTGTATGTCCTCTACTCGTTATTTCCGTCTTTCGGTCAGTCGGATCCAATGTGTTCTAAATTGTTGCTGAGCTTTAATTCTTTTAAATTAAAAAAAAATCTCGATTCAGACATTCTTCGATACAAAGGTCTAACATTGCGGTAATTGTGAAGTCCTTGATAATCAAGAGTTTATATATCGTATCCGTTTCTGATTCAAATTTCAAGATAACTTCTTCATTGCAATTTTTTGATGTGTAGAGTGAAGTATTTGATTCTTCAATTCACAGTTGATACATTTTCTATAACATTGTTCTATACCGAAAAGTTTCACAGACTTCAAGGTCACTCAATTTGACTCTCAGGTCCGACACTTAAGAAATAAGATATATCGTTCATTTTTCTAACGTACGAATTAACCGATATTATTTATTTTATTAATAATTAAGTAAGATTAATATAATTCACAGAATTATAACAATGCTTAACAATGCTTTCATCGATCTTGTGGAATTTTGAAAATGGCGTTTTGGGTAAATTCAGTTTTACAATTCCTACATAATAATAAATATGTATAATTGTACCATGGAAAATATTAGTTTTGTTTAAATGTCTGTAACAAACAGATTGAGGCTTAGATAGCCCTCATATACTTATGTATATTTGTACATATTCTTTATCAGAGTAAACTGCCAAGTTGTAAGTCCGTCCATTTGTTTCGGAGATCGTGAACGGATGGATATGTTACCGACTTAAATTAAAGTTCTTTGGACTGTTTATTTTTAAAAATTTGATTTCTGGAATAAATTTTATGTGCATTTTTCTAAAACATTACTCATTTTTTGTACAATTCTCAGCAAAAGAACATTTAAAACATTTATAATTAATGGTAAAATTGATTCTTCTATGTTATTAAATCGAATTCATTTCTCTGTTCCTTCTAGACCTTCTCGCAACTTTATGATTTTTTAGCTCTTATCGCATGTACCACTAACTACGTTTTGCATGAACCTTTTCGAGTACTCTGTGCTGATTATAATAAACTTTTTCGTGTATTCAGCTCAGAGTCCTCTCTTCCGACTATCAAGTTTCTCATCCTGAACTCTTAGCTAGTATATACTAACCAGATTTCAATACTTTCTGATCTGATTGGGGTTTTCTGGGTTTTCCCCAATCCTCGCAGCAAATGTTGGATCAATCAACGCTTTTTCTGATTTCCCCAGATTTAAATTTCAACTGAAATTTTAAATAATTAAATAATTTTAAACTTAAAATTTTAACTATTTTTTTATATTTAAATTACATTTTGGCATCAAATGAATTAATTTTATGAATTTCATTTGAACTTATTTTTAATTTCATTCTCATAAGAGTTTGTTTTAATACTTGAGTCGACTGCCATTAGTTGACGTTAAATAAATAAATTCTTTGTGAAAATAACGCTGATAAATGTGTGTGGTCTGCTGAGGAAGTTGAGCTTAAATTTTGTTCCTACAGATTGTTTATAGCTTTGTTTGTTTATTAATTTATTTAGAGCTTTACATTTTTCTCTCAATAATTTTCCTTAAAGCAGCATTGTACACATTCCTTGCTACATGCATATGTAATGTATTGATCTGTATAACTGCATATACATTTGATTTATTTTTTTATGACGATGCCTTACAAATTTCAAGCATCCAAAAAAATGAAAATCGCAAAGGGGACCAGCTTGTAATTTTTTTTTATTTATGTTAATACAAAAACACAGTCTAGTTCCTTTTCCAAAAAATGTTAATGGTTCGGACGATAGAAATATAAATAATAATCTACATATGCTGTATGTGTTCTTTCATCACTGAGTTCATTCGAAATTTACCCAACACTAAAATTGTGGTGGTCGGGTGATAAGTAGATGATATTTGTGGTTATGAAAATTCGAACAAGAATTTGTGATTTATTTATTTAGATGTTTTTGTTTTACATATTTAGGGCTGTTCGTCTTAACTTTTTATATAAAAATAAAAGAAATTATAATTTTACTTTGCAATTTATAATTTTAATCTTACTATTTATAAACAGACTGAATACATTGACGATTTTTGAAAATAATTGGTTTTAAGACAAGATCAGCATAGAGACTTTTGTTAAGATTTACATTTAAATTAAGACACACTAAAACATTGTTACAAAACAGATCTAAAAACACTATTGAAAGAATTTTTTTGCAAATTTAATGACATCTAAAGCTAACTTCAATTCCTTTGCCCCTCGGACACCTAGCGATTCCAGATCTTCCAGAGTCATCTGAATGAGTACTTGAATATCTATTTCTTGTCGCGTGAATAAGTCGGTTAAGTGCTCATTACCTGTGCGGCTGAGCAGCGTACGCACACGAGGGCTTAGCGAAGGCTGTTCCACCGGGGAGCTCCGCTTAAACTGTCGTGTCTCTTGTTTAATTATTTTTGGAGGTTTGGGTACCGTTATATTATTTTCACTCGTAGTACTCTGGGCGTTTGGGGAAAACACTGATCGAAGACGCATAAAATCGTGTGAAAACTGTCTTGATTTACGGCTGTGGTTAATTGTCAAATTTCGGGTTGCTGCCGGTGGTCTGTCCGGTATAGTTATGTAGTTAGGCTTAAGTCCGCGAAATCCATCGGATTTCTGCGATCCCCGCTCAGAAGGTGTGTGCGGAGACGTCGTGTTTTCAAAGTTGAACACCCGGGTTGCAATTGGTGTCAACGGTGTTAGTGGAGATTTTGGATCTAGGTAGAAAGTTATTTAATGCATTCACATTTAAAAACTAACTATTCGAATATGAATATGCATACCTCTCCAGACACGATTATATCGATCCATTTTTTTTTATATTTATTACTTGCAAATTTTACTTTACACACAATAATTCAACCGAAAAGCCTAACTGTAAAAAATAACATGTGTATGGGCACATGTACATATGCATGTGTGTATTTGTGTATTTAATATAACATATGTATGTTTGAATGGTGTGGTCAGCTTAACAGTCAGACATCCCTTTAAGTAAGTTGGCAGCGCTGTCTACTTCGTTTATATGGTGACTCTGTAGCTTATTTGAAATTCGGAATCACATTAGGGTCAGCAGACTATACAGCGGTTTTAAACAATTCCGAAAAATATAAGCGCGGACTACTTGAAACAGCTTTTTTTTTTTAGACATTTCAAGCTGTTAGCTAAGATACCTCAAATGAGGTGGAAAAATCTAGTATACATTTAGCTGTAAATCAGAGTACTACAATCCAATCAGTTGTGCTTGGAGTCCCATACTTATTTACTTTAATATTAATAAAATATTTATATTGAGTTATGTTGGTACTTTTTTTAATTTCTCTAAAATCTCGTTGCAAAAGTTGCTACTATGTAAGTGCCAACCGTGATCTTTATGTCAAAATAATGTAGATCGCCGGTTTTACCCTCAATGAACGAACCGTCTCAAGCTACGGGTATGCATACCGACAGTGTTCTCTTCTTTTTCCTTTGTCCAGTAGGCAAGGTACATATCGGGAAGTGCTTAACAGCTTACAACGTTCATAACTACAGAAGGGATGATTTAAAATAACAAAAGGAAATATTGACGAAATTGTCTTGTTGGTTCGATTCCCAAATCAATTTTCTTTTGCCTAGAAATGAGTAACGCATTAAAGAAGGCGTGGCGTGTCTCTTACTTTTAAATATATTATGAGGACCGATCGTATGAATGGTCGGTCGTACATTCTTCAACGTTATCAAATTTACGCTTTGCAAATGTCAACATTTCTTTCAGTCAAATTGCCGGATCAAAATTTCTAATTATTTTATTAACAATATATTAATTTTACTAAAAACGGTGATATTGAGGAATAAGCACAGTTTAATTTTCAATATGTTGCAATGGGATTGCCAACTTATTGTTTATCCAACTAACATGAGCTGAAACATTTATATATCTTTATTAACGAATAGGTGCGCATTATAAATATATTTAAGACTTGTTATTGAATTTATACAAAAATAAATAAAGTTCAAGAAACTCAAAATCACAACGTAATTGTAAAGAATAATCATATATAAGAATGTACAAATGTGTGTATGGATTTAGATCCAGGACTTACGAATACTTAGCGAGCTAATTAAAGCGAGTTTAGCGAGTTTTATTTGATTTGCATTGGTTTTCGTACTGCGCAAAAAACGTTGGTAAGTAAATATATATGTATTCAAAATGTACAAAAATACTTACAATTTGCACAATACAGTCAAAATCGTGCGTAAAATTGTCATGGAATAGATGTCTCAATTGAATGCCCTAACTGTGAAGAGTAATGAGGCAACTAAACATCTAAGCCTTAATAAACAAACTGACAAAAGCATCATACAAAGAAATGTACAGCAAAGCATGTGAAGCAGTTAGTTGCATAAGTGTTTATTAAAAATACGTATTCATATATACATACATAGCTCACCACCTGTTGTGGATCATTGTAAGCTTGCGAGCTTTTATTTGGCATGAACTTTTCCCTACGTACATACCGCAATACATTTGCTCATGTTGGGTGTGCTACGACAACAATAACGCCGAGAACTAAGCAGTGTCTTTGCTGTTGTTCTTCGCTATTTGCATTGCTCAGTTAACTTGTCCGCCCAGCCATAACCATTTAAAGACTCTTGTCTTGCTCTTATTGTTGCCGGCTTTTGCCAAAAACAGCTGAGCCCGAGCTCTAAAGAACCAGCTGCTTTGTGTTTATATTTTTTTTGAGAAATTCAGCGCATGCGCTTTGTGCGCAGCACGAAGCTAAGCTTCGGCTACAGAGCGCTTATAAAATTGTGGTTTGGCGCTTTCCGATTCAGTCGTCTAACGGAGTTCGAAGTAGCTGGGCAAAAAAGTTCTTGCGAGCTTTCGACAAGAAAGCTGCAGCCGTCTATTATAACGTTGTTTAAGTTTTTTGCTAACAAATTTCATATTGTCGCTACAAACAAAAAGAAGCGCGATTAGAATCACTGCTAGGAAAATAAGATTAGACTTTGGAAAAGTGCTCAAATAAGATTTATAAAAATTACATTTTACAAATCAACAGGCAATCTCATTTATTAACCAATCAAAAGTTTTTGTGCAGTGTTCTCAGACACGCAAAAAAAGCCAGTGAAGTGATAAACAAAAATAAAAACAACAATAATAATAATAATAAAAAAAAAAAATAATAAAAACCTCTTCGACATACATACATAGATTCACATATACATACTTATGTTTGTGTGTCCATAATACTTGCGAAACATTTTGCTACGCCTGAACAAAAGAACCGAGGTAGGTTTTTGTATTTATTTTTGTTATTATTATTTATTTAGTTTTTTTATGCAAATTAAATAAGGTAGTTATATGAAAAAACTAACTTATGTTAGACGGTTACATTTGTCGATATTAGGTATAAAGTTTGCTTCATTAGGCCCAAGTCAAATCGATTGCAAAACTCTTCTATGTGCAATAATTAAAATTACCAATTCGCATTTGGCTTTGAGTTGGTATTTGGCATTTGCACAACTTTTTGAGATCTTTTTGTATTGAATTTGTTCAACTTTTTGTTTGACGAGGCGGGAAATAATATGAAAGCTGGAAAAGTTTCAATAGTTCAACATGTGCATACATACACTTGAATCCTCTTCTTGAACTCCCCCTCCACATATGTACGTCTAATTGAACAACAAAAAAATGCAAAAGCAGCAGTGCAAACTGCGCACACAGAGTCAACAGCGTCAACAATCACAGTAGCAAGCAGCCAGCCAGCAGCAAGCGGTAAGCAGTAAACTCAGCTGCATTGAGTTGACTTGTTGTTGTTGTCGTTTGCTGGTCTTTAAATTTGATTTTCATTAGGCCTTCAAACGGTTTACAATAGAACTCAACCATTGACGAGGGGATAACTTAAAATAGTGTATGAGAAGTCTAAGTATACTGACATGTGGACATGTACTCGTACTATTCAATCATCGTGTTAAAATGTTCATCTGTGTGTATACATTCAAATTTGTAGGTATACATTCATTATACATTCAATATATGTACATAAGTTTAGATAGGTTACCTCGAAAATTAGTTAAATAAATTTGTTTGTACTTTATTTATTATAGATGATAACATATATATTTAATTGCCGTTGTCTGAAACAAACTTAAACAAATATTTTTTGAACCTATAATGTTGGCATAGATTATTATGAATTTATCAAGTTTATGACATTACGACATATGTTTAAGACAATGTTTATCCAAGTTGTTAATAGTTATTGGTAAGAAATGAAACAACATGAAAATAAGGACGGCAATTACTATAAAAAGTTTACAAAGAGGGATACCATATTATTTTTGATACTATTATGTCCTCGAATATGGAGGAACTTTAAAAATAATTTTTTAATTAATGAAATACTGGATCATAGTTAGAAGGCTTCCAGAAATTTGTTTAATCAGAACTGTCCAATTGCGAAATATCCGCTAATCATTTATGTCATATACGCTTTTACATCTTTGTAGATTTTAAGCCAAATTAGTGAAGCACTTATTGCGGGGGCCACCATATTTAGACTTGCCTTTGTAGCATTAAATCCTGCTGATTTGCTATGATTGACTCAAATAACACGGAAATGCACTAAAATGCAGGAAACGTAAAGGATATGCGAATTTGCGGCTGAAGTTTGACTCTAAAAGCTACCATCATTTTTTGTCATGCCCAAGACCGTATCTAGTGAATCGCAGCTAAGTTTTCTCATCTTCTTTTCATGGTTTCTTTCAGAAGCAAGTCTCTTTGCGATTGAGAATTGTGGCAGGAACCACACTCTCATACACAAACACGTACTCTGCTTGCATTAACTTACAGTTACACACATCCATCGCAAGTACTGCGACTTATGCAACGTTTTGTCGCTGTTTTCTTTTTACGCCCTGTGTTTCATTGCAAATAATAATAAACGTAAAGGATTAAATTGCAAGTGTAAAAAACAAGTTAACCGCTATGACATGACACTTCACGAATATATGGATGCAATTCTTAAATTCTTGCAATCATTGTCTATACTCAATATATATATCAAAAATTCAATCATTTGGTTTTAAATTAGTTTAAAATATTCTTGATCTTTTACATATACAATTTGGAGCTCTTGCATACTTGTTGCTTGTGTTAGTGGGTTGTTTATTACTTGGTATTTTCCTTTCATTTGTCTTGAATCGTAGAACTACAGGTATTCTCTCGAGGATTATATTGAACACCCAATTTCCTTTCAAGTAACCCGTATCATGGCTATCTACTACAAAGCAATTGTTTTTTCATTCGATGATGTAATAGTTCTATTCAGGAGAAAAGAGCTCTTCTTTTCTTTTTTTCTTTACGTCTCCGTAAACAAATCTCTCCACAATGCAACAAAAAGTGACAAAAGCACATTATTATTAGTTATTTAGTTGTGATTTTTTCAAGATGTTTAGTACAATTGCCTGTGACATAACCCAAAAATTCCTCGAATTGATGTGCCTACACATAGACTCATTGACAAACTTCTAGACGTAACAACAAGTTTAGTTATATGTAAGTAGTGATTTAAAGACGAGAGAATAAATAGATAGACAATAATTAACTTTCATTTATATAATAGAGTCTAAATTGGGCTTTTCAAGCAATAGAATATAGATATAGATAGAGATATAGATATAGATATAGATATAGATATAGATATAGATATAGATATAGATATAGATATAGATATAGATATAGATATAGATATAGATATAGATATAGATATAGAGATAGAGATAGAGATAGAGATAGAGATAGAGATAGAGATAGAGATAGAGATAGAGATAGAGATAGTGATAGAGATAGAGATAGAGATAGAGATAGAGATAGAGATAGAGATAGAGATAGAGATAGAGATAGAGATAGAGATAGAGATAGAGATAGAGATAGAGATAGAGATAGAGATAGAGATAGAGATAGAGATAGAGATAGAGATAGAGATAGAGATAGAGATATAGATAGAGATATAGACAGAGATAGAGATAGAGATAGAGATAGAGATAGAGATAGAGATAGAGATAGAGATAGAGATAGAGATATAGATATAGATATAGATAGAGATAGATAGATAGAGAGAGAGAGAGAGAGAGAGAGAGAGAGAGAGAGAGAGAGAGAGAGGGAGGGAATGGAATGATATTTTAAAGTTCCATTGCAATTGCTATGAAGCTGAAATGCCAGAGAGTTCTTCTGATAAAACGCGAAGATCGCCTCCTGGATCTTTTCAATCGTTATGGGGATATTCCTGCTGGAACTGAAACTGCAATCAGGAAGATGCCACACACGGTATTGGTGAGAAGGGTTTGGCTCGAATGACACTGTTTTTTGCACCCGTTGAATCTCGCTAATGTTCTTGGTTGCCAGTTGCAGTTGTTACGCCGTGGAGCGAGGAGGCAGCGCCATGTTGCAATTATTATTTCCGGCTCGGAGCGAAATATAAAATGAGCAGGAAACAACACACGCTACGCAACTCACGCCACACGCCTCGGTACAGGCGCTTGAAAAAATGGAAAAAGGAGGCCCACAGAACACTACCACAAACGACAGGCCCAACCTCAATTCAAACCAACAGCCATCATCAGCACCAAAAAGTATTCCAGCGCAGCGAGCAGCACTGTTTCCGCTTTTGTTTGTGCGCGACGCATAATTTGCGGGACAAACATGCAAAAATGCCAGCAGTCAGAGCGTATACATGTACATCCAAGCACACATATACATACTCGTACTCATACACACAGACATTTTTATGCAGACACATTGGCGCAGAATTCCCCAGCGAGTTGAAGTGCAAAGTGGAGTTGAGGCCAGGGGCTGATGTGCGCTTCAAGACGTAAAGTTTATCTAGCGCTTAGGCGTCCGGCGTTCGGAGTCCGATGCGGCGGCATCGTTGCAGCGGATAAGCAACGGCGCAGTGGCCCTCAAGGGGCGTGTCAGAACGGGGCGGAGCGGATTTGCACTCTTCTTGTTTGGTCTGGGTTTATAAGGCGGTGCTGCTGCCTCCTGTTTTCTAGTTTACTGTAAAGGCCTTTTAGGCATTTCTGGCTTGTTTATGGCTATAAGTTGATTTCCGAAATGAAATTTTCTAAAGGGTATTTGCGATGCCATTTTTGAACAGTGCCTCTTGCAATAGAGTTCCTAAAAGTTGGAAGAATAAAAGATTAAAAAATAGAGCTCTGAAATGTGCTTTTCTTGGCGGAGATCCTATTAATCCTGCAAACGATTTGCTGATCTTGGCATATAGCTGATCAGAAGACCACTGACCACTTGACGAACAGACCAATGCATTGATGAAGTGGCTCTGCCAATATTCTTTTCAAAACATGTGTGCTTCGATCGCTATCAGGTTTTAAACCCCAATGTTAGATTCAAATTGAATTATGAATCTTCCGTTAACAGATCATATTGCATTGGATTGGTGGCAGAGGTTCCTAAGTTCATTGAATTCCCAAATGAGAATAATAACTTTATTGACTATTATTATTATTATTATTATCTATTACTTAGCATACACGATTTCGGATTCCGAAAAACCGCTAATTATAATTTTACGAATTGTACAGATTGCCTCTTACATTATTTCTATAACTTATGTATAACTTTAAGATAGTTTTCAATACATTTTCAGTTGAAGTTTGGCCCATTTCAGGATATTATAATAAATCGCAAGATGAAAATAGTAAGATGTGCCATGGCAATAGTGAATTCAGGATGCATAGTATTCAGAGTAATTCGACAAATAAATTATTGTACATCTATTCTCTCATTGTGTGGTTGCAACAGTTTTTTGTCACCGCGGTCACATCGCAGTCATCAACTCGGTATTCAGGCGACTGAACCCAGAGAATCCAAGGAATACAACATAATTGTAATTTACGTAATTGTGCCCCCAAAGCTGAATGACAAATGAGCAGAGGAAAACTCGACCGGACGTCGGGCTATTGAGAGGAGTTTGTTAGTCAAATCGTTGCCGAACCACGAAATATAAAGCGGGTTGTACTTGTACTTGACAAACAGAACACAAAGGAGAAGCTAAAGTAAACATAGTATATATATCTACATGGACTTGTAAAATGTATATTGGAGGGTATGTGTTTGTGTGTATAGAAGTATATACGGCTTTCAAGTTTTGTTTCTCTGACCTGCGTTCTCGTAAACATTTTCTGCCTTCAACCTTTTGGGGTTAACTTAAAGATAGAGGTTTTTATATACCCTTGAAAAACAAATTAATATTTTGCTTAGGAATGTGTAAGACATTAAAGGGGAACTAACATTTTCCAACGCTGTACAATACTGTAGCAGATTTGTGCATGGGAGCGATCCGTCGAAATTGAATACAAGATTCTACAAAAGTATCAAATCTTCGACGAACCAAGGATAATTGTTTTCTTATTTTCTTATGTTGTCAAACTTGATAATAAACGGTGTTAATCTGAACTTATAAGTATGGGTATAGACATCAGGGTTTTCAATCCATCAATTAATCAATAATCAATTAATCAAATAACAAAAAAATAAAAATAAAATGATAGTCGGGCGGCCGCGACAGTAAATTGCTGTGTCAGTCCAGTCTATATAAAATTGCATAAATATATAAATGTATATGTTCCTCGGTTCTCAAAATCATATTAAACAGATTTGCTTGGCAACTTTTGTAATATATCTCAGCTATTTTTATAGAGCTTAACATAATTTAAAAAGTTAACGATCTACAACTAGAACCACTGAACTATTTGCTTAATAAATATAACTATTTATAAAACTTTTGAATATCGTGCATCATTTTAGGGAAGTGCGATGATAATAGATTTTGAAATGAAGTGCTTAAGTGCTTAACAACTGCTGAAGCTTGCGAATTTCATAAATCTTTTAATCAATTCATAATCCTATTCATACATTTAATGATGTTCAAGAATCTATAAGACTTGCTTCATTTATTCTGTTATATACCTTTTCACATGCCTGGTAAACAAATATTGCTCAGTTAGGACCATGAAGAATTGTGGTAACCATGAACGATTGCCTTCGACTTCTTCCACTTTGCACTTACAACTTGGCCCACTGTGAGCCACTTGGACAATCCCCTTCATCCAAGCCCACGTCTATGTTTACGCCTACGCCTATGCCAACACCAAAGATCTTAGACAAACTGGTTGTTGCAGTTGCCATTTTTCTTGCCTTGCGTATTGTCAAGTGTTTAAATGCTGCAATTCGAGCTTTGTTCCCCGCTGCAAGCACTTGGAATGTGTGCCGCCAGAGCACCCATTACATTTGTGGCCATTGTCTGCCACTGGGGCTATTGTTGGGAAAAGGGCTTAAAAAGATTCTGCTGCTTGAGAGTACATAATCACACACACACACACACGCACACGCACACGCACAACCACATTGTTGGCCACCTTTCCGTTGTCACCCTTCCCTAGACTGCTTTTAGCCACTCGTAGCATGTGCAGCTAAAGAAGGATTTCCTTCGGTTGCGCCGGGGCGGGGCCACCTTGTGCATTGCAGCATTCCCCGATAGAGCGAACAGTCATATCTTCAATTCTTCGTATTATTATTCACAAGAATTCGACGTGGATTAATAAGTACTTGTGCTTAACGACAGGTTACGTTGCTTGGCGATGTTTACAAAGTGTACAGCATTGCCATCTTTCCTAGGACACGCTGCAGACCCAATCGTAGGCGTCTATGATTTCAATTAAGAAATTCAGATGAAACGGTGAGGCTAGTGCTGAGAAATTTCAAAAACAATTCCGTCTTCGTGGATAACACAGAGATTTATTGATCCACTCTCGTTAGGATCGAAAACCTCTACTTGTTTTTAATTTTCAATCCCATTAGATGTTTACAGGAGAAAAAGGTCTTTTTAAGTTGTTGTGGACATTTACATTTTTAATGAATTTGGCACAATTTTCTTTAGCTTTCGGAAAGTAAGAAAACCTCTACTCGAGGTAACATTGATTTTATGTGCCTCGTTTTCGGAGGGTCTCTTACCCATTACATAAATGTTTAATACGCAGTCTGAGAATTATTAAGGAGCCACGAAACCAAATAAGACCATCTTATGGTAATATGTAATTGCTTAAGGTGATGATTATGATTAAAGTCGAATTCGTTGGAATTTCCATGTATGTGGAATGCCATCAAGGTTACTCTTCATGCGAGTTGCTATGCAAACATATTTACTTGCCAGCTTGTCTTTATCGTTCAAAAGTCAATTGCTTAAGAGTAATATTTTCATTGTGGGTATAATCATCATAATAAAGCTTCAGATGCTTTGGCGTAACATGAGCTATTTTTGAGAGAAGCTTGAAGGGTACAAATCATCTCTTTCATATTAGACAATTTGTTGATTTATAAAATTATTAAAGTGTGGTAGTCGACAGAGAGCCATATGGCTTTGGCAAAACCATAGATATTTGCAAGCAAAACAATGACAATTAATAACAATTTGTCGTTAAAAAGTGATATACCACTTTCAAGTTGAAGTGCTGCGATGAAAAATGAGCAAAAATTATATTCTCGACATAAAAAGCTTCAATTACAATAACAAAGCAACTGCAGTGAGAGAATTAAAAATAAAGCAAGAGAAACCGAAAAAGATAATGGCAACCCGCTTAACCAAGGTTCTGAGACCAAGGCCAGTAAGAATAAGCGTACTGAATGTAACGAATGAATAAGTTACAAATGCAGCAGCAACTACCAGTTACTCTGCGTATACTACTAGTAGTTCCATTGTAGCTACGATTCCGCAGATTTTTCTTTACTTTAGTCAATTACTATTGGAAATATGAATAATGAAATCCGCAAAAAATTGTGAACAACTTTACAGCCTGATTCTCTTAAGAAAATGTAGATACAATTTATTTGGAAAAATTGTCAATATTAATAAGTATTAGTAGCTTTAAAGGCTTTTAGCATAAGTATATCTACCTGAGCATTAATATATTTCAGCTGCACGTTTGCTCAAAATGATATTAGATTTCTTAATTCAAATGTCCACCAGGGGACTTACAGAAGCTTTGGATAGAAAACTCTCCGATGTTCGAATGGTTGTCACAAATGTTGTCACAAACGCATGCATAATTAATTTATAAATTGTTAAGACAAGACCGTCTTGTTATTCTCCGCCTGCTTTACTGTTATTTGGACTTATATGTCTCTGATGGTTATCAATTGCATGGGGCAATAAGGGGGAATCATACCATTCTCATCTGTCTTGTCGCATGTCCTCATTTGGCAGATGCCAACACTCGGGCTGGCGTTTGCTGAATTGATAAGCACCGCCGCCTGCCTGTCTCAATGTAGAGCAAATAGAATTAAATACTTTCACATGTGGAAACAAAATATCCATAGCGCTCGAGATACCCTGGATCCTAGAGGCGCTTATAAAAACACACCAGTGTTTCCTATTTTTCTTTCTAGAAAATATGTTTTGTTTTTTAAGCAAATGCTAAAATTTAATTAGCTATATTCTAATAATTATATATAATGATTAAACTTATTATTGGCTTTGCTATGCTTTGCAACAGCTTCATTCCTCTCGAATACAATTTTCGGCCTTGGCTTGGTTTTTTTTAGGCTTTTGACTTTGATTGGGTTCTTTGGCGGCATTGGGAATATTTTTTGTTTCACTAGCTGGAGGTAAAGATTTCATTAAAAATACATTTTCGGCGAATGCACTTTCCCATCTTACCTTGTTGCTTCTTACACTATTTGCAGTTACGAATGACATAACGCGCTTATTTAAACGTCAGATTGCCCCAATTGGACTTAATTTTGAAAACATTCCACTTGAATTGGAAACTAAATGAATTGTGCTTGTCTTAACGCATTATATGTGCATTTTGGGAAACACTATATCAATAATTAAACCTGAAGACTCCAATCTCCAAATGCCAGTACGGTTTCCATCTCTTGTACAGCATTTATACATCTTGATATGTACACTTTCTAGCATGGGCTACATATAGATGTGGTATGGATAAAATTCAACTTTTTACGGTCCATTAAATTTAATTAATTTTTATTCGTGATAAATTTTGTTTTTGTGAAGTGCTGTCAGGCAATGTCGTTGGCAGTGACGTTGGAGATGATGAGGGGCGACAAAGACGCGACGAAAGTGAAAAGTTACGCTTTGTGTGTCATAAGAAAAATTAAATTTAAATAAAAGCTCTGTAACTACTTAGTTGCAGACGTTCGACCATCCTCCATCTACGAGTGGCTTTTCCCCTGATTTAAGACGACGCACAAAACTCAATGGGTGGACTACAAACACGACCGAAGAATCCTGGCTATCTGTAATCAATTTGCGAGCACACAATTTCCTCGTCATTTCCTCTCTGAAGACGCTTGAATTAATCGCATATAATATGCTGCAGAGGATTCAGTTCTTTCGCTTAAAATTAGGTAGGAATTGCAAACTGTTATGAACTTATGTAGTTTCGAATATTAAATATAAAACATCTTTAAATTTTTTAATTACATTTCTATTAATTGTTCTTGTAATACGTAAGCTTTGGTTTACTTTAAGTTAATTCCAGGATGTTCAGACTATGACATGGACGGTTTAGTTATTGAAATTCGTTGATGGGTATAATCATTTAGTTGAAATATCAACTTACTCTTTATGTTAACCTTAATCAATATTAATTTAATTCTATAATAATATTAATAAATCTTTATGTGATGTGATAATGATAACCAAAAAGAGCGTTCAATCTTAGCAACTAAAGGTGCCATTTTTTTTTAAAGAAATATTGATTTCCGTTGGGATAATACGTGTTTCAAAGATTTTACAGTCTCTATTTTTAATAATGCAAGTGCTAGACCGGATATATTAATTTGTGGGTGCGAAAGGGGCTTACGAAGATTTAAAACAAAATTGATCAGCATGGAGTTCGTAGAAGCCTGTTTCTCTGGCCACGGGCAGACGGTATAATAATCTACAATCAATGGAAAACTATACCTGTTATATATACTAAAGCCACCTCAATTCGTTTCACTCTATCGGATATTGGTTATCGATAACATTCGTATGCTGCTAACCTAACTGATCGGAATGCAAATGCCACCACCTTAAGTGTGGTGAATTTGGACAAAATAAATATAAGAAGAAACGGATTGTTGAGTCTCTGGGAGAAGAATATAAGCTCAACTCAACTTCGAGAAATGTCGAGAAAGATGAATTTAGTTATTTCCATGGTATAGAGTACTGTTAGGATTCCTATTCGTTTACATACAAATGTGTTTGTGTACATATGTATGCGCTCGTAACTGTATCTATATATGTGTGTGTGCGCCTGTCGTAAAGTTTTGGAGTGTGCTCACATTATTGTTGTTGCTTTTGTTTGCCGCTGTCTCAGATGTTTTATTGTTGTTGGTTTGTGTTGAACGTAAAATTAATTTGCACAGCCGTTTTTCATTTCGTTTGTTGCTGCTTCAGTGTTTAGTGTTTGAGCGAGTTTGTGTGTGTCTGTTTTCGCGTGCGTTCTTTGCATATTTTATCAAAATTGCATTCATTCCAAAGTCATCGCCCCATTTTCATTCCAACTTTCGTACATTGAAAAGGCGCTACAATGCGCATACAACTCACTCCTCTCTCTATCACTCTCCTTCTACTCTCTGCCTTTGTATCGCTAACTCGCTCTGAATGCTAGATTTATATCAGTTTTGCTGTCTCCAGCGTTTAATGCGCTACTTGTGGGCATCGTCTTCTTCTAGCCATCAAATTAGAGTGTTTAGCTAAGAAAGCCCTCTCTTATGGTTGTGTACGGTTAAGACAAGGCAGAATCAGATTTGGCTGTAAAAGTAGGGCTAAATAAAACTGTTATTGTAGACAGGATATTAGCATATTTATGCATCTGCTTAGTTTAATTTAGTCAAGCTTAGTAAGTAGGTGCGATCTATTCACAAAAGAGTATGGAGGAGCTATTTTAAAACAGTGAATGGAGAGTTGGTAAAACTTAATTAGCTTGCAGAAAATAAACCAAGTTAAATAAAAAGTTAAACTGATACTCTTAAAATATCTGTTTTGCTGTAAAGTGTAAATGTTTGTTTAGGCATCTTAGCGAAATTGCATTTTTGAAATATACGGCGGATACTTTATACACAGTCGATACTTTATTTCATGAAGCTCTAAACATAAACCACTTGACCAAAATGATGCCCCTAAGGAAATTTTATTCAGCAGCGGGGCCTCCAGGTTTTTTTTCGCGTAATTCCTTGAGTAAGCCAGCCGATGAGCACGACTGTAAAGTCATGGCAACAAAAACAACAACACCGATATCAAATGTATAGATAAGCTTTAGCTTGTTCTGCATTAGCCTTTTGCCTGGATATATTCAAATATAATATTCATAAATTTAATGCGAACAAACACTTCTCTCGTACTTCGTGGTTCATGTTTTGTGTTTCTCTTCAGCCTGGTGTGTTCTCTTGCAGTTTTACCGTTTATCGCGGAGGTGGTCGAGGTGGCTGGGAGCCACTGTTGCAACGTTTTTCGGCTGTTTTCGCATTTCCGAGCATTTTTTTGTTCTGACAGCAGTGAAGAAATTGTAAAAATAAATAATTCATAATGCAAATAGCCCAAAAACCAGAGGCGAGAGCAAATACTCATAAATAGCAAAAAAGACAGAAATAAAAGGAAGAGCTTAGATTTAGAAAGAAAGAGCGTAGATTCCCATCAACGCGACTACATATCGGATGGGTCCATGTAAGGTAACCTCTCGATGTTGTATGAAGAAGAGAATTTTCTGTTGTAGTGCATTGTGGATTGTGTATTAGAGGGACTAGGGACAGTTGATCTACTCATGAAGTAATATTGATGGTCAACGTCGAGCATTGAACTCGGTCAAATAGAGAGTTAAGTAACGATTTGTGGCTTAAAAAAACGTCAACCAGGTCTGACCAAAGAAGAAAAGAACGATATAAAGGGCTGAGTTGAGCATATTTAAAATAAAAATGCTAAACCGTTGGGCGAATGGTAGAGCTAAAATAAAATAATCAAAAGCTGTAAACGAAGGGGACGGGAGGGAGAGAAATAAGCAGGCGTAATCGCTGGACAGCATACAACATGGAAAAAATGCAGCAGCAAAATCGGATTAAAAGAGCTCAGGGGTGAAGCAACCAAGTCAAAGCCAAAGCCAAAGCCAAAGCCCAAAGCCCAAAGCCAACCGCCAAACAGTTCTTTTTGCGCTGTTAAAAGAGATACAAATTGCAATAAGACGGTATTGTATAGTTTAACGATGGATTTACGATGTTTCACGACTTTGAACTACATTTGTCGGGGTTAAATCGACCAAAATACCTGCCTTCAGTTGAGTTGTTTATATACTTAGCCTTATATACTTACACTCAAAAATAAAATAAAAAACTACAACAAGAAGAAGAAAATACGACAAATTGTGAGGTTCTATAAAAAAGTGAGTAGTTTGTTAACCGGGTGACTGCTTGATCAGAATCGGTCTATTTGTTTGGGTGCTACACTGGCACTTGCACTTGCTCGCTATAAAGTGCCTGGAAAGTGGCAAGTAGCAACTCGGTGCAATGGTGGAAATGTGGCATTGTGACATGGCGACATAGACAGCCAGTAGGAAGTGCAAAAAGGGCCTATAATGCGGCTATTGAAGGAGTGCCACACACAGCATTCTAAACCAAGTTACGATTGTGCCTCTCTGTTCATTGCCTGTTGTCTTTCATCTCGTATAAAAGCCAATCACAAGCCAGGTTCTAGTGACCAGCTAAGGAAATTACTGGTTCAAATTAGCGGCACTCAATCTTAATCTAAGTTGTGCCTTCTAATACGCTAAATGGCACACCACTCAGTCCACTTTTATGCAATGTAATCAACTTATCGTTCAAAAAGCACAAGGCCCTTAAGTTCTCTACGCTGAAGAGGCCATGTTCAAGCCAATTGAAGATGCCCAGTCGAGGACAAAAGAGATCAATGAATTTTCTAATTTCTTATTAGATTGCATTTTTTTCTCAATGAATCTGTTGTATATTTTGGCTTAATTAAGACGTATTTAATGCCGCTCTCTCTTGTAATGTGTAACGCAGCAGTCCAAGTGGTTCCATTTACTATGGGATATAGTAAATTTAAGGGCAGCGGCTCTATAGTCGCTAAAATCGATCCAATTGACACGGCTGTCAATACTGATCATTAATATATATACTTAATGGGGTCAGAGATGACTTCATTTCCGGCAATTTTTAATATAAGTAATAATGGTTTAGATACTAATTCAATCGCAGTTCCCTAGTCTCTGAGCAATTAGAGTATACATATTCAACTTGCCAAGTAGTTACAAATATTCGTGATGCGTAGAAGACAATAAATATGTGATTTTTTTTTAAATTAGATAATGATTAGCAGTCAAATTCCTATTTCCATTTAGAAATACGTATTTGTAATAAAATATCGAACTGGCGTAAGCAGATTGCTCGATGGCAGTCTCGATTCTCGATTTACAAACAAAATGTATATATATAAGTGAATATATCGGACAAAAGACCGGTTTAAGTCAAGGTTATTAGACATTTCTTTCAAGTACAGAGAAGTTTTCACCCTTTACTGTGGAAAACTAGTTTTCAAAACTGGATTGACATTGACGAACACTTGCTTACATCCGATTTCTACTTACCTATCTATTAGAATATATTGGGACAAAGCATAGGTGTAAATTATATGCGTTCGTTTATAGCATCATTTTTTACACCTCATCGAAAATTACACCTATCAGCTGGGAAGCAAGCACATCCAATAGCAAAAAAATCTACTATCTACTATATTCACAACGACGACGATGACGACGACGGCAACGAAAACAATAAGTTGAATACATGAGTATTGAGTACGAATGCTCGTTACTTTGCACGTGATGTAGAGCTTTAAACAGATACAAGGTCAAGCGCATGCAGTGCCGCAGCAATCCGGTTCGCGAATAAGCCATGTTAAGTAAATGCTACTCACACTCAACCAGCTTCAGTCAGTCATCAAGTGAGTCAAGCTGAGACACTTGATAAATCAGCTCCCCAAACAGCTGTTTCAATCGACGACGAATCGAAGTACTCCAAGTAAACAATAGCAATAATGGAAGACAACAAGAGATTGCTAGCTTTTATTTGAAATAATAGATGCTTTCGTTATGCTACTCAATCACATAATGCCACACTCATATTTTGGCTCGGAATATGAAAACTTTGTTAATTGATTATAAATGTGGCAAAAGCTGCAAGTGAGATGCGTTAGGAGCAAGGAAGACATTTTAGATCAGTTCAGTTCAGTTCAGTTGAGAGAAGAGGAAGAATACTTAAACTGATTTCATATAATTTACATATGCTCTAAAATGTTATCAACAGTTCTCTGGTATAACTACATATATTCATATGAATATAATATACTCGTGCAAATGAGCAACAAAGCAGCCCAGAACTCAGCACATATAGACATGGGTGTGTGTGTGTGTGTGTGTGTGTGTGTTTGTGTGTGGACGTGTGGATAGCAGGCGTAGACAACAGTGCGTATTAGTAATTTATATGCTTACTCTGTGTAGCTGTCAGCTTCATGCATTTAGCTTGAAGCTGTTTATCTCTAAATGACAGTTTAGCTTGATTTTGCACTGGGAAGCAGACTCCACATGCGTTCCAAGTGTCACCCATGTGGTACACAGATGTCGTACGTATGTACATATGTGCAGCAGTAGGGAAATGTTTTAACTCAGTCGGGAATTATTTAAATTTTCCATCTTTAATGCTGTTAATAGCTTACAATCAAGCGGTTATTTGATGGTGTTGCTGATGCTGATGCTGATGCTGTCGTTGTTGCCCTTGCTGTTGTTGCTGCTCACCAGCTTAGCATCTTGCAACTCGTGATATGATTATGCAATTTGTAAACTAGTGCGGTGCGTCGACAGCCGGGACTGATAGAATGCCACACAAGTGAGTCCCTTCATTTCCGAAACTATGCTCCTTCGACCTCCTTCAAGCCGCCCCACATTACCACATTGCCACCCGTCTGGTCTGACTGTTTGCTGGCCAAATATTTGGGCCCCCATGTTTCGCATTTAGCAAGCCGCATTTACAACAGCAATAGTGCTGTTTTGCCATAAAATATTTAGTAGGCGAAGCTTGTGGATATTGTTTAGCGTTTAAGCAGCACTCGAAGAGAGTGTGGTTGAATGGTATCTAATATCTACATAAGTGAATCTTCAATATGTACAAGTACATACTCTTATGTATGCGTCTCTATATGTTGCTGGTTTTAATTAATCTGTTATCTCTCAGATTTCTCAGTTTAGTCAATACCGTCACAATGAATTGTGCCTTATTTATGGTGGAGAATTATGGCAATTAGCTTTTTACCTGTTGGAAGTGAATATCGCGGCTACAAATTTATTTCCATATGAAATGTTTTATGTCTTAACGATTCTATAGCTATAGGAGGAATATTGCTAGCTGAAGGTCTAATTGCATCTCCGTTGCTAATTATACTCTGATAAGTATGTTTTTTTTGGTTTGTTCGATTGTTTCGTCAATTCGTTGCTCTGAGCTCATGGAATTGGAAACCGGTTTTAAATACGTTCTGATAGACTGACTGAGTTACGAAGTAATAGCAATTAGTATGTATACTCGTTGTACATTCAACCTGACTTGTCTCACGGGTCGTCTTTATTTAATTTATATAATTTGTTATGGTTATATGTGTTAACAATTGCCGTCTATATACTTATTTAAGGTAATCTAAGCGATCTCAACAATTTAGCTATTTACATTCTGCTTTTTCTGTGAATTATTTAATTCGATTTTTTCCCAAGGATCGATCAGCGATGGTATAGGTGTAGATACCATGATCATTTTGGCTTGGAGAGATTGTAATGCGAACAAACAAAGGTTCGTGTTTAGATTGTTTTGCATAGCTACGTCTGGCAAAAAGTTTATATCATATAAATAACTTTTTATTATCAAAAACAGTTACCAAAACTACTTACAATCTAACGTGTGTATCTACGACTTTGCGTCTATGGGTGTGTTCATGTATAGGTGCGTGTGTATCTGTTTGTGTGTTTGTATTTGTGTGTGTGTGTACTTTTAGACAAACGCATAACTTTTGGAAAAAGGACCGCCTGGCATGCGAAATGAGAATACAAAGACGCCCACAATTATGTTTGTATATTTGTCGGGGCGAAGCAGACCATAACAGAGTTGACTCTGGTCGTGGCCGTGGTCGTGGTCCTGGATCTGTCCTTAGACGGGTTGGTCATTCATTTGAACGCCAAACTTTGCCACATGCTTTGGGCATTGGGCATGGGGCATGGGTCCCCATTAGTGGGGTGCCGAGTGGTGATCCTGCATAATCAGTATTTAGGCTTATGGCCGGGTTTATATTTCACTTAATATTTTTGCTTATGTTAATGCCCTTGTTGTTGTCATTGTCCTTGTCGTTGTAGTTGTCGTTGTAGTTGTCGTTGTCGTTGCCAGTATTCGGATGCCCATCTTCCATTTTTCAATTATATGTATATGTACACATGTGTGTGCTGGGATATGTGTTGTTTGCGTCGTAAAACAGCAACAATAAAGTATTTAGACAGGTTGAACCAGAGCATAACTGACGGCCAGTCAACAAAGTTAACAAATACAAAACCAATTTAACTTCTTGGCTTCTGCTGCTGCTTCTAATTCGACTCCTGCTTCTGCTTCATTTTTGTAAGCAAATAAAAAGAAGCTCGCTGTTGGCCCCACATTTCTTGCTGTTCCTAATTCCGTATACGCTTTTACGCCTCGACTTCCTGAACTCCTCCATCTGTTGAGCTGCCGAGTTGGTGCTGTGTCCTTAACGCCTGGCTAACTTAAGCCGCCTTCATGACTGTTCGAGGGATCATCAGCTGCCTTTGTGTGCTCATTATGGCAACTTGACATTAATTGCATGAGCGGCTACAAAATGCCGCACTTATACTCGTATGTGTGTATTTATGTACACACATGTTCAAACGTGCAATGTGCTTCGAGTAGATTTACGGGCATATTCAGGCCATCGGCGTTGCAGAATAAATTAATTTATGTTATGCCAAGAGATTGTACTTGTGGCTGATTTACAGTACTTCTTTCATTTTCGCATCCTATTTTGTTATATAGAGTATTTATTTAAGTACAAGTAAATATAATATTTTTTATTTTACTGCGTTCTTAAAACTCATTTTTGACTCTCACTTTTAATTGTATTTTCCGAACCTTATTAGGCATATAATTAGTACTCCGATTTCAATCAGATGATGTCAATAGAAATGCATAATACATAATGACACCTACATTCTGTTATACTTGTTGAATCCGAATAGATATGATCTGGATACCAATAGTCATTAACTAAGCAATAAGTTTACAAAATTTGGGTTTATCGAATCAACTCGTAGTCAGGCAAGCTTCCTTTAATGCGTTTCAAGATTGTGGGTTGAATGCAAATATCCTGTACAAGGCTATCGTAAAGTGGATATCTGGATCTGAGGTCGATGGGCTCATCCATTCTATTATTTGGCTAATATGTGTAAAAGTGCGTTGATTTAATTTATTATATATTCATTACATTCATACCTAAAAGTCGTTTTTATTGCTTTTCAGTCCTTCGAAGACAGGAAGTAGATAAGGTCAATTATTTCCCCAATCTTCAAGCTGTGCCCAAAATGCTTCTTCTTTTTGTTGTTAAATTTTTGCCCTCGACCGGCGTCTGATAAATTGCGAAAATGTAGGCTGTGCTCATTTTTGAGATATTCGCTTATAAGTTGTTAAATTACAAATTGTTGTTTATCTTTTATTATTATTTTTGTTGTTGTTGTTGTTGTATTTGTTGGGGTGTTGGTGTTGTGGTACACATGTTGATGTTTGTCCGTTGATTATTGTGCAACAAAGGCGGAACAAAAATCAAATAAGCAACACCCCACCAACAACTTTTATATAGAGCAAAAAAGTTGAAGTTAAGCAAAGGCAGCTCGGCAGCTTGGTAACTCGGCAACTCGGTAACTCGGGGGCCAAGGAATACGTATTGCCAACACAAACTGCAAGCCATCAAAATCCGGAAACTAAAATTTTGTGGCAGAAGTTAAGCCAACGCGCAAAACTTGTCGATTGTGCGTTGGCTTTTGCGGCGGCATCAAAACTTTTTTATTTCTTAGATTTTGTGCTGCGAAATTCGTGCCAACAACTGATTTGACTGAGGATGTCTGCAAGGGACGACTAAAAGGTGCTGATGCCAAAATGTTTTCTATTTCAAAATCAGACAGTTGCTGCTAGGTTTTATGTTGCTCTTTTGCACTGACAAAAAGCTGTTGTACTTTTTCACTTTTAGCTGGAGTCCTGGTACTTGTTTCAAACTTATGGTTGGGAGAGAATCGCCCAAAATGTATTTCGTGTAGAACACAGAAGGGATACATTTCCATACATACTATTTATTTGCTTCCGATCATCATTGAGTGTAATATTATTATGCAACTTGAGTTGATCATGGGTTCGATAATGAGTTAATTAAAAATAATTCGAGTGCTTTAACTCTCCCATGAGTAGACCGAAATTGACTCATACAATATTTTTTTGATAAGAGTTGGAGAATTGAACTGCTTGGTTGCTTAGAAAAAAGTTTTGGCGACCTATTCTTATTTTATTTGATCATCCTTGTCTAGGGTATTAAGGGTTTGTACACAAAAGAGTAACGCTTCCCTCTGCTATATACATATAAATGTCATAATTTTTTATTTTAAGGGGTGCGCTTGATGTGATTTTCTTTAAAGTTTAATGCGGATTTTCACATACATCCATTGTGCGCCTCTTCTTGTTGCCAGCTTTATTTAGACCTACATGTACCGTCGAAATGACGTTCCATTTTTGTCCTTAGCAGAAGCAGATGGTTGTCCGGCAGAAGGTTGGTTGCCTGACCGAAGCACTTTTGACTTTCGGTGGCCAGTTTACTTTTTCTTCTATTTGTTTGTTTGTTGACGGCAGAGTACAACTTTGTGCAACAAAAGTTTGTTTATAAATCAACTTTTTGTTGTACCACAAGCGAACTCGAACTTTGCTTTGCAGGGAGCACAGTGCATATATCTGTGCAACTCTCGCGCAATCTCGGCCGAGAGAATGAACTCAGTCCATAGGGAACTTGCGTCTACTCGTATTTGCATTAATTTTGTGCAAATTATTGCGAAAACAGATTGGACCACTGTGAGATGCATCAGTGCTGACTGCAAGTGGTCAGTAATAATATTATTAACATTGTTACACTTTTCTAAGATGTGCTTAAAACTTGCTTAATATCTTGTACAAATCTCAAAAAGAGACTCTTGTATGACGGTATCGTTTCTTTCAAGATTGCCATAGGCCAACATGTATTTCTTGTTGCTGTCGAAGTTGCTTTCGATTGCTTCCTAGTTTTGTTGTTTCAAACCCCAAATGGGCATTTACTGGTTTTGGGTTATTGATCATTAATCATTTGTACCGAAGGGTTTTGGTCTTGAATTAAAATTTTAATTGTCTGTCGGAAATCGGCAATAGGCCTACACAGTTTAAATAATGACACTAACTCACGCATATTTGTTATCTTGTTTATAATAACAAGTTGATGTAAATAAAAAATGTAAGATTCTTTGGGAAACACAAGAAACCAGAACACAAGTACAATGATTAAAGCAATGACTATTATTTTTCAATAAAATACAGGAACTTACTTTTGTGCAGATAAATATTTATGTGATGATGTCAAATGCTGATGACATATTATTAATTGCATTTAAGTAATTCGTCGGACAGGTCAACAATAGGTTGAGAATCGAATCATTATTTTCCATATCGAGCTTCACTGACAACGTTTAACATATTTCCATTAAAAAATTAATTATTTAAACCGAACCCAGCCGAACCGAACGAAATTAATTATTCAACTGAGCGTAATTTTCATAATAAACAAATATACATAATGAGTTTTTTATAGCATTTGATTTTATGTTCAGTTATAGTGCGCTCTATTTATATTTATACATATTAGTAAATAAATAAATACCAATATAACAATTATTGAATCTGTTGCCGCAATTACCTTTAGTGTTTGCTATAAATTTAACAATTTTTTTTTGGGATTGAACATTAATAATTGGTTTAGTTTGATTTCAAACTGCCCCAACTAAAATGAAGACTCTTTTATTTATATTTATCTAGGCATGACAGACTCAATAAAATGTACATTTTCTTGGTCAGGGTGTCAGCTGACTCGACATAGCAATGTCCTGTCGCGTAACTATCAAATACGTTTCAGTAAAATAGGGTTAGCTAATTTATTTGATGAAATAACTTTTAACGAACCTTCCAGAATTCCTATTTACTTTTATTCTATAAATAAGAAAGATGATCAGAAAGGAAAGAAAATAAATGTTTGCATTCGCTTGCGCGCTGCTCTTTGCCACTAGCACATGTGAGCGAGCGAGACAGCGAACGACTGCGATTCATGCAAATGTAAAAGAAGTGTCGTGGCACTCAGCTTTTGATTGAGTATGTGGATATAAGCAGAATGTAGCTATATCGTCGTTGGGCAATGGAATAGTGTCCAAAACATGCAATTTGAAAATTATCAAAATACTTTTATTTTTATCGAGAGTTGTAAAGGTTGTCCACTGGGTTTTTATTAATTGTAGTTTTTATGGTATATATATTACACGTTGTGTCTATTTCTAACTACATATATAATACGTGCGTTGCATGTTGCATATTTGTATTTTCATTCATATGTATAATATGATGAGAATAATATACAGCACTCCTTTATACATATACAGATATATTCAATGAATATCTAGTATTATCTACTTACATAAGAAATATGGCATGTAGTTAAAATGTAAACTGTGTGTACTCTTTACGGGCTCGTTACTTCGATCAAAAACTGAGTGCTACGCCACTCTCCAATTGTGTAGCACTTCATTTTAGATTAACCAACACTGCTGAAAATTAGGTTGCAAGCTTAAACTTAATGTACGCGTAATTTTCGAAAAATGATTCATCTATTCTGTTCATTGTAGCATTATAAAGTGTTTGTATTGGCGGGTAAACGAGCTTTATGCAAATAGCTGATATTTAGTGAGTTATATTATAGATAGATGATAGCTGCTCAGCTTAAAATTTGCATTCCTTGCAAGAGGCTGCAACTGAAAATGTAATGTATACATTTGTATATATACAATTGTATTATCAAAATACTTGATATTCCCGTTGCGCATTTAAAATAGACGAAAAAGGGCAAATGAACCTTGTGCAATATATGTAACAGGCAGAAGGATGGCTATCTGACCCTATAAAGTATATGTATGTGCTTGATTAGTGTCAATAGTCGAATCGATTGAGCCTTGCCTGTCTGTCTGTCTGTCTGTATTTTCTGATTATATTTCTTATTTATAGACCGATCTTGATGAAACTTTTAGCATTGCTTTTCCATGGTATTCGTCAAGCACCTGTAAAGTTAGAAGTGTCTACGCTTAGAAATGGCGCGCTAATTAGTTTTGTCGAGGAGGAATGGGGGAAATATTTGAAATAAACTTGATTTGCGGACCTTCATACCAAGTTTGGTGACTCTAGCTCTTACAGTTGTTAAAACAGACAGACAGACGGACATTTTGCACAAAGCTAATATATTCCTGTACAGTGTATACAAAATGAGAACATAGCGGAGGCTGAAGATGTGTTCAGGCAAAGATTTTTGATTTAGAAGGGTTCTCAGTGTATGCCTTGAACTGTGGTTACACAAAGTCAATGATAGATTGGCATTGCCGCCAAAAGGCGTTGCGCAGTTGCCGTCGGAAAATGCAGTTGACAGTCTTTTCGATGGCCCCACGATGCGAGAAGAGTGCCAAAAACTGTGAACTTTTGTGCGTTTTTGTTTTCGGTGGGTAGCATAACTGTTTGGCTAAGGAAATGAAAAAGCCATTGGGATGGCAGCGATACTAGTTCCCACGCCCCTCTCCCTTTAACACACACACAACCGTGGAACGCCCAACTTCAAAAATCGTTGACATGTGAAATTTTAATTAAAACAAAAATGAGAATAATGTAACGACGCCTTCCTTCAGCAGCAAACTTGCTCAAAGTGCAGCCAACCTGTAACAGCAACATGTGCGGCAACAACAAAAACAACAACAATAACAATAGAAGCAGCTGCAACAACAACAAAAATGTCAAACGAACACGTCAAAAATATCAAGAGCACAAGCGCAGGTCGACATCGCGTTGGCAGTTTGGTAAGGCATAAGTGTGTGTGTGTGTGTGTGTGTGTGTGTGTGTATGAGTGTGGTACAAAGCTTTTAAGTGCTGGCAGGGGGTAGCAGACGATAGCAACACACAAACACACACAGCCACGCACCCACACAAACTCGCATTCAAAGAGGAGCAGCAAGTTGGCAACAGTAAAATGGTTGTCAGCCTCCATTCGGAGCATCTTCTATAAGTGCGCCTGGAACTGCAGCTCATTAGCACCTCACCTCATCGAATCACATCGTATCACATCGTATCACATCGTATCGCATACCTTAACGGTGTGTGCTTGGTTTGGTCGCGGTTGACTTGTCTCAGCTCTGCCTGGAACACTTTCCCTACCTTCTGGTACAGCACTTTGTTGAAATTGAGTTTATCGCTGAAGTGCCGAGATGCGTGTTAAAGTACCAGTTAGAATAGTATAATTACTGGGAGATCACTCTCATAATCCCACGTTGTTGCTTCATTTGAATCCTTTTTGATCAATCAATATACCTAATGATTTGTCCTCAATGTTAAACTTTAACTTCATATCGTAGTTCGCAAATTAGAGTTGAGAAATTTATAGGCCACAGAAATAAGTACATATTCTTTTAACCAAGTGCGGTGAAACAGGACAAGTGAGATAGAAGAGGAGGAGACGGTTAAGTGTCTTACGAAATCGGTTCTCAAACAATCTATAAAATTCCAAAGCACTTTGAACTTCGTTCTATGTCGAAAACTCGCCTAAAAAGTGTAATGTAAATGTTAACCTGTTTTCGCATAGGCAAACACATGGGCATCATTTGCCAGTTATTAAATCGATAAGAAAAATATTAGAAAGTGAAGCTGAAGTGGTTCGATTGATTACCTTTACTGCAGATATGTGCTTTGCTTGGCCAATTTGCCGAAAGATCAACAAAAGAGTTGCACTTTATGTCTTCTTTGCAAACAACAAAGTCAACAGTCAGTCCCATGGGCAAATTTAATAGTACAACAGGGTATACGAGTACTGTGAGCCGAGAGTGTCAGGATGAAGGACAAAGTAAGGAGCTAACAGCATTTGTTTTACTTTTTCGAAAAGTTGTTTGGCTTGTGTGAAGTTGTTGCCACTTTTTAGGGCTTTGAATGGCCTTTTGCTGGGTTGTCGGGAGACTAGTAAATCTAATTTCTAACCGCACATGCGGAGACCTCTTCAGCGGCAGCGGGCTGTGGCTTCTGTAGGATGTGTGGCATCTGCGGCAATGTAACTGCAACTTGTAGTCGTACAACTTCGTCAGAGCGCGTCAACTGCAGAGTTTCCTTGTCGACAGACGTCAGTTGTTGCTATTTTAGAGCTTACCGACTTATAAGTTGTTGCTTAGTACGAACTACAGTTAACAGTTAACACAGACGTTCTCGTATGTTATTACGAGTATAAGTATATGTGCATGTGTGAGCACGGAAGCTGTCAGTCATTTCATAGTTTCGAGCGAAAATGGCGGCGTGTGCGGAGGGACGCATGTTTTGGACTGTTCAGAATTTTACTTATTTTATTTTTTATTCGTGTTGTAAATACACAAACACAAGCACTGAGCTAAACATCGGCATTGTATGGCTGCCGTTGCAGTTGCAGTTGCAGCAAGTGCGTGCCACATATGGACATGAAGCGAAACTGCTGCCATGCCAAGTGGTCTGGGCCTGCCAGCAGTAACAATGGAAGCTGCGGAAGTTACCAAGCAAAGCGGCGGAAATGTAAAGTCAATGCCATTGTTGTTTTTCTTGTTCTTCTTGTTTCTGTTGACATCGCCGAATGCTTCAGTCTGCTATTCTCTGTCGTCCTGCCTCTCTCACTCTCGAAAAGTGTGAGGTATTGTTGTCACTGTTGTTTGGTGTCTTGTACTTACATTTTATCGTTTGTCGGATTTGTGCATCCTTGTTTGCATTTTTAGACCCTGTATTTGAAAAGTGCCAGGGTCTTTAAGATTTGCTGACAGGTTTCCATCACTCTGTTTCTATGCGAACAGGCGTATTTACTTTCTTGCTTGTTATTTAAAATTAAGCCATGGCTAGCTTCGAGAGATGAGTATTTTTGTTGATATGCTCTGAAAATTGTATCACTATGGGAAAATCAATCCAGAAGTTAGTCAAGATTCAATTTTGTGTATGTGTGTGTGTGTTTTTATACACGTTAAACGATTTTTAACATAATTTAATCTTTTTCTACTCAATAAGTACAGGGACTCTCAAAGGCGAGTTCACATCGTTCGAGTGTTGTTGCTGTTAGTTTTTTTGTTGTTTTGGTATTATTGTGCATTTGTGCTTGAAGCGAATTATGAAAAGTGCATAAAAGTTTTTGCTGCTTGCGTAGCGAAATGCGCATGCAAAGTAAATAAACAAACACTCACATCCACACCCATATTCGCAGTCACACTCGCACTGCACTCGTAGCTATTCACATGCAGACGTACAATTATGTCTGATTTACAAATACTCCCACGCCTGCTTAGACATATTCAACGAACTGAACTGAACTGGGGTTCTTCGCATTTTCATATGCAAATACATAATTATAGGTCCTTCTACTTGTATGTACAATCTATATATGTGTATATCTTTTGCATAGCTTTGTTTTTTGTTCATTCACTAGCTCTAATGTTTATTTTATATTTTATTATATTCGTAATCATGCTCAGAGTATTCTAATGTTGCCACGAGCTCAATAACTGCGCAGATGGTGGCGTTTTGGGGCACATAAAACATATTTATTACTGCTCAGAGTGAACAGCAGAGGTCATGTCAGTTCACCTTATCTTTGTTGTTTCTATGCTAATGAATCATGGCAAGGGTAAGGAATCATTGTTTTTTTGTTCTAGATATTTTAAGTCCAATGATTACTACTTATTTTCTGAAATCTGTTTATATCCTCTACTAGGGATTATATTAACTTTGTGTAAAAGTGTTTATCAGGTCGAAGGCACTTAAGTTTTATATATTTGTGATCAGTATTAACAACCGAGCCTATCCGTCCTTCTGTCTATTCATACAGGTCTGTTGATCTCTATTTATGCTCAAGGACACAAAAACAATATCGGACTTTTAAATGCTCTTTGGAAAGTTGTCCTTTAGAATGTTAAAGATTTCTGTAATCTATTATTTACTTTGAAAGTGAATTATTGCATCGATTTTAAACTAATTTCAATAATTATTAAAGTGGATAAATAAGATAAATAACTTTACGAAACTACAATCAAAAGTTAAATCGCTCGCTTAAGTTAAGCTCAATTCTCTTCCTAACTTTGCACTCGTAACTTTACTTATCTTAGGTCCAGATTTGTTGTTAAGTACTTGAGGTCACTTTTGGGGCTCTCTCAGCTTATTTATATTTAATAATATTCAGTTAAAAACTGTAAAAGGATATCAAAGGAAAGTTTAATGTAGACTATCATAAATAAACTTTTATTAAATTTAAAATATTTTTTTATCACAACTCTTAAGGTATTCCAACACAGCTTCACTGCTGTAATAAGCCAATACAGACAGGAAACGGTTCTGGGAACAGGGAGAACAACAATCTACTACACTAAGAGTATGCAAAATTACCGATGCCGACATGCTAGGAAAAAGTTTTCCGAGCTCAAATAGCAACTTTGATCTAGATGTTTTCATCTATTTGCACCATGGCTTTTAGACTAAGCAGCCTACTTATCTGAGCCGCAACCGGAGTAGGATACGGAAAGTTTTACAATGCAGGGAACTTTGTTTCTGGTGTTGACCAAAAGTTGTCACGCTGCGCGCTAGTAATTTGTTATCGTCATATTTGCTCGAATTATAAATAAAGCAAACGCCTATACACTCTCAGAGCTTGTTTGCCCACTTTTTGTAAGTTATAAAATAGGGTTACACTGCACAGTGGAGTCCTTGCCCATTTGTTGGAATCGAAAGATAGTGCGGCTAAACCTAGCAGGTATTTGAAATATTATGCGATTAAATAACCCTACAAGCTTAACAACGATTGACGCATAAATTGAGAATATATTTAGAATTCGGATCTATTCCCATATTCATGACTGCAAGTTTGCATGTGCGTGCGAGCGAGAGCACAATAGTATGACCTCTAGCGCAGAAATGAGCTAAAATGCAGCATATAACGGGAACATTGCCGTATTCATAAATGACAGACATGGATATCAATACATTTATTTGTTTATTATTTGTTATATAAATATATGTTTTAATCACAAATTCATACATATTAAATGGTTATGAAATATCACGCTGAATTTCTACGGTTCCCACTCTACAGTTCACACTAACAAATTTAACAATAATAAATAGTTAAGTTGATCTATTTTGGACAAATTGCTTAAATAAAAGAACAGTTGAGTTCCCATAATACACTGCTCAGCCAAGTTCAGATAGAATACATGTTATGTTTGGTTTTCAAAGGGGGTTCGGAATAGTTTAAATACTGTTACTTACCTTGCACCGAGGTGCAAAACATTCTTTGGTGTTGCTAGTGTGTCGCCAGGTACTTAGTATTGTTTAGGCATGCACACACACACGCATACTTGGACTTGGGTGTTGTTATCGCCTGGTTGTATGCAATACTTTTGTTTTCTGCCTCTGTGCATATGGGGGTGTGTGTGTGTGTGTGTGTGTGTGTGTGTGTGTAACAGAACCCTGCGGACGGCAAGAAAGCCGCTTAAGAACACAAACAATAACATTTGCAAAAAGTAAAGTCTTGTTTTTGTTTTTCTGTCGAAAAATATTTTACACCTTTACACAAGAGTACAATCTACGGAGACTCTTAACTACTGGCCTGACGCGCTGCTCCTTATCTAGGCGTCCAAAAAGGCAAAGCCAAAGCGAAAACACAAGCAACAAGGTAAACATTTTGAGGTAATTAAGAAAAATTACCTCTTTCGAACAAAACAAAAAAAAAGCAAAAAAAGAAAAAAGAGGATAAAAATCAACAAAACAAAAACAAAACTGAAAACGAAAACGAAAACGAAAAACACGACAAACAAGAACAACAAGAACAACATGAAGGCAATGGCAGCCATAAAATAGCTTGGCCAAACATTCTAGGGGTAAAGCCACACACAGACAAACCAAAGGACAACTGGATAAGAGGACAGACGCACGGCGATGGCTGCACCGTTGTCAAACGACTGCCGAGTTGTTCCTGCTGCTTCCCAAACACCTAAATAGAATCAGGGGGGAGTTTCCCGACCCGTGACTAGCCTTCTCAGGCTGTCCGTGACTCCCTCCCATTTTCTTGTGGCCAGGAGTTTTTGGTGTTAACTTTAAATTAGCAGCAAAGTGGAAAGTGTTGTCGGTTGGCTTTTAAAATGTTTTGCGGTGTATTTCATTTATCAAAAAGGATATCTTTTAGTCAATTGCCTTCTGCTGTTCATACAGCACCTGGACCAGCGCCAGCCTGAAATGTAGCACACCTTTCCCAACTGTCATTTGTCTATCTTCCGTTAGGCTTGCCGTCGTTGTCAACCAGGCTAACAAAGATAATGCGAAAATATGAAGCAATGTCGTGTCTTCTAAATTACTATTACAATAGCCTTCGCGTCTCTTTATGATATATTCGGTTTGTAAATTATCTATGGTTTCCATAATGGCCAAGTCATTTACATTTTTCTTTACGCTCTATTATGAATAATTTTCCCTTCTAATTTGTTCACATTTTGGTAATTATTTAAAAAAAAACCAAAGAAAAAAAAAAGAAAATACTAACGGATCAGAAGAGCGCAAGCGACGGTGTAATACTCTGTAAAGTTCTTTATGATAAAATTATTTAGATAATTATTACTACTAATACTAAACTGAAAATATCTCAATTCCCAAAATCGATATCACCACTATATATACATATTTGGTGGTAATTTCCCAATACGAGCTGAGTGCTATACCACTCGCATCTGCTGGCCTCAAATAACAAAGCGCAGGCAGTTAAATGTTCTTTCTTTTCTGATTATATTTTTTATTTATAGACCGATCCTGATGAAACTTTCAGCATTGCTTCTCCATGGTGTTCATCTAGCACCTGTTAAATTAGAAGTACATTCGCTGAGACATGTGGCCTTAATTAGTTTTCTCGATTTACGCGGGCGGTATACGGAAACCTTCAAGCTTAATTTGGTGACTCTAGCTCTTACAGACAACTCGTACAGGCAGACAAACGGACGAACATCTTGCACAAATCTAATATATCCCTCTACAGAGTATTGGAATGTAGATCTATGCATTAAATGATTTGGTGATGATTGTGTTTTGTCTCAGTTGTTAGTTAGCTTTGAATGCTTCTTATGCCTCTAACTAAAATTTTTAAAATTGATTGAGATTTTACAAAACCACAGCGCATTACTCTTCGGGGATTCACCCGGAAAAAAACACGCACCATGTCGCAGGTCGTAAAAAAGATTCAGGACATTTACCGCTCTTTTTGGTATTTACCAGTCAGCTGCCTGCCTTTCCCTATTGCTAATAAAATCAAAACTGATTACCACATCATCTTAAACGAGCACAGTGCCAGTGGAGCGGGCGTGCGGAATCGAAGCATGCATATCATATTACTCATACGCCACGTTATACAATTTACTTACAACGTCAACGAGCAGAACGTTGACTGCTTTAACGCGGCCGCGGGACGATGAAGACAAATAGATGGCAGCCAAGTAAGGCACGTAAATGTGAGTGATGGCTTGGTGGCTGTGCGTGTCTGCGTATCTCTGAAAGAGTGTGTGTGTGTGCGTGCGTGTGTGTGTGTGTGCGCGAAGGTTCCTCACAATGGCAACAACAAAGCAAAAACAATTAATTGAGTTGGGTCTTCGTACGTGGCGTACGCTTGCAGAGTGCAACAGCGACAGTTCCAGCTCCAGTGCCAGCAAAAGATAAAACGCTTTGCAATAGCGCTATAATTTAATCAAATTTGTCACTCTTGCAATTGAGAGAGTCGCACGGCAGCGAAATTCACCGTGTCGCGTTTTCCATTGTGCGGCATGAGACGATGAGACCTCGTTGTGAGGCTGGTGAGTTCGCAGTCGGAATGGAATGGCTGTTGTGCTTTCGCTTGAAGAATTTATGAATGGGCTCCGTGTGGCATCCGAGCATAGCGGTATCTGGTATCTGGGGGGAAGTACCCGGTGCATCGCTAGCGTCGTTCGCACTTTGTAAATTCAATTTGGAATGCGTTTAACGCGCATAAAATATCTACGACCATGAGCAGCCAACCTCATTGCAACCCGTCCCTGCCCATGCCCCTGTCTCTGCCCCTGGGACTTCCATTACTACAAGTTGTCTTTCATCCACAGTCGTCGACTTTGCAATTGGGCATTGGAAATCGGTAATTAGCAGTTTGCATTTCGAAAATGCACAACAGACCTTTGATACCATACAAGTGCCATAACCAAAGGCCATGGTCAAGCAAATGCCGTGTTCCAGCCAACGTCGACTCGTCGACTATAGGTAATGTAAGAGGGGATTTCCTTAACTTAGTTGAACGGGGGATCACTGGGCTGATGACAACCCCATAGCCCCCAATTCTCACTCTGCAGCTTAACGGTCATGCATGCAGGTGTATATTTAACTTAATGAACTATTACTAAAAACAAAAAGAAGAATATACAATTTTTGGACTCTGTTCATAAATAGTGCAAAATGTGTGTACCCTATAAAGTATAGTATACATTCTTGATCAGCATTAACAGTCGAGTCATTATAGCCAAGTTCGGCTGTCCCTATATCTGTCTCTTCCTTTATCTGCATGCGACTCAGACTATCTCAGACTATGAGATATTATGATTCTATATTTGGTGTCAATACGTCTGTAAGCCGTTCCTCCCTATTAACTAAAAATAACAAGAAATATTGAAAGTGCAACAGCTAGAGACTGTTTGCTCTACAGCGGAGGTTAGCTGAAAAGCATTCTCATTATCAATTTATATACAAAGGAGTTAATTGAATTAAGAATATTAATTATTTAGTACAAAAACTTTTGAATCACACATTTAGTTCATTGAAAATGTATTTTAGGCAAGTCGGATCTTACCAACATATATATATTTTTTATATTTATTTACTTAAAATCGATAAGCTGATGCTAACTTTTTAGTGGCAAATTCTCATAATGAACTCAAATTTTAGACTGAGTAGTCTGGTCTAGCAACTCTTGTAATACATCTGCGCTATTAAGTAACAAAACACTTTGATCAAGAACGTGCACATTCCAAAAAGCTTGCTGCTATGAGCTTGCAAAGAATTCTCATTTGCATATACTTTCCGCTATACAAACATGTTTGGGTACAGATTTGTATGAATGAATATGTTGACACAGCAAAGCGTTACAGTACAAAGTGTTTAATTTGCTCTTTATTCTCTCCTGAATAGCTTTCTTATTGATTAATTAAAATTAATTAATTAATTAATTTTAATAAAACTCCAACATGTGTTTTCAACGGGAATTCTTTAAGCTCCTGTTAAGTTTTAAGTGTGTACGCTTAGAAATACGGGTTATAATTTGCTAGCAAATTGCTCCGCTTTTCTGGGGCAGGAGAAGATGCACCCAACATTTTAAATAAACTTCTAAAATTGTTGAGCAAAGTTAATGTAACCTTGTAAAAAACTATTTTGAAAATAGCTTTAATTCGGTATTTTTGTTTTGTTTTTGAAGTTTGTCGCCAAATACCGGATGTACGGATGTATTTGCACATTCGCATCGATTTTCACTTGGTATAGCACCTTCACTGGCTATTCAAGCAAATATCAGCGAGCCAGCAATGTACAGCTTGTCCACATCCAGCGTCTGTTGCAATGTTCAACATTTTACCAAACAGAAATGCAAGAAAAAAAATATATATATATATAAAAAAAATATATTTTAAACAAGCAGAACTGTCGAGCGCACGCGGCAGTATAATAGCCTGCACAGTACTCTATAATAAAAGCATTTTGATAATAATTACTACTGAACTGAAAATATCCTAATTCGCATATCTCTCAAAACTATCGGGAATTTTAAGCTGAGCATTAAAACTAAAATAAATTGATCTATTATTAACTATTATAATATATTCAAATATTGATCAGATACTCTTGTAAAGATTACGAATATCTTAATTAAATTAATTTCTTAACAAAATTGTGTATAAATTAGGTTTAGATTTGCAACATAATTGTGTTATTTAACAGTGTTGATTAACTTGGAGTGACGCAACACTATGTATTTGATCGGGTATGCGGACACAGAAGCTTGCTGCTATGAGCATGCAAAGAACTCACATCTGTATGCGCTTTTTGATCAAGAATGTATATAATTTAAAGGGTCTGACACACCACCTTCTGCCTGTTACATACTGTTTGCAGACAGCTAATATATCCCTGTGCAGGGCATGAAAATAAGGTAAACGAAAAGGTAACAGAACATCAACCCGTCAACCCATTTTGGGGTGGGGTGGCCGACGGTCACGTATATTTTATTTTTTGAATCCCAACGTCGACATCCACGCGCTGCCAGTGCCCGTGCCCGTCCTATTTTCCTTCCCTGACTCCGCCTCCGCCTCCGTGTCCGTCTTCATCTCCATTTCCGTCACCCGGCTCACCTGCCCAAGGTGTTCGCCACTGCGTTCATGGGTCGCCATCGCTGTTTGCAATTCTAGTTGGCAGTTGACAGGTGCATCCGGCTGTGTGGGTATGCGTGTGTGTGTGTGAGTCCAAAATAGGGGCAGTACCCCGCCCCTCATATAAAAATGTGTCTCATGGGCTATGAAATGATTGAAAAATATTGATTGTGCAATAGCTAGAAGAAAGCATTTACTATTATTTAAGATTCAAGATTGGATGACTGCGACATCAACAGGAAGGGGCTATGGACCATTTAATAATATCAACCACATTGATTTTATTTACATAAAACTGTGTAGAACAGCATGTACTACAATTGTACAATAATTGCATAAAAATAACGAATATTATATTTACAATACACTTTCACCTCAACAATTGAATGAATGAAACAATGAATTATGAATTATGTCTTAATATTTTCGTTAATTTATAAATATGCTCTCTCCATTCCTTAACAATAAAAAAGTGTTAAGTAAACGAAGAGAATCTACAAATATTAAGAAAACAAAGAGATTGGAAAAAGGGAAATAATTATTGAGAAATTAACCCGTGAAGAATGTTTGAATTGAAATGAAAGTTAGGTTGTTTTAAAAATAATATTTATAGATGTATGTAATGAAATTTGTAATCAGATGAACTTTACTATTTGCTAAAATTTGTTAAAATAGTTATGTTTTCTATTCCATTCACAGGCAAATACGCGGAATAATGCTCAAGCTGTTCGTGTTTCAAATCATATCAATATGTCTTTTCTTAACGAATGTTAAATCTGGTGTGCCAATTGGTAAGTTACCTTCGAATTCTTTTACACTATATTCTCGTATACCTATTACTGGGTCTTCGAGAGACGAATAATTGCCATACAGACACAACCAAAGTAAGTTATAGATTGCGGCGGCTGTCTGTTTATCCGTTTGCAATGTCTGAGTGATCGAAGAGTTTATGAGATTTGTATGCATATTGATGGAGTGAGGGATTTTAGAGTTAATCTTAATTGTTGCATGCATATACTCCACCTTAGCAACTGGGGGACCATCGCAGATATTCGAAAACAAGGATGCCCTGTTGACTTGCGTTGTCTCTGAGAACGCGGCTAACAATACTGTAATATGGAAGAAAGGGGGCGAAATCTTAACAGCTGGAAACGTGCGGGTCACAAAAGATCAGCGTGTCAGGGTTTTACATGATGAAAGTAAGTGTTATTATACTCTTTTATTAATATTACTCAAATGCTAAGCATGCAATTTCGTTCTCTCATAAGACTCAAAAGGACGCAATTTGGAAACGGGAGGGGAGGTTTGGGTGCTACTAATCAAGACTCTTAAGGCAAGCGATTCGGGTGCCTACATCTGTGAGATAAACTCCGATCCGGTTTTACGAAGTATACACATTCTGACTGGTAAGCCTTGGATTCTTAATGCCTATTGGCTTATAATCATGTTATTTATCTGCAGTTAAGGAACTTTCGCAGGGGAACGCCACAGATACGGTTACGTCCGAGTCTAGCGATTTTTTCCTCTTGCCTCCGCCACTTAATGCCCAGGATAATCGCAGCTTTTGGCGCCCTAGTCAAGTGCCGCCTGTGTTTACTCATGACTTTACCGAATGTTGTGAGCATGCGAATGTCTCCTCTCAATGCATGGGCTTCTGCAATGTCCATAATATATTAGATGGTACTACAGATATCGACCCCGAGGCCTGCGAGAAGGACTTTCCAAGCATTGTGAGATGCATGGCTGATGGCCGGAATCATGTTCCGTGCTGTGTGGAGAAACAGATTCCCGATCTGTGCCAGGACATGTGCCGCGGCGAATACACACCCTTCACCGACAGGCTGAAGACTCGAGTCTCGTGTGTTCAGCACACTCTAAGCGGTCTCCAATGCATCCTCAAGGGGGTTCAGCTTATACCCAGCACGCCTACCCTTCTGTCGATAGAAGAGGTGCGAGAGACTAGCATTAACATCAGCTGGGCTCCTCCAAAAAAGCTCGCCGATCAGGTTTCTCACTACACGGTCAACCTCACAGTTTTGCATAGTTTCGACGAGGACGAGTTAAGCGGTGAGGTCAACCCTAAGACAACTGATGGAACTAAGCAGGAAGAAGAACAAACGACGCTCTACAATGTTCCCGCCAATCAGACATATCTCTTCCTTGACACGCTCTCCCCTCTAACCATGTTCGCTGTTGTAGTTACGGCCGTAAATGAATACGGCTCGAGTCTACCCAATGAGCGACTCCGCTTCTTCACACACACCAGTGCTTCGGTGTCAGAGTCGGAGGCGGGAAGCACGGACAAACAAGGGATGCCTTCGTTGCCAGATATACGAGGTTGCTGTGAGTCAAGTGGGATGACGCATCGTCTGTGCATGGATAAGATGTGCGATCCACAGAAGGCGGATCAGGCCACGCTTCCTGACCTTATGGTCTGTGCCCCTTGGTCGAACATTACCTTCACGTGCTTGGCCAATAATATTGACCACACTCCCTGTTGCCGTGCTCGTGGCATACCCTCGGCTTGCTTCCCTCTCTGTGCTGGCAAGCTGACTTCTCTGGACTTTAGTTTGTTCAAGTATGTATATATAATATCATTTTCTTTTATCAATGGGAGTGAAGTGCGTTGGAATTACGATTAAATTTGAGAGTAGTTATTAGTATTACTGTACTGTATTAGTTTATTTGGTTTTATTTTCATTTCATAGATGCTTGCGTTTCATGTCCGAGTACAGCAGCTGTCTGTTCCAAGGCTACGGGGTGCTAGCTGATCCTCCGTCGAAGTTGCGTACGGTTGCAAAAACTGATAACTTTGTCATTCTGGATTGGAATAAGCCCAAGCGTCTGGCAGACACAGTGACCACGTTTCACGTCAAGTTTCGTCGTCTCGGCGTTGGCGATGACTATCTGACAGTGGAAAAGGCAAGTGCAGGAAGAAGCTCCAGCTCCTCGAGGTTGTTAGTCTAATTTAATTAATTTTGCAGCGTCAGCCGCCACTCATCCTTGAAGGTCTAGAGGCGGACATCTACTACGAGTTCTATGTGGTATCAATTAATGAGTACGGCAAAAGCGAGCCGTCTCCTCGTCTCATTACCCGCACCCTGACCGCTGAGCTGGACCCAACTCCCATTGGCAAATACAACATGTCGACGTGTTGCCAAGCTTCAGGCCTCTTGCCACAATGCGCTCCTCTTTGCTCCTATAACATACGCCTGTCCGACATCGAACATCTCGGTCCGACATGCCGTGCCCAAATGCGTGAGTAACAGCTAAGTCCACTTCCCTGACATACACACATGTCCAATACTAATTAGTGTCAGTCCAGCATCCTTATTAAGCAGCTCGTACCTCGTAGCCCGCAAATGGCCAATGGACAATGAAAAATCACTGAGATCGATTTTTCTCAATTTAATGAGCTTAATTCAATTGCCCTTTTTATACCCTGTAGCATAAGCATGCAAAGAAAGAATAGTAGAACTGCATTCAGGACCAATTAAACTACTCTCAACCTCATTATGTTCGATTGAATCATCTCTGAATCTATTATTTTCCAATAGTTTTCTTTTTAAAAAGAAACTACTTTTGAAATTTACAGCAATCCTGAAATTAAATGAAGAAATCACAATTAAAGGTTACTAGTGAGGCAACTGAAAAGCTCATTGAATGCACACGCTTTTCTTTGAATTGGTCGGCATAAGATTGATGTAAGGATTGGAATTTAAGGATTTTTTATATTAGCACAAGAGATAAATCATCCAATGATGATATAGAAAGTTTAAAGTTCAACTAAGTTTTATTGACTACGACAATGTTAAGCTTATTAGATGATGACTTGCTTGAATTCCAAAGGAATTTCTCTAAGCAGATGTAAAATCTGTGGTAATTTCCTGAAAATTAGAACAATATGCATAGTCATCCTGTGCGCCATTGGCTGCTCAAAAGTAACTTTGACAGCCTGCAGGAAAGAGTCTTAAAATGAAGTATCCAAATCATGAAAAACATAAGAGCTTAGATTTATAATACACAGAAGCAGACCTAAAAGCAGCATTGTCATGACAACGTCTCTAATTAACCATTCTCTGCCCAATCTTAGCTATTCTGGCACGCTGTGCTGCAGGAGGGCGAGACCACAGTCCTTGTTGCAGTCGCCGCGGCGTTATTAACGCTTGCATGCCACTCTGCCGAGGAGTCATGCCGCTTGCGCTGACCACCAAATCGACAGCCGCAACTGCAACTGCAGCGGCAACAGCAGTGGGCATAGGAACTCTGACATCAGCAGGAAATGGAGGCATGCCAGCCTCGTCGACATTGACGAGCAATGTGCCAGATTGTTTATCATACGCTGGCAACATTTTACAGTGTTTCGAGGAAGGTGAGAGTCGTAACCATGGTAGTTGTCCTCTTAATGCTTTCAGTCTACCCGTATGTGTCTGTGCATCTGTGCATCTGTGCATCTGTGTGTGTGTGTTTGTGCTTGTGTTTGTGTTTGCGGCTAATTCAGTTTGTTTAATGGCGTGTCTGTGCATGTTGAGCATACGCACTGTTGCACACGATTGTGTGCTAAATTATTTGGTCAATGGCTTGGCTTAGCACACAAAATTTCAGACAAAACCAATATTAGCCAATTAAACTTGCATTATAAAATCAACTCCTAACACTCTGTGCTTTGTCCTCTGTCCTCTTCTTCCCAGGCACAAGTAACATCCCAGGACCACCAGAAGATGTACATGCAACATCCGTGACGAGTACAAGCATAAGTCTAGCATGGACCCCGCCCAGTGTGGAAACCTCCTCACCTTCCACCCCCATCTCTTCCACCGCTGTCTCCACCGACATGATAACCGGCGATGAACTGGCTGCCGCAGCTGGTGCTGTGGCTGGAGATGTCGCGACAGTCGCTGAAACTTCCACGGCCAAGCAACTACAACAGTCATCAGACTCTACAATTGTGCCTGATGTTAACGATATTGACTTTGTTGTTCAATATGGGCAAGTGAATAACATGACCATGTACGAGACAGTTACCAAGCTGGAGAATGTGAGTAGAGTCTCAGGATACTCTTCCTACAATAGTAAATTATGGCAGGTTACATCTGCGCAGAGTTATCAGTACTAGAGTAGAACTGTTAACAGGTATATATTCCCCAGGCCGATAACATTCTTCTTCACGCCAAACTCTCAAATTATCTGATGATACAATGCTTATGATAGAATTGAAGAATACAGCTTAATGTTATGATCCTGTTAAGAGATACCTGATATTATAACAGGATTCAAATGATCACGACTTCATTGAAGAATTAAGTTAATAGTACACTTTACCACAGGCTCATTACATTACTGATGATACTGCATATGGCCAAATTGAATAATTTAACCTAATGTTCTGATATTGTGTACAATTATTTTACCTCAGCCTCTTTTTAATTAATAGTTTACTTTACCACAGGCTGATAACATTTTTGATATTGCAACACTATCAGAAGCCCCTGCCTTATTAAAAATTACTGAATGTACTAAGAATCCTCTACCCCTTTCGTTTGTCTAATGTATATTATATTGGCATTAGCATTAATAATGTTAAATTAACATGAAAATGAAAGTCTTTATAGAACACGGAATATGTTTTCTAAGACTAGAGTTAGCATCCTGTTAACAGTTTGAAATAACATTTTACATTATGTTTTGCTTACTACGTGGACTTGACTCCTCACACCTACACATGCGTCGCGAACCTAGGCTGTAAGCATACATTTTATTTTATTATTTTATGTTTGTAAATACTCGTATGTCCCACTCGTGTATCAGCTTCTCACTGATAAGCCAGGCACGTGCCCGACAACGGCTTAAATAGTGAGAAAAGCTTCGGCAGAGTGCAAGCAAGCGGTTCCGTTGACCATAAATGGCGCCTTCGTGGCCATAAACTAGTCAAAATAGTTGCAATAAACGGGCAAGCAAACTTGGCTTAATATACATATAAATTGCCATTGGCATTGTTGCAGTTATTGACTGTTGTTGTCACACATCAAAGCGCAACACATCGCAGCGCAGCGCAGCGCCACCTGCGCCTGCCACAGCCACCATCAACCATCAGCCATGGCCATCAGCAGAGTTATTGGCCTCAAAAACTTGCAAATGCTAAAAAAACGCTACAACAATAACTGAATAACTGGCAAGTGTTTGACGCTTGTTGCTGTTATTCTTCTTGTTGTATTTGATGCGCGCAAAATGTTTTCAATGTGAGCTGCGGCCCCTGGCCTTTCCCCGTGCCGCACACTTCTCCTCGAACTGGCGGCCCGTCGACATCGACATCAACCAGCCCATAATGCCTGCACCCAGCACTAGACACCAATCGAATCGATATTGGAGAAGAGCTCAACATCATGCCACATGGCATGAGGCATGAGGCATGAGGCATGGGGCATAAGGCATCTAGCTGTTGCCAGCTTTAGTTTTTTGTCAATGTGTTTTTCTTTTTGTTCAGTTTCTGTTATTGCCCCTTTCCTCTTGCTCTTGTGTTCAAAATTCATTCGCTGACTCGCTTTGGTTTTGTTGGTCGGTTGGCCTGGTCAAGCGGACGCAGATGTTGCGAAGCTGTTGGCTTAGCTTCTTTTATTCCTCTCAATTCTTCCCCGCCTGGTGTCAATTGGTTTAAATGCGTCTCGGTGCATCGGCCTCAGACTTTTTGGCTGCTGTTGCATCGGTATTTTATCGGTATATTCATGTATATATATATATATATATATATGTATATATAGAATACGTATACCGTATTGTATCTGCAACTCTATGTGAGGTCATGAGTTTTATTGGCACGTGGAGCTGACATCTGACCTCGGATATTGGCTTTATAAAAAAGTTAATTGCTTTCGAACGTGCCAGAAATACTTTTGTCTAAGTTTAAATATAGCAACCAGTAAAACAGCAATAATCAACAAGCGAAACTAACAAAAAAAAAAAAACAGCCGGTCGGTCAGTATAGTACCGTGCATCAGTATTTATGGCTGGAAGGAGTAAGGCTACAGTCGATCGCATTCGTCTGTGTAAAAAGACCGTATACTAATCGGGATAAGCAAAGAAAAATTAAGTAATATTTATTACGATTAACGTTAATAATAATAAATACATTTAAAAGTAAAATAAAATGCAACATACTACGCATATGAAATATTGTATAGGAGCAAAAGTAATCGACCGGGTCTCGGGAGCTCGCGATCCGTTAGTCGACATTCTAACTTCCTACATTCTGAGCCATCCGACAAAGACAAAATAACACATTTCGTATTTCCCTCTCATTTGCTCACTCTCTCTCCCTTTGTTCACTGATTACGGTTCGTTCTTGGAAGAGAGCAGCAAACGTGAGCGAAGGAAACTACCGTTACATTTTGTTCTGCTGTGTTTGCATGCATAACTGTATGCGTGTTTGTACATATTGAGACGCTTATGCACTATGCAGACACTGGAAAATTAGATTCGAGTAGAAAATATTTTCTAATGCAGAGCAATCAATCAAAAATGTTAAATAAACTTGATCTCCGGACGGTATAAGGGAACATTTATGTTAAATTTGGAGTCTCTAACTCTTATAGTTGCGCAGATCGACGCGTTCACGCAGACATACAGACAGACGGACATGGCTCAATCGACTCGGCTGACGATACGGATCAAGAATATATATTCTTTAAAGGGGTTGCCAAGCTTCCTTCTGCCTCTTACATACTTTTTTCATAAAGCTTTTGTATCCCTGTATGGGGTATAAAAACAGAACAATAAATCCTATTTAGAGTTCAGAGAGGAATCCAGATTTTAATAGACTTTTTAGCGTTCTCCGCAGTTAGATATATTTTGAATCAATAAATATTCACGTATATATTTCTTCTAAAGTGTTTATTCTAAAGAAGAATGTATGTGTGCTCAAAGTCGATTTACAATCGCATCCATGGCTAGCGATACCTGAAACAAAGGGAATATTTGCACATATTAACAGTAAATAGTAGCCATCGAGTCTAAGGAAAAGATGCGAAGGACTAAGGACACCCCAGAGCGTTCGTTGTGCTCGATTGAATCAGTGCCAATAATTTGGCAATTTCTATTCAGTGGGAGTGCGCAGTAGAGTGATCTCACCTGCAAAATGTACAGTGGCCGCCCTAAATGAGGATAGTGAGAGGGTTGCGTCCATTTGCAATGGCTTGTGAGGGTGTGAGGGGCTGAAGTGGAGAGGCTCAACGAACGAAACTTTCTTGATGATATCTACTGCCAAAGCTATTGCTAGTTGACAACAACAACATACAAGTTGTATGTTTCTTAGTTGGAAAATTTACCCAAAATGTTGTCCATACAAGATTTTAATGTGGTTGCAGCAACAAATTAGTAAAAACTCTGCGTAAAATACAGTTGACCAATTAGGCAAATGAAAAATTCGTGAGGAGCTCAGTTCTTCCCTGGGACAAAAGCAGTAGAAAGAGACCCGTAAAAGAGATAACGTGATATCGATTATGCTTCTTTTGTGACGTGGAGTGTAAAAGGAGCATCCAGGGACTTAAATATGTATTTGACCTGATGTTGATTCTTGAGCTTGGTGATTTATCCAAGACTCAGCTCAAGCGAGCCGAGCCCTATGCCCTTTGAATATTTATTTGCTTAAGCAGTTGCTGTCATATTTGGAAGCTGCTCTTTGGTATTTCGACTTGGTAGTTGAGGTGAGATACTCGCAACCCACGGAGTACGTGTTTGTGGCCACATTAATTATTCATTTGGGCCTGGCGCGGTCGACTGCCCTCGCCATGCCAACTGTGGCACATTTAGATTGCGGAGAAAAGTAATTATTGGTCAAAAGGGATGTACTCGTAACAAAATGACATCAAAGTTGCAACTCTAGTGTTTTGGGGCTATTAGTACTTGTTGTCGTCCACAAGGTCCTTTGGGGCCAGGCTCAAGCGATAGTACTCGGAATAGTAAGAGCTAAACACAAATGTTCTTTGTCGTGTTGTTTTATTTTATTTTTATTTTTTGTTTTTTATAATTTAATGTCATTCAGATAAGATAGAGCGTATGATTTTTATGAAATTTAAAATACGAGCAAAGTCTTAATGGAGAAATTATTTAACTGTTATGGCTTTAGTTGAATAACATTTTTCATAACGCAAAAAAGTTGCTTTACTGCTTTATTACAAGAAATGTGTGATGATCACGTCTATAACAAAGAATTGTATTGTAGGTCTACTCAGACAAACTACGCCCCAAATCTGGGCTGAATTTGTTTTTGTACTTTTCGTTTACGATATCAAGAGTTTGTTTACAGAATTGGTGAAAATTTGGCCGCCAATTCGCCAATTATTTATTGACATTCAGTCACATACAGATGTACATAGTTGGATGTGTATCAACTTCTCTACGAACTTCCAAATACAATTACTACTTTTATGTCGGCTGCCCAAAAAAATATACCTGCATCCATAAAAGGGAGGAAAATATGGTGTGTAGCGCTCATATAAATTAAATTGTGCAACAACAGCAACAGCAACAGCAATAGCAATAGCAACAACAAAATGCATTAACAACACAAATACTTGTACGAGCATAAAATGATCAATTTTGTGCTTGTCAGTCGCCTTGACTCTACTTGACATTGACTCACATACCAAAATGTCAAACTCTTGTTATGGGTGGGGTGTTGCTGGAGTGTGGGGAGGGGGGATGGCTATGGGGAGGGAAGAAGTCACGTAAATCAAATCGCTTTAGCGTGTGTACACAGTTTACCATCATCAAGGGCATCAGTGCGAGAGCACAAATTATTTATGCCAGAAGCATTAAAATTCACAAATAATAATTATACAAAAACAAAAAAAAAACACATTTACGCAATAAATGCTTCAGAATACAAACATACACACACACACACACACACACACACATATATATATACACATAGACATAAGTGAGTGCAGCGCAGGCATAAATTATCTAGTACTTTTAACCAAAAGTGTAATTAATGGCTCAAATGGCGCAAAGCTCTGACAACTGAAAGATAATCAAACAATTAAGCCAACCACCCGGAGCTGATAGTACTTACTAACTCGAACTCGCACAGCACATAATCACAATTTGTTGTTTCTATTGACCATTTCTCATTGTGCAACTGCAACAATGTTTTGGCTAATTCACTCTCAACTGCCAACTCGAATAGCTGCAAGCTGAAGCCCCAGATTAGGCAAGCCATTTTTAATGTTGGTCGGTCTATCCAAGGGAATTACGTATATTGACAGTAGGACTCTCAGATACATACACATATACAAACATAATCACATACATTTTTCAATTTCGGGAATGACTTTTGAAACAATATGACGCTGGCTGGGAATGTCAATGGAGCTGGAGGGGGCGATGTCAGCTGCGCGTGTGTGTGAGTGTGTGTGTGTGTTGAGCTCGGCTGACGGTGTCATTTTGTGGCCAAATACCGCAAATTGCACTTCGTCGCGGCAATTACAAAAAGTACGAATCGTGACGACATCCCTCCCTCCTTCTCCCCCTCTCTGTCTCTCTCTCACTCTATATATATATATATATATATATATATATATATATATCGGCGATACTCGTACTCATATAAGGCAAAGCCACTGCGAGTTACGGAGACTGTAGACTGCAGTGCGACACTGTTGTTGCCTCACTTATGCTTATGCTTACGAGATTGGTGTTGATTCTGATGTTTTCCATCTTTCATCTACGTAATTTTACACTTAGGAATTGACCACCAACGAGACCAGCATCGATTTGACAAACTTGGTTGAGAATGCCTTATACCGCATTACGGTTGTGGCACGTGGAAAATTTGGCACATCACTGCCAGCTTCAATGTTGCTGCTCAACACGTCGAGTGGCGGCGAAAAAGGTAAGTCATTGAAAGCTTTTGGGCATTTGGGAGCAACTCGAATGAACCCATCAATGTCGTTTGTCAGAGATGCCTTGTTGGCTTCAATTGTTCCACTTAGAGTAAGCATCGTTTGTCTTGTTTGCTTGTAGTTCAACACCCCAACACACCTGACACCTGGGGCGCACCCTCGCCGCCCCACTCACTGACCGTACTCACACAAAGCGCGACATGGATGCAGTTGACTTGGCAGCCACCAGAGTATTCCCATCCGCACGAGCGCATTACCTACAGGTGAGCATCAAGTCGAGTGGGGTGAATCGTATCGTAGCATACTAAACTAGAGTATTGTAGGGTCTATCACAAGATGATGAAATCTGAGGGCTTCACTAAAATTGAAACGAAGTTAGCCTGGCTGCGCCTCTCTAATCTCAAGCCCAGCTCTCAGCACGTGCTCTATGTGGAGGCGGTGGGAGAGCGAGCTTCCTCGTTGCCTTCGGAGACTCTTGTGGCCTGGACGGATCCCGCTCTCCCCGCGTTTGTGGATGTAATTTCTTGAGAATACTTTGAGTCCGCTAATGAAAATATACAAATGAAAATACCTCATTGACAGCCACCTACTGTACATCCGGCGGATAACATACCCGAGGGCGGATCAATGACTATCCTGTGTCTGGCCTTGGGCAACCCGGCACCCACAATATCGCTGTATGTGGGCGGGCACTTGGTGCGTCAGGACACTTCTCGGCATATGGTGACGGTAATACACAATGTCTCAGCGGACATGGAGCATGTCTCTTGCTATGCGGACAATGGCTATGGTGTGCCCATGCAGGCCACCCGACGAGTGAATATCTGCTGTAAGTTGAGAGATTGTTAATCTTAGGAGAGAGCATAACTTACGTATTTTACACAGATCCACCTAAGATTCAGGCTGCTGGTATCACGGTCGCTTCGGTAGGGGATGAGGTGGAACTGCGTTGCACGGTGGATTCAAAGCCTGCGCCCAAGACCATCTTCTGGCGTGATCACGATGGTCGTGTGCCGGTGCCACAAGGAGGCAACTACTATGTTTCCGTTGCCAATGTCTCAACAATTTATACGATGTCGCTCCGAATCAGCAAGCTGCAGGCCAACGATGTGGGCGACTACTTCTGTCATGCGGAGAACCCCTTCGGCTCCTCGACGACCCCGGTCTCAGTGCGTATACGCAATACTCCCAACCTGAACCGCAATGTGTCGCAGTGTTGTTCAGAGCAGAACGTTTCGCTGGCTTGCCGAGATGCGTGCTCGTACTACGTTGACTTTGACGCCATTGCCAACAGGCCAGAGTGCATCGTGGACTTTGATAAGTTGATGAAGTGCGCTGCCGATGGCTCTGACCATCGTTCCTGCTGTGCGGAGGAGCATGTGCCACGCAAGTGCCTTAATTGGTGCCGAGGCGAGACGGTCCGTTCGAAAGAAATCTGTAGTTTGCAGTATGCCAGGACTATAATCGGATGCTTTGAGAAGAACCGTGATCGATTGCCGGGTCCACCAGAGAATATTGTGGTCAGCGTGTTGTCGGATAACGAGGTGAACATTAAGTAAGTGATGAATCGACGGAACCTCTAAGCGAACAAAATTTCTTCATTTCATATAAAGCTTTCAAATTTAATCTCCTAACTTTGCCCATCCAAACACCTTCTCATTGCCCCTGCCGGATGTGAAGTCATCCGTTTTCCCATCCTCACAAGCCAATACATTCATTACCCCCCAAGTTGCCCATGTGTGCGGGCAGTCCATGTGAGGCTGACTGCACTAATAGACCGCAAAATCCATTAAAGCTGAGATTTTTATCTCGCTTTAATACACTTAGTCAACGTCAAAGGTTACGCACACACAAAGTCAGACGACGGGCAAAATGGGCAGACGGGCAGATGGGGGACGGGAGACGGTCGATGGAAGATGGGAGATGGTCGCAAGATGGTGGACAGTGGGTCGAGGGTAATGGATAGTGTACGAGTATACGATTATTGGGTGGGTGGCCGATGGGAAACGGTTCAGAATGCCAGTTCGCATTAAATTTATTAAAATTCCAGACAAGTTTTGCGCCTGCAACAATATTACCACTCATAATATGGCGCCATGCACACGGTCTGAAAACTATTTCATTACAGATGGGATGCTCCAACAAAGAATCCAAATGCTGTCGACGGCTATAGAATATATTACCATGAGGCCGCCGTTCTGCCGCCAACTTCGCTGTCGTCGGGGCAGCCAAACGAATCTTTGATGGAGCCTGGCGCAGATACACTTGCCTCCATGAATAATGCAACAAGTATGGGCAACAGCAACAACATGATGATGGCGGGCGTACTGGAGATTCAGCGCATCGACGTAAAGGACACAACAATAAGCATTAATGGGCTTAAGAAGGACGTGCTGTATGAGCTGGTGGTAAAGGCTGGCAATACATACGGTGCGTGAACTTTAGTGTGGAATCGATAGCTCGCTGTGTGTCTAGGCTTAATTTGCAGACTTGTCTCGCAGGTGCCAGCGTACTCACAGATCCGATTAGGTTCACACTGGGAGAGCAACATGTGACCTCAGCCACTAGCAGCTATTCCAGCGCTGTGGGCACAATCAGCGGCATTGTGGCAAGCATTTTGGCCATCCTCCTGGCGGCGGCAGCCATTGTGTTCTATCGCCGACATCGCTGTCACCATGGAAAAGCGGGCAGTGGCAACGTGGCGTTCGAGAATCCCACATATACCCGTGGCTTGGAGCAGGTGCAGGTGTGTATAATGCCTCCTATTAATTATAGCCGTGTAGCCAGCCCGGCTGTAAGCCAAGCCGTAAACTCGCATATAAGTATACTTATGTTATAACTGCAATGTGTCTCCTCTCTTTCTCCTTTTGTTGTCCTCAATTGAAATTCAAACATACACACACTCGCATTCACTAAAGCTACCCACTGTGACATCGGCCATCACAATACAGCAACAACATCACAATGGCAGCGGCTCAGGCTCAGGCGGCTCTGTCGGGACACAGAATGGCAACAGCAACAGCAACAGCAACAGCAACAGCAACAATCACATTCACAATAACAATCACAATGGCATTGCAGCCACAATGACGACATCCACATCCACGACAACAGCAGCGACGCCTGATACGGGGACCACAGCCAATGGCAGTAGACATTACCAGCAACATCAGCAACATCAGCAGCAGCAGCAGCATCAGCAGCAGCCACAGCAGCAGCAGCAGCAGCAGCGCAATGGGCATCGCAAAGGCCTTACAGATGCGGCGCATCATTTTCACAACCCGCTCAGCAACACACAGTGCAATGAAGTAAATCCCTCAATTTATGAAGAGCTCAAACTTGGCCAAGAAGGTGCTGGATTTAAGAAACTTGTGCCATAAATGTCAACCCCATCTACCAGAACAGCAGAAGCAATAGCAACATCAACATCAACATCAAAGTTTAGCTAGTACACATATACACATATATACAAATACATATATACACATATACACATGTACATATGTACATACATACATATATGTATACAACTATATACATTCGTACGCACACATATGCAGTAAATACTTGTAGGCATACGAGTACAATCGCTAAATGTAGACATAGGCCGTGTAAACAGCGCGAAGCGCAACCATAAACACACACACAGCCAGTGACATCTTTACAGGAAGTGCACTGTGAGAAAATCTGGGTAACATTGAGTAGAAAATGATTGCTAATATGTTTTTGGGTAGTGTGAAGTAATAAATTTGTAGTATGTAACTGTGATTCAACAAAATTATGTAAAATAAATTTAATTGGTAAACATCATAAGCTAAAACTTCCAGTTGTTGCCTAAATGCCGAGTCTAAGTGTATGCTAAGTAAACGAGTAGATTGCCTCCTCTTTCGCGTAGTGGAGTCTGAAGTAAACAGCGCATATTACCATATTGAAAGATATACTCGTATTATGGCTCCTCTGTGTATGCCTGTCTATTCCGGCCCCGGGGTGACGGACACACAGGGCAAGGCGGAGACGGGGACGGGGACGGGGACGGGATGATGGGCTTAAAAGGGGTAAAGGAAAAGGGAGGGGAAAAGAGAGAAAAAGCCAGCTCCTGCGCGAAATACTTCGTACAGTGTTCAGTAAATGTATGTACATACTCGTACTCGTATGCAAATTCCTTTTTATTAGAATATCTGAGCAAGTTGCTCGACATGATAAGCCCTAATGCGTTATGATCTGATACTGATATGGATGACGCCTTCATACTCGTTGCGACAGCCTGTGCCACAGAGATTATTATAATTTAGTTATGCATAAGCGGCGACACTTTGACTTCTTCTCGTCTTGAGTGTACACATAACATAAACAAAGTGGATTCAATGTAAATCCATCCCCCACCTTCCATATTCCCTCTTCAAATTCTTTTGCCACTTTTGTAACATATTATAGTCGGCCTTAATATTCTAGTGAGTAGATGGAACAGCTCTCGCTGGGCACTTGCTCTGATTCTACACTTCCGCTTCCGTTCCTTCACTGAACTGAACTGATGCAATGGGTCTGAATAAACGTTGTTTGAATTATGCAACACGTTTAAGTGCCAGTGAATGCATCCTTCCGTCTCGTACCTACATGATATTTACCCCCTTTTGCTTTCGCTTTGTATACGGCAGTATGTAAGAGTTGCTTGCTACAAATTTTTGTTTTTTGCAACAAACTGATGGAAACATTGACAAACGTCAATGTTGACAAATGATGTTCCTACTTGCGAACTATAATCAACTCCCAGGGCTGTGTAATTGAGGTCAATGAAATGATACCCCGGTCTCGGGATTAACTATTAGATATATATATGTATATGTATATTCTCGATAAGCAAGAACAGTTGGGTCGAATTAGCCATACTCGTCTCTATGAACACATCGATCTTAGAGACGATAACAGCTGGACTAACCAAATGCAGAAGTGCTTATGTTAGATATGTGTAGACTGCACAGGTATAATTTCTTTCAGTTCTTTGTTCTTTTTGTTTTTCAATGAAGCGTTCGGACAGGCTTTGAAAAAATATGAACATTGGAGACATTGCGATTTTCTCAGACAGGTCAAAACTTAGGGCTTCAAAATAATGTTTAGCATGAAATGTTGGCTTTAATTAACGTTTTGCTCTTTTGGGCTACTGGTCTAAATTTCTCAGTATGTTGTCCTAAAGCCGAAGGTATTTATTTCTTATATTTTGTTTAATAAATTCTCTATATTTAAGACCAGTTTTAGATTTTAATTTGGTCATATATGTGTAAAGGATAATAAGAGAATGACAATCTGCGAAGTCATTTTGGAAAGCTGTGAAAGATAAACCAATACACATCCTGTGGGAATGTCTCATCATTCCATCATTTACCCAAATTCTCAAATTGATACAGCAGCTTAGTTGAAGATGTTGGTCTTTTGTTTAGAGCCCTTCAAAGAACATAGAGTTTTATTAGTAGTTGAAAACTTTATTTATCGCTAATCTAATAAAATGGAAAATAATGTATACGCCATGCTGTGTAGGATGCCGCTAGTAAAGAGAAAGTTCATGTTGTAGCTTACAAAACCAGGTTGACTTTATATTAAAATTGTTTATTTTATTTCTTTACTTCCGGTGGGCAAACAATTACCTAATATGAACTGCAAATTGACGCAATAAAAAAAATATAACAATATAAAAATTCATACAAAATAAAGACACGCTGCGTGTCAAAGTACAATGGGTAAGTTTCAAGGCTTGCTGCTACAATTATTAATTTTTTTTTAAGTAAAGTCGTTTGATAAAGTAAACAGATAAGCTTGGCTTCTTGATCCTGTTTCGATTCGACTTTTATTTGTATACCCTGTACAGAGATATATTAGCTTTGGCAAAAAATATGTAACAAGTAGAAAGAGGCATGGGAGACCCTAGAACGTATATATGTGTTTGATCAGTATATTCATACGAGTCAATTGAGCCATGCCCGCCTGTGTCTGTCTGACTATCTGTCTGTCCGTATGTGTGTCTGTCTGTCTGTATGAATCCGTCGATCGCAACTATAAGAGCTAGAGACATGAAATTTAGCATGAAGATTCCCGTATGCCGGCAGCATCAAGTTTCTTCGAAGTTTATTTCGAATCTTTTTCGATCCATCCTTCCCTTCCTTAGCAAATGGAAAAAACGAATTACGGCCACATTTCTCAGCGTAGATACTTCTGACTTAACAGGTGCTTGACGAACACCATGGAGTAGCACAGCTGAAGATAATCAGAAACTAAATATTTGTTTTGCATTTGCCAGCCAGCACTTGTGTGCGAGTGACGTAGCACTCAGCTTTGGTGGACAATCAGGCTTAATGAAATTAGATGAGATGTATTTTAAATATATCCTCGTGATATAGATTTTGGCAATTGGGATATTTTCAGTTTAGTATTAGTAGTAATAATTATCTAAATATTTTAATCATAGAGAACTGTACAGGGTATTATATTGTCGCGTGCGCTCTACTGATCCGTTTGTTTTATTTTATTTTTATCAATTTTTCATCATGCGCATTAACACAAAAATCTTTTTACGATTTCCCGTTTCTTTATGTTCTCTTGTTCCCCATTTCCGGGCAACGGGCCACCAAACCTTTACATTGTAATCCACCATCTACAACCCACATTCCACAGGCCTACGAATTTTAATTTTCGACAAGGGGACAGGCAATTTGTCGCCTGTCCTTGTCCAGCGCGGTTGCCACAACAACCTCGTTGGTTGGCCCTTGGCCAACTGGAGCAGCAGCAGAAAAGGAACTGGCCGGCGGAGGCGGAGGCAGAGGCAGAGGCAGAAACAGAGGCAGCACAAAGTCTGGGTCTAAGTAACGGCATTGCGTGAGTTTTGTGTATTATCGGACGCCGGCTCAGCGCACATACATATCTACATGTACTTCTTAACACAAATTACAAGGAATTGCTCTAAAACAATGACAGTATAAACTGAGTTTGGCTTATTATCGTAATAAGATTATAATAACAATTAGCTAATAATACATACACACTAAGTCCATTTCAATATAAGCACTTATTAGTCCGCCATTCGAATATTAATAAATGTTTCGTTCTAACCATATTTTGCCATTTTTGGCATAAAAAGTATACTAATTGAATTGTTTTCCAGCAATAAAACAGTGTGAAGGGAAGTGTGTGCGAGCTAATACGTATTACTTGTAAAAAAGAGGTGTGCCAGTCCACGATACAACCAAGATATTCACAAGTGTAGCTCTGATAATAAGGTCGATGCTCTTATGCAGGCGGAAGGCGGAAGGCGGAAGACGGAATACTCGCTAATATCAGGATCAAATTTTATAGTGTATAGAATTTAAAAATTGAATGCGAAGTCCTTAGTACTTATATGACTACCGAGATAATCGGATGCTGAATAAGACAAGAGATAAATGGTACATCATATATATTTCGAAACTTTGGACACAAGCGGTTTTGCGTAGCATAGATATTGCAACACACACACGCTCACACACACACACACACACACACACACACACAAAGATAAGTTCAGTAAGAAGTGATTCGCAGTGCGGCAAACTAAAATTCATGGCGCACATAGCGTATGAGGGCTGTCAGAGCCGACACACTTGATAAAATGCGAAACAACAGAGAAGTAAACAAAACAGAAGAGGAGACCTAAAGAGACTTCATTATACTTTCTAATTTTGTACGTTAGCATGTGCGAGAGCAGCAAACCGAAAAGTCTTGTCATATTTATGTGACTGTTTCCCTCTATGGCATTGTAGAGGGGCAGACAGACGCAAGTACACAAGTGGAGAGGTGGAAATTTACAACCATCGAGATAGGCGTTAACTATACTAGTGCGATGTTGTTTAATTGCAGAGAATCGTTAAATTTGCCTAAGCCGGTTAATGCATTACCACGGCTGTGTTGTCCTTAATAGCGCTTGCTCGGTTACAGCTGAGCACAAATGAAGCGCTTAAGCACGAGTGGGGCGCTTAACGCATTTTTGTACAAGGCTCACCAAAATAAGGGAGAATGAGATGAACACACTGAACAATATGACACCCTATTTCCGGTTTCCGTTCACTGACAATAATGGCTGACAATATGGCGTGGCTTACTCTTTAAGAGTAAGAGTGATGGCCGCCATCACCGCAGCATGGCAGGACCTGCAACAACCAGCAGCCGCCACACCCAATGCCACAAGAGGCGTCACGCCCTAAAAGAACTCAAATACGATTGCGTGTGTGGGGACAGCAGAAGATTATAAGTCTGGATTTGAGTAATTTAAGTGGGGTTGTGTTTGTTTTTGAACGACTCTGTCGTATGGTGTCCAATATAGGGGCCACTGCAAGCCTTCTGCACTTGCTGGAATAAAGTCCCATTAAATGAGCCGCACACGAAATTGTTTTAAAGTGATTATAGCCATGGGAAATTATGGCTCCAGCTGCTGCCAGTTCAGACCGTGCCTATTCATCGCCTCCAGGGACACTGATAACATGATAATCCCTTAACTAAGCTCATAAGACGGGCTGCAGCAGGTAGAACAGGCAGGCATCCAATAGTGTCAAACGTACGAAGCAAAACGAACGTATATTAATTTCAGTAATTAGAATTGCTATTCAAATATAATCCGCTTTTATTAAAATGAATTCTGAAATTATGTGAATTCTGAAATATGAAATGATGTGACTACCATGAATCAGTATCGAGTACAGGGACAGCTTTCTGTCGCTATAATAGATATTAATATTCTGTGAATGCTGAAATGTTCAAAAGTATTATTAAATAATGCATGCAATATAGTGAACTTGTTTGCCCAACCAAGTCGATCCTTGGAGCTTTCATTGTTATGCAATAGCCAACATAAATGCCGGACGCACATAATTAGTGTTAATTACTGAGTTAATGCAGTCGCCATTCTACTCGTTCTCGTAATCGTACTCGTAATTTAATAGGACGGGGGAGCCACACCGTATATCAGCCTTCGCGTTTGTCAACATTTAAATAAATATTCGAAGGTTTTTATTATTTATTTTTATAATTTATTTTATTGCATTTAACATGCAAATATGTTTTAATTATGCCTTTAAGTGATTTACATTGCTTTTTGCATAAGTGGCAAGTTTGCAGCACTCTCTATTAACTGCCCTCCTCTACGAGCATATGTGAAGATGCTATCGAAGAAAAATCTGTAATTATAACTCTCGATTGCGTAAATATAGTGAATGTATTATTGAGTGAAGACAGTTTGAAAGAGTTGGATATTTTATTTTATTTATTTTACTGACAGTATACGAAAAATGATCTAAAATAGTTCGTAAATTTCGAAAGATTAAGTTCCTTTAGCAGGAGACACTGATTGATGGAGTCTAAAGCCTTGGTGAAGTCAGTGTAAATGACATCAGTCAGCATTTTATTCTGAAAGAGCCTGATAACTATAGAATAAAGTGGCAGTAGGTTAGTGGCAGTAGATATCGACCTGAGGAATAGCGAACAATTTGGAAATACCTCTGTAGTTTTTAACATGGAAGTTGGATCCATTTTTATGAAGAGTACAAATAGAGAAAGTATTGGTCTACAAAGAGAAAGAGCACAATCCCCAAGTATACATCCTGGTATTCCATCAGGATCTGATAAATAACTCGGTGTGATTGAATTAAGTTCATTAAGTAACGAACTTGCAGTGATCACGGGATCAACAAGGCAGTTCAACTTTAGTAAACTGTTAGGATAAGCTGAGTTAGTTGGGGACTTTGTTGTTGAATATGTACATTAGAAGAAGTCTGCAAGCAAATCAGCCGATGTCTGATCAGAGTTAGCTATCATATCTTCAGAGGCTACACAAGAGGGTAAAGAGGAAGATTAACGTTTCATGTCAACAAAGTTATGAAATTGCCTTGGATTTAATGCAAATTGTAATCGACAACGATTCAAATAATCATTATCGTTATACCCACGCGAGCTAGGCGTAAAAAAGTTTGATATGGCTATGACATATCGCGAAAGACTATTACGATTTCCCGTCCCCTTATATCTCTTATAATATTTAAAGGTTTCCCAATTTTAAATACTTTCTCCGAGAGTAAAAGTGTGTTATTATTTCTAAATAATAACTATTTTGGCACATACGATAACCAAATCAGAGATTACATCACGATCTGCGAAAGTAAGAATTTTATAAATTTTGATTTAAAATTCATTTCCGATTTGTTACTAATTTCAATTTTATTTATTTAAATAATAAGTGGAAATGGAAATCTTTATTGTGAACGATTTATGCACCTAGGAAAAAGAATATAAGGAAGACTCTTTGGCTCTTCGACTATTTGGTTTTCAATTGCCTGATGACCTAGACACCAATTCAGTTTGGCTATAAAGCTACGTGAAAGAATGCCGGAGAATTAAATTTGTCTGTACTGGGTTGTCTATTATGTGTGGGAAAGTGGGTGTCGATAAGTGTCTATTTCGGTTCACAAACATATTCCCATCTTCACTACAATTCAACTTTATTTATTAAAAGTGCTTATTACTTTAACACTTGAGCGCGATTTAACACGATTTTCTCAAGTATTTTTGTACGACTTTCCTATTTCCTCACCTTTCCAGGAAGAGCCGGTGTCAAGGTATGTCTCTGTGTGTAAGGACGAGGAAGGGCAAAGGAAGAACTCTTTCAACTACTTCTACTACTTATGTTGAAGCGTCGCAATCGTGACCCATTGCTCGCCCCCGCTGCACTTGTGAGCATTTAGCTCACCTACAACTACACCTAGAGCAGTTTCATCTTTTTACTGTGCACTGGAGCTTGAGCTGCTTCATCATTTTTACTCTTTTGATGCACACAGCTCTACCGACACGACGTGTACTAACTTGTACGAGTATTTTGCCACGACTGATGCTGCGGCTTATAAGCTGCCGCTAGCTTCGGTTTATGTTGTTGCTATTTGTCCTTGCTGTCTCTTCAACGCCTCGCTTGACTGTTGGATGTACTACTTCAGACATACATTCTCATACATAGACATACATATATATGTGTGTATGTATGTATGTATGTAGTTTGGTTTGACTGCATGACTTCGCTTGGTTTGCTATCATTGCCAAGAGTGTTAGCTCGGGCAGGGATTGGAGACCTGGCGCTGGGATTGCGTCCATGACTCCATGACTTTATGGGAAAGGACAGGGATAGGGGCAGTCTGCGGCATGAGTTTCGGTTTGTTTCTGCCCCTAATATTGTCTTGACTGTTGTCAAAATGCTCAACCTATTTGCTGGCATTTGTTGGTGTTGTTGACTTTAAGTGTGTTGATTTCATACAATTATGTTTTTGCCTGTGTGTTGTGTATTTGTCGTGGTTTTGCCATATTTTCTGCTCAGCCGTAGCGTGGCAAGCCAATAAACAGTCTTGCGGCGTTCGCTTACGAGTTTCCAGATTGTCAGCATGCCAGGAAGTCACTGACTTCCTTTGACACTGGCTGCAAAGCGTATGATTTTAAAGTAACTTCGGTGTATTACATTTACGTGAAATAAGTAGAATTGTCAAGCGCAAAGAACTGCATAATACGTGCACTGTACCATTCTCTTTATAAATAAAAGTATTTTACTGATATATTTGCGTTCTTGTATGCGCAAGATGGCAACCCTCAAGAGTCGTGCACCAGGCCGAGAGTAGAATAATTATAATAATAGGAAGAGCGGTCGCAAGACACAGTCTCAGAAAGTCGCAGTCGGTAGAAGATCAGTTTTTAACTCACGCCGCTCGATTCTCAACATAAATATCCCAAAATCAGTTAATGCATCAATCATAGCATTTAATACATCTCAGATATTTTCATGAAGCTCGTTTGCGCGCCAATATTAAAAAAATTTTAGAATATAAATGTTAAACTACAAACACTCTAATATTACAAATTAGATTTGGACTAGCAACATTTTTGTTTGCAAGCGTGATATTTGATAGTGTTGGTAACTTCTCAAATTAACTGACGTAACAATCAGTTTTTAATCGAGCATGTGTACATACGCAAATGTATATGTATTTATATTTCTTTATGCCTACCTAGATGTGTGTCCATGTGCATACACAAACATATTTATGACGCGCTGGCACAGCAATTCTGAAAAGCAGTATTGGGCAGTGACATACAACTCGCATATGATTACGTTCATGTAATCGCATGTAAGCGCGCGCTGTTGTTCGCTATGATTCGCTCGAACATTCGTATGTTGTCATAGCAAAGCGATCCAATGCAAATTTGTATTTTCTTCATCTTTCATTTCTGAATAAATTTATTATTTCTTGGCCGATTTTATGCAATTCAGGCGTATTTTACAAGAGAACTCTTTAGTTTGTGTCCACTTTTTTTTTATAATTTTGATTTTTGGTTGGGCTGCGATATTTTAACTGTTCTGTTACAGGATATTACAGTCGCAATTTTTAATAGATTTCAAAATTTCCTTGATTTCTTTTGCTTTTAATTTTATTCAATACAAAATAGTCGAAGTGTTAAGAAATGTATCTTAAAATTTGCAGTGGGTAAACTTTTAATAACGAATTGATAAATATTATATTAAAATTATGTGCAGGAAAATTATGTTTTTGATTCTCTAACTATTAACCAACTGACTCTTTTCCCAAGTTGTCACATCCAAGTAACCTTGCGAGAACCGATTACTATCTCGATCGCTCTTCTTATTATATAGAGATAGACATGATACGTATATATATATATATATATATATATATATATATTAGAAGTTAATGGTGTCGGTTAACTATTGGCAGAATAATTAAGACATGAAGGTCTTACTAGCACATTTGATTAGAAGCAGGACAGCGGACGACCTAATGTCTCAAATAGTTGTGGAATAGAAAGCTGACTTAGTGGTAATCAGTAAGCTGTTTAGGAAAAGGGAGGATATTGTATGACTGGAAGATCGCACCAAAACTTCCGCTATTTGGAAACCTAATTGATTTGTATACGTCAAAGTCAGCGACTATCACAAATTCAGCAGCTACTTGACACCGAACTTTAAAGTTGAAGATTAGAGGATCCCTGATATATACACCGGTAGCGACAACCGGGACATCTCATTTGTGATAGAAGAAAGCCTAGGAATTACAATCATTGCAAATACTAGACGTCAGAGCCACATATGGAAAGTCTGTCTTTTAAACAAAGCAGCATTGATCGCCGAGCTTTACAGGAGAGCCGATGTAGCCCAAGCTACAGGAACTATTGAAACAGTAGTTGATAGTGTCATGTGGATGATTAAGAGATCCTGCGATGTTGCAATATCCAAACTATCAGAGTCTGTAATACCAGCATACGACTGCCTGGTGGAGCCTTTTTAATAGGGACGAGTTAGGCAAAGCAGAAAAAAGCATGAAACATAGAAAGGCGCCAGGGCCTGATAATATCCCGGCAGACGTGCTAGTTGTTGTTGAAGAAACTCGACCCGAAATGATACTGGCCATCTTCCTCGGCCCATCGAGCACTCTACATGCTGAATACAGCCGGAATTTTGCTAGAAATGCCAATTAAACTTGGAATTCAAAAATTCTATCAACAGCGTTAGGTGGGCGGATATGATCAACTCACCATTTACATGTTTTCAAATACCTAGGTGTCTGCTGTGAATCCTATATGGCTATCTCGATAATCCGATGCTTATGTACCGAAGCTTATGTACCAGGTCATGACGTAGGAAAAATAGAGCAAAGCCAAAGCCGAAGCAGAATCAATACTTGGACAAGTTCTCAGAAAAATAGATGATTTTTTTCTGGTAGGATACGTCTGGACATTGTAGCAGTTATCCGGGCGCGTAACACAGACTATGCCCAAAGAAAACTCACGCAAGTGATGATCAGTGTTAAGGATTTGTTGGATTGCCGCTTCCCTGCTTCTAGTTACTAGAGGATAGACGACAGCCTAGTTAGAGCTCAAAAGGTCATCAAGTACTTAAGGATTCGTCTTGACTCAAAGCTAATCATTCAAGCTCAGCTCAACCGCCCAACAATGAAATCTGCCACCAACACACGACCGAAAATATATGAGCTTCATCAAAAGGAAGAGCGACAAGACACACAGACGTCATCTGCAGACAAGAATCACTCAATATATGGCAAGAAATGTGGTCGAATGCTAGCAGGGCCAGGAGGATAGCAAGACTTCTACCCAAGTCTGAATTCAAAGAAAACAGTGTGCGACTACAACAAGAAGAAGTCACATCTCACCGGAGAACATGATGTTGAGGAGTATACAAAAAGAACTTCGATAAGAGATCGTTCGGGCCACCCTGACGCAGATAAAATATAAGAGCGAATTAGGACTTCGAAGTAATGTGAAAGCTTTTCCGAAGTGGAGATAGGGTTGGTGAGGAGGGGTTTTTAGTGGGGGTGAGATGCAAAAGTCCCCACCCTCCCTCAGCCAACAACAATCTGTCGAGCGCACGCGACAGTATAATACCCAGTTCTCTATAATAAAAGTATTTTGATATTATTACTACTCCACTGAAAATATCCCAATTACCAAAGTGAACATCTCGACGATAAACTTAAATCGGTTCTCAGGAATCACCTCGGAGAGGCCATTACAAATATAGTGGGGTCACAATTCCAAATCATAACAACTTCTAAATCATAACGATAAATCTAATCTTAACCTAATGTAGGCACAATATTGTGCCGCTCGTCCACATGTGCTGGACACAAGGAGCAGAGCGCAAGCGGTTCAGTGCAATGAATTGCCAAATTTGGTATCCTTTGCTGCTATAGTTGCTGAGATCGACGCGTTCATACAGACAGATAGACGGGCGGACGGACGGACAGACGGACATAGCTTAATCGACCCGATTGCTACTGATGAAGAATATATATACTTTATACCCTCCTTCTGCCTGGTACATACTTTTCGCACAAAGCGAATATATCCCTGTACAGGGTATAATTAAATATTTTGTTATATAATTATAATTAATATAATTATATATAATTAATTTTAATTATATAATATAATTAATAATAATAATAATTAATAAATTATTATAATTATATAATATATAGACAGTGAGAGATAGCTTAAGCTGAAGCTCTAAGGGACATAAAGGTTATTTTCGAACCGATCCGCTTCTGCAGGGCTTCTATTCAGATTTCGAGCCATAAACCTTGAGGAGAGAGCTACAGCTCAGAAGCAGTTTACTATAAACTGAATAGTTAGGTGCATTTTTAGCAAATAGGATATGTTGACACTAAACTTTGCACGTTTAAATTCGAGGTTTGAGAAGCGAGGCCATTTGGTCTGAGTCAAAGAATGTCATCAGCACTCATAAGCTACTAAATAAATGTGTTATGGGTGTGCTTAAGTGCTCATTAATTTCAAATGTCAAACTATGTTCAGGCAACGAAAAAAGCAGGCACACACTTATCCGAGTCGGAAAGGACATTTTGGCGGACGGGGACAAGCACATTTACTAATGTAAATGATGACGAAAACTTCTGTTCTGTACTTGTGCAAGTAAGTCGACATTCCTGGCGTTTCACCAGTATTATGAGAGAACCCAATGAAATTGGTACGCTGGGGGTTATTAACCGGCACTGTCAGAAGCAAGCCCAAGGCAAATGAATAAGTAAATGTTTAGGAGGCACGATTCAGCACTCAATTTTCAGGTTGGCAGGCAGCCAGTGCGGGCATCCTGTCATCTAGTCATCTAGGCATCCAGCCATCCAGGAAACGCATCAATCTACAGTAGCCTAGCGATAAGCGTTATTGTACGCAAGCATAGTCGGCATAGACGTCTGTCTGCCTTTGAAATGGAACAGGTATTCCAATTGAGATACTTTTGCTTTTCCCATATCTCGCTTCGCAATGCAGCATCGCATCGTTCAAGGGCCCAAAAATGTTTGCGAAAAGTGATTTTGTTCGGCTGACTTTTGGCTTCCATGGGAGCACGCTGGCTCGAATCTACCGCGTGGTTGCACTGCTGCCGAGTGGAACATAATGCACATTGCTTTAAATTGCAATAGCAATTGCGATTGCGATTGCGATTGCGATTGAAATATCAACAAACAGTCGGCTGTTTAAAATTGCCTTTTCAAATGAAATAAAAACTGGTAAGAGGGTGCTCGATTGAATGACACACTGCATCTAGCAAGTGTGAGCTGGCAGAAATCCAGAAATCCATTTTCTTCGATAAAGCAGACAATTTCCATCATTACAAATTAAGTACTCTGTGCAAGAGTCGAGCACTTCTAGAGTGCTCACCAGTCTGTTGGAAAGGAATGCCGTCAAAGTGGAGGAAGAGGAGCAGCGCCACCAATCGCCAATTGGACTTCGTTCATTCATCTTCCATTTGATGTGAAGTAAGCTTTCTATCTTAAACATTTTGCCTTTAATTAAAATTTTAGGAAGCTCCGCTCACATACGACAACGAGTATAGCCGGATCCATGCCAGCATAAATTAACTTTTCTTCGTCCTGGTTCCAGACCTGATCCTGATCCCGGTGTAAGCGTCGCTGTAAGTACCTTATCTTAATGCGCGCCATATCTACCCTAATGCAGATAATAGGCCAGGCCGCTATTTAAAGTCTAACAACCCTTTTTATATGCAAATTGTTGCGCCACGCGTATACGCCCTAACGCCCTAACGCCCAACGCCACGACAGCCCGATGCCAGGACTCCCCTCTTGCCTTATGCCCCCGGCTGAGGCGACTGACTGCTGACTAAATGAGTACGAGGTACAGAGCCTCGGTACCTCCTTTACCTGGCAGCCAACACACTGCCTGCCTGTGCACACAACTTGACATTTTTTGTACATACTCGTATCCCGTACAAACATACAAACACACAATCCTACAGATATACGAGTGCGACAACGGTGCGCTCTTTTTTAATTTCCCTCATTTGAGCATTCTGTGAAAAGGAAAAGCGAGTGTGTGTGCTTATCCCTGTCTGTGTGTGTGTGTGTGTGTGTGTGTGTGAGTGTGTGTGTAGGAATCTCTGGAGTGGGTGCTAGCTTTCCTTAGGTATTTCCAACGCAGCGGTCGTTAGTATATGTGAGCTATGTTCTAGCACTTTATATGACATCTACAGCCTTCTTTGTCTCAGTTTGTTTGTATGCGAGTCTGTGTGTGGGTGAAAAATGTTAAAATAATTTGCAATTTAAATAGTTTTAATTAACTTTTACTAATTTGTCGACGCTCAACTTGCACAACTTGGCAAACTAATTTTAAAGTGATTTATTATTTAAACGGCTTGATGATTGGCATCGCCCAAAAGAGGGCGCTAAAGTGCCAGCGGCCCAATTAGCAAGGTGTGCTTAGCGCGGTGTGGTCCGTGCTTTGATTGAGTGCAAATGCTGTGAAAATGTTCTGGAAATGGTTACAGCACAATGCAGTAGCTGAAGGTGAACGCTAAAAATATGAGATGGAAAGAAATGAATTTGCAAAATGCGATTGGAATTTCTCAATACTTGAAGTTGCCTAAACCTGAACCTGACAGTCGTTGTAGGGCCACAACATGATCGATCGACAGCCTCCTGTTCCATATGAAAATGAGTGATTGTAAAGCCTCACAAAGAATAGTCCTAGTCCCATAAGCATAGTCATCGTTGGAATAAGTATGTTAACGCCAATTGTCTCAAAGTGTAATATTGTATTCAACCTGTAAGTGTCTCCCAGGCACTGTAAATCAAGGCTTTAACTGCTCCGATAGTGACCAACTACTCACTTTTGTTTCTTCTTTATATAGTCAAAGGTCGAGCGCCCAATAAAATGACCACACTCCCGGCATTTAGCACTGCGTATTACTTTCTGTTCTGGCCAAATTCTTCCATATTTCCATGCAATCTGGCTCACATTGCTACACGTACGTCTTAAGATCACTCGAACCGAAGGTGAATTCTTTAAAAACCGAAGACGACTGAAGTTCATCATCATTTCAAACGTTGTTGTCGTTGTTTTTGTTGGGAATCAGAATCGGAATTGGAATGGCAATACTTAATATATATTCAAATTTAAAAAGCCCGTGGCCTCCTGTGATCAAGTCTCAAACTAATGGGAAAAGCTCATATACTTATTATATATTAAAAATAATTTGAAGTTTTTATATAAATGTATCTTTTATGTTAGCAACCAACAGTTTTAGATAGAGATCAATGTTCATGGTTTATGAAGATTTGATAAACATAAAACACATTATTTCTTTGACCCGATGCTATGGAAATGCCAATGTGTAAATATGTGTAGCAGCTCTTTTCATATTCAATTGCCCTGTATTCTTATTCATTTAAGCTTTTAAATAGAGAAGAATTTAATATTGTCAGATGTGAATTTGAATTTAAATTTAACAGATGTATGAAAATGTTTATAAGCAACCCAGTGTATCACGCTTGATATCGTCCTATCGATATCGATACATCAAGCATGGAACTCGACCTCTCTTTGAGTCGCCGGACAGAATTGTTGTAAATTAATAAGAATTTATGGTAATCTTATGTTAATAGATACCTAATGGCTTGGGGAATGCCATGACAATATTAGGGTCACTTAAGCAATGAAATAGGTTGACATATTGAGAAAATCGAGAGAAGTGCTAATTTCTTTGTTAAGTGGCAAAATCAATTGCGCACAGCTCTGAAAGTCATAATGGACTGAAATCATCAGGAAGCTGACGGAGGTGATTAGATTAAAATGTATACTCAAGCTCAAACGCGGATTTCGTTTCGGGCACATGATGAAGAAGTGCACTTAACCAAAACCACTATATGGAGCTTGTTTCGGATGCTGGAGTGCCGATCACGAATATGCACGATGACAAGAGTATGGGTGAGCCGAATGAGGGAAGAGTTGACAGCTGATAGTTGATCAAATTATAAAATCTATTTGGTGAAGAAGGAAGCACAAGTATTTATATAAGATATTACTTTTAATATACTGTTAAGAAGAGAAGTCCTGAAAATGATTGTAGTAAAATTTATTCATAAGATAAATAACAATGCTAAATTAAATTCAATGGAATATGAAATTTGTAATTCAACTTGTACATATTTTTCGGCTGCAACCAGCATAATACAAATTCCATAATTAATTTATCTGTAAACAATATCAATAATCAAATGCCAATTAGTAAATTAAGTAAGTATGAAACATGCAACCCTATTAGCAAAGACCCAGTTAAGAATATGATTTTTAGTCTCTGAACTAAAAGTTCAAAGTCTACTAGGTTTGACGAAAGCGAAATGTGCGTAACAGGCTGAAGGAGACGTGGCAGACCCTATAAAGTATATATATTCTTGATCAGCATCAACAGCCGTGACGATATAGCCATGTCCGTCTGTCCGACTGTCCGTCTGTATGAACAACCTAGATCTCAGAGACTATAAAAGCTAGAGTAACCAAATTTGGTAACAATACGTGCCCTTCCGCCCCCGCAAATCGAAAAAAACGTATTACTGAAGCTACCGACTTTAGATTTAATTCAGATTTGGCACATACGTCCCTGTGCGGACGTTTTCTGAAAATTTCAGCACGATCGGATCATAAACATAGAAGATATTAAGGAATGAATGATCACAATTTTCATGGCACCTCTGCGGCCAAAATTGCCGCACAGGCGCGAGTTCGAATCCCACTGCTGACAATTCCAAATTGCATTATGCACAAGACGCATTTTTAACTACCAACTGATTTGTCAGCATAGTTTTCATAAGCATCTCAGTAAAAACAGACGCGCTGTACAGTTACAGTTATACGTGTATACTACACAGCAACGCGCAAAAAAAGTAACGGTTGTTTGTTTCCCCTTCTTCGCTCTTGCGCGCTCTCTCACTATTGCTGCTCTCTTCCAAGAACGAATGATAATGAGTTGAACATTGCTTAAAGCTTATTTGGCATTTAAATTTACTTTTATATTTGCTTAATAGGAAGCGAATTCGAGCAGCGACAAAATGATATAAAAAGTATTTATTGAAGTTAATCATAATATATATTACTTAATTTTTTTGCTTTCCCCGATTAGTTCAGAGTCTCCCACAGTCGTAGCGCGAATGTAGCTGCCTGACTTGTTAAAATAGTAGGTAACCCAGGTGCTAGTAATATTGATAATCTGAGCATATTGAGTTTAGTAACTTTTGTCTTTGACGTTGAAGAGAAAGCATCTGTTAATTTTAGCGAAGAGGTTGTTCAAAAGGTAGTGGCAAAATGTGAGGGTTTGATCAAAACTCATTATTTACACAGAAAATGTGATTTTATAAAACCTCCAAAAATATCTTAGAATGCCTTTTGAACTTAAGAATGGATCTGCCATATTCCAAAGATTTATTTCTGATTTATTAAGAGAGTTGCAAGGACAACTGTAGAGGAACACCTTAGAGAAACTGCTGGTTCGTATTGGTGAGCATAACCTAGAAATTAATAGGAAGAAGTGCGGATATCTAAAACAAGACATTAAGTTCTTAATCTATATCGGTTCTCGAAAGGGTATAGTACCAAGGAATTCTCATATAAGAAGCCTATCCAATCCCGCATGATATAAAGTCGTTACACTCGTGCCTAGAGTTTTCCTCATATTTTAGAAGGTTGAGTTGTTTTAATCTCGATCAAATTCAGTTAGAAGCACTTCAAAAATTAAAAGCAGCCTTGTCAACTCCTCCGGTATTAGCTATTTTTACTTCTGATCGAAAGACTGAGTTGCACACTGATGCCAGTTCACAAGGTATGGAAGAATTTCACTGTAGAGCAAGATGATGGAGAATTCATACCATTTCGTTCTACTCAGGCAAAGCTACAGAAGTAGAATCTCATTATCACAGTTTCATGTTAGAAATGTTAGCTATAATATATGCATTGCGTCAATTCAGGCTATATTTAGAGCAGAGACCCTTTAAGATAATTACTGTTCATTACAATATGTACCGCAGAGATGAAGCAGAAAGTAACCGTAGCAACGCGACTCAATGTTATAGTTTAGAGCATAGAGGTCAATCGAAATAGATGGGGGCGCGGTTAATTTTACACCAGATGATGTTAATCTAATTTTACATGCCGTGCAAATGAGGGATGAGGAATTAATCAAAATCAGGCAGGTGAAAGAGGAAGGTATGGAAGCAGAATTTGATAAGATAGATGCGATTATATACAAAAGAAGTGATAATTGGTATGTATGTGGCAAGGTGTAAGGAAGAACAATTAATTAGAATGTCACATGAAAAATTAGGACCCTTGACGGTTGAAAAATGTGTAAATGACATTATGAAAACATATTTGCTTCCGTTAAAGCGTAGCGCCAAACTATGCATAATCGAACCTTACATAGTATTCCGAAACCATCTGTACCCTTCCATATCATTCACATAGATCACTTATGACCATTGCCAATATCACCTCAGAAAGAAAGCATAGTTGTAGCTGCGCTTACAAAATAAGTAAAACTGTTTGCTGTAAATAGCGAGGAACTTGTTTTACATGGCTAGAGTTTGCACAGTTTTTGTAGGAACGTAGTATAGAGCATAATCGAGTCCTTACTCCCATGTTAGGTAAATTATGTTCTGATTATGTGGCTTTTCGAAATGAAGAAACTACACATGGTGATATTAAGAAATTTTGAGAAATTTGATAATGATCATTATGAGGTCACAGATATTGAACATTGTCCACTAACGCAAATGCCATATCCAAGGCTTAAGCCATGGATCTAATGTAATCGATTTTTATAGGTCTTTGTTGTTATGTTACTATAAAACAAAGTCAAAAAAAGAATATTCTATAAGTACATATTGTAAACAACAGCCACATCAAAAGCAAGATATATTACCAAGTGTAGATATTAAATGCCTATATCGTAGGCGATCTGTAATGAGGGTGCCCGAATTTAATATGTGAGTTTTAATTTTAATTTAACTGCTGTATGAATATGTATTAATAGGTTTCTAAGCAACCCAGAGTATCACACTTGATGAATCAATGGCGAAATGACGATATCGATAGATCCAGCATGGAACTCGACTTCTTTTTGAAAAGTCGCTAACTGAATAGACGTAATTAGAAAATAATAAATATAATAATTATAATATATATATCGGTACTAATTTTACAATTTATACTTCAAATAGATATATAATAAAATGTTATTAAGTTAGCAATGCGTATTGAATAGCTTGTAGTCGATATCAATGTTTTGTGGAAAAGTGTAATACATTAATTGTACCCGCCTGTATAAATTGTAACCCAATATCATCTATCTACTATGACGATATAATTGGGGTTGATTTGATTGTTATATTAAGTTTTTCTGAAATGGTTTTGATGGTGCACGTTGACCTCCAAGATATGTTCTGTGTGTTGTAATTCCGATGGAAAATGTCCTTAAACTGTTAATACTTTTCTGGAACCACTACATCTACTTGATAATCACTCGAAGATAGTGGAGACAATACAGAGTTTCAATGAAATAGAATAATAGGTAAAGGAAGCTTTATTGCACACCCATTCTGATTTTCCCAGAGAATCTACGATACAGTTAACTCACGTTCCCATATCAATAAACAGGAGTTCATGAGAACGCTTTACATTTGGTGCCTTTAAAATAATACCCTCAATCAGCATTAAAATCCAGAAATGCACTTTCACCAGCACATTTAATGGGAAAACTCATTTGGGATTATTATGAACGAATGCCTATTTACGAGTACTTGATGGCGAATTCAATTAAAGTAAGACTCTTACGCACCAAGTTGTCCGATTCGCTGACATTAATTTTCAATAAAAATTCTTGGTGTATAAAGTAATTAACAACAAATTACAAAAGCGAAGCAGACAATACACTTAGAGCTAATTACATTTGACGTTGCGTTCTGAATCAGAAGCAACATGAAATTCGCATTTCTGAAAACATTCGAAAAAGTTGGGTTTCCATTAAACAAAAAAATTAAAATTCACGCAAATAAACAAGAAAGAAATAAAGAACGGCATTCAATTAAATAAATTAAATAAATTAAAAGTGGCCGACATAAAATTGAAGGCAGCCACATAATTGATTTACCAATATATTTCTCCCAGTTTGGACCTTACGAAAAGTTGGACCCCCAGGCAAAGTAAACTCGGAACAAGGTCCTAGGTCCTATACGAGTCTATAATTTGTAATTGGGCAACTGCAATCGACAAAGTAATTGGCGCCACTGAAAAAGGACTCCACATCCACTAACACATAGGAACAAATACAAACAAGCACTTCTACATACAGATGTATACATACGCGAACATCAATTGCCACAAACCGCTTGCAAAGTAGAGAAGCAGCAGAGAGAAATCGTGCCATACAATTTTGGGCAAGTGATGCGAGACTAATGCGCCCAAAAGTAGACTATATAAAAAGTAGCAGTTAGTTGCTAGTGTAGTTGTTGCATCTGCGAAAGTTGACCAATCAACTTTTCGAATGCCTCCAGAACAAACAGCAGCTGGCCTCCACATGTTAGCGCAAATTGCAATCATATTAAAAGCAGACGCCAGCCGCTGAACGAAAGAATTAAAAAAAGGCAACCAAACCAACATACTGTCATGCCACATAATGTGGCTCCTGGAAAATGAATGTGGCGCGAAAAGGCATTTAAAATGGTGGAGTATCCCCAAACCGAAACTAATCATAGCCGCCCATCGCCATCATCAACATCGCGACAGTGGCTACTTACCGTATCCCAGCCCGTAACACTTTGTTGGCATGGACATTTAATGCCCCAAGGATGGAGATGGGAGCTGGAACGAGGAACGAGGAACGTGGAACGTGGAAAGCTGAAAGAAGGAGATGGGAAAGAGATGTGAAATTGTTTTTGGCGCGACAGTATGACCACATTAAAGCCCGCTGCCAAATGTTAATTTCCTCGCTAAAAACTTTTAGCCATTTGCTTTATTGGAGCTCAGAAATGGGAGAGAAAATGGAAAAGGAGAGAAAAAAAATTAACAAAAAAAGAGAGCTATAATTTGCGGAGCTAAGCAGGAAGAAAAGCTTTTGCGAATATTCGAGCAGCTGAAGTGCATTTGGGTTATTGTATTTAGTTAATGACGAAACTTTTTCTTAAGTCATTTGGACTGAATTTAAATAGAAACTAATTTCGAAAGACGCATAGATGCGAATCACGATTCTGTTTGCACAATCGGCGGTGCATTTATTATGTGTTCCATCAAAAGCCCCATCTGCATATGAATCATCATCATTATCATTATCATTATCGTCATTATCATCATCATCATCACCATAGTCATTTGCAGCCCACGCAATAACAATTAATTGTACCCACATGCAACAGGAAGCAGTATAAGAAAAACTTAAACAATCGCATTCACACATCCTCGGGCACAGACAATTGAAACTTTTGCCAACAACCGCCGACAACCCGGTTCCATTCACATTTGAGAACACGACAACTATTCTTTTGCCTGGCTCGTATCGCATCGACCAAATTATCGCAGAGATGTGTTGGCATACCATGTCCACGACTATACATTACCATTACCATTACTATTACGAGTACGAGGACAAGAACAGGGACAATGACGGGGACGAGTACAAGTGTATCCAGGATACATGCGTTGAATATGTCTGTACTGTACTGTACTGTACTGTACTGTACTGTACTGTACTGTAAGCATCTGCATTTACGGGACGTGAGTGATATAAGTACTTGACCAGGAAGTAGCTATGGGTGACTGCTTGTGGTCGTTTTTCGTTTCTCGTTTCTCGTTTCCCGTTTTGCCCCCGTCTTCCATCTTTCCTTGTTCGATCCATTCATTTTGTCATGCGTCTCATTCATTTTGACAAAGCAGATGCCTGGTCAACCCCAACTGATGTGAGTCCTCGTGCTTATTGAAGATTGCTTACGGGTGAAGCGTCCGATTGCCAATGGTAGATGCAACAGCTTCCACATTTTTAAGTAGTACTCGTAATAGAAGCAGCGGCCAGATCCATAGACGGAGTCAGACTCGTGATTGTGTCCCAGTAGTTTGCCTTTGTTGTTATTCATTCAGTTGCATGCAACGTCTCTCCAACGCCCGTGCCCCTTGACACTCTCAGTCGCTGCTGTTGCATTCTTCCACGTATTTTTAGTGGCATCAAGGCATCATACTCGTACTTTGTATTGAAAAGTTATCTGGCGCGATTCTCAGCTATGAAATGCTTATATATATACAGTCTGGATTAACCCAACGAGCCATTTTACTGGTCAAGTACCATGGTGCCATGGTAATAGTACAAAAATCTGAAAGTTCACTTCGAAGATGGAATATGTAATGAGATGGATTATTATCAAATCAAATTTATACTGAATCAAACATCATAAATCTTTTAAAAAATGTTTGCTGGGTAACAATCGAGGTTACGCCTGGGCATCGACTGCATTTTGTTTTGCAGCTACTTGTTTTCCCGTGTGGACGAGACCGTATCCTTTGTCCTCATTGCCATTGTTTAATGCTCACATTAAAAATGTCTCATTGTTGTCGTTGTCGTTGTCGTCGTTGTCGCTGTCGCTGTCGCCATTGCAGACTTTTGACCACACCCTTTGCGCCAAATTTTCTAGCACATTTCTTCAAAATAACTCAGACGAGCACACTGCGCCGAAAAGTTTCTGGGAAGGAATTTAGGCTTGAGCAGCGAGGGTTGGGTATGAGTTAAACAGTGTTTTGTGCACCTCTTTGGACTTTGGTTCATTCACAATTCTCTTACCGTATATTTATGTTTACTTTAATTAACATCTCATTAGTCACAATAGAGATTGTTCAACAAGTTAAGATTTTGCCTGTGCATCCTTAAGATCGACCCCAAAGTCAGAAGTTTTGATAATATTTAATTTCATTTTACTCCAATCATTCATCGATATTTTCTTTGTCTGAGAATGTGACATTCTAACCTAAATATCGGCTACTTCATGTCTAGTTATGCTTAAGTATAATTGAAACAAAGGCAACCGCATTTAGATGAACTTTTTATAAATGTATATTTCTGTAATTGAATATGGTTCCTGGCTTCGAATTATCGTCTGGTTATTCCCACTAGTTTAACATTAACTTTTGGCTCAATACCATTTAGTCGTGACTTTTGGAAACTTACATTCGCTCGCGGCCTTCGTAATACGAGTATACCCTTTTTAGCTCAAGTGCGAAGTAAATACAAATCACGCACATTCCGGAAATAACATTAAAATAATACATTAACTTCACCAAACGTTGCGTCGCCCACGCTATTATAAGTACGGAAAATGTAATTAATAAAAATGTTTGGATAAATCAAGGGGAGTGAAGTGCGTGTTGAGTTCAGAAAGAAGAATTTTGTAACTGCAGCAGACGCTATACACCACAGTACCTACTGCCAACTCCTATTTCAAGTCATATACAACCTAATAAAAATAACAAATTTCCACAAGCATTTGCCCTAATTGTGCGATGGAAAGCCCATCGGCAGTTTACCTTAAGTCGTTTGTGAAATGCCAAATTTTTCTACGGCGTGACAAATAAGAGAAAAACGAAAGTCTAAGGTGTGGACTGCACTGTAAGACTACAAAGAAATTGCATGAAAGTGGGAAGGACGCAAATTCACGCTGCCACACGACGTGCTGAAAGGTTCTATCGTTGCCACCATGACGGCACCATCGACGGCACCACAACGACACTGCGCGACACTACACGACAACACGATAACTTAACGGTTCTGAAATTGCTACCTCAATTCGAAAGCTTTACGAAAGGAACTCTTTAATTAAACATTTGTTCAGAGTGTATTCTAAAAAGGAAGCATGCTGCGATACACAGATTATTATATATAGTTCTTTTAAGCTTTGATGAACTTCTACAAATTCAAATTTATATACATGGCATAATATTAGCTATTTGCTAAAGAATCTAGATCAATCTCATTATTGTACAACAGCCAAAATACAATTATCTCACTTCGTTTACCTATTAAACATTATAATCATATTATCATACTTTCTCTTATATCAATTAGACTACAATACAAACCAACAATTTGATAAACTATTAACTAGTTGCATTGGATCTTTTTATATTTAATTTATCGATAAACAAGACATTCATAGAATGATATAGTACTATATATTCCAATTCCAATTACAATCAACAGTATTGTAGCCTTTTCCATGTGCATTGGACCACAGTGCGACGATAGCATTAACTAGCGTGTGCTTATAATGTCGCCGAGAAGGCAACAACTCCCGCTAGTTTCGAGTAGTGAGTAGGTTAAAGAGTTGGAGTGGGGAGACGAGGGGAATCGTAGAGCAAAGCGGTTTAGAGAATGTGGCGAATGGAACAGTGCCAGGTGCAAGTTGGGGTGGTTTATAAGCGGGCCACAATTAGACGATGTGGTGTAGGGTGTAGGGTGCAGGGGTGGAGAACGGTGGAGAACGGAGGAGAACGGTGGAGAGCGGTGGACTGGGGGCAGTAGGGCAAAGGCAATGCCGAAGAAGTCGAAGTCGCGTGGCAGCATTAGCCCATAAGTCAGGCACTTGCACCAAAAGCAACACAACAACAGCAGCAAAGCGTAATTCAATGCCCGCGACGACGCGACGTTGGAAGTTAACGCCACGAGGAGCCCGAGTCGCTCTCTATGAAAATTGGCTCCGAGGAGGACTTTAGAGTGGACAGGCACATGAAACACAATTCAAAAACACTTTGACCGGCAAAGTTGCCAGACGGAATTTCTTCTGCATTGTGCACAACACGGCGGTGTGTTGCCAAAAGAAGTCCTGCTTAAAAGTTGCACACTTTGTTTTGTTGCCAACTTTCTTGCGAGATGTTTTAATAAACTTTTGTTCGAGTTCATTAAATTCGATTCGAGTAAATGTGCGTGGTCCCCCTGGTACCCCAAATAAGTCCAGAGAAGGAGAAAGAGAGGGCTAGACAATTGCAACTGATTGATAGCCAATTAGTGCAAGTGGAGGCTGCAGCAAGGAACAGCAACAGCAACAGCAACAGCAACAGTAACTGTAACAGTAAGAGTAACAGCATTACCGATTGCAAATGTTTGTGCATTAATAAGCGACATCCCATCGGCCTGCAAGCAAAGTGTCATTAACCTAATTGGCGCAAAAAAGTGCTGAGGAGGACGAACCATAAATACAACGCAAATGCAGGGAAAGCAACGCAACGTGTTGCAATAAAAACAATTTACATAAAACAGGTGAGCAAAAAGTAAAAAATAAAAGAAATAAAAGAAAAAAGAGGAAAACGCCGAGGGGGAGCTGTCGCTGACTCCCAAATCTACAACCCAAGCAACTATGTACTACATCGAAAAAATAGTTCCTCCCACCTTTTTGCTGGGGTAAATTTCAATGCAGTGAAATAGTTGCACATAGCAGGGCTAACTGTGGATGCGATTGTGGCATGCATTGGAAATGGCAAATGGCAAATGGGAAAGACACAACAGTCCTTTGCCACTTGAAGCCGTTAAACCCTGTGACCGGGATCGGGCAACGCCTTTGGTCAGCTTTGCAATGTATGTTTGTGCAATGTACGTATGAGTATGTATGTTTACTTGCATATGTACATAATGTGCACACAAAGTCGGCACAAGTTGCCTGTAATTTCGGTCAAAGTAAAGTGAAGTAGCCTCCGAAACTCCTTCCGCTCACTTGTTCGCTCCTCTGGTCACAGGCTTTCACTTGGTTGGCGAGCATTTGAAGTGCGAGGTGCATAAAGCAAGGCAAATAGTACGCGATATTTCCACTCAAGTGGCGGGTACAGGGCTCAGAGTCCAGAGCCCAGCGCCCAGCGCCCAGCGCCCAACGGCGGGCTGCTTTGGTCCGAGGGGTCACAGGCATCCAAATGGTGCAGAGAGCTGCAGGGATTGTGTGACGATTGCAATGGACAAGTGGGCTCCTTACACTGTTTCTGTATGTACTGACAAAGGAACACTGTGAAGTTGTTAGTCAGACAGTTGTTGAGTTGCGTCTGGATGGGCTCTCAAGAGCAATCGGCAATGGACATGACACGGACAAATTGAGAGTTGAGCTGAGTTGAGTTGCTAACACGCCGATAATGGAGGCCTGGTTTTCGGAAATCTCACCAGACATCTTATATGTGTATATATGTGTATATATGTGTAGGCCAGTTATAGGGCTGATTGTGATTTTAAATGAAATATAGAAATTTAGTCTTTTGCGATCAACATCATATTATACGCTCAGGTGAAAGTAGATGACAATGTGAGTTGAGTGCAGAACCTTTTAGCACAAGGCATTCAGGTTAACTAAAGGCAAACCAAAACTTACACGTTGTACACCTATCCAGCTGCAGCTACTTCATTCGTTCCCGAGAACATTGTGAGTCGCCGCGACATCGACATCGACACTGCCTAAGACTCAGCATAGCGACTTCTGACCACAACAAAGAAGTCACGCAAGGCAACGGCTCACTGAGATTGGAAGATTGGCGGTGAAGGAGGTGAAAAGGCAGGGCAGCCGTAGGCAACAGTTGAGAGGGAGCTAAAAGAGAGCGTGTCTTCAACGAGGCATTGGCAACACGGACAATGTCCAACGAAGAGAACGACTACTTGGATGGCCTCAGTGCTGTTACAGCTCTTGGCGATGGCAATGTCGATGGTGATGGTGATGGTATTGGTGTTGGTGTTGGTGCTGGTGTTGGTGATGGTGATGGCGATGGTGATGACGACGGCGGCGCCGCAGCTGCTAATGGCGAGCCCATGCTTGGTGGCAAAACAATGCCACAAATTAGTTCGAACTCACAACTCGAGGGAAACGTTTCGCCGCCATTCACTCAGGCGACCTCTCAATTCGATGATAACGATAACCAAATAAATAATAATAATAGAAGCTCGTCACAATTGGGTCAAAGTAACAACCGCAACCACAACCACAACCACAACCATAATCAGCAACTCGATAGCAACCACAATAGTCCCACTAAGAGTGCCACACCACGTGGCGCTGGCAATTCGACAAGCTTCCAGATACAGCCTCAGAATGCACACTATGACGACGAAGATGATGACCTAGCAGCCGGTGACATCCGCTCTAATACCTCTGCAGCTGCTGCGACAGTTGCGGCTGTTGGAGGAGCTGCAGGTCGCACTGCCGGTGGAGGCAACGCCCAATTACCCGACTACTGGCAACAGCGCAACGTCGGAGCTGGGGCTGCTGCTGGGATAGGAGGAAGTGGAGTAAGTGGTGTACAGAGCGGCCATCAAAGTCGTGCGCTCAGTCCTAGTTACTTGGATAACATGAGCGAAACTTCAGAGCAACCGCCTGTTGTGCCTCTCGTTCGATCCAAGTCGCGTCCAGAGATTTCCAGTGCAGCAGCCTCCCGTTACTCAAATCTTTCATACTGGAAGGCTCGTCGTGTTGTCTTCTATCGCAATGGCGACCCATTCTTTCCCGGTGTGGAGCTACGCTACCGCCCGGGCCGAGATGTCACTTCTTTGGACAATCTGCTCGACAAAATCTCACCCAAAATGGATTTGCCTCGTGGTGCGCGATATGTCTTCTCCATGGATGGCGATCGCAAATATCATCTAGACGAGCTTGAGGATGGCGCCTTCTACGTAGTCTCTTCATTCAAGGCTTTCAAGGTGAGTACCTATTTCCTTAATGGATTTGCATTTGCTTCCTCTCCCCACAATTTCTTTAAAACTTTACCTCGATGCATTTTGAAGTTTAAGTGTTGCTTTCCACGTCAACTTTACTGCAAAATCAATAGAAATTTGAATATTTTGGTATAATTTTGTGTACATATAATATACATACATTCAAATATATGTATGTAAATACATATATAAAACTATATATGCTATTGGTTATTGCGGTCAGCGTTCCCCTCCAGACCCAACCACCTGACTGGTGGCGCATTTCGTCACTTGGCCTAAAAACCTCAGATATTCTCACTTTTCCTTTTGTTTTCTCCTTTTCTGGTGCTCCAAGGTACATTTTCGCATGCGAGCACTTTCCTTTTCCTCTAGCTTTTCTCAGTTCCACGAGCTTGTACTCGTTTTTAGCACACAAGCAAAGCACATGTGTGAGTGTGTGTGTGTGTGTGTGTGTGTGTGTATGTGTGCAAGGACCTCTGGTAGCACCCTCTCTTGTTCTTGTTCTTACCTGGTAAGGCGATTTGTCTAACATTCGTGGGAGTTTACATGAAGTACTTCACTAAGCCGAAAATATGTTTACATATATAAGACTAGCATGGGGCTTGACTTGCCCGACTTTGTAAATAGGTCTTGCGTTTTATGGTCGCTTTTATGAAGGTGCTTGTAGTAAGAGAGCGGCAACTTGGAAGAGAACGTGAAAGTAAGAGTATATATACTCTGACAATAACTAAAGTGAATTCTCTGATTCACTCAACAACTCAACATGGGGTTGGATTGGTCGAAATATGCTTTAAGTAAAAATGGACTCACTCTCAGACCCAAAAGGAATCGGAATACCTTATGGGATTCCCATTTCACGGTGCTTTCTTAAGTCTTTCATCATATTTATCATATTGATACTAAAGAAATTCTTTTTTTATTTCAAAACTCTGCACACTATGAAAATTTGAAAGAATTTTGTTAACCTTGGGTATTTTAATTGACTGAGTCGATATATTTATAATTCTGTTTCTAGGTAAAAAAGGCGTGTCTTTTAGATATGTATATGTCAACAAAATTATTCCAAAAATAAGAAAAATATTCACAAAAGAGAGTAGAAAGAAAAGAACATTTTGCATTGAACCGCATTGCTGTGCGAGTCATAAATATGTTCACATCTAGGCGTAAAGAAATGTAAATACATATACATTTGCATAAGTACACGTGCCTGATCAAAAACTGATTGTTACGTCACCTCATTTTAGAAGTTACCAACACTGTCAAATATCACACTTGATGACAATACGTTGCAAATTTGTGAAATTTTGATTGTAATACTTGAAACAGTTTGGGTTTTGAAGATTTGGAAAAATTCTGATAATCATTTACAATTTTAATTATTTTGTATACAGGGTGTTATACTGTCACGGGTGCTCGACTGATCCTGATTTAAATCAAGTTCAGCAACAAATTAACATATCATCTCACCTCATATCATATCAATTGGTCAGACCGGAATGCGATCTGTAGGCTCTCTGCAAGGTGAGAGTTAAAAGTTTGCTCTGCGCCAATGCAGACTTGACATGAGGTATCAAGAATCAAAGAACGAATCAAACCAAGAATCCACACAAAATGTGACTGGAATTTGAGCCACCTGCAGTTCGAATTTTGCAAAATGTCGTCGGATTGCACGATGAAGTAATAGTCTAAATTTTGGCAGGATGGCGATTATTAGTCAGTAAGGCACAGTTTTATATATATTATAAATAAATATATATAAATATATATTTATATTCGTGTTAACATAGAGATTCAGCTCATTAAATTACGTAGCACTAAAGAACGAGAGCTCACCAGCTCGGAAGTTAATACAAATCGATATTTTTTTCGTTTTGCATAGAGGACAAATTGAAATTTTGGCAATCATCAAACTGCACTTCCCTCATGTCCCAGCCGAACTATTGAACTTACACTTCCCTGGGGTGTAGACTGAATAGCGCCGCTAGGAACTCAAGCATCCATAATCGATAACGACAAAGGCCAACCCGACAAGCCAGTGCATCATCTATCCACGGCGTCTTGGCTTGTGACTGAACTCCTAATGTAGTCTGCCTCATCCCATGCGCTTGGAGCTCAAAAGCAAGCTGGCAAGACAAAGACCCGGGTGAAAGCCAACCAAAAGTCATATACGTGCCCCTACCACCCTCCCACCCTCCATCCGCTAGGGTTGCTGCCACCCAGCCGTCCGTTGAGGCAACCGCGTGCATTGCCCGCAGCTGGTAAACAAAAGCGCAGCAAGAGTCTCTCCCACAGAATCAAAACTTATGATGAAGGCGGCGTCGGCGGTCGCATTGCCAGAGGCGCTCTTGACGTATGGAGTTCTGTGCGCAGAATATAGCAAGTTACAAGCGGCAAGCAGCGAGCAGCAAGCAGCTAGCAACGTGGGCCAACAAAAGGCAACAAAGAACAATACCAAAGCTCAGAGTACAGAGCAAAGAGCTCCAAATGCATAGAAAAATGCAATCCTTCTCTCCGGGTGCTCTCGCACGAAGAGGGCCAATTTGGAAACTTGTGGCGTTTCACTTAGGGAAATTAAAAGTGTTTGCACGAGAGAACAGTAGAAAGAGAGACAGAGAGAGAGAGAGAGAGAGCCAGAGAATTATAAGCTCTTCACGGAAAAGGCGTGAACTGCAAGCGTAGTGAACATTGCTAATAATATAAATTAATTGAGCTCCATTTTCCATTTTCGGTATACGTTCAACAAGGGTGCAAGGACTGAGGCACGCAATCTGCAGCTAAATTTTAAGAAATAACTGTTTGCCAAACCATTTATGATAATTTATTCGTTATGTGGCATGCGTGACCAAGGGGGGCTTCCCGGCTGATGTGATTTTGGGTGCAGCAAATTGCATTTGCCTTAAGTCATAAAAATAATTGGCCATAAGCAACAAGGTCAATCGAGAGTACGAGGATCCTTCACTCAAGCAACCTTGCTCAGTTACCACTGCCCACTCATCAAATATCACTTACTCTATTTCTATCACTCGAAGGGAAAATAAACAAAATTTTCGCATTTATAAAAATATCTTCAAAGCAAGGTAGTCAGGGTAAATTATGAGATATGGGAGGGATCCAATCCAATTGTCCCGAACGGTTCGAGAAAGTCGCCGTGCCATAAATATGCCATACAGGTGCAGCAAGCCAATTATGAATGATAGCCGACAAGGGCAACAGCAGGTCGCGTGTGAAAAACTGTGGCAACTGTGGGGATACGTGGAGTGTAATGTGTGGAGTTCTGTGTGCTAATGCGAGCATGCAAGGCTTCTGCTTCGTTACTTCGTGCTGCACCCCAAATAAGAAGCAAAATGGACACAAGAAACTTATGAATTTCAAGCCAACCCAAAAGAAATTAAGATTTTTGGCACAAACGTGCGCGGCATGCCAAACGGCATGCGAACGTCTGCACTGCGAATGCAGCACGCAAGGTCAGACATCAAGCATCAAGCATCGGGAATGGGGTATGTGGTATGGGTTATGTGGTATGTGGTATGGGGTATGCGGTATGGGGTATGGGGCATCAGGCAACAGGCGCGTTGTAATTAACTGCAAACAACCCGGCACGAACGCTGAGGCAGGAAGAGGAGGGGATAACGAGATTTGACGTCAATTATTTTTTCTTCGTTGTAGCCAAAACAAAAGCCACTAAAATTATGGCCGTCAACCTGCAGAGGGACATATGAGCGAGATTACACCAAACACAAAGAGACCCCTACATCCGCAACCAAGTCCATCCCCTTACAGTTCCAAAAGGCGTTTGATGAATTTCGCAAGCATTTACGTGATGCATTTGTCAGAGTTGTGGGCACAAATTGCATTTGCGTGGTCGCAAGACGACCTCATCTCGTTTAAATTCTTTAGCTCTTATTCCCTATCTCTTCTTCTCTTTGTGATGTGATGTCACCATTCCGCTCATCTGGCAACTTTAAGACTGCAATTCCAATTCAACTTTGTGTTACAAAGTATAAAGGCTCAACAACAAAAACAAAAGGCTCAACAAAATGAAAGACAATAAAGAAACATTTAATTAAAACATGGCTCAATAACAGTACAAAACAAGGGGATCAGTCGAGTGCACGCGACAGTATAATACCCTGTACGGTTCGTCATAGTAAAGTATTTTAGTAATTATTATATTTTTAGTAATTATATATTAATTGCTTTTATGTATTTTATTAGTATTGTTTCATTTGTCAGTAAATATTTAGAAGTTAAGAGAAAGCTATAACAAATAGCAATAGCAATTATAAATGCAAAAACTCATGCTGTATACGTTTTGAGATTGCCGAGGTTTCTGCGGCTCCCCGAAAATAAATGATTTTATATTTTTATAAAACCAATACAGAAGCACAAGACGCTTTTACCATTGATTGCTCTGCATTAACAAATATTTTCTATCTATGTCCGCATAGTCTCATTATAATCAGACAAGCATGCAGTTATATGTACATACATGCGTACACAGCAACACAAAATGTAACTGTAGTTTTCTTCGCTCACTATTGCTGTTCTCTTCCAAGAACGAATGATAATGAGTGAACATTGGTTAAGCAAAAGAAGAAGAAGAAGAGAAGGGAAATGAAAGGGAAATACGAGTTGTGATATTTTGACATTGTCGATCGCCGATATCATTCATCAGTAGCCCAGGGCATAGAGCGTTATAGTGTCAATCAAAGGATCGCGAGTTCGAGTCCCGATCAATTCGTTTTGCTACCTATCCAATTTTTTATATTCGTAGTATATGGCATTAAAATTTACTTAAATATATTCTTAATCGGAAGCAATCTCGAGCGGCGACAAAATGTGACCAAAATGTATTTATTGAAGTTAATCGTAATAAATATTACTTAATTTTTCTTTGCTGTTCCCGATTAGTACACAGTCTTACCCCCTTTGGCACCACGACTGACCTGCTGGTTTATTCTCTTCACAATTCTCTTACACAAGCTTATGATAATTAGATTGAATGTAAAGCGTATACAAATCATGCATTGCTCTTGTTGCACTTAGTCTAAATTCCAAAATGATCATTTAAATAAAACCACTGAGACAATGCACAGTGCTCTTACAAATGCAAATATACACATACGGACACTTAGATGTATTTAAATTGATCAATTGATCAATCGGCTTTAATGCTTCGTTCTGATAAGCAAGCTACGATGTAAGCTTGCGTGCTAAGACCTTAAGGCGTTGCAATTAAGGTGAAAGCCGCACAAATGACGAACACAGGACGGATAATTTGCTTACGTAGTCGCAAGTTAAACGCCTATTAATATTACGCATACACCACGTGGCAGGCGCATTGACTTGGCAAATGTGACCCACATGCAGATGATGTTGTTGCTGTTGGCACTGCACACACTTAGGACGCTGCTGCAGAGTCAGAAATGAGATTTTGACAAGGTATTAACAAGCACTTTAATAAATTACTCACCCGTCAATTATGAGGCCTTATCGAATCACAACAAATACTCGTAAGTACGTGTCGTGCTATTTAAACCCTATTCAGGCACTCGCGTATTTCAATTTGTTTGGTTCAGAGCTAATCTGTTGCTTTAATTGGAACGCAGAGGACGTGAAGGGCGACAATATGTTAGCTTATATAATAAATAATGCCCGACTCTCTCGATGGGAAAATTTGTAGGTGTTGAAATGAAAAACACATGGCCGAAACATCCACTGCCAGAGCTCGAACCAATAATAACAATTATTAAAAGCAATGGAACACAAATTGAAAATAATAAAGCCAACTGCCACACTCACTGACACTCACACGCTCAAGAGTCATACTAACAAATTGTTCAATTACAGTGGCTACAAATCGTTATTCTGTCCGCAAATTCTACCCTAATATATGCATGTGTGAATATGAATTTTAACAAGTGTACCATTCACTTCACACTTACATTTATTGTTAATTTACGTCGAATAAGACTACATGTTAATTGAATGCAATACAATGACCTCAAAGAAACATTTCATATGTGTATTTCTTCAAATTATTGTCAATCAATTTTCCGGTTCTGAAGCCAATGCTATATTTCTTGCTACTTCAATTCTTTTAAATTTAAAGCGATCCTGTAGAAGTCCCGCTTCCACGACATTGTGATACTCCAGCGTCATTTGTATAACGTTTAATAAAGTACATTAATATATGTACATTAATATATATACATATATGTACATATTTATGCATAACAGCTGTTCACAAAATTCTCAATCTGTGCACTTGCTATCATTCGCCTTGTCTCGCTTATTTACATGTGTTGCCTAAATGCATTTTAATTCAATGCGTAATTAACTTTGAAGGTCTCTTTCATTCCTGGGTCTACTCCTTTGTTCCCTTATTCTACAAAAAGTTTCGATTAGCAGCATTATTACGAGGTATTCAAAATTTTAGATAAGCTTTAACTGCGACTGGTATACAGAAACCAGGCGAAGTTGGAATCTTCTGCTTTAATGCATGCTAAGATCGACGTGCTGATTCACATTGTGGACAGGCAGACTGACAGAAACGGCTACACCCTGCTATTTTATCGAATCTGTCACGCCTTCTTCTGTCTGACTATAAGACTTATCTGGTATACGATACACGGGATTCTCTTTGACTAACCTGAACCTGAATTTTCATGTTGATAGCAATCTTTTCTTTTAGTAGATAGAGATATGCAACTCGGTGCAATTTCGGTTTTTGTATGATTGCATTTGATTGTCGACCATTGTGCTACAATCATTGGGCATCACCCAACGGGCATTCGGCATCAACCGACCACCCACAGAATAATCGGACTTGGCGTTAACCACCAACAGAGAAGCACTCTCGGCTCTCGACAGCCGCCGGACATTGCTGTATAAACATGACAATTTAAAACGCATTACAGTGTGGCAATTAATTAAACTGTCATTGGTTGCAAGATTCAGAATTGGTCGCGTGCAAAGAGTCAAATTGTGTACAAGTCCAGAGCGAAAAACAACAACATTGCATTAAATACAACGCCCCAGGCAAAGGGACGGGGACGGTCCGATGCTTGGTCAGACTGTTAGCCGACCATGGGAGGATGGACAGGAGGCCAGGGTGTCAGGCAGGCAGCAGTAAAGCATTGCGTGAATTTATTGAATTGTAAAAAGAACATATATCAGCGTTTTTAATTGCAGCAACAACAATTGCAATTGCGAGACAAACAACAATGGGGAGTGTCCTCAAATAAATAGCAACGGTCAGTTTTAAACTGTTTGCAACGTTGCAACTATAAAACTTTATTGACTCGACATAAGTACATAAATGTAGCTGAAAGAGAAGCAACTGCTGGTTCGTTTTAACAACTCACTCAGACTCGCTATAGGTTTGCAGTGGTCTGAGGACTTCTATGCCCAACAAGAAAAACAAAGTAAACGAGAAGCTAAATAAATGTTACGTTCATAGAGCCAAATCTACACGTTAAGACAAAATAGACAGAGTCTAAAAAACTGGAAATGGTGCAACCCTTGGCAACATCGCTGTCTCCATTTATGGCCACCCATAGACAGGGCCTAATGCTTAAGCTAGGGAGAGAGCCAAATGACAATAATTAGAAATTGTAGTCTTTTTCGGCCTGTGGTTGATGCCAAAAAATAAGTGGCCAACTGGCAACAGCAGCTGGAATAAATGATCACAAATTTTATACAGCGACAAAAGCCAAAGTACCTAAACTGTTTATCCAATTTAAGCAGCAGAGCGAAATTTGCAAGATAAATAAATTATTCACAGGCAACATCCATACTGAGGAGAAGGCAGAGAAGGAGGGGCAACAGAACTGCAGTTTTGCTGCTTCCCCACCCCAATCTCTGTTCCCATTTTCATTCTCATTCCCATTCCCATTCCCATCATATTTTCATAACTCTAAGCCTGACGTCAAGGGATTTGTTTAAACTATGCAAAACAACTCAATTCACCGGGCGTCGCGCTGCAAAGTAGGCAACCATTCTCATTGCCCCCGAAGCGTTCAGCAATAAAACACAGACGAAACGGCAAGTGGCAAGTGGCATGAGACATGAGGCATGAGGCATGAAGCATGAGGCATGATTCAAGCGGCATTGGTGTCGCCTAGGTGGGGAAAGGGAAACGACGTCTTCAAGTTGAATTGATGGCGCAGACAACAAATTCGACTTGTGTGTTGTATTCCATTGTGCGCTAATGGTGAAAGTTGTCAAGCGGTTCAACTCGAAGGGGGGAAGGCGTTACTCGAGCACTGGGGTACACTTCCGTTGTTTTTCCTAGACAACTTTCACTCTATAAGCCTCCTAGACAAGGGAGCGAAATTACATTTTCTAGGATGATTCACATATCCTTTGCATATTTATTTCTACAAAAATATTTATGTCTATCTCTATAAAATAATCTAACAGTTCAATTATTTAATTGTAAATCAATTTAGGTTTGTATTTACACTTAATTTTTTGCACAATTGTTTGCTTTTTGCCCACAGTGTGCCTTTCTGCTCGTACAGCGACATATTGAAAAGTTTCAGAATTTGCAAACAGTTGTACCGCACCGTCGACCACAAGATCGTGTGCTGCCCAAGTTGCCAGCTAAGCTGGAAAGGCCCAAGTTGGTCACGTCGTCGTCATTGTTGTCGTTGTCGTTGACGTCGACGTCGTCTAAAACTTATGAGTTTTGAAATGAAAACTGGTGCAAACGGAAATGCAATTGAAACGCCGCCATTGTTGTTTTTGTCGTGTATGTGTATGTGGTAGTGGATGTAGATGTGGATGTGGATGTGGATGTGTGACGTCGACATGGCCGTTGTTGATGGTTAACGAGTCACAGTCCCCGTCAGCGGCATTAGTAACTACATCGCCTTCGCCATTCGCCTTTCGCCTTCGCGTTCCCACTGTGGACGGTTACTCGTATGTGGCTGAGCTGTGGCTTTCATATAATGTTACTTTCTAAGCTATTTGAAAATGCCATTTGAGTATATCGCACATGCATACACACTCAGGCACACTGCTGTCAAGACATTCCCTGAATCCCCCCTACCTTGTTTGCTGATGTTTATGTATGCGCTGCAATATTTTGCGCCATATTGTCGCCATATCGCCTGTGGTCTGTCGGGCTCAAAGTTTTCAGCGGACTTTTGCACGGATATAGGCGCAAGTGGACAAATAGTAGAAAGAATCAGTTGGAGTACGGACAGCAGCGGGTAATGCGGTTACACGGGTTCGAGTCCGGGTCTGGGTAACACAAGAAGCGTTTTAAAAGTTGTATAATTTCGGAAGCGCGGGATAAACTCGTGCACATCGATCTTTTCGCTTAGGATTCATATTGTAAGTCGGGAAGACGTGTAGTGCGAAGTGATATTAATTATATCTAAATCAAGGTGAAGGATGCCTTTTTGCACGGTCCACAGGACACACACCATTGTGACCATCGTGAGGTCAATTGATATTATTCAAATTGCAAATTACAAATTACAAATTACAAATTAAACAAGTCAGGCAGCTACAGTCGTGCAACGCCTGTGGAAGACTCCGAACTAATCGGGAAAGCAAAAAAATAAAGCAAATATAAAACTAAATTTAAAGCCAAATAAGCGCTTAAGCAATGTTCAACTCATTATCGTTCGTTCTTGGAAGAGAGCAGCAATAGTGAGTGAGCGCGCAAGAGCGAAAGGGAAAACAAACAACCGTTACTTTTTTTGCGCGTTGCTGTGTATACACGTATAACTGTAACTGTACAGCGCGCGTCAAATGGTGGTTAAAAACGCGTCTTGTGCATATATATTGCTTTTATAAAATTTTAAAAACATAAAAATTTTGTTTGGGATACACCGAGATTCGAACCGCAGACCTCTCACACGCAAATCGTACGTCCTATAGCTTGAGCCACCGCCTTACATACTGCGCAGTCGGCAACGTCAATACATATACAGCACGAGTTTTTGCATTTGTCATATATATACATATATGTATACGAATTTCTAAAGAAATTTGGTTATTGATTTCTTTTAAATTCTTAACATTTTCTGACAAATAAGGCAACATTAATAATATATGTATATATAAAATAAGAGTAATTAATTTATAATTATTAAAAAATGTAATTTGGAATTGTCAGCAGTGGGATTCGAACTCGCGCCTGTGGGGCAATTTTGGCCGCAGAGGTGCCATGAAAATGGTGATCATTCATTCTAATATCTTCTATGTTTATGATCCGATCGTGCTGAAATTTTCAGAAAACGTCCGCTACGGGACATTCTCCATATGTGCCAAATCTGAATTAAATCTAAAGTCGGTAGCTTCAGTTATACGTTTTTTTTCGATTTGCGGGGGCGGAAGGGGGCGTGGCAAAAATCTAAAACAAACTTGATCTGCCTGCAAACTATACACGTGTTGTCACCAAATTTGGTTACTCTAGCTCTTATAGTCTCTGAGATCTAGGTGTTCATACAGACGGACAGACGGACAGACGGACAGACGGACATGGCTATATCGTCTCGGCTGTTGATGCTGATCAAGAATATATATACTTTATAGGGTCTGCCACGCCTCCTTCTGCCTGTTACGCACATTTCGCCTTCGTCAAACCTAATAGACTTTGAACTTTTAGTTCAGAGTCTAAAAATTTCACAACAAAACCTTGTCGAGTCGTATAAATCAGGCCATAATTCTGAATTCACTTAGTGTTCTATGAGCATATCGAGTTATTTCGAGAATCGAGTCAAGGTACAACAGAGTTTGTACCAAAAATAACCAATCTAGGTTAAGTAGGCAAAAATAACCGAAGCATTGTAATTACTGACCTTATGTACGCCGAGTCGACTACGACGGAGATGACCACATACGCCCCTCAAGAGCCCCCCGAGAAGACCACATTGCGTGACTTTTGGGCCAAGGAGTCGGCCGTGAATGCCTTTCTACAGACATCTCAAGTAAATACCCAATTCCTGTTATTCAGTATGAGATTAAATGGTGTCAACGCAATAGAAAAGCAATTATTCGAAATCATTTTTATCCACATGAATACGAAGCACACATCACGAGTTGCATAATTGATGCTACTTTTGTTGAATTTTAAGTGAACTGATTAAATGCCAAAGTGATTCAAGTGCTTGGGAAATGCTTACTCAGGCCACACTCATAAATTGAAAATTCTCAACTTTTCTACATTGCCGCGCCGCAACAAGCAACAAATAATGCAGCAAGAATAGGAGAAGAGGGAGATGGAGAAAGAGAGGGAGAGGAAAAGGGATGCAATGTTTAACATTTCAGACGCACACAAAACTTTGCAGTTATAATTTATCAGATTTGAAAGTTGAGGCAGTTTTCAACAATGATATGTGCATAGTTATGAGCTGACTTGAATATGAATACAAACGAATATTTATGCATTGAGTGCACTCACAATTTATGTGTCCATCATCCTTGACATCTAATTAAATCGGTTAGCAAATGCATCTTGAGGACTATTACATATTGCTATCTTTTTACTAATGCGCTGGCAATGCTTCTCAATTAATTATTGTCCACATTCTTGAAATAATTGCAATTGGATATATTTACCTTCTTTCTCTCCCTCTCTGTCTCTCTCTCTCTATCTATATCTCTGCCTTTGTCTGTGGAATTATCTAAATATTGTCAAAAAATCCTTAAAGTTGCAAAGCTGGTAAAAAATACAAATTCATCGCTGCAACAGGAGAGACACTCTCGGAAAATACTAGCTAGGCAACGCAAGCCCAGGTTACATTTGAAACGGAAACGGAAGTCAAATAATTCCAACACGTATGTCCATGCCACTTTGCTCTGAAATGAAACGCACACAAAACGCAGAAAGAAATATGATTCCGCTTCGAAAATTTATGCTAGCTACAACAACAGTGCATAGTCACACCCCACCCCTCTCACCCACAAACACAAACACAAACAAACATGTATACTATTTCTACATACTTAGTACAATGTCGCCTCATATGGTTGGCAAGCAAAATATTCGAAACTTTGCATATGCATGAAGACGCGTGTTGAGTGTGGTGCGTTGGGATGCGGTGGGGTGTGGTGGGGTGGGTGGGAGGCGTTGGTGAACAGTGGCGCTTTACATTTGTAAAATCTGGCACACGAATGCAATAAATCACAACACAGCTCACACACACGCACTCACACATATGCACATAATGGTTATTATTAGTAATGCAAGCGCGTAGTTCGCCACTTCTCAGACTAGAAGAAGAACTTGGAAAATTATTAGGGTCACATGTGTAAAGGGATATTTCCTTATTAACCCGACACAGCAAATACATGTGTGTGCGAGTGCGTGTGTGTGTGTGTGTGTCAATATATATGTATATACACAATTTATAAATTTATATTTGGTGCGGTGTTCTGGTCGCGGCAAGTCACAAATTATTATGGTGTCAAATAGTGAGACAAAGTGTCAAATTTGCATGCACAGAATGTTGCAATGTCAGTTTGTTATTTTGCAAGGGATCAAGATGCATAAATTAAATCACAGTGCATGATAAATGAGAAGGCGTCCTTTTTGTAAAGCAAAGATATTCGTCCCTAAGCCATCCCCTCTCTGCCCTAATCTCTCTTTGTCTCACTTTCTCTCCATCTGTCTACAAAAATTTCCATTGCAAAATGCTGATGGGATATAAGAACTTGGGCCAAATTGGAAGTTGGAGGAAATAAGTGTATACTTTACTGCATACTTAGCTATTTGTCTGCCCCAGAGAGCATGTGTATGTTGTGGGGGTATGGGGGGCAGGGGTCATCTCTGTGGCATGCAACAGCTAAATGATACCTCTTACTCTCACACTCACAATGGCATAATATATTGGTGTCAAAGGCAGGCAAGCTTAGGAGAACACAGCGCTCCTCAAGCCGCAATGCGAAAAGAGTTGAGGCTACAGTTACAGTGCCTGCTACAGTGCGTTTCACGTGTTGTTTCCCTCGTGTTTGCCACATGCATGTTGGCGCGTCTTCTGTCACACATGACGAAAATAATGGAGCAGAAAATGTCACTTGGAATGGTAAAGACATATGTGATCTATATGCAAGCACACACATGGATACACTCGCATGCAAATAGACATGTATAAATGTGTATCTGTGTGTCTATGTCACAGTACACGACCGCATTACCGACCACCCACAATTGTACATTTGTACATGGTCGAAACGTCAAGTTGTCATGCCTGAAATGATTTAGTAAAGTTGGCATTGCCTCGCGTTTTCCAACACTCATTAACGTGCCACTAGAGACAGAGCGACGCGACAACACGAAATGCAATTAGGCAACAATGCTGCCACCTCTGTATCTGCCCCTGCTGAGGTGGCAGCACTGTAGAGTAAGAGCAGTAAAAGTAAGGAAGGCGTACTTAACACATTCATCAACAATTTGTCAGCATTATGAAAAACCAGCTCGGGATTGGGATTGGGATTGGGCTTGGTGATGGGGTAGGTAATTTGCAATTTGCATAACGTTTATCGGACAACAAAACAGCGCCCCAATGTCAAACGAGCAAAAAAATTATACAGCGCCCTTACTAACGTAACGCAATTAAATTCAAATCAGCTTATGAATTTCTGCTACGCTATTCCCAATTTAATATTCCTCCTACAAGTATAGCAACCATTCTGCTTTTCTCTTCCATAATCGAAATTTAAAATACTGATAGTTTGATGTGTCTGCCCGTTCACCGAAAAGCATTTCTTTATCTCAGCTCCGATCACTAGTTCAGCAATCGGAACTACTTGTTCGCTCTATTTGTAATTCTCTTAATATACTATTTTGAATGCATAAGTTCCAATCAGGTTATTGTTTAATTAAACACTAACATTACTACTACCCTGTAGACTAAGGCTTAATTCTACAATTTGACTTTTGCAAGTATATTTATTCCGGCATTTTTTCATTCGGATCAGGAATGCCACCAGCAAGCAGCGCAGTGCAGCAGTGGCAGGTACCGCAATTGTGATACACATCATAAACTACATAAAATAACTTATAAGTTGACAAAGTTGTCCTCCACTCGAAGTGGAGTGGGAGTGAAAGCCAGTGCTGACGTGGCCATTAGCGAACGGCGCGCATGTAGGAAATAATTAAAATAAAATAAAAATACAAAAATCAGATATATACAAGCTCGAAAAACCTCCAGTTTTATAAATCATAAAAAATTATGTGTTATATGCGTGCGGGAAGGAATCTACAAATTGTAAGAAATGGCGAAAACCCATACACACAGGCAAATATTGCGGTTGTGTGGGGAAACGAGGTGGAGAAACCGCATGCAGGCGGATTATAATGGAGGGCGTGTTTGGGCCTTTGGCAATCGTTTCTTAGGTCACAGACGTAATAAAGGGGTTACCCACACAAATGGCCAGGACTCGGGTACAATGGGACCACATCTGCGTCTCTGCCTCCATCCCCATCCCCAACCCCATCTCCTTCTCTGTCTCAGCCGGCAGCGCGTTTCATGCACTGGAATAATTAAGCCATAAACCTCGACCTCTTTCTTGCAAGCGAGCTCTAACTTTCTTTGGTCTTTTGGCCGACTTGTGAGCTTGAAATATTTACACCTAAAGCAAATAATAAATGCTGAAATTATTTATACACGCACACACGCACAGCCCAACAGCTTCGACTTGAAGCTGACAATAAGCGACGAATGGACGCACGTCGATGGCCGTCGGAATAGCGGCGATAAGTCACCAGCCATGCCACTTCCGCACGAATGTTGCATAAAAATATTCGGTACTTTGCGAGGCCATCAACAACCCTAAGAGAGAGACAGAGAGAGATATATATATATATATTTAATATATATAGAGAGAGAGAGAGAGCGAGAAGGTTTGGGTCAGGTCTCTGGCACATATATATCACACTTGAGTAAGGGGAAACAATTGACGGACGAACAACAAACAAACGAAATGAAACATAATAATATCGCAAATATCAAATCAGGGCCGCATAAATGATCCAAAAATGTGCCAATTGAAACTATTTCAATGAAATGCAATGCAACGAACAGGCAACTGCTCAGTAACATTTTACTTTCCGTAAGGCTCTGTTGCTGCTGCCCCTGCTGCCCCTGCTGCCTCTGCTGCTACTGCCTCCACCTGCTACTGCTTCCCTGCTGTGGCAAGGAATTTTTTCGAGTTTACTCGTAGCTCAAATATGCAAAAAGCTGTGTCGAAAGGTGGGCGGGGTAAAGGAAATTGCGAGTATTATTATGACTTTTATTAATTTTCCTTGCCCAGTTGGTTTTTGTGTGCTTCTCTTTCTTTTCATTCCTCTCCTTTCATGGCATGGAACACTTTTGTTTCAGCACAACTTTGTACATTTTTTGTTCAATACAAGAGAAACGACAGCGACTGTGTCCAGTTCAAGTTTTTCACTAAACAACTTTGCACGCACGCGTTGGCCAGAAGCAGAAACAGAGCCAGAATCAGCGGCAGAAGTTGAAACAGGACCACAAGAACTAGTTTAACCTGCAGCAGCCTTACCGGCAATTGTGAATTTTGCGGTTTGGCTTTGAATTTTTGATTTATGTGGACTAAAAACTTTAAATTGTGTGCTTCACAGTAATCATTTTGCCAAGGCATCAAATCGGTAAAGTTTTATTAACAAGTTGAGCCTGCTAAGCGACAACTAACTGCAGACTCTTACTGTGAATGTGAATGTCAGTGGGAGTGTGGGCCATGACAATGACAATAGAAATTGAAAATATGAGGATGGCCTAAGGTTGTTGCTGTTGCTGTTGCTCTTGCTGCTGACAAAAGTATGGAACACCATAGCTTCGGCAGACAATGCGAATTATTATGGCCGATTGTTTCGCTTTTATGAACATATTTGGAATTTTATAAGCCCCCAAGAGAGCGAAAGTGTGTATTTGTTGCACCTTTCACAGGAAACAATCTCTGTCGACGACGCTAAAACTAAAACTAAACAACTACTCACATAGATATGTATGCTGTACACTTGTGTGTTTCATATCATTGAATTCTGTTTCTCTATTTCCATATTGTTCATTATTCGATCACTTTTATTCAACATTGTCGTGTTTTATGTTGTCGTTGTCTTTGTTGTTGTTACTGCTGTCGTACACAAAATGCCCATCAAACGTAACTCTGTGTGAAAGTGTGATAGTGTGTGTGTGTGTATGTGTGTGTGTGTGTGTGTGTGTGTTTGTGTGTGTGTGGATCTGTGTGCAATTGAACCACAGCCAGGGAACGTGTGCGGCGTATTTATTTTCATACAAACTTTAGTCCAGTCTTGTTGGTGACACAATTGATTGAAAAAACAGTAACATTATTCTATTGTTTGTGTTTTCGTAAGTGTGTGTATCTCTAGTACATGTCCAAGTAAAGTTGATTGCCATGTTGAACTGACGGTATTGGTGACAATCTTACGTTTAGACCTGGCCAAAAACAGGCAAATTGGTAAATTTTGTGTCAAAATGTGTAACAGGCTTAATAGGGCATCTCCGATCCTATAAATCTCTCAATCTAACCTCCTCGGTTACCGCTTACCCTAAATATTTGTATACCCCGTACAGAGAAATATCACCATTGTACAAAATACAGACGGAAGGAGGCGTGGCAGACCATCTGCCCGTCCGTCTTTCTATATGAACGCTTATCATCGCGATAATTTAGACATATTCATATATGTCATATATTTGTCATTCATATACTATATATTCATATATTCATATATATGCAATTTTATAATTATCTAAATTTGGAAGATTGACAGTTCATTTGTATAAGTCCCCTACGATGTTTATTACGGTTTCCTAAGCGGTTATTTCGGTTTCGAGAACTTCTCTTTCAATAAAATAAAAATGCTTAAAAATTTAAAAAGTTAACTGTTTCGATTGCGCACATGACAGTTTGATACCCTGTACCAGCGTCTATATAAAAGTATATGTAAATGTGAGAATACAAAACTGAGTATTATGTAGGATGTACATACATATATATATTTATGTATACAAATATTAAAATTATATAAACGTTGCGTTTCGTTCGCTTCCGTTCAATCTGTCTCAGAATTAAGAGCCGAGTAGATTAAGCTATGTCCATCTGCTTGTCTATCTGTGTCTATCTTGTAAAATTGCACACGTATACGTACATACGTATAGCATAATTATATTTCAGGCCTAAACCAAATGAATGATTGAATTTATATTATATTATATTTGAAAGAGTTTGGGGCTCAAGATTTATTATTTATTATTTATTTATTCTTATTCAAAGTAGTTTTTATAACTGGCGCCCAAACAAGGTTCATTAAAATAACAAAGATATATTGCATGTGTTGCCTGACCAGGTTTGTTACATATGTACATAACATATTTATTGTTATCAAATTACTTTTATTATTACCGAGAGTTTGCACAGGGTATTGTACTGTCGCGTGCGCTCGACTGAACCACTCGTTCTTTAAAAAACAACTTTAAATAGAATTCAGACTTTTCATTAGGAAATGTATAGTATTTTTTCTTTTTTCCAACATCAAATGTTCATCTTGTACTTCAAAATGTCATTGAAATTGTTTACTCTCTCGGGGCTTAGAAAATTTATGGCTTTCAGGTAACAAATGGCAAAAGGCCAACAAAATCAATTTTATTCAATTATGAAGTCGAAAAATTGCGTTACACTTCAACAGCTAAGACAATTTATTTCACCTGCTTAAGCCCTTAAGGCATATAAAACCAGAACGTATTAGTCAATACTGCTCGACTTCAAGATTCCCTGCTCACATAATAGAAATACCCCAATACATATGAACACACTCATACTAAATACATAAATAAAACCCATTACACAGATAAACACACGATCAAAAACGCCCCAAACATTGTCATTGTAATGCCAATTCTCTCCTCTTTCTCTCTCTATATATATATATATATATATATATATATATATTTCTGGTCAGAATCAGCAGGCGAGTCCGTCCAACCTTCTGTTTGTATGGAAAGATAGATCTCAGAGTTCCTAAGAACGAGGAGCAACATATTTGGTATAGATCTAACTTGTTTTGTAAGGCTTTATACTCCAAAGAAACATCAATTTTATTCGTCTGAGGTTTTGATAGCAGCACGCATTTTATAGGCCATACTTGTCGGCACTAAACACAAATTCGAGCCTATGAAACTGCTAGAACTGCTAGTTATATACATATACTGTCAAATATTATTTTGTGTAATGGATAATTATTTTGTTAGATTTCAAAGGAACAAAATAACAATGAGAGTTTGCTAGAACTGGGGGTCAGAGAAGGAGAAAGCATATTGTGCTCTGAAAGAGTGAGAGAATCGAGAGTCTTTTTCATACGGTTTCATTCATAGCCCAAGCACACGATATACCACCATGAAATGGCAATGGAACAAGAACAAACAAAATGAAAGAAAATTGAAAAAGCAGCTGGCCAGTAAACTGCACATACTCGTACTGAGGACGTCGAAGAATGGCCGTAGGCAATGATATCAAAGTGAAAAACTAGCGAAAACCCCATGTACGAGTACATATTGTTGAGACGTTTGTTTCTGTGTGGGTGAGGGTGTCGGTAAGGGGAGGGGAGAATTTGTGAGTGCGTGCTACTTGCAAGTGAAACACAAATACTACCGACTTGGTAATAAATATTCATATAAGCCACTTCAAAGTGAAAAGCAATAAGCTAAACTACCACATCAACTTACAGAAGGGCCACCAGAACAGTCGGACCTGGACCCGGACCCGGACAAGTCGGGGCAACAACTGCCGGTAAATACATCTACAACTCTAGCTACAACTACACATTCAGGGCAAAATTGCTTGCTATGCATCGCGATACCAATACTAATACCAATACCAGTGCCAATACCAATACCAATACCAATACCAATACCAATACCAATACCAATACCAATACTAAGGCCGATACCAATACCAATAGGAACTCCAAAAGGTACTCATACCCAAACTCAAACCATTACGAATACAGTGCCAAAGGCAAAGAGCGAAAGTGCCAAAGTCGATTGTGTATGCTGGTGTGCGTGGGGGAAAACCCAAGAGTGCTTCTTTGGAAGAACAGCAAGCTTCGATACAACAAGCAACTCGTGAGCTCCCGAAGTGTTTAACTACTTGTAGTATCAGCTGTAGCGACTGCTCTTGACTCTTGTTAAGTGAAAGGTGTAGGATCTACAAGTACTCGGACAGCCGCACTTAATGAGACACGATTGTCCTTGAGCATATCTTAAATATGATGTTTACTTAACAAATCGAATATTATTATTTATATTGACGGACTGAAGCCATCCCCCGTAAACATGCTGTAAGCACACATAAACCATAAACCATAAACACATTCCACAGTTTGGCGCGCTTTTAGCATGGCTGACCGTAGAGCGCCCTCCAGCGTCAAGTGGCGGTACTAACATGTCAATGAATAAACACGAAAACATTTACTAACACAACGGTACACGGTAAGCGGACACAACAAAATGGCAGCTAATGTTCGCAGCTCGAGATTGGTGCTGCTGATTTGGCGAAACAATAAATAAATACAACTACCACTACCAATACAACTACAACTACAATTGTATGGACACATACATACATGTGCATACTTGTAAGTGCGAGTATGTAAAACGGAGTCGTGATGGAATAAAGTTGAGCGAGTGTTGGCAATTTGAATATGGTTTATGTATGCGACACGTGTGAAACACACGCTATCGCCATAACCATACTACTATACAACAATACAACTATACAACTATACAAATGTACAAATAAATATGTGTATATACATATGTACCTGCTCACTGGACGTTGGATAGCGTAACGTAACGTAACATAGCGTAGCGTGACGTGGCGCGGAGTGGCGTGGAGTAGTGGCGTGGCGAGGCACAGCGCTTCGCTGCGCGGCTTGACGCCGCGAACAATTGAGCGTTTGGATTTGAGAATTTCAGGCACTTAGCTGCAGTCGCAGAACGAAAGCCAAGGAAAGCATAGCTAAGTAGGAGCAAAGTGGCTCCCGGGCAATAGCAAAGCTCAAGTTAACTTTTAACGTGGCGCTAAACCTGGCGATAAACTAATGAGGCCCAGGCTGGTGAAAGTCCAGGTGGCATCCGGTATTACATAAGTGTAAGCTGCCTCGAACCGAGCTCTCCATTCAAGGCCTGGGCAAGCAATCAACTAATTTAAAGTGCCATTAAATTTAAATGCTTTCAATTAACTCACTTTAAAAGGCAGCCCGTTGCACTGAACGTTTAAGCGGTACAGCTGAGCAGGCGAGAGAAAATTACGTTTATTTATTATTAACTTAATGCTGTGCTCCATTGTTGTTACCGTTTTTCTGTATTTGTTGTTATTGTGAAGGAAAACTGCAACTGCAAGTGAATTAAAAGCAAAAAGCCAACTAAAGTGTGCAAACAGTCGCTCCCAAAGGGCGCTTAACAACAACACCAATACGAACAACCAACACCCTATACCAACTCATCAACGGGCAGAAGAAAAACTTTCGCTTAAATGTACGTCGACGAGGATAGCGAAGAAAGTTCGCCCTTTGTGATGCTCACATCGCCGTCCAAGTCTTGGGTCAGTGTTCAGTGTAAACAATGAGGCCACTTACCCACTCACCCACCGATACACCCACTCCCACACTTACACCCACACACACACACATCCACAAACTCACCATCCGCCGACACACATCTCTTAATTTCACATTTCTTTGTTCAGTCATTTGACGTATACACAGAAGAAGCAAAAAAAACAGAAAAAAGTTGGCAAAAAGTTTAAATGACTTTTGTTGTTTTTCTAAGTGTTTTTTAATGGTCTACGTGTGCAGCCTGTGCGGCAGCCTTTTTGACGTGCCGTATGCGCAATTTTATATTTTGCTAGACGTCTCTGCGGTTGTCCTCATTGGTACATATGTACTTCCTTCTGTCTTCTCCCAATGTGGCCGGAACGAAAGATAGTCGTAAATATCTCAAATTTGCATTTGAAAAACTAAGACCCTAACAAATGGGTAGTATTTCACTGTCTACGTAATGCAGAAATGTAATTCTCTTTGAAATCACTTTCAAATATTAATAACTTTTTCCTGCGAGCCAAAGGTCAAATGCCTACTTGAAATTGTTCAAGTACTTTGTGCTGATTATGAATTGTGTGTAATCTTGCTTTAAACTAGTTACTACCTGCTAACTAAATTGTATTTTTTATTGGTTTGGGGCACATTGTCTTCCCAATCTTGAATGGGTCCATGTTTCGCTTGTTTATAGTTCCGGTTACGTTTCTCTACTATTAAACAAGATCATCTACATTAAGTGGTACATTCCTATGATGACGCCATGCTTCGTTTTGAACAATGTTATTTTCTCACAAATCTGTCCACTATATGCTCTCCGGGTAGAGAAGAGCGTAGATTTAGGAGCAATAACGGGACCAATTCCAGACCCTATATAAATAAATATTTATTTGTTTACACGATATTTGTCTAGCAATTTATTTGTTTTCGGCAATAAAAATTCAATACCCTTGGGCAATAATAACCACTACGATTATCGAAAGCGACGTGGAAGCTCAAATTAAATATGCCTCAAATGTGGCCTTTGGGCTGCGTCTGAGATTGAGACCCTCGACCCAGCTTGTTGTACGACGTTTTGTCGTTCTTGAAGGCTTCAATGAATTTTCTGCGAGGCTGCATCTCAAACGAAGGGCTTTGAAGTTACGCTTAAAATCTCTCCCTTCATCCTGATGGCATTCCCATTTCTCCGAGCTTCTCCGAGTTGCTCAAAGTTTAATTGAGCGCGTAATTTAAGCTTTTGCTAAACTGCTATTTGCTAAGTACCTTCAGAGTCGTGCTCCTAAGTGCGTTAGTTAAAGTGGCCGCTTAATATTCCGTTGGTCTCAGTCTGACTATACCATAGAGTGTGTTCGATGAGCTGGATTTCTAAAGTTCTCACTCATCAAAAGAGACTCATTTTTAAATTTGTTCGCTCATAGATTCGTGGTACATATTACAAATAAGAATGGCTGTTGTAGGTGGATTAAGAGTTAAGGCCAGCATCCATGGATACATATAATTCACACAGAAAATCAACTCAGTCAGTCGCATGTCGATATTTTAGCATTTTGTTAAATTTCAATTTCAATTAAAAACCTTGATTTTGATTGTAGCCCTCTGCACATGCTGTGCCCGAAATCCCGAAAACGCTTCACATGGATAAAACATAAAAACATCCATATATACATTTAATATATATGTACACACTAAGCATATACATGTAGAAGAGTGTGTGCGCTTTTTAAAAAATATTCCGACTCTACTCGGCGTTCAGCCGTTATTTGGGTCAGGTCTGTCTGGGGTCAGGGGTCGGACTGTCGGTTGGTGCTGTCACAAAGCAATGTAGAAATGTTGGTTGAAGAAATGAGTTTCAAATGAATTTGCATTAATTTCAATTTGAGTTTTTGTTCCTTAAGCTCCTGCGGCATTTTGTTTTTCAAATTATTGTGTATGTCTTTTTCGAAATCTAATCAAGTTGCAACGGTGGCGCCAAATGAAATTTTATTTTAAAATAATTCGAGTCATAAACAAATTTAAATTTAAATTTTGCTTTGAATACAAACTGAGTAAGTTCAAAATAAATTTGCATACCACATTTTTTGCACTCCAAGTATAGTTACATATTTTATTATTAAGTGTAAGTATAATAAATTGACTGCGAATTTATTGACTTTTATCCATTACACTTTTCCATAAATTCAATAAAATTTCACAGAGCTATGTCCGTTAACTGAAACAAGGACATTTTGGAACCCATAAGAATTACATTCCTCAAACGTTTATTATACATATAATTTCACGGTTTCGCAACTAAAATCTTCCCTTAGCCCAGCAGCGTAAGCTGGTTAATATTTTGTCAGATGGGATACGGTTGGCAAAGTGTTTTTTGTTATTATATCTATACATGTCCGAAAAATAATTTCAGATTATCTTTATCTGAAAGTAGATGTCAAAAGGGATTAAATAAAATTAGTCGGACAGGAGTTAACAATATGGTCCAAACCGCAGACTAATTTATTTTCTCTTGCAAACACAACGTTAAGTAGCCGTTTCTCCATATCCTCCTCTTCCTGCCATCCCTTTCCCACGTCTCCCTCACCGGTTCAAAGGAAAGGAAAATGGCGTCCGAAAGAAAATTTAATTTACGAAACATACTCGAACAAGTCTGGCAATAAAGTTTTAGTGGGGCGTCTGTGTCTCGACTGCTTGTCCCCGATTATGGCCCTATTTGGTGCGTGCCGCAAAACAATTTAATTAATTCCAGATTTGCGCGAAATTTTTCACGAACGACGCCGCCCTAGCAATTCGAATGTTTACCCGCAAACTCTGGCTCTGTTATATGCAGATAGTCGACGTCGGACTTTTCGTATTTTTGTATTTTACTATTTATTTATTTCTGTCCCTTACTATCTCACACTTTCACTCACTCACTGCCTCTCTCTCTCTCTTTTTCTCTCCCTCGCTGTCCATAGCCTGCCAGCTACGGTAAAAAGAACGGCATGTGGTACGCTTCGCCCGGAAATCAGGGCTGGGGCTCCAAGCCCGCCAGCCGAAAGCCTTCAATAATGGAAGCGGATTTGGGCACATTATCGACCACATCGGGCTCGATAAAGCGCAGCGCCGGTCGGGTGATACGCATCATCAATAATTTGGATCATTCGGTGCAGGTGAGTACCGCGCGTATGTGCATCCTTCTTTCGAATTGAATATATACACATACCTTCGCCTACATACATACGTTCATGACAGGCCATTGTAGCAGCGATATTTATTGTTTCGTTCGCCATCAAGAATGCAAAATGCGAAACGCAAATATAAAAAAGCAAAAAATTAAAACTGAAGGAAATAGTACCTCATACGGTTTATGGAATTGCTGAAATGTTCCATTTTTCAATTTTGTTTGTAAATCGACATTTGCTATTGGGTTGTTGCGTTAACGTGCAAACGCTTTAATTGTTGCGATTGAAATTTATATTTATTTTAGCAAAAGCCAAAAATCTATATTGGACCTCATAATGGTCTAGAAGAATCCACGAGCTTATCGTTCATCCGATTAAAATATATTCGATGAGCAAATCGGTGTATTGAATCAACCAAATACGAGTTTGCCCAGTTTTTTATTTATGATATTCATAATGTGTCAAGTGGTATCGTTAAATGGAAGCACACTCTCCAATAATCGGGAGCTCGAGGTACGAACGTATACGTGAATGCCCAAAGAGAACTTGGATATATTCGCGGATTTTCAATAAAAAATGGGATGAATATTCATCGAGGAAAATGTGCAAATAATACAAACACATATCCATAAACGAGTCGGTCCCCTCGAGTGACAAACATAAATGCATTTTTGGCAAATTCGCTTTTGAACTTTGATTGTTTGTGCTTAAAATATTCAGTTTGGGAATCCATTCGGCTAGGTAGCTTTCCTGTTTCTACCACAGCAGTTATATATGTGTATTTATATACAAATACTCACAGTTGTACACGTTGAGTTATTTGAGCACATGTTTTCAATAAATATTTTATGGTCGGACATTTATTTTTTGTTTTTGCGTGTAACATTGAATTGTTGTTATTTTGTTACTATGTTGCTCTTATTATCCGAAAAAATTATAGTTTTTTAGTATACATTAAGCCCCAGCAGCTGACAGTCTATTTGAGCTTAACTTACTTACTGTCATTAAGAGATATCTGCATAAATAATTCGGTAATTTAATGCAAACATACGAACTAAATAACTAATAATTTCATACGAGAGTCGCTCCGTTCACTTTGCATATTAATACAGGCAAAAAAGAAAGATTCTCTTATGTGAGTAAAGTATTTTAGTTGATGTCACAAGACTTGTAGATACCCTCGCAGGGGAGCATAGACGCAATTAAACTTCACTGAATATAAATCTTATATTATCTAATATTGAATGCTGGTAGCGTTACTCACTTTTATATTCGTTGGCTCGCTCAAATACATACCAAGAGGATCAGCGATTTTTATTTATTCAAAATTTGTCTAGCAATCGAATTATATCTAATTCGGAGGCACCTGCAATTGCTCGAACTTCCCTCGTAAAACGAGATGAGGCGAATCAGGTTCGGGGTTGCACCATTATTTGATGCGGTTGCCATTTTTCAAATGCGTTTTTCATTTTGTTGCACTTTTATTCCAATTATGTTTTTTCACGCTGTGATTAAGTTTATTTTAATGACCGCACAATCATTCGAAAGCCATGACGAAGCCTCACCAGTCCGCCCGCCCGCTAGTTGGCCAGTTGACCAGTTGACCAGTTGCCCGTGGTGCATTTTTAATTGGCATTTTTATATCATATATTAGATTTGAATAATCTATACGCCTTTGGCATACTCTTACTCCTGCCCGTATCGTGCGTGCAGCAAGTGTGGCAGTGATCTGAGGCGCAAAGTTCAACAGCTGCACTTCACTTTGACATTCAAATGGCTTGTGGACTGCGGCAATTAACCTTTGCCTACTTTTTGGCACACCCCAAAAAACTGTGCAGCAATCATATGGTAAATCAATTGTCTGCAATTTGTATTTTATTTGGTTGCAGGCGATGGCGTTACCAAAGAACCAAAAAAAAAAAAAAAAATACAAAAAAAAACAAAATTGAAGCCACGGCCAATTCGCTTGTTTCCGCTGACACACAAAAAGTCTGGCCTCATCCTACCAGACACGGAGCCCCTTCTGTTCCCACTGCAGGCAGAATATTTGTAGTTCCTAGTATGGGTAAGAGTGTGTAGAAGTAATCCAAGTAAACTCGTATCTGTAATGGGTCGAAATATAAATTGGCATGCGACTTCTCAACACTCTGCAGAGTTTCCCTCTCTCTCTCACATTCTCTCTCTCTCTCTCTCTCTCTCTCTCTCTGTCTACTCTCTCTAGGAGTATTTGCACTCCGTTGCCATCGCATTGGCGATGTTGTTGTTTGTTGTTGGTGTCGGTTTCAGATGCGGGTCGAGGAGTAGTAATAACGTTTTATGGTAATTTGGCTAAGTGCAACTCAATTTTTCAGCAATCTTTGGGCTGTTCGAGGCTTTATGAATAAAAATACGTAACATTGTGGGCGTTGGGTGTTTGAGATTCCGCCATTCCATTCTGTATAAGCAAGTTACACTGGGTCCCTTGTTGCCGTTGCGCCATTGCAGAGTCTCACATGGTAGCTTACTATGCATCTTTTTTACAAGGCTAAGGCCGAGGTCAATGCAGGATCTCCACCTCACATAGATGACTCACTACTCTAAGTGGTAAATTAAACTGGCACGTGCAGATAAATGCAGTCGAACTCTATAACACTATATTGATTATTCAATTTATGTATACTTAATGTCATTTGCTGTGTCATCCTTGCACTCATTCAGCTAAGATAAAGTTCAATTTTAGGCCAATTAAATATTTGTTGACAGAGATTCAGCATCAGAGCACCAAGAGGATCTACAGAAGATTGCAGAGAAATGAGTCTTCAGTCTTCAGACTCTCGTAAGTCGGAGAAAAAAAACAGTTACAACAAAGGATGTAGATGTTGCTGATGATTCTGTTTCCATTTTCCGCTTCGAGCCCGAACACTGAATCCGCTCTATGGCCAGAAAACCAGCCAAGGCCAAGGACATGTCGCGTAGTCTGCATACAGAACGGGCAACAGCAGCGGCAACTTGAACTTCAACTCTTGCCAAATATTTTGTAGTCCAAAGCCGTTAATAGAACGAGAACAAGGACGAGAGTGCAAGTAGCAAAAGCAATCGGGTGCATTGCGAGTGCGACTCTAAGTGCGATTACCATCATTGCGAACACTCCTCCCTCCTACTAAGTTTTGTTATTGGGTTTGAGTGCCACTGCTCTCTTTTCTTGCCACCATTGTGCGTTGTTTGGCGACTGCCTGCTGCCTTCTGTTAATGCCCCAATTGCGATATGTCGATGCTCCGTTATTGTAAGCCACAATAAATGGTTGTGCATAATGGCGTGCTACTCAACACTCGACACTCAACACTCAACACTCAATACTCAACACTCAACACACAATACTCAATATTTACGGCGTGTGTGAGTAACTGATATACATTGGCTGTCAAAAGTCCACCGTCTGCTAAATAATATTTGGCAGCCTAAAGTGCAACGTGCCGCTTTACATTCTTTCTTTCTTCGACCCTCCGAAGTTTCGTGCTGACGTCAGATCAACTTTTCTTTTCCCTCATAAAGTCTGCATACGAGTACAACCAAAAACTGGTTCATTCTTCACTTATCCATATGCCCATGTCAGGGGGCTCCAGGGGCGTATTGGAGAGTCGACAAAGACGAGCAACAGCAGTGAAGGCAACGCCTGTCGAAATACACTCGTCTCTGTGTACATATGTATGTGGAACACACATATTTACTTTCATACATGCACATAGCCTTAATGAATGCAAACATTCTCGTAAAAAGTACCAAGCGAAGAGTATCAGGAAGCAGCTAAGGAACATCTATCCTCCGAGACGGCTAGACTTGACTATCGATCGCAAGTCTGTTACGCCTTTTGTTGCTGTAAATCTTAGCAAAGGGTATTATCAGCATAAGCAACTCTATATTGATCGAAGCCAAAAAAGTCCGTCGCTTGTCTTTGTATCTCAAAAGTTTTGCGAGAGTTGCTTCACTGTGTTGCCTGATTGTGACCTGTAAGTGGGGCATATGGAACCTAATCGGAAATAATCGAATACAATTGAACGGCATCGTGATGTACAAGAACATATTATATATTATATTAACTATTTTCTATATGGTGGAATTGAAAATCTTCATACAACACTCATTCTCCAAATGCATCTTTGAGCGGTTTCATTTCTGAGTTGGGGTATCTCGCAGTCGAGCAATATGAGTTGCGTTTCTTTAGCAGCTTAAAGTCCTTTGTTTTATGCATGTATTTTTATTGGAATTCTTTTGTTCTGTGCGAAGGCAGACAGACTAAAGGAGCCGCACAAGTTATTTATAAAAAATGTCCATGGTTTTTGACGTCACAGAAATGAAATGAACTGTGAGGTGAACCGAGAATCGGTTGCAATCTCTCTTTAAAAAATGTTGCAATATTCAACTCATTCAGTTGTGGTAGTCCCCCCACACACGCACACCCACACACACACACACACACACACACACACACACACACACACGCCTGCTATCTGTGAATGGACAAATACGTCCGTGCTCACTTCCTTCCGGCAGCTGTTTGCTGTCTACCGTTCGGCCCAACTCCGGCTCTGTCTCCAGCTCCAGCTCCAGCTCCAGCTGCAGCCCCAGCTCTTGCTCTTGCTTCAAAAGTGCACGTAATTGGCTTAACAAATGCCATTTGTTTGGGGTCACGTGATTGGAGCCGGCAACGTAATGTAATTATTTGCGCACATAATTATATTTGTTTATACGGCATGCATAAACATACGAAATGTCCGCCGCGTCAGCCATCTTGAGCCCAGCTGTGCTCATGCCTCCATTGATGCTCCTCTTGTCTGCTGGCAGCTGCCTCCCGCCATCGTCTCTGGTGAATCAACGTCAATTGAACGCTCACACACAAGCAACCACACACTTGCACCACCGTCTGCAGCACCACAGAGGCAGAGGCATTTGCATTAAGTGGCATTCATGCATAATTTATGTATAGTTTGCATATCGATGAGTTGTGCTCCCAAAATAACAGCTAATTGAGCACAATTGAAGAAGAGTTGCTTGGAAATAATAATAATAGGAAAGTAAAAAACGTATATTGTATAAATAAGGGCGCATTCAAGGAAGCCCATGACTTCCATGTACGTGAATGTACGAATGCTGTAAATGCCTCAGGTGTTTCGATTTGATAAACAATCATCAAATCGTGATTAATAGTGCCAACCAGGAGCTATTGCTGCGCCACCTGGCCCAGCCCGCCTAACGACCATTACGACCAGCTGGACTCTGGACTCGGGACGAAATGCTACAATTTGGCCATTTCTGCACCACACTTCTAAATCAAATTGATGACCATAGAAGTCAAGCAAAAAGCCAGAAAGGTTGGATTTCTGTTGTTTACTTTGGATAGTTAAGAGAGAGTTTTACCAATCGCAACAATCTGAGGCAAAAATCCCCGTTTTAAGTAGGATATGACTAATAGATACCCTCTGCACAAGCACTCACATGTGCCTTGTTCATATAGCTCACCATGTAATATTTCAAAAGAATATTAAACCGACAGGACATGATTAACAGATTTGCAGTACATCCACTTGTGTAAATAGAGAAATAGGAGTTTAGAAGAACAGATTATTTGTAGAAGAGCTGAAGACATTTTCGTCGAAAGGATATTTAAGTCTTCATAATCATCGTTTTCACAGTCATCACTATGCGAAAAGCCTTAAAAGTTACAATTTTAAAAGTATTGCAAATGAAAACTAAAACAAGAGACGTTGAATATAAACCTTCCAGCATTTTGAACACCAGGGTCCATGCAAAATGAAGTATTTGGAAACAGCCCACCACTCAGCAGGGATATAAAACCATTAGGCCAACGTCTTTCGGGTGTATGCCAACTAAATACATAAATTAGAGCCCAGTTCATGAAGGACGCCCCTAAGTTTGCTCTGTCCGCAATTGTCGCAAGGACCAGAGTAGATAAACTTTATGCCAGATGCTTTAATTTAACGTGAATGAAAAGCGAGAGAAATTTAGAAGTGTGGGAATGTAGGAATGTGGAAATGTGGAAATGTGGAAATGTGCAGGAGCTGCAATTCCTTAATGCAATGTGGATACGCGTGAACGACATTTATTAAGGCCTGAAGGTCATTAAAACTCAAGAGGCACACTTGAGGCAGGCACCAAGAACTGCAAGCTACAGGCTAGAAGCTACTGTTGGCCTGGCCAACAAGTGCAACAATGCGTATCGCTTATCTGAGCAAGATGCAGTGGCTGAGGGGGGCTGGAGGATGCCGCGTCTACATCCAATTATGAGCGCAAAAGCTTAAGTGCAACAGCAACAACAACAGCAACAGCAACTGCAACAAACAGTGGCTGGAATAACAAGAACAATAACAAGTTGATGGCAAACAATGCTGCCTGGCTATAGCCTGCCTCTATTGCCACCGTCTGCCCGCATCCCTCCTCCCTCCCCCACTGAACAACAAATAATATTAAGCATTGAAATAAAACGCAAAGTGGGTCACAGCCTCGGATTGTGGGGCGACTAAGAAACATACATAGACTCGTGTACATATGAATTATGTATGTATGTTATACATATACATATACACACATTTATATATATAATTATAAATATATGTTGCCTCCAACTTTGCGTAGAAACTTAAAGAGTCATGGCCGATGGCCGATGGCCGATGGCCGATGTCCGAGGCGGCGGAAGTTGCGTGTCACGGTTAAATTTTGTCGCGGGCGCAAATGTGATGAAAAGTCAACGAACACAGTTACTTGATGTATAACGACATACATAGGTTCATACAAACATGCATACATATCTAAATCGTCTTTATATTAGCGAAAAACTAATAACTCACATTTTATGGCTTAAACTAATTACACAGCCATAAATCCAATCACCTCTGACCCTTCACTTGTGACCTCCACACACTCTACAGTTAATACAATTGTATAAATATATTTCTGTTTGTGAATAATACAACATATTCGACTTCTTCATTCAAGTGCCGTGTTTTGTTAAACCTACGCACTTCGCAGCCTTTTGAGGAAGTACTCGAGGATTTGGGTCAAGTGCTGAAAATTAATGGCGCCAAGAAAATGTACACGGGCACCGGCCAGGAGGTAAGAGGAAAAGCCACTCTGGACTGAGAATTAAGACTGAGAATTCTCCGATTTCAGGTTCGAAGCTTTTCGCAGCTGAGAAATGAGTTTGCTGACGTGGACACATTTTATCTGGCCACTGGGACGGCCATGATCGCTGGTTCTCCAATTCGCCGTTCTCGCTCGCGTCCCTCGGTGGTGGCCGCCGCTCCCATACTGCCCACGGAGGAGCTGCCGAAGGTTCCCTTGCGCGGCACACGACCACGTAGCAAGAGTAGGCCACGTATCCTCTATGCCCCAGAAAGTGAGATACTGAGACCAAACGGAGAATATACCATGTTGGACATCATGAAGGAGGAGCCCACTAAAGTCACCATACGTGGCCTGAGGCGCACCTTCTACCCCCCTGTTCACCATGCCCCGGCAGACAATTCACCGCCAGACAAAAAGTTGCAGCTCCAGTGGGTGTAAGTATTTATCTTTTCACGGCTCAGACTCGGACTCGGACTCGGATCCTACATAGATATACTAACGAGTCTCGCTGTTTGAATAGTCACGGCTACCGAGGTATCGATGCTCGCCGAAACTTGTGGGTGCTGCCAACGGGAGAGCTCCTCTACTATGTGGCAGCAGTGGCTGTCTTGTTTGATCGCGACGAGGATGCACAGCGTCATTACATAGGTCACACTGAGGACATCATGTGGTGAGTGAGCAGCCAACAAATTTATGGTTAATGGTTATTTGCGTAAATTCTGAGTTATTCTTATTCAACATCTGCAGTATGGATGTTCATCCGTCACGAGAGCTGGTGGCCTCGGGTCAAAAGGCAGGACGTGATCGGAAGTCGCAGGCCCATGTCCGAATTTGGAGCACAGAGTCACTGCAGACGCTCTACGTTTTTGGGATGGGCGAGCTTGACACTGGTGTTACAGCCGTGGCCTTCTCCCAACTGGTAATTATATAAACCTGACAAGGTCTCCCAAAATACCAACAACTAATCTCAATCCCACACAGAATGGAGGGAGTTACATCCTGGCCGTGGACAGTGGTCGCGAGAGCATCTTGTCCGTCTGGCAGTGGCAGTGGGGTCACTTGCTCGGCAAAGTGGCTGTAAGTTTCCCTTCAGATGACATGATGTCATCACCTATTGACAAGCTTTACTTGCAGACTTTGCAAGAGGGCCTGTCCGGTGCCGCCTTTCATCCGCTTGATGATAATCTCATCATCACTCACGGGCGAGGTCACCTGGCATTCTGGCACCGCCGTAAGGATGGTTTCTTTGAGCGCACGGACATCGTCAAGCAGCCGTCTCGTTCGCATGTCACCAGCGTCCAGTTCGAGCCGGATGGCGATGTGATTACCGCCGACTCCGATGGCTTCATCACCATCTACTCCGTAGACTCGGATGGCGCGTATTTCGTGCGAACTGAGTTTGAAGCCCACAATAAGGGTATCGGTTGCCTCATCATGTTGGGAGAGGGCACCCTATTGTCGGGTGGCGAAAAGGATCGCAAAATAGCTGCTTGGGACTCTCTCCAAAACTACAAGAAAATAGCTGACACAAAGGTGGGTAGCGTTTCTTGCATCAATCCCTCGTACACATCCTTCAATCAATTCACTCTTTCAGTTGCCCGAGGCTGCCGGAGGTGTAAGGACAATCTACCCACAGCGTCCTGGTCGCAATGATGGCAACATCTACGTGGGCACGACGAGGAACAACATATTAGAGGGGTCGCTACAACGGCGCTTCACGCAGGTTGTCTTCGGCCACGGACGGCAGCTTTGGGGCTTGGCTGCTCATCCCGAGGACGAGCTTTATGCCACGGCTGGCCACGATAAGCACGTGGCCCTTTGGCGTAAGAACAAACTCATTTGGACCATCCAAACGGGCTACGAGTGCGTGGCATTGGCCTTCCATCCGTTTGGCACAGCTTTAGCTGCAGGCAGCACGGAGGGCCACTTACTGGTCATCAACTGTGACAACGGGGCGGTGATGTTGACTCTTCGTGTTTGTGGCTCACCCTTGAACTGTGTGTCTTACAATCAGGGTAAGATTGCGTATGAATTGCATTTAATTCCTCATGTACAAAATGTTACCTCTCTTTCTTCCTCCCCCTGTACGGACAGTCGGAGACATGATTGCCATGGGATCGCAGAATGGGAGCATATATCTCTTCCGAGTCTCGCGCGATGGATTCTCCTACAAAAAGGTGAACAAGATTCGCGGCTCACAACCGCTCACACATTTGGATTGGAGCATGGACGGCAACTTTGTGCAGACCGTAACCATTGACTTTGACTTGTTGTTCTGGGATGCCAAGTCCTTGTCACCGGAGCGAAGTCCTATCGCAATGAAGGACGTCAAGTGGTTGACCAATAACTGCACGGTGGGCTTTTTGGTAGCTGGGCAGTGGAGCAATCGCTACTACAGCAGTGCAAACACCATCATCGCCACCTGCAGTCGATCGGCTGCTCACGACATGCTCGCATCTGGCGATGCGGAGGGCTACTTGCGCTTATACAGGTTAGATTTATATATGATGTTTAATATATGATAGTTTAATAATTATTTAAATGCTTGATCTATAGATATCCCTGTATATCGCCTCGTGCCGAATTCCATGAATCGAAGGTCTACTCGGGCATGTTGGCCTGCGTTCGCTTCCTGTGCGGAGATCATACTCTTATCACAGTGGGCGGAACAGATGCTTCTCTCATGGTGTGGGACATTGTTGAGGAATAGCTGAAATGGCCACCGTGGCGCTCTACTGCACATTACGGGATGCAATCGGGCTATCAAGATTACTGGAATCGGCGCATCTCGCAGGTGTCCTCAACGGTCCTTGACAGTGATTCCGTCGATTATCAGCTGTGATTGTCCTACGAACATTCTTCTTGTGCTTTGTGCGGTTTAGCTTGCATTTTAACACAAAATCAATTGGCCAGCATTCCATTGGATTAAAACTTATTATATTAGATAATTACACAATTAACTTGACTTTATAACTTAAACGAAAGTATAAAATTATCCATTTTTTATGCAATCAAGTCAAATTCACTAGCAAAAGCAAAGTTACGATGCACATACATATGTATGTATATATATTATGTATATGTCTATATGTTGTTCCCTTGCCCCAACTTGGCTTCCATTCGAAATTCTTCCGTTGATTTTATGTCTTGCAATTATCCTTGTTAAAATATGTTCAATTGTTAACTACTGACAGACTAAGATGCCACTGGTGGATACTATATATATGTAACTATAAAATATGCATGCATTCACAGAACTTAAACTCCCATAAAGACCTACTTACTTACCTATAGACGCATACTTACATACATACAATACTTAATTTCATTTCCAAGTCCGCTCTCATCGTTGTACTCTGAACATCTTTTTTTAACAAAGGCGGTAATTGACATTAGCTCGGACACACACATAGATATTACACATGAATAACGAAAAATACAAGTATATGCACTTAAACATCATATATTGAATATTACCTATAAATAATTATATTCAATATATACTGTTAATGAAACTTTAAATATAAGCGTTGAAATAATTAAACCGTTTTAACAAAAAAACATTTGACGTGTATCCGTTATTGTATTACCATATTTTCAATTCATTTGAGTTTTAAACAATTCAGCCCTATTTAGATGTTATTAGATGTATTTGCAGTTATAAATAACATGTTCAAATTAGGCGGTAAAACTACGATAATTCTGGTGCGCTTAAATAATCGATCTATCGATATTTCTACTGCATCAGCTGTCTTTGGAAAAGTGTGACCAAATTGAGAGATGGCAAGTATATCCACTAACATTTCACATTGGTTGGCAGTCCAAATTTCGAGAGGCGCTAATTTCAAAAACAAATTTTGGCAAAAGTAATGTTTGCGCCAATTTCTATATTTTAGTAGCCTTGACCCTCAAGCCTCATATAAGTAGCCTAATGGCAGCTATAAACAATATTTCTGATATTGGATAAACTTCGAAATTGTAAAGCAAATATAAATTATGTACTTACTTTTAATGTGAGTTATTTCCAAAAATGTAAATAATGCATATAAACAACCGGTTCAAATGGGTTATGTCCATCTGTCACAACTTTAAGAAATATACACAAATTAAATGAAGGCTCCAGTATTCTTTCAATATTTAAATACCTTCATTTTTTTCTTTTTTACTTTTCCAAACATAGTACAAGAACTAAAACAATCCTGTAAAAATATAACATAAATATATAACATATAAAATTAATAAAAATAAAAATAGGTGAATATATCGTCGCTCGATTCCCAAATTCGAATCCCGACTATAAATTTTTAGTTGCAACTTGACCTAACTTGAGCCACCTACTCTGGCAGAATACTAAAGTAGATAACACAAGCAAACCTACCTTTTCTGAATGATCATTTTATTCATTTAATTTTAAAGAAACAAATTTTTGTTGTATATCAACAATAACAACAATAATTTTATTGAATGCTTTGCTTAACTGATAAAAAACATTTGACCAGTATTAATTTGTTCGGTGCGTTACCCTAGCTTAGAATTGAAAGAGTATCAAAACAATAGCCAAAAGTTCGTTCATGGAATAATAAAAAATTTGAAGAAAAATGCTAATATTGAAAATAATAACGCAAATAGAGGCCAAAAATCGGCCATAACAGCTCGTGATAAAAGAGCCCGGGCAACAATTGTGAAGGCTGATCGTCGCCAAAGTTTAAGAACTTTAGCATCCCAATGATCTAATAAAATCGGAAAAGGTGGTAACCGTGAATGGACGCTCCCGCAGTTGCGAGATATTGGATATGAGTTCTATAGAGCATTTATAGGGATTATCTATGTTACATACTCAATATCTTAAGTTACTCGTAGGCCAAGAAAAAACCATTGCTTACGCTTCGCCAAAAGAAAGAAAGTAGAAGCGTTTACAATGGTGCAGGGAACGGATGTCTTGGACTCAAAGCCAATAGAACTTCATCATATTTAGCGATAAAGTGAGTGTCGGTGATGCGTAAAGGAGAGTTATTCATAACAAAACTGAAACATACATGAAGACTACCTTAAAAAGACAGTTAAGTTCCCAGAAAGCATAATGGTTTAAACAGCTGCACCAAAATACTAGAAGAAAATTTGCTGCCATCTATACCAAAACATTGCGGTGAATACACAATTTCAACAGGTTGGAGCATCAACTCATTCTGCCAAACTGCAGTATAAGGAAATGGGGGTCTTAGGCCCAATCGAGAATATATACGGAATAATGAAAAAAAACCTAAAAAATTAACCTCAAAGAATCCTTTCTGATTTAAAAGCAAAGTTTCTAGAGATGTAGGACTCTATTTCAATAGAACAATACCAGAATTTATCAAAATTTATGCCAATGTGTTTTAAATGTATTGAAAAGGCAAAAGGCGATGTACCTAAATATTAATAATTATAATAAAATAACACATAATCAAATAGTTAATATTTAACGCACCGAACGAATTAATACTGTTGAAATTGTTCTTATCAGGTAAGTAAATATTCAAAGAAATTATTGTTGTTCTTGTTATTGTTGAAGTACAACAAAAATTTGGTTTTCTAAAATTAAGAGAATAAATTATATTTAAGCAACAAAAAATAGGTTTGCATGTGTTATCTACTTTAGTATTAAAAATATCGTCCGTTAAACATTGCATACGGGTAAAAGAGATTGCCGTACGAATTAGTAGTAGTCAGGGCACTTGTAACCTACTTGTCAAACTTATTGTTTTCAGCTTTATACTTTCTGAGATTGCTGTTGTCGCCGATCGAGAATGCAATGCACTGAGTTCCATTGCACTTAATACGTACATGTGTGAAAGGAAGTTAAAGCCAGTAGCAGATAGTAATTATATTTAAATACAATTCAGAAATTTTTTAACTTGGGCGGTATGAGCATAAAATATGTAACGAATGTTAATACTGACCAGTAAAATTTATATGTACATTAAAATGTGGCAGATGTACCTTGATTATTAAGATAATAATATTCTGGGCAAAGAGTATAAAGCCAAATAGTAAAACCAAATATTAATTTTCTCCATAATGTACAACACGAATTTGAATTTAAATGTAACGGCTTTAAGAATAAGTATTACTAACTACTACTACTTTGCTTCATCATCAAGAATACATCTTGATCTCTTATTTTGAAAGTTACCATAAAGAACAAACGATTGGTTTTAACTTTATACAAATTAAGGTTTATTCAAGCTATTAAATATGGAAGACAATCAAAATATATATTAACAATTACATTAAAACTTAAAACTAATGTACATTTAAATTCCTGTTAAGTATATTGCAACAGCAACGTGATAAAGCTATTTCGAGGCAAGTGAGAAGCCGTCAGTCTCGTAGACAATGCCATCACAATTCATATTTAAAGCCGTTAAAGTACTTTATTGACTTTGGATTTGTGCTACAGCACCAAGTCCAGCTCCAGTCCCATCACAGATCTCTTAAAATTTCAGCAGTTATCTATTTCAGTTAGCACAACGAGTTTCGTCTGGCTTCCATTTGCTCGTTCAACCAATTTTGGAGTTCTTCCTCTGTCGCAGAAGAGGATTCGGCAATGACCTTGTCTGCCGCCATAGTTTCCGACTTCGAGTGGATGAATATACGCTTAACTGTTTTCAGTAGTTTCTTAAGGTTTACAACTGCGCCCGTGAACGAACGCTTTTCTGGAAACCCGATTGCGTTTCCACTACGAGAGTTTCCATTAGCAGCAATCATTTTCAAAAATATTTGGGAAGCGAAGTGCACGGTACAAGATCTTTAGTTAGAATGATTCATCTCCGTCTCAGTACCCGGGTTTTATACTATTTCTCGACATCAACTTGCCACCACCACACAGCCAACACGCAACAGCTAACAACAACACTGTGCAACAATTGCGAGTCCTTCCTCCTTTCCAACCCCTATTTTATACTCTAGCAGGTAAAATATCTACCATCTTGTTTTTAACGGACTTTGCCAAAAAAAAGTGACCTATCATTCTGTCTACTTGAGTCTAACAAGAAAAACAAGAAATACTCGGGACGTAAATAAACCAAAATTTTACACAATGTACAATGCAGCCGAGTTATTGATTTCTGAGTGTTAACTAGCCTGCAAATGTAGTAGTAACCCAACTGCATGACTTCAATGACAGTTTTTTACGAGCTTATTAATGCGTGGCATTAATATATCATATACTATAAAGTATATATTCTCTTGATCAGTATCAATAGTTGATTCGATTGAGCCATGTCCGTCTATCTATCCGTCTCTTTGACTGTCTGTATGAACACCTCGATCTCTAGAGATCTAGAGACACCAAACTTGACATGAAGGCAGCGAACGACTGATATATATGTAATGTAAATGAAGTCACGTAATCCTCAGCTCAAGCCCGTGTATGTGTACATAGACAATAGCTTGCTGCTATGAGAATGCAAAGAATTCTAATGCTATATGAATGCATAAAAAGAATAAAAAATGCACAGGGTATTATACAGTCGTGCGCACTCAGCTTGTTTTTTTTTTAGTTTTTATTATTTCTCATATATTATTCATCTGAGTTATAATAATCAAGCTTGAAATTGTTTGCTAATGTAGTGTCCTAAAAAAACACACTCTGCTCCTCATGACTACTTGCAAGTCAACATAGCATATTGACACATATTCATGTGTGTATATAAACACATGCACAACAAATAATAAAATGAAAATAAACAAATAGATTAATGGATACATTCAAGAATCACTTAAAGAGATCTTATTTTTCAAAGGGTTTAATAGATTCCTGGCATTGTTGGTAGCAGGCAGACTATATAAAGTATATACATTCTCTACAGGTATCAACAGCAGCTAGGCATACTTAGCGACTATAAAAGCTGGGAACACTAAATTGCAACACAGACTTTTATGATCCACTATTACTCACATCAATAAAAATAGTCCAGCGGGGGTCTAGAGCTAGAGACTTGACATCTGAAAGATCTCTATAGCACACAAAACTTTCTCTTTAGTGCCAACTTGCGCCTAAATTAATGCAAATATATTAAGTTTTATAATACTAACATTCACCTACTAACTTCTCTTCTAACTCACCTTATCCTTACAGTTGATTAAAGTCTAACTATTTATTTCGAAGGAATCGGATATTGTTCCTTTTCATAAAAATGGATCTAAGCTTTTTGTTAAAATCTATTAAGGTATTTCCAAATTGACGGCTCTGCCTAAGGTGAATTAGAAAATTGTTACAACTGAACTGCATCACTTATGTAGCTCTATCATGTCACCTTTCCAACATGGTTTTGTGAGATCGAGATCGACTACCAACAACCTATTGGAACTTTCTTCTTTAGTGATCGAAGGAGTTCAGTGCAAAATGCAGACTGAGGTCATTTACTCTGACTTTAGTAAAACTTTTGAATCTGTCAACCACTTTTCCTGCTCAAAAAACTTAATCTTATTGAGTTTCCTCATAACCTGCTTATGTGGATCTCCGAATATCTTTAATATAGTTATTTTTCGATCCTCTCTTTCTAGGCCCGTCTCTCGCCGGTACCTCAGGACAGCATTCTTGGCCCTATACTATTTAATCTTTTCATTAATGATCTTCCGTTTTTTTTCAAACACGTATTCTAAAGTACGCTGATGATGTGAAGCTATGCTTAACATATAATGACATCAACTCTTATACCTGGTGTGAAGCTAATTTGTTACAACTAAACTGCTCTAAATGTAAGGTGATGTCATTTTATGGGAGCAGGTCTCATATTTTCAATTACACGCTCGATCGGACGCCTCTTGAGAGTTTAAGCCATGTAAAGGAATTAAAATTTGATCTCCATATTTCTTATACTGTCAGTAAGACTACTCAAGTACTTGGGTTAATCAAAGGCTGGTCTAAGCAATTCGACGGCCCTTATGCGATAAAATTACTTTATATTTCTCCTGTTCGGGCTATTGTGGAATATGGATCTTGTGAGTGGTCTCCCCAAAATCCGGTACCCCAGGACAGATTTGAGTATGATCAAAAGAATTTTTTACATTTCGCGCTTCGGGACTTTAACTGAGTTGCTGGTATTGACCTGTCTTCGAGTAGACTAATCGTCACATGATGGGTGTGTTGTTCATAGATCAACTAATTGATGGTAAAATTGACTCCTCTGTGTTAATAAATCGAATTAATTTCTTTGTGCCTTTTAGGCCTACTTGCAACTTTTTCCCTCTTGCTATTAACACATGTGCCACTAACTACAATTTGCATGAACCGTTTTGAGTACTCAGTGCTGATTTTTAATGACTTCTTCCCCTATTAAGTTTCTCGTTCTGAACTCTTTTGCTAGTATAAACTAACACTCGTTGTAATACTTTCCGATCTGATTGGGTTTTTCTGGGTTTTCTCCAATCCACGCATCAATTTAAAATCCCTGTTTCTAAGTGGTTATTTTTGGCTTTTCTAAGAACTAGCGCTTTTATTTTTATTTTTCTTATATATATATCATATATTTACTTAATCATTTACTTACTGAGATGATTCCAATTTCTATTCTTCCTAGAAAAGTGATCAACATTTGAACAGTAGCCCATTGGATACAAAGCAACAAAACCAAACATCGATTTTCTCCAAGTAAAATATTTATTTAAACTATTAAACATGGAAGACAATTACTTAAAACTAATGGAAGACAATGACTTTATAAATAAACTATTTACAATAAAACTTAAAACTAATGTACATTTAAATTCCTGTTAAGTATATTGCAACAGCAACGTGATAAAGCTATTTCGAGGCAAGTGAGAAGCCGTCAGTCTCGTAGACAATGCCATCACAATTCATATTTAAAGCCGTTAAAGTACTTTATTGACTTTGGATTTGTGCTACAGCACCAAGTCCAGCTCCAGTCCCATCACAGATCTCTTAAAATTTCAGCAGTTATCTATTTCAGTTAGCACAACGAGTTTCGTCTGGCTTCCATTTGCTCGTTCAACCAATTTTGGAGTTCTTCCTCTGTCGCAGAAGAGGATTCGGCAATGACCTTGTCTGCCGCCATAGTTTCCGACTTCGAGTGGATGAATATACGCTTAACTGTTTTCAGTAGTTTCTTAAGGTTTACAACTGCGCCGGTAAAGGAACGCTTTTCTGGAAACCCGATTGCGTTTCCACTACGAGAGTTTCCATTAGCAGCAATCATTTTCAAAAATATTTGGGAAGCGAAGTGCACGGTACAAGATCTTTAGTTAGAATGATTCATCTCCGTCTCAGTACCCGGGTTTTATACTATTTCTCGACATCAACTTGCCACCACCACACAGCCAACACGCAACAGCTAACAACAACACTGTGCAACAATTGCGAGTCCTTCCTCCTTTCCAACCCCTATTTCATACTCAAGCAGGTAAAATATCTACCATCTTGTTTTTAACGGATTTCTTCTTGAGTATACCAAGAATATCAACTATTTATTAGCCATGGAATCTGCATGCAATGATCTACATGCAGCACTTCCAGTTAGCGACACAAAGTTTCAGAAGCTGATTAAATCTAATAATACGAAAATATTGATTTACATGGTTTTACTCTGCTCGCATTGAGAACTAATTAACAATATATATATGTGTAAATACAGGTTGATGCAGTATGCTTCCTTAATTCAACTAAATAAGCCAATGATATTTTCAATAGATATCCTGTAAAGAATTGTATAAATTTTACATAGACAAGCAAATAAATGAGATGAAATAACTAGTTTTCAATATAATTGGCCCCTGGACCTGAAATGGCTCAGTTGGGTTACAACTATTACACTACTACTACTACTAAATCAGACATTTTAGTTGTATATAACAGGAAAAACTTATGACTTATATATACACTTTATGTATAGATATAAATACAAGTGAGTCGATCCAGCAGTATATCTGAAACAAACAGAAGCTACAAAACATGGAATTAATTTTTAATGAAATCCCATTGCGCTTCACTAAAACATGTGTGCAAGCGAGTCACATCGATTTATGCATTCATACATATGAATGATTATGTATTTGCATACATGTGCTGCATATTTTTATGGTTATATATATTTATTATTATATTATTATTGAGTTAATTTTCTAAAGACAATGGTACAGGGTATCATACGATAGTTCTAGAAAGAGAAATTCATTATTGCAAACAGTTTCCATTAAGTACCAATGATTGAGATTGAGTTATTAAACGAAGAAGGCAAATTAGAATCATCGTGAAAATTGGAATTTTCTCGGTATTTCTTTTAAAATGTTCTCAATTTTCTCAATAAAAGCGTAACCAACTCTAAAATCTGTACTTGAGGTTAACTTGTGGACAGAATATGAGCATAAAAATCGAGATCGTTTATGTCGCACAGCTGAACGAATTCGGAACTAATTGATTTAACATAGGTTTATTTCTAAGAAATAAAATAAATAACAGTCAAAAAGTCCAGTCAAGACTCAGCGACAAGTCCCAACATCCGTAAGCGAGCACATCAACCAATGTATCCCTCGCACACAAAAGATACACAAAAATGACAACAGTGTGCGTTCCTCCCACCTATAGACATGTATACTTAGGATGTCATTGTGCACAGTTTGAAAGGATGTGCCATTGCCGACGTGCACCAATGGCAACTGGGATGTTTTGTCTCATCTTCCAATTTGCAACGCATGAGCCTTTGCATTCTTAATTGTTCTACAAAGATCACGTTGCCTGTTCTGGTCGACTTTGTCGCCCAAAAGTGAAAATCAATTTGTTCCAAATGGATGACGATGAATTACTCTTGTCCGATATACTTGTATTGTAGTTTCTTACTCATATATGCGTACATAGGCACACTTTTCTGTTACGTGTCTGTTACGGAATTTAACCAAAGCTAAACTCTGAAACACAGAACCGTAAGCAATGCTACAGAAAACCTACCATCATCCGAAGAACTGTGAAAATTAAAATTTTAACGCACAATTTAATTTGTCTTCAACCGAATTGATTTGTTAATTGCACAAAAATGGGTTTAAGAAAGCATTTGTATATTACCTTTCATTATTCAACTTTGTTGACATGAGATAGTTTAAATTTACAATATATTTTCTTATAATTAAAGATATTATTATATTATACAAATTTTAAATGATCTGAGTAAATGAACAACTCCAAGTTTCTAACGTCGAATATCATGCTTAATTATGCTGATAACTTAATAGTCATATATGTTAATCATGCAAATAACTTTATTTTGTAACTATAAATGTAAGCGGACCAAGAAGTCAAGCTAATATTATAAAATAAATGGAATAGTTTATAACTTAATTTTGCCCAAAGTCTTAAATTCAACCTTCCGCTTGGCTTGAGTAGATATCAAAACATCGAGCCAAGCAAGAATATATGTTACCTGTTACATAAATTGTCGCAAAACTATTAGCCCCTGGGATTTACAAACACGCGCAAGCTATGAACGGTGTTACACCAGTGTTCTCTTCTTCATCCCTTGGACTGATGCTATGTGTAACTGTTTATTGAATTACTTTCGAGTGTGTTATCCGATCGTGATGAAATTTCTAAAACATGGAGACACATTCTATCAAAACACATAACATATAATAATATAAAAATATAATGATATAATACTATTATAATATAATAATATAATAATATAATAATATAATAATATAATAATATAATAATATAATAATATAATAATATAATAATATAATAATATAATAATATAATAATATAATAATATAATAATATAATAATATAATAATATAATAATATAATAATATAAAAATATATTAATATATAATAATAACACATTCGCAAATTGTACAATTGCTGCTAGAATAACGATGGACGTATCGTATGTACACTATATCTTATTAATATATCTTTTATGAAGACCGCCATATCGCTAAATCTCTAAGAAGACATTTCAAATTAGGGATTGACTTATAAAATACATAGGTAATATTATCAAAGATAAGATAAATATTAAATTATAAAAGCAATAATAATAGTGTTCCAATGCAAGCACTGTCGTTGTGTGTTTCTGTTTTCCATCAGTTGCTCTCTTTATCTTACATATACTTAAACGTTGATATTAGTTATATTTAATTATCAATTTTGTGGTGTACTCGTTTTATACAAATCCAAATAATTTATGTGGAATAAATGACGCGACATAGATGCCAGCGGAATAATTTTAATTTCTTGCTCAAACACCTGGAACATTGCCAAATCCAAACAAACTATTCGCTACGTGCAGATGAACCAGTAATTGAATTTCAACCAAGTGCATCGAATCAATTTTCGAGCGAAACGCAGGCAGGTCAGATCCTATTAGAAACCCAATCAACCGTTTCAAATGGGATACATTCATTGGCATTGCTGAACACACGACTAGATATATATATGTGTGTGTGTGTCTTTGACTTTGTGTGTCTGTTTGTATGCATATGTGTAGTATAGATACAGATATGTGTATTTTATAGAAACATATCCACAGAATATGTGTATCTCAACTGAATACTTGAATCTCAAAGCTTTGCTTCATTAGTACTAGAATATTAGGATATATACATATTAAATCAACATAAATACGAACTTATCCCTTTGCTATTAAGGAAGAATATATAGTATACAACATCGGGTCAGCCTAGCCCCCTTCTGCCTGTTGCAGTTAACATATTCCCTGTATTACTATACTAATCACAATAAGACCTATACAAATCAGTGCTGGTGGTCCAAACTAAACTGGACATATTTTCAACATTTAAAGCAAGCCTGATTGCCCTGCAGTTGTTGTGTCGGTCAAAAACGGAGGTGCAACACGTATCCTTAAATGAACGCACACCCACAATCACAATTGCCGGTGAAAAGAGAAGGAAAGGAAACTGCTACTTTTCTCACAATGCTCATCGTACGAAAAGAGACACCTCATAACTATTCTCTTGTCACTTCGGGTACGCCGCCTTGGCATTCTCTCTGTCAAACCGACGCATCCGTCACCTGGTGCGATTAGCAACTACAATGAGGATCCTCGATACGGCAGGATCAAAGTGGAAAATTCATTTGGCTTGGTGGTCTTCGGTGTAGTTTCCTTTGATGTTTAAACAAGTTACCATTTGTAAAGACCTAAATGAATAACAGGAGTGCAGCAATTGATCAGCCCACTTCATATGATTCAAAATTGGCAAATAACCATTTTTCATATACCTACTGATGCTTTATGATAAATAAACATTTTTATATCATATACTGCACCAATTATAAATTCTTTGAAATAAGTTTATTTTCACATCAATTAACCTTACATTTGTACATATGTCCGCATAGGGTGGGAGATGCCATCTTTATTATTATTATTTTTCAGCAACAAATTAAGGATATTTTGTAGATTAAAAACCTAACATAAATATGTCAATTAAATGATAAATTGTTCTTATATATTTATGCACTGTGACTGAGCATAAAAGGGTTCTAAAGCTATGTACGAAAGTATGCAACACGCCTAAGGAGACAGGCAGACATTTTGATATATTTTAGATCAGTATCAACAGCCGTCAATGTGTATTAACGCGTCATATGACTGACATTTTGACTCTGTACTAAAAAGTACATAGATCTACTAAGTTTGATGAAAGCGAAATGTGCGTAACGGCAGGAGGAGTCGTGGCAGACCCTATAAAGTATATATATTCTTGATCAGCATCAACAGCCGTGACGTTATATCCGTGCCCCTCTGTCCGTCTGTATGAACACCTAGATCCGCAAATCGGAAGAACGTATTTCTAAAGCTACAGACTTTAGATTTAGATTCAGATTTGGCACACATAGAGGAAGTCCCTGTGCGGACGTTCTCTGTAAGAAGATATTAAGGAATGAATGATCACCAGGTTCATGGCAGCTGCTGCGAGCAACAATTGCTTTAATTAGAACAACAACAATGACAACAAGATACTCCGCAGAGTCGCGAGTTCAATTCCCGCTGCTGACAATTACAATTTAAGTTTTTAATAATTGTAAATTAATAACTTTTATTTTATTTATACATATATTATTAGTTTTGTCTTTTTTGTCAAAAAATATTAAGAATTTAAAAGAAAGCAATAACCAAATTTTTTTTTTTTTAGAAATTCATATTTATATATATGACATATGTAAAAACTAGTGCTGTATACATATGTATGTATGTATGTATTGATATTGTCGACTATGCAATGTGTAAATAAGTGGCTCAAGTTGTAGGACATTTGATTTGCTGATGAGAGGTCTGAGGTGCTCGAAGCTTGCTGCATCGCAGAGAAGTTTTAATGTTTTTATAATATTAAAACAATACAGATACACAAGATGCGTTTAATTGCTGCTCTGCATTAATAAATAGTTTCTATACGTGTCTGCATAATGCACAAAAAAGTAATGGTAGTTTCCTTCGCTCACTATTGCTGCTCTCTTCCAAGAACAAACGATAATGAGTTGAACATTGCTTAAGCAAAAGAAACTTGCAAGGCGGGCAATGAATCGAAAATACGAAGTGTGATATTTTGACTTTGTCGGCTGCCGAAGTAGTTCGTCGGTGGCCTAGGGCATAGAGCGTTAGAATGTCAATCAAGGGATCGCGAGTTCGAGTCCCGATCAATTCAATTTCTATATGCGTAGTATATGGCATTTCAATTTACTTTTATATTTTCTTAATAGGAAGCGAATTTGAGCGGCAACAAAATGATATGAAAATTTATTTATTGAAGTTAATTATAATAAATATTACATAATTTTGTTGCTTTCCCCGATTAGTACAGAGTCTCCCAAAGTCGATCCCGATCGACTGTAGCCGAATGACATGTTTGAATAAGTTTTTTTTAATTTTGGATACATCTCCATATCTCCGAATATTGAATCTGAAGCCTTTTTCACTTGTTAAAATATTAAGTACATTACGAGAGAATTAATTTGAAACTCCAAGAGTTTTTATTCTCCATTTACTATGGTTTATATTGTTCTTAAGACGTTAATCCCTGGATCATAATTATATACTAATTAAACTTTGTGTAACTTATCTTTATATAGTAAAACTGCCAAATTAAATCATAGATACTATTAACCTTTTTCTGCATTTATCTATTTTAGTCAGTTCAACGGCATAACGCCGTTCAAAAGCCATAGCCAAGCAATGCTTATGGTATTCTGTGCAAATTTTCATATTATATTCCTGGTGCACAATTACCATTTTTAAAAGGAAAAAATTTCGTAAACCTAATGTTAACAATTCATATTAATACCAACCATACCAATAAATTATATTCTTTTTAATTTGTTTATATTTTTAAAATATAAAATATTTAAAAATGAAATATGAACAGTGTTTTTTAAAACTTTGTAATATTTATCATTAGTGTTTTGACATGGTTTAGCTTAGCGTCTATAGCAGATTAAGAATTCGATATTTTGAGACGGGATTCACCACCGACTGTGAAAGTTGCATCCCTTGTTCTGTAAATCGGCAGATCTATATCGTTTAAGTATTACCTTACACGATCAACTTCGGTCTTTGGGGCTGCCCAAGTCCAAGCTTTTCCAAGAAATGCATTGACCATTGAATCTTATAGCAACAAGGGCTAGGGGTAGGTTCCCTTTTATCATAGGAAATAAAATAAGGAAAGTCGAGCGCACGCGACAGTATAATACCCTGAACAGTTATCTATAGTAAAAGTATTTTAATAAACTGAAAATTTCTGAATTTCCAAATCCAATATCACAATGATAAATTTTTAGTGACAATTTCTCAAACCGAACCCAACTTAAGCTAAGCTATCAGGTCCAGTTACTCATACAATACATGTCAGATAATTTCATTAAGCTTGTTTGCGGTCCAAAGCTGAGAGCTACATCACTCGCACACATGTGCTGGCCGGAAAGAACAAAGCGCAATCAATGTTTAATTATTCATTATTATTATTCAATTTTTATTTATAGACGGATCTTGATGAAGCTTTCAGCATTGTCTCTCTGTAGTATTCTCTTTCGGCACCTGCGATACTTCAGTTAGAAGTATCTACGATGGGAAATGTGGCCATAATTAGTTTTTGCTTTGATCGACGCGATCATACTGACAGACAGACAGATAGACGGACGTACTCGGATGAATTCGGTTGTTGATACTGATCAAGATATATACTTTATAGGGTCTGCAACGCCTCCTTCTGCCTGTTACATACTTTCTGCACAAATTGCAAAAATTATATTTTTACCGATATTTATAAGAGAAATTCTCATGTTTCAATTACTGTGTCGGCTAGAGTCTAATAAATTCGATATATAATAATAATTTGGTTATTTTAAACTTATTCATTAATTATAACAATTACTTAATTATTTGTTATATAAATATAAATAGTGAAATTGAAAACTGCGACAACAACGCTCAAAAGTTGAAATAACAACAAGAGTAAACCATATTAAAAAATATTAATTGCTTTCAGATAAGCAAAAATTTGACATTTTAATGAGTAATAAGGAGATTATTCGAAAAAAAATTAAAATTTATGAGAAGATAAAAGTATCGGATTTTAACTGAACTAATCGTAGTTTAAAGCATTTAAATTAATTACTTTTCGGGACAGCTGGAAATTCTAAAGTTTTTTCTACATTGACATAGAATGCCAGGATGGCAATTGTTATGGTTTAGTCTACCACCAAACTATAACTGAGCATACAAATAGAAGGTACATTCGAATAAAACTAGAAGGGCCATTGAAATTACCATTGAGAATGAATGTTTTTGAAAACTGGACATTCGTTGCGCATGTGCAGTGAAATTTCTTTTGTTCGGAAAACTGAATGGATGTAACTACTCTAGGGACAATGGAGGTACACTCTACAGTTGAGTGTGAATACCAGCGGAAGTCTAACAAAACTCAATATTGCCATTTAAGGCATTGATAGCCACTCGTGCATATCTCCGCAGGACTTCTAACAAATATGTTGCATTTTACATGCCAATTCAACATTTCAAGAAGAATTGAATGAGCAAACCTTTAGCTGCGATCTTTTTACGACATGTTGTGCATGGTATTTTGTCAATAGCCTTGACCAATAATGTTATTCAATTGGGCAGTCAGAGAGAAGTAAAACGCCGGAAACGAGGGACCCGTAGTTTTGTAACAAATCACATAACACAAAATATTTCGATATCACTAGATCGTTAGCCCTTTGCCGATTCAATTATTGTGAATTACTTTTCTAGCCTATACAGACTCTTGAGACATTAGTAACTTGCTTGAATAATAATTCTACTTTTATGTTTCTTCGTCAGAGAATGGTCCAGTCAACTGATAAGCTCGTAAGATAAGGCTAATAGTTGGGGTGTTTACAGAGACTGCACATAGGCGATTGCTTGATATTTGAGCCGACGTCTATTGTATATTTTATCAGCACAAACAAATCTAGCAAAAACAAAAAATAAATAAATAAACGGGAAAATGTCTGAAAATATTTATGCCTTAAGTCGAAAACAAATATAAATCCAGGCTGGTCGCCGATCAGTATCTATCCCATCCAACGTTTATAATCCTAGCACTGAGTGAGCTGAAAAGAAAAATGAGAAGCATTAAGGTTTCAAGATTGCACTCATAAGATAATGATAAGTAGCCCAGGTCTGCTTAAAATGGTGACAAATATAGCATCTTATAGAGTTGGTTACGATAGGTGCAGCGATTAGTTTCAACTCTTACCTATCTCATCTGATCAGTGATACGCTTTGTAAAATAAATTACTAAACTAGATAGATCATATTATCTCAGACCATGTGTGAACTTTGTTTACGCAGATCTAATCAAATAATGTAATAAAGCCACATACAAACTCATCTATCGCAAACGCATCTTTCGAAGGGGTAGATAACATACTTTGTCACTGATTTTTGCCATTAAATGCCGTCTGACCGACGGCGATATGAGGATTAAATTATTTTAAACAAACGATTGACAAGGGACTGTTCAGTATTCTGCACAACTTTCAATTAAATTAAAAGTATTTTAATAATTATAAAATTGCATTTTTATGTAACAGATTATATTCCTAATATCAATATTGAGACAATAAACAATCATAAAGCTCGCGTTTGCTTGGTTGTTCTTTTCCTTGTTCTTTCTTTTCTGATTGGCTTTCTACATTTTGGATAAACCTTTAGAGGACTATCAGGTGGGATTCTTCAAGCACCTGTAAAGAAGGTGGCGTGCTCAAAAATTCAGGCTAGTATTAGCTGGCAAATAGTTTTAATCAATTTCCGGCGCATTTAGTAAACAGGAACCGATATGACAAATATGTTGTCTGTACAGGGTATAATCAGCGAGTAAACATAGTATAGTAGTAGATACCGATGAAAATAAGCGACAGAAAAATGACCTCATGACTAGTAACAATAGCCACAGGGACACAAAAATGTCCATTCTCGCAAAAGGTATTGGGTACCTACATAAGTGCTTCCAACAAAGAAGCCGAGAATCGGGATGCACTCACACAATCACATCGAAGTGGTAAGCCGAAGCGGTGGTTGACCATTGAAATTTAATGTTTTACTTCTTGGCTATGCATACACATATGTGTTTCCATATGAATTGTATTTGTATTTGCTATTGTCATCTTCTGAGTTTCGGAGAAAAGGGAACCTAATCTTACAATAACATTTAAGGATTCGATCTCCTTTTAAATAACCTTTGAGCCTGAAATTTGTTATCAATCGGATAAATCTATGGAGTAGATTAGGAAGGCTTTACTTAAGTAAAATTTACAATAACAGACATATTAAAAAACGCATCCATATGGAAATTAACGAAAAAAAAATTAAAAAATCAAACGCGCGCGCTCGTTAATATAATACCCTGTACAGTTTTCTATAGTAAAAGTATTTTCTACTACTAAACTGAAAATTTCCCAATTCCCACAATCAAATAGATTACGATTACGATACATTCTTAAATGTAAAGCTGAGCAATCAGGTTCAGCAAAACTCATACAATACAAATAAGCTAATTTCATTAAGCTTGTTTGCACTCTGAAGCTGAGTGCTACATCACTCGCACATATGTGCTGGCCTCAAATAACAAAGCGCAAGCAGTTAAATTTTCTTTCTTTTCTGATTATCTTTCTAATTTATAGACTGATCTCGATGAAACTTTCAGTATTGCTTATCCAAGGTATTGGTCAAGCACCTGATAAGTTAGAAGTACATATGATGAAAAATGTGGACATAATTAGTTATTTCGATTGGCTCTTACAGTTGCTGAGATCGACGGGTTCATACAGACTGGTAGACAGACTTACAGACATTTTGCACAAAGCTAATATATCCCTCAACAGGGTATAAATATTACAACTATTTCGTTAACAGATTATGAGAGATTATGCAAAATTTATAGAACATAATCACCATTTCAATGTGTCAACGATTAATATTTTGTAATATCATATCATATCATATCAATCATAACAGTACCGAAATATGATTCGCTAGAATAAAACTAAAACTTTTGTGGCATTATCAACGAAAATCATCAATGATCAACATACATTAGAATCCTCATAAGATCTCATAATATACTCTCCAACTTTCTTCCAAAAACATATGTGATCATACATCTATATATGAATACTATATCCTGACTGACTTTTAAAAATGTTACAAAAAGTGCGAGTTTAATTTGCTCCAACGCCCTTCAACACATTTTCATCACAAAAGTCAATCTGTTTACGTTTATTTGATTTAATTCAGAATAGAAAATTATAGAAAACTATCGCATGAAAATATTTTGAATTTAATTATTCATATGTATGGAAGAATCGCTGATTTTCAACTTGAAAAATTCGAATTTATTTATTTATCATTTAATGGATGCCAAGCTATAGGTTTGAAATCAAGCTTATTTTTAATACTCTTGAATACTTTGAGGTTCAGAAAGTACTTGTATATGCGAGTGGTATGGTATGAGCAATATTAAAGGTACAATATAAATGTGAAATGTATTAAGGAACACGCAACAGTCCTCACAAAGTATATGTTTTCTTGATCAGGATATGTCAATGTCTGCCTTAATACATGTACTCTCTCAATTTGGAAGCTATGTGAATAAAACTTAGCTCTTATATGGGTAACAGCAATCTTGCGCTCCACAATATTACAAGAAATACTACCTTAAAGATATATGGATCATGAAGTAATTAGTAAACATTTTGATTGAATGCTCAGAGTTTTTCTTAGTTCCCAAGTGTTTCAAGCAAATAGTTTGAAAGTATCAAATATTAGGGAACGGAATGGAAATTATACTACAAAACACAGACCTTGGGTGCAGAAAGTCACGCAATGAATATAACATTTTGTAGGCTTATTGTTTGGTACGCTTTGAAAATATTTGTAAACAGATTTTTAGAAATTGTCCTCTTGTGTCTTCTGTGGCTTTGTTGTCGCGGAGGGTTGGAAGTAGGTATGTCTGCCATAGTGAGACGTCATGGAGTTTCACGTGTTGTCACCAGCCACCAACCACCAGCCTTATTAATAGGCAACAGCAATGCTGGTAGGTGAGCAGTAGAATCTGTTGAAACGTGAGTCTTCTGTGCCACACATAGGGGATTACAGCAGGGGAATCGGAGGCGAATAGACAAAAGTGTGCCTTTTAACGAGCTCTAATTTGGTGCTGGACCATTTCGAATGTACAACGGCAAAAAGGTCTCTCCCTTTCTTTCACAACTACGAGTTGTGTCTATAGAACAACATAAACTGACGTGGAATAATGGCCTACTCAGACAGAGTCGAATGCCAGACACAAACACAACAGGATAAAGGAAATCTACAGACACTGTGCATGTTTACAGAAAGACGCTTGAACAAAGTCCCATTTTATTTCATTTAATTTGAAATGCCCTTTTCAGCAGCGATACAAATACAAGCAACAGCCTAACGTGATAATCTTTTAAATTGCCCCTCCGACGCAGTTCGAAAAAAAAAACATAAAAAGTAGATCTTGTTATTTATTTCATTTGATCAATGCCCTGAGCCATTCCGAAGAGATTTTGGTTTGTCTGAAATTTCCGAATCGACCGAAGTTGTGGCTTTATTATATCAAAAGATCCTTTGAGAATACTTTTCAAAATGTATGACATTGTATTTATTTTTAATTTTCAAGTAAACATCTTGTTTAAGCGAGGTAACAAGATTACAAATATTTATTCGAAACTGAGAAACATAATAGCAACATATTAACATGTTAACGACCCACAAAGAAGTGGATAAGATCTATATTGATCCTTTGATACCAAGTTCTCAACTCGATCTACTCTACTCTTCAATAATTATTATAATTTGTCAAATAATAATCAAATTGCAGAGCCATGTATTAATTTTCAACCGATTGCTTTTTAAAAAAGGCTAGTTGATATATGTAGAGCAGATTTTTATTGGAGTGAGTCGAAAAACAAGAAAAAATCAAGTTAAATCGTATTATATTATATTATATATTAATTTGGCCCTTTATCCATCTGTTTCTCTCTAAGCTAGTCTGGCAGTTTAGCTCAGCTATCTTGAAATTAAATTAAATTCGTTTTTATACTCTGTACAGGGTAGCTTTGTACTAGCTTTGTGAAAACGTGTGTAACACACAGAAAGAGGCGTGGAAGATCCTATAAACTATATATATATTCATGATGAGTATCAACGGCCGAGCCAATTAAACCATGTCCGTCTGTCTGTTTGAATGAACGCGTCACAAAAATAATCATTTTGGCCACATTTCATTTCAGTGAATGCACTTCTAACTTAACAGGAATATTGAAGAGTATCATATAGTAGAATGAAGTTGCATCATGATCGGTCTATAAATAAGAAATATAATTGCGTTTTGTTCTTTGCATGCGGTTCCAGATAGGATTCCTTAGCTTAAAATTTGGGATCGTTTTGGGAGGTAGCCCCTAAGAGTGAATAATCGTTATATAAATTTTGAAAATTGTGATATTTTCAAGGGAGCACTACAAATTATCAAAATAATTTTATTATAAAGAACTGTACAGGGTATTATACTGTCATGTGCGCTCGACTGATATGCTTGTTTTTTTATGGTTTCTGACATCCAATGAGTCCAGAATATAACATTTATGCGTTGTTAAATTATTCTATAAAAATTAACCTATTATAATATTAATATATTCTCTTGAATTTTATGTACTGTGGACACATACACACATATGTATAAATGTTCTCGATATATATTTTTCATGCGTATGTGCTTATGAACACGTTTGAGCCCGAACACACACAGAACTGTCCGAGAGAAAAAACAATGAACAAAGGAAAACCCAAATCAATAAAACGCAGCACCGCAGGGGACAAAACTGAGGATCACAACAGGAGAAAAGACCCTTGCACACGTGTTCACAAAGGAAAGTGGCCGACTGTTTGGGATGTTACTCAGAAATACCAACGGTCAATTGGGATAAAATTTGTACCAACTTTCGAAGACAATTTTGTTTTTTCTAGGGTTAGAGTTCACTTCCATAAATGTACATGTCCAAGAGTATTAACGTATTTTTGAGTTTGATAAATAGTTTTTAGCTGTAAGCGAAAAAATTTAACAAATCATCGGCATAAAAAATAAAACTAGTCGAATTGGTTCAGTTGCAGCTCTGCTGAAATTTGATCCATTTTAATTACCGTCGACACTTGAGACATGGGGCGCTTGGGCGACAGATTGAAGAAAATTTGTATTTCTAAATATCACATTACAATAAGCAGAGCCGAAATATGGTGTCCTGGACGCTGTTACATTTGACAACAACAGCCTATGTTTTAATTCTCAAGTGCTATCCATAACGAAAACCTCAAAAACCCCAGCGAAAGATCGACGCTTCATTTCATAAATTAAATGCCGCTCAGCGGAACGTGAACTCCATTTGGAATCGCAATACTTGTCATTAACTATTGGTTTTCTTTTCAATCGTTTCAAGTGCCCCACTTCTTCATGCCTCAAAGGAGAGACACAAGTGTTTACCATGTCCCAGTAATCTCTACTAATCAGCAATGAAAACTAAACCATATGCTTGTCTAACAAGTTTAGTAATATCTTCTTGTAAAATGATACATATTTCGGAGCCAAGTGAAATTACCGAAACTACAGACAATTTATTATCAGAAAACTATTGATCCTACTCAAAATCCAGAACCACAACGCATGCTAATGGAGTTAACGATAGCTAAGGAGCGTTAAAGTGTTTGTTGAACCCGTGATATTGACAACATGATAATGCTTTTAGACCTCCACTACGTTTTAGAAAATTTAACTTTCCAGATACGTAAAGATACGTGTTGAAAACTTCCGTTGCTATTACACCATTTACTCTTTTGCCAAAGGTAAAAATCTTTTATTTAACAGGTAACTATTTCCCTGACAACAGGTATACACATCCGTTAGAATGTTGTCGTTCTAGGAGAACTGTCAGCAGGACGCCGGCGCCAAACCAAAACGTCTGTTAATGTCCTCCTTTCCCATTAAAATTCTTAGAATAGAAATAAATTTTCCAGAACTGTATAGAAATTTTGTAGCGCGAGTTTTCACACTTGATTAACATGTACATACAACCTGTTGTTTTTGGGATTGCATACCTACTTCCATATATCTCTGATACAGGCAGGTTTCGTTCAGAAAATGCACAAAGTGTCAAATATATTGTAGTGCAAAAAGTGCATATAATAGAGAGCATTCCGATCAAACTCCAATATCCTTCTGTAATAAATAAAAATTATGCAAGTATGAACTCTTTAGTCGGAGTCCACGAAGCGCAGTACTCTCTAAGCTCTGCTCGTCGTCATGTTCAACAATATGTATACTTTATGGAATCTGTCACACCTTTAATCCGATTCGCATGTGGGGACATGAAATTAAAGTCGGTTTATATTATATATATTATATTATACATGTGTATTAGTTATATATCTATGCGATTGATATTGTAAAAACTTAAGTTTATGAACCTATGAATGATCATTCGACAGCTTTATTTACACATATTCGGCAATGTATTCATGGATATGCATATATAGTTATATACATATATTTGTAATAGATATTCTGTCCAGGATATAACCGACTCGGTCATAGATAATGATCTGGAATAAAGTAGTGGAATAAATAAACTCCATACCCATTTTGACAACAATGTCTTATAAATATATACAATGGAATTTTAATCCCTTTCCGGAAAGCTAAAATTACGCCGTATTGGACATGATTCCATGAGATGCATTGTGAACGCCATGCTCTTTTCGAAAGTATTTTGTTGCATACTCTTTCCCAATTGTATATTTATAGATGTGGTGGCAGTAGGTCACACACGTGCAAGGGTCAGACCCAAACTCGGCAGGTAAAAACACCAAACGCCTAAAAAGATAAAAGAGGAATTAATGAAACGAACCCTAAAATGACCCAAAACGAATGCATTTCGGCAAAGAAGGGATAACTGCCATCACTTGAATGCCTTAAAAAGCAATCACCAATGAGATGCCTTGATGATGTTGCAAGATAAGGAGCATTGGAAATCAACAGCCATACATACCTACGTACACATATACACAGTCACATGGTATCCTATGGGTCTATAACAATCCCAACACTTTTTCTGTGCAGGGCGAGTTGCGAGGAAGCAATTGAAAAGTAAAACATGTTAGTGCATGTCAGTTTTCTATAGTTTAGTGAAGGCAGTATCTTCCAATCCCTCAGTAGTTCTATTCAATATGGCGTACAAGGGAAATATACTTTAAGAATCTATTCATATTCGAAACTCGAACTCTTGCTCGAGGCTCAAAAATCGCATGAAAAACTTGCATGCGACAATTTATATTTTAGATATTTATTACTACTAAAGTGAAGATATACAACTCATGAAATATACTTCACATAATTTCATTCAGGTTGTTTGGTGTTTCGAGGGGGACATGGCCCAATCGACTCGGTTGTTGACACTGATCAAGAATATACATACTTTATAGGGACTCCCACGCCTCCTTCTCCCAAAGCTAATATGCTAATATAATAACTTACGTAACATAACCAGATTATCCCACCTTCCCAACAAATCCAAAAACCTTAACAGGTGCTTAAAGGTATTCTTTAAAAACAACTGAAAGTTTCATAAAGAAAGCTATTCAAAAATGGACGGAGAAACAAAAGAACAGTTTGCATTGCTGTGCCAACATGTGAGCGAGCGAGACATAAAAATGGAAAATTTTTAAAGAGAATTGTCGAGTGCTCTCGGCAATCAATCGTTTACTATAATAAATGTCCATAATAATTATGGAAAAATTTGTACATAAGTAATTGGTCTCATGTGTCTCAATCTCTTATAATTAGTTAGTTAGATCGACGTATTGACATTGCTCAATCGACTTAGTTGTCGCTCGGGTATGTCTCCTCATTCCTGCTACATACTTTTGCCACAATGTTATATATTTCTTGGTGCTGGGTATAATACATTACGCCCAATAACTTAGATACTTACATGTATTTGCACAGTCATATATAGAAGCTCAAGATATTCATATACCCAAGCAAAACAAGCCGTAAGTTGCATATTCATGAAGGTTGCCGCGTCAGTGCTCTCTTGACAAAGAGACTTAACTACGACAAGGGTTTACAATTACAGGAATGAAAACAAAACTTGATCTGTACCCTTATTTTCCATTTTCAGTGGACTAATGTAAATCCACAGATTAAATGGGGTCCTATTTCAGAAGCTAGAAGTACATAAATGTTTAAAGGCATTTTAGTTTCGCTGATTGGGAGATGATATAAAACAGTTACAAAATACGGACCCAACACTCAAAGGAGATGTGTGTAGAAATAACAATTAGGAAGGCTCACAAATAATATGCCGACAAAATTCTTGAAAATGTTGATTTCGAGGATTCAACTCCCGCGTCGAAAAAGTTTCGTGCACCAACAGAAAGGTCCTAAAAGCAAAAAAAAAAACAACAATAAAGACAAACAAGGGTCGTAAATGTGTATGTAAGTGAGTGTGTGTGTGTATATACACAGGATTGTGTTCTCAATACCTGCCAATTTGACAACGCGGTATATCCCAAATAGTGCGTTAATTCGTTTTGACTAACCTTCAAAACGCAAATAGAAGCCGGTAAACAGAAAATACGTTATTCTGACTACCTACTGATCGGCTCCGAAGGGTATTTGCAATTTAAGAGCCCCTGTCTCAATGAAATGACGAACAAGTAGATTTTTCCAAAACACATAGATTGCTTTCCAGATACGCATACCATTGTTTACCTTGTCCCCTGGAATTTTGGGATTTCGAAATAGTGTGTCGAATTTTAAAATTCTCTGCACTTAGGGTTGGGTTTTTACAGACAAGTAACGACTTGTCCGTTCATGTCAGACCAGAAAATGTACCAAGGGTTTTTTTGAGTAAATCATACCCAGCAGGTAGCGAGGGATACGTGAGTAACAGTGACAGGGGAACAAGAAAGTAGTCTCGCTGAAACCAAAAATGCCAACCAAAAATCCACTTTAACAAATCTGAGAAATGCATGCTAGTACAGCAAGGCTCTCTCTGTCTCTCTCTCTCTCTCCCTCTCTGACGCTGTGCAACCACCTGCCGGAATGGCGCATTTTTATTGGCTGGCAGGACGGAGAGAGCCAGAGAGCAAGTAGAGCTCCGACTTGACGTCTGAGCGTATAAAAGCCGAGCCTCTGCATGCCAGAAAGCAGAACAGAACCGACCAGCGACGTGGCAAGTTATCCGCCTGTTGCAACAGTTTTAAATAGAATACAACATTTGGATTCGTTAACAATGTCTTTCATCACACGGGAATACAAGTTCGAAACCAGCAGCAATATGATGCAGCGAAAATCAGATCAACATACAATGGCCATGCTAAGCCTGAAAAAACTTGTCAAACCACTGCTGCGGTTGATTAAGAAGAAGCAACTCATACGCAAAACTTTGGCTGAAGTTCAATCGCAGAATGAAATCAACTCATCACTGGAGGACATGCGCAAAGACTCAGTTGCGAGCTGTGACAATATGGCAAACGAGCAACTGGAGCAGCGATTGTTCAATGATCTCCGTCAGTGCCCCAGCAATTTGGCCATGATTGTTCAGCAGGGCGAACAACATCACGTTGTTCCCGTGCAACCCGATCAGACCTTCATACCGGTACACTTTGCTCGCACTAGCAGTGGAACCTTCTTTTGGACATCAGCCGATGGGACATGTCATCAACAACAGCAAGAACTTCAAATGCGAGAGAGATTTGACCGCTGGGTCCAGGCTTAACTTTTCTCTCTCTCCAAAATCGATGTCAGCTTTAATACCAAGTGTCACAACTCCGGCCAAGTATCGAAGAAGGTGATGCGATTGGCACGACCGCAATCTCAGGGTGATATTAGTGTATAGTTGCTTCTCCGGTTCAACACTGGCAACCAACTTCAAATTAACACATCTAATAATATGCTTGTAAATTATTGTGATTTTGTAGTAGCTTTTTTAAGTTTAGAATTACGAAAATCATTGTCTTCCATGTTTGTTTGTTAGGTTAATTTTATGCTAAGAATCATTGTCTTCCATGTAAAATATTCTTAAGATAAATAAATATTTAGACTTAGAAAACAGAAAACTTAGAAACTGTGTTCTGATATTCTTTTCCATTTAATGTGCAATATATGATATGATAACATTCTTTTATTTGAATTGTTTCGACTGCTTCACTATTCAGCCTTTTCTTTGCCCCCCATTTGATTAAAAATAAGAAGACTCCAATATCAATAGTTTTAGCTATCAAGTTCAACTTGAGATGACTAAAAGATGATTGAAATAAATGATTTGCTCATGTATTTAAATATTATTTGAATTCAATCAAATCAAATTTAAAATTCCCTCAGTTATAAATTATATTTTGAAATTTCGACAAAAAAAAGAGTTGTTATAGTACAATTCCGAAGTTAACGTATTATAATTCGTAATGATAATAAATTTTATTTACACTGAATTCAAGCTTTAATTTTATCAAATGATAGTAAGATGATGAGAGACCTAAAAGCATCCGAAAAATGTTTCAAGATCATTAAAAGCTAAATATATATACTATATAAATAACCTTTAACTAACTTTTAATTGTATTGAATTTATTTAACTTTTTAGGCTTAAAATGAGCATTAGAAAACTTTAGGACCAAATCAGATTATATCATTAATTTAACATTTTTTAGAGTTGATGAAATTCATATCACATACTTTCGAGATTAGCAAAATTGTCCTATATATAAATATATGACAAGACAATTTTACACATCCCGAAATATTTAAATTTATTACCAAGGTAAACGTTGAATCTAAATGATGTAAAATTAATAAATAACAAACCAAACCTAACAGTGTATATTTTCTTAAACAATATTTTATTTTTTAAATACCGAAAAGTATGCAATACAAATCTCAGTGAGACATAGCCCTTTATTTAAATTTTGAATTGCAAAAAAAGTATTTTTAAATTTAACATCTGAAGAACCCTAATCAAATATTAGGGCACCTCGTGGCTCATAAAATAATATTAAATTAATGCACCAGGTTTAATGTGGCCATCCTAAAATTTCGATCGTCCCAAGTCCAGTCTACCTGTCCAAATCTGAAGAAATTAATGTGATACAAAGAGCTTAGTTTTCCGGTAACATATGTTTAACGAGGATCCAAGGATTCGTGCTCTACCATCAAGTCATTAACCATTAAAAGACTAATTAAGGCACAAATTCAATAAAATAAACTTCTATGCGAAAGACCGCACCAAAAGTAGAGACTACAAGTGAAAAGGGATAAGAAAATTCGATAGAATCCGCTGCGAAACATAAACAATGCATATTCGACTCAGAAACGTATCTCTCCGCTGTAGTCGGAGAAGCCGAACAAACCAAAGGTCTCTGTTTTCCTGAAAAGTGTAAATGCATAAGCCAATCACACGTGCAGGACAAGGACCCTGAACTACCTGAGATCCACTTTGGTCTCAGAGCTAAGGAATGCGAGACTCGCAATCTCAACGCAAACAAACGCCAGATTCAGACACACCTGACTTAAGGGTCGCTGTGGTTATAGAAAAGGAAGAAATCAATAAAAACAAGGCATGATTGCATAGGGAAGAATATAAACACAAATTAATTTCGAAAAGTGAGCATCGGATCTAATCTAGACTTAGTAAAGTTCAGTTGGTTTTGCAATGGCTTATTCACTATGAAAATCTACAAACACGTATTTGCCTGTTGCCCCTAGAAAGAAATACTACCCGCCTTACAAAAGTATTAAATAATCGCCTATTTGACAAGCTCAAACAGATGGATATGACCCTTAAACTCAGACATACAATGGACCCTTTTATTGATGCTGATCAAGAATATATATACATTATATGGTATTTTACATATTGTAACATGACGTCTTAATATTTTGTTTATAAGCTTTTTAGTCTGTGTAACTGTGTAAACAAGGAAAAGGGTATTTTATTTAAACAGGATTCGAGCGCAACATTTAATTATTCAGATTTACCTGAAAATCGTTCATTATTTTATTAACAAATTATATTTTCCAATTCTGTCAGATGTACAGTTTAGTGTGTAAACAAAAATAATTTGAACATTATATTTCGGAATAACAAATATAACCAAACCCTTCCTTGTCTACCTGTTCCTGTACCCAGACTTCAAAACCTGTTGTCTTAAAAAAACACAAAACCTGTTACCTTAGGGCTTCTTCGGCTTTGTATCAGCGCTCGTTCTTTTACTGTTCCAAAATAAATCTCATATTTCATTGAAACAGGTAGGGACTATAGACAAGACAATAACCCTACAAAATCTTCAATGTAACGGTCGACTTGACTATTGATGTGGTTCAACTCAGGTACAGTTCTCATTTCGTTTGTAACTGCTCAAATCAATTCACATTCTGAAAAAATATTTCTTTAATGTCAACGGAATGCATATGAGCTCATACATTTAGTCTTAAATCGAGAGATTCCAAAATATACATACCTGTGTTCAGATCCAGTCACATATAATAAAAAGTATGAGTAGCTCACTATTGAATTACAGTTTTATTTAACTTATGGGCATGAATGTGTTTATTCACTACAAATTCATTTACTGCCTTTCAAAGTGTTGGTCAGATAAACTCAGCTGAAGACCTAAGCGAATACTACTAACACTTCAATACATATTATATGTCGGATTATAATTATATATATATTCATAAAATTAAATATAAAATATCATAACGTAATATATATTTTCGAAGCTCAATATAAAGGCCATTGGTCAAGATTGGAACAGAAATATATGAAACAATCGTTTTGTATGCTTAGCATTAAATGAAAAAGGAAAATTCGAAATTTTGAATTACTTGGTTCCCACGTTAATGCCAAACGAGCTGGCATGATAATTGTCTAGATGCACATATACAGGAGTTTCTCACGCTTCAGACGTTATTTGATTCGGGGCAGGTCGCCAGGACACCTACATGTCGTCTTTGGATATTCCTTGCACTGTTTAAACGTGAGAAATTTCAAATCTAGCACCTGCTATGTGTCGGTACCTGTGATTGGTTGAGATGCTGCAGCATCTCTCAGAGAGAGAATTCGCTCTGTTGGCTCAGTGGCTACGGCTTCGTCTTGAGGGTGAGTATATAAATAGGGCAGACATTCTCAAGAGAGCAACAGACACATCTCGACTGTCACAGCGACTACACACACTTCTTATACAACATCCAGAAACTCGGGAAAGTCAAGATGTCGACTTTGAATAAGCAATTGACCTTCAATAAATACAACACCAAGAAATTGTCGATGCCTTCATACAAATCAAAGGTGTCGCCAACACGACGACTTACGAATATGCTGAAGCCGCTTCTAGGCCACGTTTTCAAGTTAAAGGCAAAGCAGCCGAAACGCAGCTCCTATATTGCATCCGAGGAGAAGGAAGCTGAGTTTGACTGGCTTAACAACGACATGGATAATATGGCCAATGAACACCTCGAAAATCAGCTGATCGAGGAGATGCGTCAATGTGCCAAAGATGATGCAATTATTGTTTACAACGAAAACGGATCTGGAGAGCTGCTGACCATAGACCAAGAGGATTATTACGTGCCTGTTCACTTTGCACGTACCAATGCTGGCACATTCTTCTGGACATCCTTGCAGCCCAAAGCATCTGAGCCGTACGCAATCGAATGGAACTTCCATGATCGTTGGGCACAAGCTTGAAGGAATCATTTGAGCAAATCTGGGTTTCAACTTCTTCAAATCGGGTTGCGGGGAATGTAGAATGCAACTGTAGACCTGTGGTCTTCAAATCAAAGTTTGGGCACTTCGACTTTGATCTCATCAGGCGGGTAGATGATACAATGGATAAGCTCAGGATATGACTTTGCATTATAAATCAATATTTATAAAGCTTAAGTCAAAAACGGGACAATTACTTTGTAATGAAATGGAAACAATTTGTTCTTTTTCTTTTGTAAAAGAAACACAATTGTACGTGGGGTAGCCAATGATGTTAATTGTTGTGAACCTAAATAAAGCAACATATAAAATGTATAAAAAATTCATGCTCTTTTTATTCTTTAATAATTTAATTGCTGTTGGCAGCAATTGTATAATATTATTGTCATGAAAAACGAATAATCATTGAAATGGCTGTTTTATAAAGCGAATAAAAGTCATAACAACAACCTGTTATTATTTTATGTTTTCTAATTAATATTTATATTTATAAATGAGCTAGCGACTCTACATTTCGTATGCAAATCTGTGCATCTCACAAATCAACAAGCCTATTTGGAAACCAAATATAGCCTATATTCCAGAATGTATATATTCCAACGGGAGCTTAAGGAATCCACTTTCAGTTCAGTAATAAAGAAATAAGAACAGTTTCGTTGCAAGCATGTGCGCGAGCGAGACACAATTATGAATGTATAGGCATGTATGTCCTTATCTATACAAATAGCCCATAGCCCAAAGCTATGGGAATGTGAACTTTTTACAAGCTTATAGCTATGTACACATACTCGACCAAAAGCGTAGTGTTATGTCACTTCATTTTCGAATTCACCAACACTGCAAGTCTAGACTTAATTAATAATTAAACTAGATTTATTTTAATCGAGAGTCGTACAGGGTATTATGCTGTTACATAAGCTCGTCTCATCTGGTTTTTTAATATGATAGACTTAATAAATAACGTAGTTCTAATATTCGGATTTTTGTAATCTCGAAAATGGTTTCGTCGAGCTCTAATAACTCGACGCAGACAAATTATTCCTGGGTATAAGGTTGGGAGAAACGAGTAAAAAATAAAAAACAAAATTTCCTATAATTAATTTATTTACATTTACATACTTAAACATACTAAATCACACATATCGAAGTGAGAAAATTATTTTAATAATATTGTACGGAAGACATGAATAATTTTGTTGTTATTTGAATATTGTATTACCAGTTAACACAAATTGAATGATACAATTCATAGAAACAAATATCTTTAAAACTCTACAAGAACTTAAAAGCAAAACACTACAAGCTATATTGCACTTGGAAAGTCTTTACTGTCACACTGTTCGTCGCAGTGTCCTCAGCAAAGAGATTGCACTATTCTCATGCCCGGTTTTATAGTTTGATGTGTCCAACTAAGTATCAGCGAGATACCCAGTTGAAAACAACTAACTTGATTAAAGCTTTCCACCAACCAAAACGTAAAGGGTTGCGCTTAAAGCGCTTTAAAGCTCCATCCACAATGCCAAGCCCTGGGGATGTCCTTCACACATTTTGAGTAGTGTGTCCGAAATGCATTTGAATGAATGAATCGAATGAATCAGCTTCGCTTCAGCTCCAAAATAATAATATTATTATATTCCTATATGCAACTTTTAAAATGCTCCAGCACGATTGAACCATGTTGCCGTTAACAGGTTTCAATGAAAACTGACTTCCCTTTAAGAAGTGCACCCTATTTTATACAGGTCGCGATGTCTGCCTGAAAACTGGCCGCTATAAATAAAGATAAGCACACATGCATCTGTGTATATGAATGCACATGTACACATGATGATTTTTTTTTTTTTTTTTTTTTTGATTCGAGAATCTTTATCACATAAGACCAATGCACTTCCATTGTATACAAAACATGTAGGGGTGTGTGTATGTGTATCGTAAACCGACAAGTTGTTACTGTGTATGTTGTATGTCGTGTCATAGACGTCCACAAACATACAACACACATATGGGTATAAACAAATGAAAATGTGTATGGGTATGCTGGCTTTATCTGAAGACCTTTGACCCACAGTTCTGTTTATCACATTTCCTATTCGATGGCTTACTGTGGGCATTCTTCGAGTTTTACATTTATGTTCAAGTTCTATGGTCAAAGTCAAACACTTTTATCTATAACCACTGTGAATTGATGCAAGTGCATATACAAATACATATACATATACATATACATATACATATACATATACATATACATATACATATACATATACATATACATATACATATACATATACATATACATATACATATACATATACATATACATATATACATATACATATACATATACATATACATATACATATACATATACATATACATATACATATACATATACATATACATATACATATACATATACATATACATATACATATACATATACATATACATATACATATACATATATACATATACATATACATATACATATACATATACATATACATATACATATACATATACATATACATATACATATACATATACATATACATATACATATACATATACATATACATATACATATACATATACATATACATATACATATACATATACATATACATATACATATACATATACATATACATATACATATACATATACATATACATATACATATACATATACATATATTGAGTTGGCTTTATTTACTTATTGCAATACAAGACAATAAAATTGTTGTAATTTGTTAGTATATATTTCAATGCTACATATCAATTAAAATTACTAATATTTCACCGCGAATGTTTAATATCGTAAATAATTTGATTAAATATGGTTGTAATCAATTACTGAATTGGCTGGCTGTCCAGCAATAAAGAAAAGAAAACAAACTTTGATGAGTGCATTCAGCATTTTAAGTGTAAGATGGTAAGTAAAACTATATATTTATGAGTCGATTATTATTGATATAATTAATTTTTTTACATAAAGGCTAAAACAACGAAGATTGCTTTATTTTTTGTACTAGCAATGTCAAATGAAAGCATTCAAGATATTGCGAATAACAAAATTAAATTTGAAAGATACAAGATAAACGGGAAAACGATTTTACAAAGAATGAAATACGAATATTGCGTTAAAATTATAATGGTTTGTTATTTATTGTGGGATTCGCCTCCCGACTATGAAGATGAAGAGGAAAGCCTTCAAATTGGTAATTCTATGATGAATATCCACAATAAATATGCCTCCAATCACATTGACGATGAATTCAGAAAGGCAAGGTGCATACCAAATACTCTAACTACCAATGAGTTAAAGAGTTACTGGAAAGATGTTCGACGCTGGCAACAAGAAGTGAAGAAACAGTTTTTAAATACAAATATATTCATACTCAAAGAAGAGTTGGACGGTGGAAAAGCAATCAAAATAAACCTTTGGAGTGTCTTTAAAATACCGATGCTTGTCATTTGCAATAGAACGAAAGGTTCAGACGATTCTTTCAGCGAGTCCATTACAAGTCCATCCAATCACAGCACATTTGAGTTTGAAGAGGCTCAAATAAACTGTGATGAGCACCAAGAAATCGGTATATGGATAAATGAGCAAATAAAAGAAGAAACAATTATAGAAGATTTAACAATCAAATTTTCGAACATACTGGAAAAACTAGAAATGGAAAATAACAAAAATTGTTGTCCCTATGCCATTTTAAGAGACAGAATTGAAAATATCAATGATTACATTGATACAATATCGCAATTTAAGAATTTAAATCAATACGAACGAACAGAATCAACTGGTTATGCACGGTTAGATATGCATAATCTATTGGTAAGATTGGAATACTTGAATAAAAAAACAGTTACCAAGGGTGAACGAACAGAAAATTGCTGCAACAATTGGGAAGAAAGTGTGAAAACTGCCAAGTATATGTTTCAGACAGAAAAGAAATTTATACAGAGTTTTCCTCCTGCGAGTTCTAATAGCAATCAATTGATAGAATTTTCGAATAGTTTCAGCCAGAAGTTTAAGCAGTTAGAGAACCGGTTTCTCACAACTGAAAAACATTATAATGGACTTATTAGTGAGGCTACTGCCAATGACTGCTGCTCCCACACTCCGTTAAGCATAATTGAAATGCTCATAAATGACTTAAAATTTTCTGAACTTAGACATAATTCAACTGAAGATTTATTTGAAAACATTAAGAGGGCAAATTATACTATTCAATGGGCACTAATGAAGTTAAACACGGAGCAAAATCATGTAAACAGCTTGATTACAATGTGCTCTAAAAGTTGTATACAAACACCGACAAAAGGGATCAATCTCAAGTTCAAGTTAAAACATTTAGAAGAGCAAGTACAGCAAATTACATCAACAATGAATACCAGCAGAGCTGTAGTCAATAAAGTTGATTTAATATATCTAAACAAAGCCATAAATAATGGAAATAATAAACTTACATTGATAGATGAAAAATTGGACAAAATATTGAGAAAGCAAACGCAAAGAAATCCTTATTACTTATACGATGAGAAAAAAACCGTAACTCCCAAAAAAGCCTTTGACATAAAAAAGGACTATGACCTCAGACATTGCTTGGAAACAGTAGAGCGACAAAAAAACGAGTTTCAAGAGTTAATGATATTGTATAATGCAAATATGGAATCTCACAGAAATACTAAAGTAATTAAATGGAATGCAATCAAAAGCTTATTCGAGAGTGTCATCAAATTTTTAAAGAAACTTAAACGCTACAATAAAATTCGAATTCTTGCATTAAAAGAATCAAGTAACGGAAAGCAAATTCATACTAAATGGCGCTTAGAGAAACGAACGCAGGAAATTCCAACAATCTCAAAAGAGAACACTCAGCCAACTTATAGCCAATACCAACTGGTCAATGAAATTAAAAACAAGCCAGCCCAGAATTCCCCTAAAGAAAAGCAAATCATCGAAACAGCCAATTCTATAGAATCAGAAGCCAACAAAAGAAGTAACTCCCAATCAAATGATATTGAACTGAAGCTTAATGCAACAAATATGCGCACATTAGAAAACATCATTGTTAATCCTAAGTCCTCAAACAAGTTGGACTACCTAGAGGCTAGATTGAATACCATGACAAAGCTAACTAAAGTGTCACTAAGACTTTTGTTGGGTACCATTGAATTATTAGAGAATCGGTTGAAGACGATCAATGATAAAATAAATATTTCCCATCAGAATGCCAAAAAATGCTCGGTCTTCTGTGATTGGGGTGAATTAAACGAGAGTAAACTAAAAGCATTGGAAATTAAATTATTGACAGAAAATAAGTCAAAGTAATAGGTAAAAGTACATTACTTCGAAAATCCCTACATACCCTATCATTCCCCTTAAAAATGAAACACATTCTAACAAGAATGAAACAACCAAAGCGTCAACGCTGCTTATATGTACACACAATATACAACGTACGTTATAAGAGCAATGAGTATGTTCACTGGCAGAATAAATTATAAATATAAATTATATAATTCCACTTTGTATCAGCTTTTAATAATTAATTACTACATCTTTTATAAATATAAATGCATATAAGCGTATGCCTACACAATTATAACTATTATCATTACACAATTAAAAATGCCTTTTAATGTGATAGTTGTTATCTAAATCGTCTCCCACTCTAGGGAGGATAGTGGCTAACAAGAAGCAAACATAACCCCAAAAGAGCTTTCCTATCCTACATATTTAATATAGGGAGAGGCGGTCAGCCTTGCCAAGATTTTGGAGTTAAAAACAAGTACATTAAAGCAACTGGTTAGCTGGATCGACAAATGCGTCTATGGCTCTATCCGACTAAAAGGTCAGAATAGCACAGTATAACTGCAGTAGTTAAAATGCATACACAGCGATAGTTAGATAGTTACAAAGTACAATTTTGAAGGCCTTCTCTATAAGATCTATTCTCTATAAGCAACTGATGAAGATACTCGAGCAAATGATGGCGGAGGTATGTGTCACTGATGATCTACACACCTTCCCAAGATGCTCTTGACGCTCTCAATAGCGATCCGACTCAGCGATTTAATTTTGAGTATCTTTATGTAGGTGTGTAAAACTATAGAGTTTTCTCTACTTTGAATGTGAAATGTTTGCATAATCATAATAGTAATCGTTTAGATATGTTAAAGAAAATTGAGTGTTACGTCACCTCATTTCAAAATTTTTCCAACATGTATGCAACATTTTTTTTATATTTGAAATATTTAAATGAGCTTGTGACTCAAGTTGTGGATATATTTATTTAACGGACGCTAATAGAAGTGGACCCAAATATTAAAAACAAAGTTTTGGGAATGTTTAAAGTAATTAGTTAAATATTTCATAAAATTAATTAAATTAAAATTTGAGTTTTAATCTCTTTGGAAATCATAAAAGTATTGACTGATCCAACATTTGTTGATAGGATTGGGGAAACCCCAGAAAAACATAATCAGATCAGAAAGTATTACAACGAGTGTTAGTCTAGTATAAACTAACACTCGTTGTAATAGTTGTAAAGAGTTGAGAACGACAAACTCGAGGTCTCTAAACTGAATACACGAAAAAGTCAATTATAATCAGCACAGAGTACTCGAAAATGACTCAGTTGACTAGAAACCACCATGGCACTGAAATTGACGGTTAATTTTCATTGCTCTTCAGCTAAGAATAATATTGTGTTCTTGGATACAAGTTTAAGTACATACGATCAATAGAGGTGTGTAAAAGTATGGAGGAAGACAAATTGACTTTGATGAATTTTTATTTAACTCTTTAAGGAGAGGAGGTAAAGGATGAGATAGAAAATGAAATAAGAATTTGCGCAAACAAAAAATATTGTTTTCAAATTATTTTCTCATATGTACTGAAAATTTTTAAACATAAAAACACAGAATGAATACAAAGTCAAATGTTGACGCTTAGCCTTCATACCATTTTTACACTTAAAATGACAACTGCAGTGAACGCAAGAGTTTGTCAAGATATTTGTCAGCGATTTCAATTAATGACTTCCATTTAGTATATTTTGCACCGCTGCCAGAATTGTTTTGTCGTTTTTGAATTAGAGCAAGTTGGCAGCACCTCTAAAAAAATCAGCTGTTCAGGCCAACACGTGCGTGTGTATTTATGGCGGTGTGGGTCATTTGTTATAAAAATATTAAAAGACAAAAAAATTTAATTTACGAGACACATAATGCGTCAAAATACACCTCCACATCGACCCGATTTCGAAGACGACGACGATGATATTATAGAAGAAATTGAACTGAATGGCGATCCAGAACTTGACGATGACGAGTTGGAAATGGAAGAAGTTACTTTGGCTGAACTGGAAGCACGCTTGGGCTTACACGGGTCTGACGATGCCATGGAAAACGATGAGGATGAAGGCGAAGAAGATATCAGAGATCGTGAACGTATTGCTGCTATCCGAGATGATGCGGTGTTTACATTCCGCAAGCACACGGCACCCGTGTTCGGATGCAACCTACATCCAAAGTTTGACTGGGCTGTGACCGGTAGCGAAGATGACAGTGTCTATGTATGGGATATTAAAAATGGGGAGGTTCTGTTTGAAATAAGAGATCATAAAGACACCGTTACCGAAACGCATTTCAGCCATGACGGCTGCTACTTGGCTACTGGCGACATATCGGGCGAGCTGCTGGTATACAAGGTGACGGAACACCAAGAGGAGCGACCCATCTTAAACAAAATCTGGGAGTACTCCATGTTTGATATGGCCTGGTTGTACTGGCACCGTGCTGCTAATGTTTTACTGGCTGGTGGCGATAGTGGCGAAGTCTATGTATGGCGTATACCTAGTGGAGAATGCAAAATATTGCCCGGGCAATCTACCCGTTGTGAGGCGGGCGAACTCAGCAATGATGGCAAAAAATTGTTCACAGTGTATATGAACGGAGTTGTGAAGCTGTGGGACCTAAAGACCTCTCAAGTACTAATGGAGGTGAACGAGGAGCATCCGCTAGGTTTAGGTGAAATTACGCATGCGGTGGTGGCCTGTGAGCCCGATTCACCGTTTTATTTGTGCGCCGAAGGCAGTGGTAAGAAATCAACAATTAAAACGATTGTAGAGCGAATATACAACCTCGGTTTCACTTGACAGGCAAATTACTCTTCTGTACTAACAACGGGCCAGTAAATGTTGTACAGTCTGAGCACGGAATCGAGTGCATTGCGTTTGCTCCCTCTTCATCGGAACTTAAACTGGTAGCATGTGGCTCGCTGGACGGCCAGATATCCATATGGGACTACGCCAAATATGCTTTACGCACAGTCTGTGAAAGCCCGGTTCCAAATGATGGGATACTTCGGTAAGTTACCTATCAGTGCGATAAATAAATTAACTCGTATTTATATGGTTTACGTTATTACAGTCTTAAATGGTTAAACGATTATACTTTACTGGCTGCCACCGCCCAGGGAAATCTTAACGCATTTGATGCACGTTCCGGAGCTCTTAAATTTACACTCACTGGTCACCATTATCATGTATATGAATTTGTTTACAAAAAGCAGGAAAATTTATTGTTGACCGTTTCAGAGGATAACACAGCAAAGATATTTAATGTCCCACCCCTGGGCGAATAGATGCTAATTTAATAGGATAAATAAATAATTAATTACTGTATTTAATAATTAAATGGTTATTGTAAATGCATATTAAAAATATGTATGCAATTATGTTGAGAAGATAGATGTCTTAAAGTATTGGTTGAATGTCTTAATTCGCTTTACATAAAGAAGCCAACATTTCGCATTGCCGAGATACACATTAACTAAATAAAAGTTTAGCTTGTATATGGATGCAGTTGTGCATTGTTGGTTAAATTTCTTAAATTCGAGCATGGGAACCAAACTGCAAGCGTCACTCTTGGGGTAAATTTTCCTCTCTGGTCTCGGGCATGCGTGAAAGGTTACTGAGAGGCATGCCCCACTCAGTTAGCCAACTGCTAATTGTAATTTTATGTTTAGAATGCGGCAGACACTGATATATATATAATAGTACGAGTAAGTGAGGACAGTTCCTGCCACACACATCATACACATACCCCCAAGCTCAAAATACATCACACAATGTTAGACAATTATATGAAATTTTGTTGGATTTTTTTTATCATTTTATTAAAGCTCTTCGTATTTAATTCTCTCGGTGCAGTGACTGTGCCCTTGTGCATTACACAAAATTCACATCAGTTCTATTCGGATTTTCTAACCGTGCGTTGCGGTTCTCTTACGGCGCCAATCCAAAATTGTGTTGAATTTATTAGACTGTTAAGCACGAATCTCTATATGAGTTCATGTACATAAGTTTTTATAAACATATACGACGAGTGCGACTTTAATCAGTCTAGTCTGTTGATAAGTCAGTCACATCTAGCGGAGTGTTAAAAGGTCGGGCAACAATAGAAGAAAATAATAATACAGAGATCGATGAATATAGTTAAATCTCATATACTATTTACATATGTGTACCGTAAAAGACTATAAAATTGATAGTTTACTAAATAACTCGTGACATTAAGCAAACCAGACAAAAATATTAATGAAAATTGCATATGGAAGTGATCCATCATATTTTGGGTATGAGTAGGGCGCAAACCTAAAACCAAAAGCACATACACGAATAACAATAAAAGTCAAAACCACAGTTAATCAACGACGAAAACAACCCACAGTAAAATACAGATACATACACACATGTGTATCCTATTTACATATGTATGCGTGTAACTATTGTTGTGGTTGTGTGGCATGCGTGTAGCTCTTTAGGCGACCGTTACAATTAGATTATCAGTCCAATAACAACAGGAGCCACATTATAGTTGACAATCAAAATCTCAGGCCACTGTAAAGCTTAGGCGCTACCGTACGATCTCTACAGTACAATTTAGATGCTTGTCTGTTCACACATTCACATGATCATATACAGACATACATACATACGTTCGCATATGAATAGCATTCAGCACTAAAAGTTCATTGGGATTACGATCATCGTACAATTGAATTATCACAGTTTGAAATGTCACATACACGCGCCTAGCGATCCCCACGACAACGGTGATTTAGGTATAAGTACGATTGCTCCTCTATATATGGACATTCAAAATTCTTTGCGAATAATACGCAAAATTAAATGTGTTTTAGTTGATAATAATGTGCTTAAGTGTTTCACAAAAGCCTCACAAATATCATCTACATACATATATTATTATACATATTTTAATTTTATATAATGAACGTATACAGTTATAAGGCTGGGTAAAATGTTTGAAATTGAATCTACCGTATTATATTAATGTATATAATATTAGTCAAATAACAAAGCAATGACAATGTTGATTAAATTATTTAAAAAGTTCTCATTAGACTCTCGAAATGGTATTCCAAAGAATAACTCATACCGTTCGTTTTTGACTTTTGCTTACCAACTAAACTAGTTCACGGCTGTTTTATAAATCGCAGTAAAGTAAAGTGGGTAATTGACACTTTATTAATTTAGGCACTCCAATTGAAGTGAAAATGAAATTGAGAAGGAATTGATAATAAGTTATAAACATTTTATTGAACCAATAATACGTACTAAATGGTAGATCAAACAGGTGTCATTTTCGCTAATTCTACGATAATAGCTATTGAATGAAATGAAAAGTTAACAATTTACCTCGCGTGTGTTATTCATGCGTTGTCAAACGACATCAGCTTTAACGTCTATTACACGTTGTGCATTATCTGTGCTTTAGAAAGGATAATTCGAGTTGACAAGCTGTCAATTAAATATAATGGGACTTAAAAAAAACAAGTAAACTAAAGCTCACAATTAAAGACATTAAGTATATAGGACTATCAAAAGTATCGTTAGGTCAATGACTACAAGATTGTTTATTCATGTGTATATGTATGCACGTATGTAAACATTATATTATTTAACGTTAGTTTACATTTGTGTATTTGCATGTTAGTTGACAGAAGAGCTTACGGAAGCTCAAAAGCATTACTACAACTATATTTGGTATTGTCAGAGTATTTCAGCTCGGCATTCTCTTTAACTGAAATCGAAGAACAAACGGAAAACGCACATGCTTCGCTGTCGCAAGATGATGTTGGCAGTGTGTACATACGAGTGTTGTACACTCCTCAAGTTGCGGTAGTTTTACACGCACGCATACTTTGCTGAATGTAAATATATACTGAAGAAATTTGACCAATTCTTACATCAGACAAAGTTCGCTAAGGCGGGAGTTTTTCGGTTTAAGAGAAAGGAGAGAGTTCCGAGAGACGCATTCGAATATACTCTATGTCTCGGTCTATACTCAAATTAACAATTTTCGTTACAGTCTCTCAGGTAACGATAAAGTGAGTGCGACAGATAAACTCATGCAAGACCATCAGAGTTTTTATGGAAAGCACACGAGAGCAGTCCAAGAGCGAATGCGTAGTGAACTAACAGACGAAGAGAACAAGAGCGAAAAAGAGAAAGAGAGAAGCTCTGCTGCGGCCAACTCATAAAAGCAGCACAAACAAAGCAAAGCCAAAGTTAAAAACGTTCAGTAATCGAAAGCAGTCGCACCACAACGCATAAAGGGAGATAAATTTATATTTTCGACTTAGTTCGAATTCGGAGCGTATAAAGCGTGGTCGGTCGGGAAAGCGCCGACGCGATAAGATTTTAAGTTTCCAAATCTGGAATATGTCTAAGAGATATTGCATTTGTTGAACGTGAAGATGCCCCCCATAGACCAGCGAACTCATTTTCCCAAGCGAATCAACTAACACGTGGGTTTGTGATTGTTAAATGTGCAGTAAATACGTACATATATACATACATGCTTATGTACACATATATATTCATACATATGGAAGAAGAAGTACAAATGTACATTCGATAAATCGAGTTTACTGAAAAAGCATGTGGACTCAAAGTAAAACCCAAATTGTGTTTGAAACGTTTGAGCAAGATCCACGTCCACGCTGGCAGTGAGCGCGACAAATTCGGACTGATAAAACTTGTAAACCTGAAGAGACCGATAAAACCAATGATAAGACATAAGACTTCACATATTTTTATGCATATACACATAAGCCTTAATAAGAGCAATTAACATAAGGAAAGATCTACTAAAGTTAAACTTCAAATTTCGGATTAATTGAGAAGACAAAATGACACGAATTCAAGCCAGTGACACCCTCATACCCCGCCAGGTGTTCGATGTGCCAGCGGAATCAGTCGAAGGTGGAAAAACATGTGCTCGTAGTGACTCCATAGATACCTCCAGCCAAGGTTCGAGGGTACAGCTAAAAAAACAAATTGGATTGCTTGACGGAGTTGCAATCATTGTTGGGGTCATTGTTGGCGCCGGCATTTTCGTGAGTCCCAAGGGCGTACTTAAGTATTCCGGCTCGATTGGTCAATCGTTGATCGTCTGGGTGCTATGTGGAGTACTGAGCATGGTGGGAGCCCTATGCTATGCAGAATTGGGTGAGTTGAGTAAACAGTTTTAAATCTGCTGCTGACGACAGCATTTTCGCAATTACATATTTCATTTTTTGTATTTTCATTATAAGAAAACAAGTGCAGATGCATATGTCAAACATCTGTGTAAATAGTTCACAACCTCGTTTATTTCTAGCTTACTTAGCAGAGTTAGCAATGAGTGTAAGACTTTGCAATTATTGAGGTCTTCAGTTAAATCTCTCACAAGTCCAACCTTGAACCTTGTGCAGCTGCTCTCATCCCCGACTTTGCATATGCCTAAGAGCAAACTTCAAACTTTTTGTACAGTTTCAGTACTCCTGAGACTCTTAGATTTCAGTGAAATGAGTAACAAAGTCGAACGGAATATTTAACACAAATAATCCTATTATTCGGTGAGAAGTTAAAATACAATTATATAACGAAATTATGTGTTTTAGTTCTTGCTTATAATTAACAGTAAAAGGAATTTTCAACTCAAAAAAGTTTACATTGCTGACTATTTGGTGGTGGTTTATATACCATGTCATCCTTACAATCTGAGTATTTGAGTGAGCTATTCTCTTAGAAGAGTAATTTCTTGCCCACCTGCCTATAGGTTTATGCTTAGATTTCAAACCTTATCTACCGCACAATACTCTTACATTGTATGTACAAAGTTATGTCGGGTAACACTCGACTTCTTCATCACAGAATGTTGTATAGAAAAGCATTCCTTGATAGTCCTGTGCAGTTAATATACTACATGAATGTTTTAAATTTTGTTAATAAACGTAGAATAGTAGTGGGAAAAGGCGATCTGAAATTTCATTACTCACTAACACTAACCCATGGCTTTTTTGGATTTTTAATAGACTAGCACTTCCAGTAGAAGATAAAGCCAACTATACACTTTTTAAAGCAAATGACCGAGCAGAAGAGATAACAGTTTCTGATCAGAGTGACAGCAACCCAACTATAATCCAATTAGATAACCCTATTCGCCCTCGTTTTCATAAATCCATTTATATAGCTTCAAAAGAAAGTTAAAAGAGAGAGAGATTAAAAATTAAAATTATTAACTAAGAATTTAATTGAACATCTCTGCTTTCCAGGAACAATGATACCAAAATCTGGAGGCGATTATGCCTACATAGGCACCGCATTCGGACCACTGCCCGCCTTTCTTTATCTGTGGGTGGCGCTGTTGATTTTAGTGCCTACGGGAAATGCGATTACGGCTCTAACGTTCGCACAGTATCTGCTCAAACCATTTTGGCCCTCCTGCGAAGCACCCATTGAGGCCGTTCAGCTCCTAGCGGCTGCAATGATATGTGAGTAACATAAGCCGGAGAAAGACGAAACCTTATTATCTATTTATACTTCTCCAATAGGCGTGCTGACTGTGATAAACTGCTACAACGTCAAATGGGTGACTCGAGTGACGGACATCTTTACAGGGACCAAGGTTGTCGCATTGATGGTTATTGTCGCGGCTGGAATCTGGTACCTGGCAGACGGCAACACTGAGCACTGGGAGCAGCCTTTTAGCGGGGGCTTGAAAGAGCCAGGATTAATTGCATTGGCATTCTACAGTGGCCTATTCTCGTACTCGGGCTGGAATTATTTGAATTTCGTAACCGAGGAGCTTAAAGATCCATACCGAAATCTGCCGCGTGCCATTTGTATTTCGATGCCGGTTGTCACAATTATTTATATGGTGACTAATGTAGCCTACTTTTCGGTGCTCTCCACTGATGAGATTCTTTCGTCGGAAGCTGTGGCTGTGACCTTTGGTGATAAGATGCTCGGCTTCTTGTCCTGGATAATGCCCATTGCTGTGGCATGCTCGACTTTTGGATCCCTAAATGGCGCTATATTCGCCTCATCTCGACTGTTCTTTGTTGGAGCACGTAATGGTCATCTGCCAGCAGCAATCTCCCTAATAAACATCAATTGTCTTACCCCAGTGCCGTCATTGATATTTCTGGTAAGTATTTACTTGCAATCCTCTGCAATTACCCTGCTGTAAAACTGGTCTCTACAATATCTCTCATTTCACAGTGTGTAATTACCCTACTGCTGCTCTTCATTAAGGATACGTATGTGCTCATCAACTATGTGAGCTTCGTGGAAGCACTCTTCACCCTCGTTTCCGTTGCCGGTCTGCTGTGGTTGCGCTACAAACAGCCCAAGACGGAGAGACCCATTCGAGTCAATCTCACCCTTCCTATAATCTATCTCATTGTTTGCCTCTTCCTGGTGGTCGCCTCTTGCTCTCAGTCTCCTACTGAAGTGGGCGTTGGCACCGTCATAATACTTTCCGGCATTCCCATCTACTATCTAACGATACACAATCCGGTTCAGTGGCTAGCCGACACATCACAGGCAATCAATATGTGGTGCTCCAAGTTTTTCATATGTATGCCAAATCAGGAGAAGTTCGATTAAGTCTAATTAACTCAAGTGTGCCTTCATGTTCGCTGTACGAATGAATATATTCCAACTAGTCTAAGCCTCAATTATTTTGATATCCACGTAAGTCGAGTTGCAACAACTAAGCTAAGCAATTAGGATTATTCAGTTTAAGTAGAATGCACAATGAGCTTTTTCCCATCACAATAAATTTTAGTGTAAATATTTGTATACAAGTAATTTCAGTACACAAACAATTTGTCTAGTGTAATACTTTTGTATATTTAAATATCACTTCCTCAGCGATTAAGCACAATACACAAGCATGCGAGAGACATATATAAAATATATGTACATATACATATATTAATAAAAAATAAATATAACATTTTCAGATGTTAGTTATAGAATAAGTACAAGAGTATATTATTAATTTAATTTTTTTATATTTGTATATTGAAATAAAAAATATATAAATAATATTAAAATAAAAAGAGCAAACCGTGTATCTTGTCTCCGTTTAAGCCCATTGTGAACTGTGGATTGCGAAGACAGCACATCAGCGACGAGAGCTTTCAAAAGCTTCATAAAACTCGAGCGAGTGACACTCACTTCAAACTTAGGCGAGTGAACCGAGCAGCGAGAAGATTACTCGACTTGCGACTCAATGGGATCAGTATAAAAGTGGCCCCTTTCCGGAACGGTCGATTAAAGTCGTCGGACGGGATCTGTTTCAGTATCAGTGGTGCAAAACTTAACGGCAATGATAATAGAGGCGTGAATTACGTACACATAACTGCAAGAAACTTGTGTATCCAGTTGAAAGTGAATAACGTTTAGTTCAGTTCATAAAAACCTTTTGAAATGGTGCTTAAAGAAGTTGCAATCTACCTGTTCTTTGGTTCAGTTTGGTGGAACATCCACGCATCCACGGAATACAATCGTTATGTGACGCAGATATTCCAAAAATACGGCAGCGGTGATGCTATTAGCTTTGAGGTATAAGACTTGTTTAATGAAACCAACACCTAGTGCAAACCCCATCCAAATTAAAAATAATATTCGTTATTGTCAGCACTTGCTAAATGTTTTTTTTTTTTTTTTTAATTGACCAACAGTCGTTATGCCCTATGATCAACGCACAAAACACATACTCTATTGACTGTCATTTGCTCCATCAACAAAAATATTGTGAAATGTTATAATTTCCGAAATGTTTATGTCACAGTTAAACGCAGACAACGATTATTTGAGGACTGATTTTGGAAAACAAATAACCAACAGTCAGAGCGATATACTTAAACACTATGATTAACTTAAGAAAAGTTCTTTTTCTCAACAAACACAGTTAACATTCATAACAAGTACTTAGTAATCTTTATGTTCATACTGAGATACGCACAACATTTTATTATTGGCGGCGGACGTCGCACCGTTATTTAGTCAGACATAGTTGATGTTGTCGTCTTAGCGTTAACTTTGTCATAAATTTAATCAAAATCTCTCGAGCTTTTATCTTGCGGATAACACACGCATTGCAATACACTCGTACTTTTGTCGTTCATCTGTTTGTAAATAAAAATGGAGATTGCGGTGGATGGAAGAAGATACTGGCTTAGGAGACCTGATCTGGATTTGGAGGGGCAGATATACTATAGATAGAGCAACATATGAGATATGAGGTTTGATGGAAAGATTGCGGCACACATAATATATGAAATTATCGAGATAAGAGCTATTGTAACAAAATCAAACACTAGATCAACTAATCTCACCTTCTTTAGATACCCTCCAAACATTCGTTAAAGTTTGTTTAACCTAGTAGTTCATCAATTGATACAATCACAGGTAGTCTGTGTCTACTTCTTCAATGCTTCCATTTCGAATGATAATTCGACTCTGAATTATATATTTAATTAGATTAATATTTTAGAAGTCAGTTTTCCTCTCGTCGCAAATTGGATTTAATATTTCAAGATCTGAAGGAGTTGTCTCTATGACTCCAAAACTACTCTTACGATTAATGACAAATTTAATAAGTTTTTTAGATTTATATTCAGAAAATTGTATTCTTCAGCAATAGAAAAATCATTTACGAATCTAAATGAAGGCAATAAGTTTCAAAATTAAAAAATTGTTAGCGAACTTAAAGTTATCTTCGGGACCAGCTTTTAATGAAACGTGAAATGGATATTATTCTATTAGTCTTAGTCTTTATCTTAAACATAAATTGTTTCAAAAATAATTGCGAACACTTTGTAAAGATTTGCACTAGTTTGATGCGCGCCTTTTGTGCATTCACGGTCACATATTAAAATTGAACTTGCAGAATGTATTACCGCATAAGTATGTGTCTATATAGAGTTAGTTTGTATAAACAAGTGAAGCAACAGTCGTTGACCATATCCCACCACAACACACATACTACGACTATATGTATATGTATGAATGGAATGGTGCTCGAATGCTTTATGGGAATGCAAACACCCGCCATAAAAACTATGCAGACCAGTCCACTTTGCATTACTCGTGCGTAGACGTCTCCGGCGACACTACGCAATACGTCCGTACACCTAAAGCCAGACGGCTATTGAAATGTTCGAGTTTGGAACGCATGCGGCATGTTAACTAAACACTAAGTATGCCCAAGCACCAATCGCCATCCCAATTGAAAAACTGACGCGTGTCCCGGTGACTGGATGATGACGATGATGATGATGATGATGATAATACACCCCATTTCAATGGCACATCAACATCTCTTGCCATATAGTTTGCTGAGCGAAAGCTAGACCTTGGCGGCAGGTTCCATAGAATCGGTCTCAAGTGGTCAATTGTAAGCCATATGGTTGTTACCTTTCTGATTCTCCGCCAGTTCTATTTTCTTTGTTGCTTTTATTGTTTAAGCGCGTGTTTGTTTAATTTGCCGAAGTGATTCCGCAACCGCGTTTAGGTGTTTATTTCAAAATTGTATGAAATGATGAGTTAGTAAGTACTTTGCTGTTGGATTTTGATTTTGTATACTATCAAATTCCTCCCCACTTGTCGGATACACGCGGGGCCGTCATTTATTGACAGACGGAGCACACGCCCACACGCCCTCATGAATAGACAGTCGCTGTCAAGACAATTAGATTTGTTCCCAACCCTAATCCAATTGTCATCATTAATATGTACGTGGAGGCATGCATAATCATGCATCGCGATGTATGTAAATATAATTGTTTTGCTCGGTGACAAGTAAATCAAGTAGTTATCTGTGGGATTTTCACTCGTATACGTTTAACACGTGATCCGTCGCAAGCGCCGCTTCCAAATTAAATACAACTATTTTGTGCCTGATTAAATGTGCCAAATTTTGGCAGGTGCAAATTAAATTGATTGCAAAAGAACTTAGAGCATAGAAAGCCAGCTCAAAATGGGGCAATCCTGAGGAAACACTCATAAGAATACTCGATGACGCTTACATGTTAACAAAAATAACCCACATAATTCGAAACACATATTCTGCAAGTTATGAAATTATTAAATATATTTCTTTATATATTTTTAAACAAGGGTCTTGAACACTTAATGTTCAGCTTAGGACTCGGGCAGATCCAATTCGAGTCTACGCACACAATTGAGGAGCATCGACCCCAGGGCTACAATTACTCCAAAGAAGACGCAGTCGACATCCCTCCTAGCACTATTGACGGCCCCTCTGATGTTCAACTGTCCAATCAGTATTTGGATAAGAGTCCACAGAACCAAACTCAGCCTGGCAATCTTACCAGGTTTGTTGAGTTTCGCGAAATGCACGATCCCAAGCATCGACATCCGCGGGAGAGCAGTGGTAAGTGAAGAGACTACTGATGCATTCAAAAAATATTATCTAAATGGACGGTAGACAAATGGATTTGACTTAAGTCCTGCTTCAACAGAGATAACAAGAGTGGTTTGCTACAACGATTGTCAAGATAAGCATGATTTAAGTATGAGATGATACTGGAATCAGGGAACAATAACAGTAAATGAATGCTAAAAAGACAATTATAAATTGCCCTCTGGCTTTCTACCTTCATATTTGTATCCATTGTACTATTGTATTGTCATGGTGCTCACCTCAGGGAGATTTCCACATAAACCAATTAAGTATCTTTTTCTCCTTCGACATTCTACTTGTACAGCACAAACGGAGGCTGGGAGCACCAGGCAATGTTTATTTGTGTCTGATGACGATATTGGCCTCAATTGGCTACTTCAAGTGCAAGGCAAATGCGACAACTTGAGGCACGCTTAAAGCAGTTTATCAATCCAATTTCGTTGTCATTTCCATTATATAATGCTGCAATGTGGTAGCCAAATGAGGTTTATCGCATACGTTTTATCAATTCCTAAATCATTTTTCCATATCAAATCAACTAGGAACTAGCAACTACTAGGAAAGCCTCAGCTAGGTAATCTCATATCTCATAGCTTATCTGCGAATTAGGGCAGTAATATAAAGACAAATGATTTAGTAGAACGAGTATGCAAATACGGAAATTGCTACACTCGTTAATAATATCAATGCGGAAATGAAAATCTGATCAATATTGTCACCTTTTTGTCAGTTGCATTCTGTGTTTACAGTTCGTTCCTCGGTTCATAGTTATAATGAGCCATAAAGATACAGCAGACAACTGAGACAGTTTCAACTTGTTGACTCGTGATGGTTGTTTACATCCACTCTTGACTATAATTGCAGTATTTAAGTATAAGCCAAATGTCTATAGGCAACCCAAAAACTGATAAAGCCTCACTGTTTCAGTTTCACTCGACGGCACACGGTTGCCCGCTGCCGCCTGTCTGTCGCCAAAGTCGCTGTTGGCTCTGATCGTGGACCACGATGACTTGCACAGGAATTCACTATACCATCGGATAGTCAAGACAGACAAACACAATTCAGAAGACGAGTACAACGAATTCATCAACAATGTCCGGATCACGCCGAACGCATTTCTGAAGCTCTGTCCTGCCCTTCTCTCTCAGATTGACAACGGTGTTTGCATGCAGCCCGCACCACTACCCAAGGATTTGGAAAAGAAGGACAAGATTTGGAATGGTAAGTTCACAGTGAACCACATTAAGACCTATCACCAAATAAACTAATGCTTACCCCACAGCCTGGATTTACGCCACCATCTCAATGTTTGTGCTCTCAGGTAAAGCTCTTTAAAGGTCAAGATTTCCCAAATAGTAAACATTTCTTTCAAAGCCTGTGGACTGCTTGGAATTTTGCTTGTGCCACTTATGAAGTCGGCCGCCTATCAACAAATCCTCAAGTTCCTCGTCGCCATTGCGGTGGGCACACTGGCTGGAGATGCACTGATGCACTTACTACCACATGCACTCTTCAAAGAGGAAAATCACGAGCATGCCGTGGAGACCCTCAGAGTGACGGCACAGGAACGGAACCATAAACACAGTAATGAGGCAGCGATATTGTGCGGATGCGCGTTTCTGGCAGCGCTCTTTATGTTCATGTTGGAAAACATTATTCCGCTGTTGAAAGGCGGACAGCCAGGACATGGTCATGGTCATAGTCACACTCATGGTCACAGTCACAACCATTCAGAGAAGGCCCAGCCAGCACAGGATGCGACTCCATCTCGAGAGCTGAATGTCATGCTGAATGAAACAACAATTGACAAGAAGTCGCCAAATATCCCACTGACACCCGTCGCATTCATGGTCATCATTGGGGATGGCTTGCACAATCTCACCGATGGACTTGCGATTGGAGCCGCCTTCGCCAGCGATCCCGTAACGGGTCTAGCCACTGCGTTTGCCGTTTTGTGCCATGAACTGCCCCATGAGCTTGGTGACTTTGCGTTGCTGTTACAAGCTGGAGTGTCCATAAGACGAGCAGTTTACATGAACATAGTCAGCTCGGTGTTAAGCTTTGTAGGAATGTCCGTTGGTTTGTTGCTGGTCGGCATCGGGGATAGCATGACGCAGTGGATCTATGCAGCTACGGCCGGTTCCTTTTTATACATTGCCTTTGCCGATTTGGTGCCGACAATGAGCGTGGCCCATAATCCTGAACTGGCGCGCGATCCAAAGAGCATACTTATTCATATTTTAGGCATTTTCCTGGGCGGTGGAATAATGTTAGTGATTGCTGTCAATGAGCATGACTTAGAAGGTCTATTAAAGAGTTTTTAGGTAGTTTTTATGTGTATCTATATGTTTATGGCAATGTTTAACAAATCTCGATCTAAAGTCAAGAGCCAATAACAAAGCAATGATTGTTTATATATACTTGATGTATATATGTATAAATGATTTAATTACCGAAATAGTGAAATGCAAATGTTTATAAGTGCCGGTGCAAGTACATGCAAAGATAATATGTAAATAAGAATCTGATCAAAATTTATTTCATTCAATTTAAAATTCATTAAATTGAAATTGTATATTAACTGTTAAGTGTGGGACTTTAAGCCCGTTTTAGTGTAAGAACTCGATCTTTATTCATCAATATGGGTTGTAACAATTACTACATACTAGCTTTAAATATTAAAGAACCTCGAGTTAGTGAGAACACTAAAGTCTCTCTTAGATTTAAGATAATTGCATTTGTTGTTGTTCCTCAAATGGCTCGTTGGGCAAACGGGCAGAGTTCTGGAAGAAAAATAAAATGTTTCTGAATATAATTATACACTTTTTAATAAGTCTTCATATCTCTTCATAGGCCGAGTAAGAGAATATGGGATATTAAAAGCAATCAATGTGAACTCACCAACTTCTGTGAGCGTTGTTCCAAAAGGCCGTAAGCAAAGTGATTCAGTGAAAAGCCGCTTGGTAAAGCCACGCCTTGCAATCGGTAAAATGCGTCGAATGTCCCTTCGTTTGCAATCTTATGTGCCGCTGAGATGGTGCACTTTCCCAAGAATCGGGTGGATGATACCATAGGACCGCGTGATATATCAATGTGGTCGCCCAAGCGATAAAGCGTCACGCGGCTTTGATTTTGTTGTGCAATACTAGGTAGTTGCTCGCTTTTATAGCGCGAGTCCTTGAACATTTCTTTTGCCAGCTCATGATCCACCTCCAAACGTTCGATGCGTAAATCTTGTGCCGCCAATTTGACCATTTCAGCAGAAATGGCCCGCATTTCTGCTTTAGTCGGTACCCAGTTTTGGGCGCCAAGAACGATGTCATGTATAAAACTACCAGATTTTACTAAAACAAAATGTTCAATTAATGTTTGGTCAATCAGAGCCTAAATTAGAACTTACTGTTTGGGCCAGGAAAGCTGTGTAACTGTAAGTTGGCTTCATTCTTAAATGATCGTTGTAAGGCAGCGCCTAGCATAAAACTGCAGGTGCGCCAAAAAGCTCTAAAACATAAAAAAGCAACATGTAAATAAAATGATCAGTAGTATATTTAACACAAACTTACTTGTTGACAATGTGCGGCTCTGTGACGTTAAAGCTAAGCAGCTGCAGCGTGCACGACTCTTGCAGTGGCCTGTGCATATCCCAGGGAATACTGCCATCTATCAACGCCAGAGCGGCTCTTTTGCAATGCCCCTCGCTTAAATGCTGTGCGCAATTGTATGGCGTTGAGATGTGGTTGTTCATTACTAATGTCACATCCTCAGGCAAACCCAAATAACGCACTTCAATCTTCTCAATGCGACCAATAGCATCTCGTTGGCGTCTTTGCTCTTGATTAAATAGTTCATTCCGCGAGTTGATTGTAGCGCTGGAGCTGCTGTTTGCTGTTGATTAAAAATATAATAACATATAAGTTCACATATAATTTAATTATCATTCACAAGTAATTCATTATCTGTTGCTAAGTTCGATAGTAAATATAACCGGCATTATATAAAGGGGACGCATGGAGAATGAAACAAGACGTTTCTTGTTGTTAGTGAACACTTACCAATGCTTCGATATTGCTGTATTTGCCTGAAAGCGGCGCAGGATCTTCCATATAATTTCGTTGCCGCAGCCATCGGAATTTTATCACAATTTTATTGTGTTTCTCCTAAATCAGCAAGAATATTACAGCTGTTCGGCACAGGAATGAAAGCAGTCACTAATGATATTCTAACACAACGCATTGACATTAGTAAAAGTAGCGCGTTTCAAAAGTGGTTAATTGGTAAGTGATACAGATACAAGTCACAGTTACAAATCACAGTGACCAACTCCCTAGGCACATAGTCATGAGAATCTATAAACATTTATGTTTGACTTTGAAAAATATTATTGTTTAATGTATAGCTCAATATTCTAAATATTTCATAAGTAACAGTCATTTTTTTACAATTGCTCTGAAATCACATTTCACATACAAAACAAATTTCAGGGCTCCATTATCCGATATACGTTTATCGGAAGAAAAAACAGAAATAAGGCATTGATATAAATTATCGATAAGGTATCAACAATTTTTGCTCGTCATTTGCACTGTCATTGTGCTTTGGTTTTTATAAAGAATCTTAATAATTTAAAATGTATTTGGACACCGCTCGAGAATTGCCTGCAGCTGGCTTTAATTTCGACAATTGTCGGCGGTAAAATTTAATTTTTATTTGTATTTGTCTTCACTTAATAACGTTTACTTTGATAATTTCAGTAATGCGGCTCTCTTGCAGGGCGGCTTTAAGCCGCCGACTACCACAAAAACTGGTACAACTATTGTTGGTATCATTTACAAGGATGGTGTCATATTAGGTGCAGACACGCGTGCTACCGAGGGGCCAATTGTGTCTGACAAGAACTGTGCAAAGATCCATTACCTGGCCGACAACATTTAGTGAGTACTGATTCATTTGGCCCATTTGCATTAAACTATCGTGTAAAATTGATCTTTTCGAAATGTAATTGGTAAATTTCTGCTTTTCCACTAAGATATCGCCTAGTAATATATTAAAGCACATATATAATTTAAATCGTGATTAATTTATTAATTAAGAGTAATTGTTCTTTTTAGTTGTTGTGGTGCTGGCACTGCAGCTGATACCGAAATGACCACGGACTTGATATCATCCCAGCTGGAGTTACATCGCCTCAATACAGAGCGACAAGTTCCCGTCGTGTGTGCCAACAATATACTAAAGCAAATGCTGTTCCGTTACCAGGGACATATTAGCGCTGCTCTTGTCCTAGGTGGCGTCGACAAGTATGGGCCTCACATATATTCCATTCATCCTCATGGCAGCGCCGACAAATTGCCTTATGCTACCATGGGATCCGGTTCTTTGGCCGCCATGGCAGTCTTTGAAAGTCGCTGGAAGCCCGATTTATCTGAGGAGGAGGGCAAGTTGCTCGTACGTGACGCAATTGCCTCCGGCATTTTCAATGATTTGGGATCTGGATCAAACGTTGATTTATGCGTCATACGCAAGGACAGCACTGAGTATCTGCGCAACTACGAGCTGGCAAATAAAAAAGGCGAGCGCCAGCTTAATTATAGCTTCAAGAAAGGCAGCACTCCACTCCTACACACCACTATTAAGGATTTGCAGATCACCGAACGCGTACAGGCTGTACCCATGGAGATCGCTTAAGATGTGCTGGTTAGATTTACATGATAATCCATATGGACATTCTTGCATGGTCATAGATTTCGTAGAGGTTAAATAAACAATAAAACGTTGCTAGAGCTTTATCTTGATATTTGTAGAATAGCATGGAAACCATGAGGGTTACATATAACAAGGTAACTTTAGAACTTCGCGATTACATTGGACTAATTGTAAAAAAAAAAATAAAAGGCGCCAGGAGTCAACACAGCTTTGTTTGGTACAATTCAATCTTATTACTACAAATTAATATCTAACCTCGCTATGTCTTTAAAGTATTGTCATATATTTAAACTTAGAGTATCTTAGCTAATATCACATACAAAGGGTCAATCCCGACCTGTTAAAGGCACCATGGGGATGTTTTCATTAAACCGCTAAATATTTGGCACCAAGAATTCACTTGATTTTGATAGCCGTCAATCCTTCCACCTACCCGGCTTAAGCTACAATTTTAAATAATTATATTGCCACTACATAAAAGATGAGCCAGCGACAGTATCCCGGCGAACATAGTAACAATGAATCCATGAGTCAACACTGTCGTGGCGCCACTCAGAGTGGACTCTAGCATATGGGATACTGTTAAGCTGGAGAGTGCGAGATTAGTTGTAATTCGCGGTGACTGGGAACTTATTAAGTTCGAGATCTTTTCCGCTTCTGCCTCACACGCCTTCACCTGAATGGCTGTGGGTCGGCCGTGGGGTACAAGTGCCACAAAGATGCCCACCTCCATGGTAAGAAATCCGGTCAACTGGCACTCGCTCACCTGGACCAGGCGATCTAGCTCCTGCAGAATGCCGTGCAACGTTAGCAATGATCTGTGTTCACCCCGAAGAGCGTAGAATGCTCGGTCGAGCTGTTTCCGGGAATAGATGATCCGGAAGGCACCGCCCCCACAGATAGGACAACAAGCACCTGGCGGCACAATTTGCCTGCAATGTTTCGAGATAGGAGCTGAGCACTTGACGGTCTTACAACGACTTCCCATGTCACTAGCCAGCAACCCGACCTCACGGCAGCGTCCAATATAATCGACAAGTACAAAGTCGGCTTGGGCAGCGAAGCTACTCCGATACGTGACTCCGTTGATGCCACAGACTGGCACAAGCTCATTGCCGCCCTTGGGATACAGTCGACAAGGGCCCCAATAGGCTAATTGAGAATTGTTCCGCAGTAGAGAGCAGGGATTCTGGTGGCTCATGCCCTGCGTATCGCACAGTTCCTCTGTGTGGTGAAAGTCGCAGGTGGCGGACGAAACATTGACTACAAAGTAGAGAAGGAAATAAGGTCATGTTTATAAATGAAGGTTGGCATTGGATCACTGACCACAAGTGAACTGAGGGCACGGTCTTTGCATGCTTGAAAGACAAATCTGTCGCTTCTCGAGGCATTCAGTGCCAGTTGGACAGCTTCGGGCTCCATTGGTAAGGCTCAACTGACAGGCATTACGTGCATTGCACGCTCCATAGACGAAGCTGGACTCTTGCAAGCCCAGACACTTGGCCACGCAGGCAGAGGGATAGGTGTTGCCATTGGGGCCACAGACAGGCACGTAGTGCGCAGGACAGTTGCATGGCAGGCTGGTATAACCAGCATCCACATAGTCAGAAATTCGGCATTGCTGTTTGGTGCAGGTAACCTCGCCGGCGAAACAGCTGCACAGATTGCATTCTAGGTGAAACGAGGAGCCATGTCTGTAGGTGCGGTCACGTGACAGGACGCAGTGTGCATGCTTGTAGCTGGGAAGAGGCTGACAGTGCTCTATGCTGCCACGGAGTCCGCATCGGCAAACCTCATGCTCAACGATGATCAGTTCGTCGCTACCAAGGACTAGGCCACTGCTGACACTCGTCTTGCCCACGCGAACATATGCGCCAAAGGGAACGATCAGCGTGGAGGCCTGTCCCAGGCTGCAGCCTGGAATGCAGGTGTATCCGTGACTTCCGTTGCGTTGGAGCACACACACCTCACTGCTATTACAGGGCTTAGAAGCACAGGGAGATGTCAGCCCAGATCCTGTGGCACTTAAAGCCCCATTAGATACGGTGCTGCCTTTCAAGAACGCGCCCAATGAGATGCAGGGTGTGGGTTCGTCGTCTCCCTCTCTCGATGGCGGCTGTAGTCGCTCACAAATCGCCTGTGGGCGCTGTGGCTGTCGGGTCCAGTCGAGGCACTCGTCCAGCAGCTCGGTGCAATCCTCCCTACAGATCCCATTGTACAGTCCCACGCGAGTACATGGCTGGATGTGCAGGGCACAGACAAGTGCCTGCCACTTGTCGGGGGCACAGCGAGAGGTATTCCTTATGTAAAGCTCCTGGCCCAGTACGCGCACATAGCCACGTTGCTGCAACATCAGAAAATCCTCGCGCGCCGCCGCATCATGGGCAGGCGAGCAACTGCGGAAAAGCTGCGTCGGACGATTGTTAAAGTTGCTGCAAAACTCGAGACCTTTGCAGCCAATCTCACAAGGAGCATCAACACTCTCGATGCATCGCTTCAAGTCCAGCTCCGTTGGTTGCTCCAAGCATTCGGTATCGAAGCTCACGCGAGTCCCCCACCAGTCATTTGTGAAGATCTGGGTGCACAGTCGCCGGCACTTGTGACTGCTGGAATGCTCACAGCACTGTCGCTTGGCGGCATCAATTCCTAATTTATTGAGTTCTCCAGAGCCGACTCCGTTGATCGACTGCTGGAAGCGGCTTTGAGATTGTCCTCCTGCGGGCACATACAACTTGCCCGTAACCGTAAGGAAGCACTGCCAAAGGGGCAGATGAGGTAACGGTTTTCCACACCCCGCCTCAAGACGACTGAAGATAATGTCGCTGCGTGCATCCTTTTGATGCATTCTTGACGCTTGCAGTACATCCTTGCACGTTCGGTGGCAGATCTCCTCTTGGTTGTACTCACAGCATGGTAAATCTGTCGGAGAAGACAATCAAGACAGATCACATTCAGGTTCACATGCATCAGTTAATAGGTAAACTCACATTTCTCAGCATCCAGCGGTGGGGTCAAGTCCGTGTGGTTGTGTATGCATTGCACCACATCGGCATTCCGTTCCCCACACTCCACGTCCACCAATCTGCCGCCATCGCTGCCTTTTCCAGTCTCATTCGGTGGCTCAAACACTTCACGACAAGCCTTTAATTCAAATATGTATAATAATATCAATATAAATACCAAGAAACAAATAAAAAACAAGAACTAATAAAATGATTTAAATATTTTTTTACTTCTGTTCTAGCCCGGCTATTGAAGGCCTTGCACTTATTCTGTACAGTACAGAGTCCAAAATCGAGGGAAATGGACTGTGCAAGTCCCTGTACTATTTCAGTAAAAATCAAATAATGGAAAACATAAATTTGTGTAAATTACGCAATACAATCCGTAGCATACATATTAATTTAGATAAATATTTATTTATTTATTTAACGTCGACTAACAGCAGTCGACCCAAGTATAAAATCAAACTCTTAATGTATAAACTTATTAAAACACTCACATGCTCGAGCAAAGACGCCGCAAACTTTGCGCGTTATAGCATCACTTATATCAAATAAGCTTTCTTGAATAAGTTTTTAATTATTTTTCCGATCATGATAAAAAGTTCATTCGGTACATCAGGTCTGCGATACTTGATATATCCCCAGAACTGGCGACCATAGCTTAACAATTGTGATCTTAATTGGTTTTTCAAGGCTGATCAAGAATATATTTATGTTATACTGTCTGAGCAGTAAATAATAACCCGACGGAAAATCCCTAAACGAACTATACCATGTTCAGCGTGTTATCAATACTAACTACATTGAGAATTACCTGCAGGCACTCGGAAGTGCGCGCCTGTCCACAGCAACTGTCTGCCGCGTTTTGGTGTTCGAAACAGTCGTAGAGCACCTGCTCATCACTTCTCCGGCAGACATCGATCACCTCGTCACCACCGGATGCCGTTGCGCATGCATTTTTGCATTTTGGTAAAACAGCCAACTGGCAGCATCGGCGGCCTGACCAGGATTTTCCCCTGTTGACCGCTGCAAACCGCATAAGGACTACAGAATACTTATTGTGGTACGCAAGTCTCCCGCTTACCTTCGAATGTGCGATTCACGCAACTCCAAAACTCCAGTTGATGTATTTGACAATACTTTCTCAACTCTGTGCGGGGCTCATCACGTCCACTGCTCCCATCCAATTGTACCAAGGATAACTGCAATTGAGTGCACAAAATGCTTAGAATTTGTGCTATTTCTTGAGTCAACGCTTCTCTTTTACCCTGTCCATATTGAATTATGGTGATTGGCGAGTCCCCGACTATAAGATACCCACTACCTATTTTGAACATACTTTCGAATGTTAATTGAATCTTTGAATGTAAAGAATTTTACAAATATTTACCATCGATTTTAAAAATAACCTTGATATGCCTGTTGTTCTTACTGTGACTCAAGCATATGAACAACCGGACTCAGCTGTTAATGCTGATCAGGAGTATATCTACTTTTGGGTTTGACCTCGCCTTCTTCTCCCTGCATCAACTCAAATCGACAACACTATTTTAAAATTGATTTCAAGTATTCAAAGTATTATATTAATTCGAACATCAAGCTTTTTTACCCGTATGCAATGTTTAACAGACGATATTTTCAATACTAAAGTAGATAGCACATGCAAACCTCTTTTTTCTGAAAGATCATTTATTGTCTTACTTTTAAAAGAAAATCGTTTGTGGTACTTCAACAATAAAAACTACAAAAAATTCTTTGAATGCTTTGCTTAGCTGATAAAAAAAAATTGTAACATCGCCTTTTGCCTTTACAACACATTTACAAAGTTATGACATTTTATTAAATTCTGGCGTTGTTCTGTTGAAATAGTATCCCACATCTCTTGCAACTTTGCTTTGAAATCAGAAAGGGTTCTTTGAGACTAATTTTTTAGGTTTTCTCTTCATTATTCCCCATACATTCTCGATTGGGCTTAGGTCCGGACTATTTGTTGAAACGTGTATTCACCATAGTCAGTCAGTCCTAACCCTTTGGTAAACATACATCCCACATCATTATGCTTTCTGCGAACTTAACTGGCCTTTTAAGGTGGTCTTTATGGTGTGCTTCAGTTTTGTAACGGATAATTCTCCTTTGCGCATCACCAACACTCACTTCAAATTTAGCGTATCGCTAAATATGATGAAGTTCTAGATATGATGAGTCCAAGACATCCGTTCCCGGCACCATTGTAAACGCTTCTTCTTTTGGCGAAGCGTAAGCAATGGATTTTCCTTGGCCTAAGAGTAATTTAAGATATTGAGTATGTAGCATAGATAATCCCTATACATGCTCTATAAAACTTATATATAGGCGCGTCCACTCACGCTTACCACCTTTTCCGATTTTATCAGATCATTGGGATGCTAAATTTCTTAAACTTTGGCGACGATCAGCCTTCACAATTGTGGCCGGGCTCTTTTATCACGAGCTGTTATTGCCCATGTTCGTCTTCTATTTGCGATATTATTTTCAATATTGGCATTTTTCTTAAACTATTTTATTATTCCTTGAACGGACGACTTAGTCATATTTAATTGCTTAAGTATTTCGCCAAAAGTATTCCCAGATGTATAATAATCTAGAGCTGAATTCTTAATTCTATGCAAATGACATTGCATAACTGTTTCCAGATTATGACTGGATAGTGAATATGTTACTCTGTTTGCTTTTGATTTGATACTCTTTCCGTTCGAGCTAAGCTAATAATACTCGTCAAAATGTTCTTATCAGTTAAGCAAAGCATACAAAGAAATTATTATTGTTGTTGTTGTTATTGTTGAAGTACAACAAAAAAATGCTTTTCTAAAATTAAGAGAAAAATATGCTTTTTAAAAAAAAATAGGTTTGCATGTGTTATCGACTTTAGTATTGAAAATATCGTCTGTTAAAAATTGCATACGGGTAAAAAAGCTTGTCGAACGAATTAATAGTGGTCGGTCGGGGCTCGTATAATCACAATATTCCACTGACAACATTTACATATTCGCAGTGGCTTAATGCAGTTCCACAAGTTGCAAGTTGTAGACTTGAAACATCCTGCAGCCAAAGTGGCTCGGTTGATTGTCCCGGCACTGGTGTTAAGTTACATTCGAGATGTTCTTCGGTTCTGAGGGCATACTAAGAGTGGTGGGAGGGGACACGATGATAGCGTCCCGCTGGATGATCATAAATAAGGCGAGAATTCTTCAATAACGAAGCAACAAATGGTTTGGGTCGTTTATCTGCCACAGTAATCTGAGTATAGCAATGTCTATTAAATATTCTGATCTTTGTTATTTCGGGTTTTGTTCTGAGCTCACACTAAATACAATATACAATTTACATACACATTCACTAACTTGTTGTAGCATTTTTGCTTGTCACACACGCACATTCACACACACGGTCACCCACACATAATGCACACAAGCAATGAAACGACACGCTGCCCACCAGCATGGAGAACTGAGTGCAGAGATCGGAGATTTCAGATCTCAGATCTGGTGCACACTTGTGTTGCATCTGCAATCAAGATAGACACACTCTTAGCAATTATTGCCGGGCAACGCCTGTGGCAGCTGGGACTCAGTTTCTGATTCTGATACTGGGACAACCAAGCGAGAGCATTTTGCCTCTAAAAGTAAAGAAATCTGCGGAAATATTCCCTATCAGCAAATTGCAATCAACCTCGACTTTTCACACGATTTCCAAATGGATGGGGAGGAATTGAGAGCTGTCTTTAGTTGCAATTGGATATCTGCCTCGGTCTCTGGTTTCCAGTCAATCCGAAGCTGCTCCTAAGAGTTGACAAATAGGAGATAGCATAGTACTCATGGTAAGTAAAATATGATAAACCGGTCCGAGAACTGGTATTATCCTGTAGCTGTCACTTTGTCAGTTTCAATTTGAGCTAAGATTTAATGCCTTCATTTGCATTCATAAATGAAAAGCTCAGCCCACTTTCTGCTCTTGCTCAAACGAGAAACTGTTGCTCAAACTAATTGGTTTTAGAAATTGTTATGATTACAGAGCTAAATGATGTCAGTGATTTGATTGCGGGTCTAGACCGACTAGACAACAAGCCAGCCTGGTAGGTGCAACCAGCAGCGCAGCACCATCAAATGCTCAAGTTTATGAATGACTTTGAGCGGAAAACCTGTTTGCAGTTTATGCTAATCAACAATTGGTAATTGCTTAGATTTCAGCTATCTGTTGACTTACTGGTAATTCATTTTGGGACAAGGCAACGGAAGTGGCGTTCAAAGGTTCTCCCAAACATGAAATACCAGGTACCTGCCAGCTGACTACTGACTACTGACTACAGTCAACTGTCATAATCAATTTTAATTTTTTTATTTCTTTTCTGAATGTGCCACGTACTGGGCATTACAATCTTTCACTTAAAAGCCTGGCGCTTGGTTTAGTATGCAGCTCGTAGCGATTGGCATTAAATACCAGGAAGTGTTTGCCGCAATAATGTTTTATCTTATCAGTCGATCAAACTATTCATGTGTGTGCACTGCTCCGTTTGTGTGTGTGTGCATGTGTGTGCATGTGTGTGAATCTGTGTGTGTGTGTGTGTGTTGTCATAACGTATTCAATCTCCGTTTCAATCTCTTGCTACTTACATTCTCACATGCTGTGCGACAGGAGCCAAAGACTTGATTGCAACAAGTGAAGATATCTGCAAAGACAAATGTAAAAGAAAGAAGTAATAAAAATCAGTCGGCTTAGGTTAATGTTAATCGGCCTGACTCACGCATTTTGACACCAGTTTTCATATTAAATGCACTTTCCATCCCAAGCTCATTATAAGCCCTGCCACAGAGGGGCAAAGAGTGTGCACAAACATTCGCCACATTTTCGACATGTGAATCTGTCTGAGCCTGAGCCTGAGCCTGAGTCGGAAAGAGTTGCTCGCACTTCCTCAGAAGTTAACAAGAGAGTTGAGGAACAGCATTGTTGACATTGCTGAGCCTCAGCCACAATTAGTTCGATTCCAAGTCAATCTCAATGCAAATGTACTCTACATAGCCCCATGCTAGTGTGTAATGATATGTATTTGTATATATGACTGATTACTTATTAAGCACTTGCCGTTTAGATGTCTTGCCCCGCATCATTTACAGATTTCTCATTGGGTGTTGAACTTTGTCGTTGCACGCAGCCGACAACGCAGCTAACTGTGCGACATGTGCGACACATGTCTCACCCTATAACTGACAGTCCACAGCCTATTCTACAGGGCCAGGAGCAGGGCAAGAGACACGGACAGGGACAGAGGCAGGAACAGGGGCAGGGACAGTTGCTTTGCTGGAGTGGTGTGGGCTGGGTTCAAAGAGTTTCGTTGAGTGCGTGAAAAATGTCGTTCTGTCACATGCTCTGACAGGGCGAAGGCAATGGGAACTCTCGGTCTGCGTACTCGGTAAAGATGGGGCCAGCTGCCCAACTTCCCAAAACATCAAAAGCACTACTCATTAATTAAGTGTGCAATTGCTGTGGTACTGTGGTGCTTTGGTACTGTGGTACTGTGGTGCTGTGGCTCTGCCGTTCGAGCATTTCCACATTTTCACCCGTCTACCTCTCGTATTTTTGGCTTACCAGCCACAATCATACATATTTTCATCGTCCGAGTGCGACAATTTTTAGTTATGACTAATTTTAGAGCATTTACTTTGAAGTCTCATTTCTTCAAAATAGATTATATTTGAATTTCATACGAGACATTTGCGGTCTCTTAATGGCTATTAGAATAATCGAATGGATGATAAGTATTCACTTGAACAAAACTTGGTTATTGCCATCGTAGTCAGTATGACAAATGCGTTTGGAGATACTTTGATTTAATGGGCATTCCATGCATTCTATTTATTTTCAAAACCATCATATTATTTATTTTATACATATGCCTGCGTTGAGAGCTATTTTTATAGATTGTTGCAAAGTTGCGCAGTCTTCGCTCTTCGCTCTTCGTTTTTCACTCTTCACTCGGCGATCTTCGCCATCTCTTCGACATTGTATGGCCAATGATCTCAATGGCTGTCAACAACATAGGCCCAAAGCATGAGCCAGAACGGGGACGGGACAACCCGCAGATGCAGCCTATAAATAAAGGAAATGTCTCAATAACAGCTAATTTGGCTATGTTTCGGGTTTGACGTGGCACGATCAGTTGCCTAGTAAGTGCGACTAAGCATAATGCAAACTGTGTGCAAGTCCATGCCAACTTGTCAATTATACGATTACTATGATGTTCAGAGGGCCATTGACCACAGTTGGATTGCGAATTCAAAGCAAGTGTACGGAATGCTAAATAGTCGTTTTACGATTGTGCACTCTGTGACGCATTACCACCTAATGGGGGCTATTTTATGGCTATTTTATCCAACATAAATTTATATATATTTATTTTTATTTTTATTTATTTATTTTTTTTTTTTTGAGTAGCTTAGAAATAACTAAAAAGTTGGATTGAGTTATTTGTATGCAAAACATTTCAAACGCTTGTCCGTCAATTGAAATGCCGACAAGTTCGTTAGCATGCGAGGGACAGCACACATCGCATCACGATGTGGATATTTACATTCCCTTTTTGCAACTGCAACGACTACGACGATAAGCTGTGACAAATATGTGCATCCCATAAAATTTCATTTCATTGGAAATCTAACACATTTATCACACACTTGCCATAATTCACTCGCTTGCGTAAATTAAGCGTTGGTGTTGGCTTTGGTGATGGTGATGGTGATGGTGATGGTGTTATTGTTGGTGGATTGGTGTTAGTGTTAATGTTGGCAAGGGCCGTAGCATGCTTAAGTTGACCAGGGATGGGAAGCTGCATGAGCATGCATGTATGTATGTACGCAGAATATAATATGCTGGCGCCAGCAGACGCAATCAGCAAACAGCCGTTGCCTTTGCAATTTAAATAAATTTATAACACAGTTTCAATTTAGATTCATACTCGCACAACAGATACAGATGTGTATGTGAGCTCGCATGTATCATCCAGTTGCTCATCATCAGACACTTTCAATTAAAACATTTCATTGCCTCTCGCACATTGCCTTTGATTAAGTGAGAAAGCGGATGGGAGCTCTTCACGTACACATGTTCATACACATACTCAACTTATGTACATGTGTATTTAATTATCCAATTGCCAAAAATGGTTTAATTACGCGACTCTCCTAGTTTCTTATCAATCTCAACAGCAACATTACAAGTGTATTTTCCTATAAAGTCCGAGCATTGTTTATAAACAGATTCCTACAGTTTGCGCTCAGATTGCGTTCATGTAGGCAGCTACAAGTTTCTCTGGTCATGAGTCAGTGCAATAACAGTTGCTGATACGATGCCGCTTTTGAAGTTCCGGCCGGTCAACAGAAAGCAAAAAGGTCACTGGGCTGAGACTCAGACATAGCGGCTGCTGATAAGGATTTGTCATTGTAAACTTACCATGGGGTGGGCTATTCGCTGTTACCGAGTCAAAGGCCTTCAATGAATGATCGATTGCGTCGCTGGTATCCCCATCGATCCAGTCGTAATCCTCCTCCTCACTATGAGTTATTGGTAGATGCGTGCGTTGACTGTCCTTGCCTGTTCGCAGCTCCGTTAAGGCACCAATGCTGCGCCGCCGAAGATGCTGATCTTTGTGGGCATGGCCTTTGCCTTTGCCACTGTTGCTTGTATCCTTCTCCTTCTCCTTCTGCTGTTCCAGTCCCCCGGCGCTGGCATTGGCACTGAATGCAATGAGTGCAATGCCTATTAGCAGCCAAGAGACCCGCATTATTATTAACTTGTGCTTTTCACTTTACACTCACTGATAGCACTTTGCGTCCTTACATTAAATGCATATTGCAATCACTCGCTTATCGCATAAAGGAAAAGGAAGTCACTGGCAAATCATCGTACAATAAATTCATTGTCCACTGGCAATAATTACAATACAACTATTTACCCGTTTACGTAAATGTCTTTGGCATAAGTAATATTTATGATGTATTAACGAACATATGTATTCCGATCTGCCCACTCAACGGGTCTGCTCTCCGAATCGATTGTTGTTTCTAAAGAGTGGAAAACGCAGTTATGAAATTTAATGCGTTGGGAAAGAAGTGGACAGTGAAAAGACTCTCCGCTTCCAATTAAAAAGAATACTATCAGCGCCAGCAAGTGGACATTCCTTTTCAGATCACCAGCAAACCCGCGACTCCCCTATTTATCCCTTGTCTGTCACACACTAATTAAGCCAATTGACCTCGCGCTGTCGTTTCCAAGTGTTGGGGAATCAAATCGGAGCACAATGTGGCGACTGTGTCGTCAACTATATTTTAACCAAAAGTAAAAAAAATTAAAAATATAAAAATATAAATAAATAATACATGTTTGAAAACACCAGCGACATGTTTCCCGCTATTAAAGCGACTGACAAGCAGACAGACTGGCATACGTATTTGTGCACACACTGCCTCACACTAATGATGAGAGACTAGTACTTCAATATGTGTCTGTGAGTGAGCGAGTGTGTGTGTGTTTGTGTGTGTCAAAGCGCATAGCTAAGCACAAGGAAAGAGCTAGCGGCCTCACGCTTTGATGTCCTTCTAATTGCATATTTTACGGCGCAATGGAGCCGCCCACTTACTAGCACACAAAACACACACACATTCACACACAAACAGTTACACGTCAGACGTCAGACGCACGTGCATTTCATCCTGCAAAAGGGTCTCACTGTCACTGAGTGTATAAGTGGAGCTATTTGTTGTAAGCTTGCACACAAAGGCGACGAGATGACGATGAGTTTGTAGTTGTGGGATAGCTGAGAGCGCCAAAGTCAGAAGACAAAAGGGAAACGTTCAAAAACTAGACAAATATTAACTCATATGCCAGCATTCAGGAAGATGTCATGGAGCCTGCTTCTGGTGCGGAACGAAAGTGTCGGGTGGGTGGTTATCATTGTCACTGCTGGGCACCGACTTCGGCTCTGGCTATGTTATAAGTACTACCTATCTCAATAACAATGCTCACAATAAAAGTACCACTGCAAACGAAGCCATTTTCCGAAAGCTGTGACGAGGATGCGCAAACCAAATGGCAGCACTTCACTGGGCGCCTTCAAACGAAGCAAAACAAGTTGAGCATGTGCCTTCACTTCTTGTTTGTCGAAAACTGATCTCATATAATTTTGTTTATAGCACCATAACATTTCTTCAATACCTTAATTTGCATTAACTTAGTTTAGTTAGTCAGGCATTAAATGTACACATCACTTCTTTTGACGATTTTTTAACTTATAGTATTTTGCCGTTTATTTGTAAATCCGTTAATCTTCATTTTATATTTTCCATTCTTAAATAGCGAAGAGCAGAGAGCGAAGAGCATAAAACTCGCGAGCGCATTGGCTGACAGTCGCCGACTGAATGAACTGGCTCTTCATCTTCGTGTGCACGCTAAGGCACACACAGAATGAATAGTCAGTGCACAGTGGTGCGAGCTGTTATGAACGAGTAATAAACCGGAATGCTATATTTCATAATTTTGCAGGGGTACATATAGCATTTATTTAGAAAATAGAAAAAAAAACGAATAACTCAAATTCAACGTATTATAATCTGAACTAGAAATTTAACATGTTATTTTTGGCGGGAAACTGTAATGAGATTTACCCAATTTAAAGTCAACTCTATCTCTTTGTGGTATTCAGGATTCAGGTTACAAATGTTGAACAATTTGTATTAACCTTATTTTCAATGATATTTGCAGTTTTCTTGCTTCCTTAATATTAATCACAGAAAGATATGCACTGCAAAGCGCCATCTGTGGATAGGTTTGATAGAAATATAAAGCAGTGTAAAGGTTGGTGTCTAAGATATATATACAAATTATAATGGTTTTGGTATTGTGAAAGATTGAATATAATTTTGTTTACAGATGGCGCTTGCTTCAGAAATATATTTTTTATAAGATAACCCAACTTATAATTCGCCATGAATTAAGTTAAGCATATTAAACATTGTATATGACAGTTAGTTTTATAAATTTTAAAGTTACGTTCTTAAAATTTTACAATAATATTGTTTCACACGCAACATTAACAAGTTTCAAGGCATTAGCAGATATTGCCGCTATCCAAATTCTTGAAACTTTGTGGAGTCATATGAAATTACAATAGCACCCAGATACATGCTATACACTTTCTAGTATCTTTTGCACATGTATGTAGAAGTGAACGAACTGTAAAACATATAAGAAGCAAGAGAAACATCTCTCAAAAATATATTTTATAAGGGAAGGATTAAAATAGAAATTCAATGGATCACACAAATAAAAGAAATGGGAGACAATCTGGTAAGACGATATACGCATTGGTAACATTATCTACGTCCATAATAATAACAATCTATTTGCAGGACATACGTTTTTTTTGGAGCGTCAGGAACATATATCGATTGAGGGTCGTGGGAATGTGTTCATAAAGAACACACAAACCCAGGTTCGAGAGCTTTACCGGCGTCACGTTGCCATTAAGCCGGAGAAGCAGTCGTCTTCCCAGGGCGATACCAAGATACTGGAGACTTGCCGGCAGGTGAAATCTCTAAATAAGAAAATTGAGGATGAAATTGACAAATTGAAGAATTTTCGCGACTGTTTCCTGCAGGATAAACAAACTAGAGATATGAAGCGAGCTCAGGTCAAGCATATCTCGACCAATATTCGACGCCAATCGGAGAAACATCGTAGTATTTCCTGCAAGGAGACTCCCGCTGCACTCAATGAACGAAAAAACAAAGGTCAGTTTTCCTCGCCAGATTCAAACAGTTTCATGCCATATATTCGCACTATGCGCGTTTCCCCGTCCCCGATATCGGGTACTTCTGAGAAGCATGATGCCAAAAAGAAGAAACCTAAGCAGCGTCCGTTGGATCCCGAATCCCAGGAAATTCCTCGAGAGAATGAGCGAATGGGCGGTGGCTGCACCTTTGGATATAACGAATGCATACCCGTGCCGAGCTCAGTCTACCAGTGCGATTACAATCAGGGTCCAGCTATGGCCTGCCAGTGTGCCGCATTCAACGGTACATACCATTGTTATCCGGGCAATTGCCGGTGCTATGACAACCAAGCAGCTATGTCTGCTCCTTACTCGCCCAATCCGTGTTACCAGTATCAAATCGGTGCACCTTACCATCATCAAGTTCCTTCTCACGACGTGTCCCACTACGCCTGTCCTCGCTCGACTTGCTCGAGGCGAACTACTGACTTGAATATCGATGAATTCTGTCGCAATTTGTCTCCGACTCCCATGGTTGGTGGACGACGCACAAAATCGAAGTCCAAAAGTCCATCAACTTTGAAAGGAACAAAAAGAAATAAAAAGGTCCCACCGTATCCTACAGTAAAATCACCGCGAAAGGAAAATAAAGTGATGAAAGTTTCCTTGAAAAAAACTCAAGCGGAGAAGACCACGAAATATCGATCGCCGTCAGCTGAGGAGGAAGTCAAAATAGAAGATGTTGAAGCTAAGAAGCCCACCTCCGATAGCGACTACTCCAATCAAGAGAAGATGCGCCTACACCGAGAATACATGGAGATGTATAAGCAGGAGCATGAGAAGACCGCAAAGATGGAGGCAAGTCCAAAAATTTCGGACCTTGATATACATCCTAAATACACAAAACTGGAGACAGAATCACACGAATTAGGTTCCTCTTCCAATGCGAAATCAAAAGATTCAGGATTACAACAAGAACCTCAAGCTATTGATGGGGACAGTCTGAATCAACTGCAATCACTTTCCCAGGAAGATATCCGTGAAAAACAAGTCCAATTCTTGGAGAATTCTATTCAAATCAAAGAAGAACCTATAGATCCACAGAGTAACCAATCACAGAGACGTAGACCGATGATTCATGACACATTTCAAAAGAGCACATTGCTTGTTAAGCGACAGGAAGTCCGGGGCTCTATGTCACTTTGTCAGAACGAAGAAATATCAAAGGAATGTCTCCAATATGTATCGTGTGCTTCTGGTCCTGAAGTTGCGCACATTGGAGTGAATTGCTGCCTAAGTCGCAGACCCAGTCCCAATATCAACGACAGCCTCTACCTCTGTCCCTGTCCTCGTCCCTGCCCACAGGAACAAGTGTCAATTAAACACCAGTCATGTCAAACGTTGCCCGGGAAGTCCATAACAGATTTTGGGTATCAGTCGCAATATCAAATAGGCCGAAAGGAAACTCCGACCCAAACCGATCTACTGGTTAATACCCAAAAGATGGCCACACGAATGAATCTTCGAAATGCTCCCACATGGAGTGATCAGCCCACTCAACGTCTTCGCATGCATCAAATGTGTCAAGTTGATCAAGAAGAGGAAAGTGAGGCGGAGTATGTGTGTGTGACCGAAAAGATCGATAATACTGAAGTTATTTACGCATCGCAACACCCGCTGATTGAAAGGAAATATCAATCTGAGCCCTACATCCGCCCCAAATCTTCGGTTTTTGGCTACGACAATAGCTTAAGCTCGGCAGCTTTGAGTCGGGTAGGAGAAGAGTCACAGTATCCAGAATTAAGTGTGACCTCCGAAGGACTCTCGAGCAGCTGCAAGAGCTTTCTCCGCAATGACGACTTTAGTTCACCACTGACTTCAGAGACTAGAGAGCTTTTTAGTTTGCCAGACCGTACTCAATTGAGCCTCATGAGCGAATCCCATCGGAGTGATGAATTTGCAGCGGAGAGCCGTAGACAAATTGTCGCATCTAGACAATCCTGTCATGCTCTGCCGTTGTCAAACAGGACTTTCGATAGATCAGAGGAGGATTATCCTGACATTACTTTACAGTTGAGTTCGCGATCGAGGCAAGTCTGCGATTCTCCGACCGCATCCAATAGGACTTTCAATCGATCAGTAGAGTATTCTCCTTACACACTATACGATGATTCCCGATACAAAGAACCTGCACTTGAGAAAGGATATGGAAAGCATCTCGACTCCTGTCTACACCTAATGCCGAACGCATCGAAAGTCTGTGAGAAACGCACGCGCTCCGTGAAATTTGACGACGAAAGCGGGATTAGCCAGCGGATGAATGAAATTAAGATTTGTCGCAGTGTCATCGACTGGGAAAAGGCTCACAGCATGGAGAGAGACGCGGAGTCTGCGAATTCAATGGACGATTTGTGGGAGCAATTTCAAAGCGAAGATGGTTCTGTTCTGATTGACTCTTGCAGTAAGTATTACTGTAGACAGTATAGTTCAGTATAATGTTAAGCTTCTTGTTCTGCAGGATCAAGCAGCACAGCAGAGTTTACATGCGATGAGTCCAACTATGAGGAAAATTATCTGTCTTGCAGTGAATCCAAAAAGGAGCACGTACCTTCCTTTATGGCATGTCCCTGCATGCGCGAACGTTATCTGAAGCTGGCTGCCATAAACCCATAAATAAAGCGGCTCATTTCGTATATATTTTACATTTGTTGTACACAACACAAAATTGCTAACGAGCATATAAGCAAAGGGGAATCTGTTGCCAGAGCATAAAATATATTTTTAGCTATCAAAATACAATTGTTAAATGCACACAGCACGGAGCTCATCAATGTAAAAGCAGTGTCCAGCCAAGGTCTAGTTCACAGCGTTTTTGGCGGGATCTTTGGACTGATTTCCCTAGAACGCGCCTGGCAAAAGCGATCCTCTGTTAGGTTGTGACGCAGTTCGCGTGCCTGTTTCTCAAATTCAGTGGCGAGACGTTCCTGCTGGTTACAACGCTCCCGCTCCTCTTGCAGTTCCCTCTGTTTGAGATAGGAGAGTGAATTGGAAACTATTGAATCAAATTTATGTTTGCTATCGCATATTTACTAGAGTTGTCTCAAGCAGCTGACGTAATCGTTCCAATTCGTTTTTAGCCTTGAGTCCTGCGTCATCTTGTCTCAGCTGTTCGCCACGTATTCGGTCCAGCATTTGGCCTGTTGTCTCTGTTGTAACCTGGTTTAGCACAGACTTTTGCTGTAACTCGTAGCGCAGTTTGTCGCATTCCTTTTCCAGCTGCAATTGAGTTTGGGAAACGAGTGTCAATCAAAGAAACCAACTAGCCAAGTGCACAATATACTTTAATGTTAGTATACAAAGCTTATAAACATATTCTACAATTTGATAAAGGACGCAGTCTGCGTTCCTAGTGCGTTACCTTCTTACGTATTTCATTCAGTTCGTTTAGCTCTGCATTAAGTTTATCTTTCTCAACATCCAATTTGTCACAGAGCTCTTTGTGTACTTCAAGCTCAATCTTCTGCTCACGTGCGTTATCGAGCTCCCTCTCCAAGCATCGCATTGAAGCCCGAGCGGCCGTCAACTCCATCTCCAGATCATCAATGGTGCATTTTCGGCAATGTAGCTGATCCTTCAACGAGTGCACTTCACATTCCAGCTCACAAATTTGGCGCCTATCAACATTTGTGGGATTGTCATTATTGTTGTTTATGTGTATGTTATTAACCATTTACTTGAACTCAGCCGCTTCAATCTCCAGTCTCTGATTATTGCCTTCCAAGTCGACTTGGTCATGCGTCAGGCTGTGGTAATGATCTAGCAATTCCTCACGCTCCTTTTCCTTTAAAACAAAGTATACCTGTCGGCATTAACTCAAGATTTCAAATAGGCAAGTCTTACACACTAATTAAATGATGTATTTGAAGAGACTTTACCTTTGTCATAAGCAAATCTTCGGCCTTTTTCACCTCCGCGACGTATTTGTGCAACTGCTGCTTCATGTTGGCTACCTGCTCCTCACAATCCTTGAGCTTCTTATGGAGGTTCCTGGCTTCCACTTGTGCATCGCTTAATCTGTCTGCGATGCGTCTGTTGGAGTCACAAGCAAAGCGTTAGCAAGAAGTGTTCATGTTGAAAACGACCTCAACAAAAACTTGCAAATGATTAGGCAGACAGCCGCAACTTATACAATTGTTGTGCTCGTATTGGCTAATGTCGTTTTTTATAGACCATTTACCCGTTTTCCGCAATTGCCTCATCGCGACTCGCCTTGAGGGCCACAATCTGCTGCCGAAGAGTTTTACTTTCCGCTGACGTCTCATTCAATTCAGAGTCGCGTTGCCGAGTTCTTGTGGTCAGTTTGCTGAAAGCAGAAAATGTTTCATTTCAAATTAGTTCTCAAGATTCCTTTTATGTCCGTCCGTCCGTCTCGACGCATACAACAAACGCACACTGTTGCGTTCACGGCCATTCGTCTTTGTTGCGGGGCCATGTTAATGGACTTAGGCCACAAACATGTAGGAGAACACGATTGTGTCCGCTCTTTCGCTAACCATTTAAAGAGTAGGCCTCGAATTCATATACTAGGCACGTTCGCACATATCCGCAATTCGGACTGAAGCCCAAGAACAAAGCGCGGCCCTGTGAAGCATCTGCACACACAATATACACAGTACACGAACAAAGCGACAAAGCGACAAAACGACAATCGATGTCCATCATGGTGGCCAGACGACGTGTGTCAGTCATTTGAACGGCGACTAAATCTCAAAAGCATGCCAAGAACTTTAAAGGTTGAGCTCACACGATGCTCAATTAATAGAAACATTATAAAGCACCCAACGATGGCCAAGTGAGGCCATGAGCCAAGAGAGTTGCCGCTAAGAGAGCGGGCACTGAGAGAGCCAAGGAAAGAGAGAGGTAGAGTTAAACGTGGCCCGCTTACCTGGCCCGACTTCAACGCTGGTCAGACACAAGAGCAGAGCTCAGACGTCTGTGAGCAACGAAGGCGAATGGTCGCTCTAAGTTGTCCGATCGCGTATCGCATTGTGCTTCTTAAGTGAATTGGCATTGGGATTCAGATTCAGATTCAGATTTGGAATCGACATCGAAATCGAAATCGGGCATTGCCTCCGCTGGTTTTGTCTCGAATGTCGTTCGTTGCGGGCGGACACGAATTAACAATTAAACTCAAGCCAAATCATAGCCCCGAGGGAATTGTGAACGCGTATTTAACAATAAATTAGCAAAAGGTGTCTGTGCGTCAATTATGTATTTATAAGTTCACATATATACACGAATAGGTAGACTTATTTAAACTGAACTCATCAGAGAAGCAGCACGCAGCAAACCCTCCAGACTGCGAACTCAGTGCAGATACTGGCTTTGTTCTTTGGGCCAAATGAAAGAGATGATGCAGAGGATGTCGCTGTGCGGCATTAGGAAACCTGTTGCTGTTACGACAGTCCATGTTACTGACTCCATCAAGAAACCCAAAACAAGTCAAAGCAGCGCTAACTGCGGTTAGCCTAATGCATTATTTATAGCCGAGGCAGCAGCTGTTGTCTGCTGTCTGTGTCTGTTGTCTGTGTCTGTTGTCTGTGTCTGATGTCTGGTGTCTGATGACTGGTGTCTGTCTTTTCGTCTGGTCTCTTCCACTGTCCACTGTTGGTTGCATAGCCCAGCCCCGGGCCGACAGCTGTTAAAAAAAGTGGGGAACTAGTGTAAAGCGTTGCACGTTTTTTACGCCCAGCTCGGTGGTTGACTGGTTACCGGTTGGTTACCTCCTCCAGTTGCCGCTAGTTTCGTCACAAGCCGCATACAAGTCTACGATTGTGGGGGATTACATAAAGATTGGCGCCTTCGATTATGAGATCTAAGTTAGAGGGCCAACAGAAGATTTGTGCCAAGTAACAGCTATCCAACTGATATCCAGCCGCAAAAGAAGTCAAGATAAATGTGTATTTAGGTCATGGCTAACAGCGCACGACCACATACTGGTTTTTACTTTTAGTTGTTGCCTTTGCCTTTGCCTTTGCCGTTGCCTTTGCCGTGTTGTGGTTTTTGAATCACCAAAACGATCGCCTGCAGGTTGGCTAATTTAAATTGGACTCGCTTTAAGCTCGCACTCAAATCAATTCATATTACTCGGCGAACGAGCTTCCCTTTGTGGGCAATAAAAACTCCATCAATCATGCGTTTTAATGAACGCCTTCAGTCGGGTTCAAAAAGTCGCTAGCGTTAAAAGTGTTAAAGCAACGGAAGCAAATAAAATTCCCTCGACAATTACTTGTAATATTCGCAGGTTGTCACCGTTGTTGTTGTTGTTGCTGCTGCTTCTGTTGTTGTTGTTGTTGTTGTTGTTGCAATCCGCATGAAGCGTCGCAAGCTGTTGGTATGCTGGGCGGCCCTTCAGGCGGGGAGCAGCGTGTTCACCTGCCTGTTGCTCTTGCTAACACAACATAACACAGCATTCGCGGGAATTGTGCCGCCACCTTGGAGTGACCCAGCGAAGAATCCTTGCGCCAGCATGTCCGGCGGATGGCAGCTACTCTACTGGACGCCACTCAAGAAATGCTTCAAGATCTTCACACTTGGCTACCCATGCCCAGACACTATGGAGCTGAGTCCAACGCCAATAAGCGCCAAGCGCAGAGATGTTCCAGCAGCCGAGTGTCGTTGTCCACCAGGCACAGCTCTCAGTGCCCTGACTGACGCATGTCACACCCTTTACGAGCGAGGACCCTGCCAACGCGAAGAGTACTTCCAGCCCTTACCAGAGCAGGCTAAGAGGTAAGCAGGGACCTTCAGTAAGTGTATTATTTGGACTACAATGTCATTTCAGGGCCAGCAACCGTTGGGGAAGCTGCAAGCGTACATTGCAGTGTGACGACGGAATGTTATTTTGGCCCAAGGACGGCAAGTGCTACCCAAAGCACTCTAAAGGTCCTTGCATCCCAGGAAAGCTTCTGGTGCGCAACGAAGATGGTCTGACTGAGTGCCGATGTGATTCTGTGGGGGAACTGGGTCCCTTCTACTACACATTGGAGGACTCCTGCTATGAGCACTACACAAAGGGACCCTGCTCAACCCCGGGTCACATATTCCTGCCCGGAGGACGGTGCGACTGCCAGCGACATCTGCCCCACTATCACGCACCACAACAAATGTGCTTTGAGCTAGGTACGCCTCGCCTCGAAGTGAGACCTCAAAGTGTAACTTCATCTCCTCTTGCAGACACACCAGGACCCTGTCCACCTGGCCACATCTTCCGCATACCCGATGCCGACGATGTCGACACAATGTCGAATCAAAAGCCTAGCGCGTTGCAGCTCTTGCCACACGCCAAGTGCGTGTGCAAGGAGGGATATGTGCCTTGGAGTGACGGTCTTTGCTATCGCCTCTACACACGTGGACCATGTGCACTCAATGAGTTTCTGGTCAATGGAACATCGTGTGTACGAAACTTCTGTGGCAAGAATCGTCTCTACTTCCCAACCGAAGACTCCTGCTACAGAATCGGATCACAGGGACCGTGCTCGTTGCACCAGGTGGTCGTGTTTGACTTCACCGCACGACCGTCACTGGACGGGATCTCGTACAATGGCATGTGCGGCTGTTCAGGTGTAATTACCAATCTGGACCAACAGTGCTCTGCCGGTTACGAGCAGGATAAGAGCATGTGCGAGTCAACGCCTGGAATGGTCGAGCTAAATGGTCAATGCTATAAACTCTACACGCGTGGACCTTGCGGTGCTGGCCAGTGGCTGGAGCCGCTCAAAACTCAACCAAGCAATGGGACTGAGCTCCTGGGCTACGTCAGCAGAGCTAAATGTGTCTGTCGACCCGGTTACACCCCGGACGAGGCAGATCACGGTGGCACGCACAACTGTAGTGCACCTAGCGTAAGCCTGGCGAGGTATTTAACCATCGAGCGACTCAACTCGAAATTCTTCAGTGAACTGCAAACTCCTCTTTCACCACCTAAATCTTTGTTATTCTAATCTATCCCATGCTAACATCTTCAACCGAATGAATGTGATACTTTGAATCTATCCTATAGAATCCCCAAGAATTCTCTTCTGATTTACTATTTATTTAGTTGTGTTTTCTCCCTATCTATGGACTGGTCAGCATTCTGCTTGTTGCATGCAGCATGTTTAATGTTTAATGTTTAATGTTAAGATTCTATCAGATCGATTGATTTAATCGTTTCATTTCCTTTTAGGTGGTTTTTAGATATATTTGGCTAACGCTCTAACAGGCGCCATGATTGAGAGATTGTGCCATGAATGTAGTACACCAAATAATGTATACATTTTTAAGTGAACTGTATATAAAATTGAATAAAGGCTTCTATACGAGTATACTAAGAACATAAAATCGATCGCTACAGTGCATCAACCTATTAAGATAATGATCATACGTCTAAAGGTAAGACTTACTCGACTTGCGACTTCAGTTCCTTGACCGATTGTTCCAGTGCATTCCGTATTTGTTTGCAGTCCTTAATTTCAAACTCCATTTTGTATAGACGCTCCGTTTTGTTATCCAATTGATTCTGCAGATATATACCCATATAATTTGATCACAGCGAACTTCTCCTTCTTACCAGAAGTGTATCCTTTTCATGCTCCAGAGCAATGTAGGTCTGACGCAGCGATGCAACTTCTGTGCGCAGTTGTGTGACCTCATTGCGATTGGTTTCGCGACTGGAATCCAAGTTATTGACAAGCATATCGGCCTTATGTCGCTGACGCTCTGCGATAAGGAGCTTACTCTGATAATCGGCTATAATCCGTTCGTTCTGTTCGTTGATCAAACTGAAAAGCATTCGAGAAAGAAGAATTAGCTGATTCCCTTACTGTTTTAGACTTTGCAAAGCACTCACGAAATTTGTCCATTCTCTCGTCGAAGATTCTCAGTCTCTGCCTGTAATGCTCCTATACGCTGTTTGAGGTGCACCACATCCTCCTTTAAGAACGCATTGTGGGTTTCAGCGGGCACTCGTGCAGAGTTTAACTCTCGGTTATCCAGCTCAAGCCGGCGAATATGGTTCTGCAACTCTTCATTGCGCAACCGCAGGGTTTGAAGCTCCTCGGCATGCAATTGTACGCTGCTCAACTGCTTCTCGCGCAAAGTATCTCGCTCGCAACGCACGCGTTCAAGTTCAGAGCGGGCACAGTCGCGTTCGCGCTCTACGCGCCCAATTGCAGCTTGAACACACTCGCTCCGACTACTGCTGTCGTTGGAGCTGCTGGCAGTGGGTGGTGGTAAGACATCGCAGTGCTCGCCCTTTCTGGGAGATAAGTGCACCTTACTGGTGGATGTTATGCATAGTTCAGAGCGCAAAGCCCGAAGGTCTTCATCCTTCGATTTAATTTGGGCGTGCAGAAATGCTATCTCGTTATCCGACCCGGATTTGCTAATAAGGCGCAGATACTCCTTTTGGAAGAAATCTCGCTCAGACTTTAATCTTATTTTCTCCTCGTCCAGTGTGACAGTGTTATTCCTCTCGTGCAGCTCCTTTTCTAGCTCGAGCAGTTTGTCTTGCATTTTGATAAGCTTCCTCTTTTGCTTTTCGTTAATTGTCTCTAACTCTTCTTCACGGCGCGTTAGAAGATTAAGCTTTTCATTTAATTTACGTTTATCATTTTGATCCGTGGATGCTTCGAATCCACCGGTAAGTCGCTGGCCCCTGGCTTTTTGATCATTAACTTTTTGCAATTGTTTTAGTTCAGCTTGCATCTGTCGAAGCTCAAGCTCGCGGGCATCTATTTCGCAATTAGCTTGTTGCTCCACCTGCAAGGCAGCTTCCTTCAGTTCGTCTAGATTTGTTTGCAATTTTCGTTTGTCTTCTTCGATGCGCAACGCATGCTGCATTGCGTCGTGCATCTTAGACTGATACTCGCGAGCCTGAGCCATTAACTCGTTCTTTTCATGCTGCAGCAGGTCAATATCTTGCGAAAGAGCACCCACATCCTTGTAACAGCAGTCCTTCGCTAACGCTGCCGCCGGGCGTCCACCGGCGAGCATGTCGTTTAGACGTCGTATCTCTCGGTTCCGCGATTCTACCTTGCGCTTATAAAACTCCAACTGCTCGGTGGCACTCGTCAAATCGTTTTGAAGCCTATCGAGCTCATTAGAGCCATTCGTATATGCCGCTGTTATTCCATCCTTAGTGGTAGATGAAGGTTTTTGCGCAATTCCTGCACTACATTTGGTGCACTTTAAGGCAGAGGGTGCACTTCCAATTGCGGCGGGCAATACTTCACCAGAACGTACAGTAGATATAAAAGGTTTTTTACCTGCAAGTATACACACATTAAATTATTCTTAAACTAATGGCTTGTATTTCAATCATACTCTGATGTAAAGATCCAGTATGCGTCCTTTTGGCAGTCACCGCTGTGATTAGTTGCTTTGATAAAAATGCATCCAGTTGGCCCTGCAGCTGAGTATTGTGACTCTGCAGATGTTCTCTATCTGTCTGCAGGCTACGTATTCGGCGCTCCATCTCTATAGGAGTATAATTATAAAGCGCAAAGTGCAATAACAATAAATACATACCGCAAAGCCGCCATTCATAATCTTCTCTGTCTTTTAACATCTGTAAGTGCAGCTCGTTACATTCGGCCACTAGGCGCGAGTTGTCGCATTTGTACGGCTCAACGCCGAGTTCCCAGCATGTTTTCTCCTAGAACAATGTTAAGTATTGAGTATACTAAATATGGCATAAAATTTTGAATACCCGTACTTCCAATAGATCTGCAACTTGTCTTTTTGTATCACGGAGGCATTCTGTCGTTTTTATTAAATCACCAAATATAGCACCAACCAAAGGAATTGCTAGTACTGGCAATGTTTGTGAAAAGCCCATAACATCGAGCTTTGATCGAAGTTCCTTAAAGTCCCAATCGTTCATATTCATACTTATACAATTTTTAATTGTAACAACGCGCGTTGTTTTGCTCTTAAAATATTTTAGTTGCCAGATTGATTTTTCGATAGATTACGATAACCAACGATATGTAGCGGCGGTTGGTCGATATATTTAATGTTTTCAAATTTTTCAGGGAAGATTGCTTTCTTAATATTAAATTTCAAAGTTTTCTATTAACACCTTTAAAACCTTGAGATTTATTTGAATATTTAAAACTACTTTTTGACAACAAAAAAATTCATTACTTTTATCATCCGATCAATATATTGTGCTGGCAAACAAAAACATACACAAAATCCTCAGTACCCTCGTATGTCCTAGAGCCACACTTTACAACACTTAATTTGCAATAATAGATAACGGCTCATATACTTTGCTAGAAAATAAACAATTACAATGCAGCTCTTACTCAATAATAAAGCACTGAAAATTCTTGAACATAAAAGGAGCTTCATCGTCCGATATGAAATTACGTTCTGGTTTCTCCGATCCAAAGGGGTTCGTAGTAGGAGGCAAAACGAGATTCAATTGGCGATTGCATTGATTAAGAAAATGTCTCATATCCAGAGGAGCTTCATACTTAGTATAAGATGTTACTACAACGGGGCATTTAAGATTCAAGGTCGCTCGTATTGTATCCGGCCAGGTATCTTCCAAAGCATATCCCATAGTTCGATATAGTCCCGAGTTGAAAAAACACACTGTGAATTCAAAAATCTCAATAGAAAGACTTGGGAAAAATTAATTGCAATCTTAAAATACCTAAATCTGGTCTTTTAAAATTTGTTGCCAAACAATAGTCGTGATAAAGACGATTCTCAAAATCATATTCCACCGTGCGTTGCGCTTTACGACAGAGTCGACAACATCTAGCGAAAGTTTAGTCGATCATTAAAAAGAGAAAACAGAAATTAGTTTTCATTAATGGCTGCATTCTCACCTTATCTTTGCAAGCTGATCAAAGGAAATCTTGTGAGCATTTAACTCTGGTCCAATAAAGACGATATTCAATGACCTTACTGCTGGGAGAATGTGAAGTAAGAATATTTCCCACTTCTGAAACACATCAACTTCAAATTCCATTTCTGCACCAACCAAGTGAATGGTAAGCTGCTCGGCATCCAGACGATCGCACAGCTTTAGTGCATAAAATGCTGTCAAAGGACCTGTCGAAATTTGAGTAAGTGCAGCAAACTCGCATTCATCTCCCACATCTATAATTAAAGGTAATTAACAAAAAAAAAACCATCATAAAAAAGGTACTATTGAAATGTTCTTACTAAAATTAAGCCTTTTCATAATCTGCCTAGTATTGGAACAGGACACGGGCGCTTCTTTGAGGATCTCATCTGGTAATGGTGGTTCCAGGCGTCCACATTTGGACTGACGCATAACAAATGCTTTGAAGAGATTGTATGTACCACACCATTCGGCATGGGAAGCACTCAGATGATTCAGTTTATCCTTGCAAAACGCAACCTCACCACACCGCACACACGCCTGCAATCGCTTATATCGGTGCTCTCGGCACTTCACATTGCTGCAAAGGAACGGAAAGAGGAGGACTTCTTTTTCAGTTGCCGTTAGAGTTCGATTTATGGTCTGCTCCAATTGCCGAATGCATACAATGCGGTAAGAACGAAACTGCTCGGCGCTAAAGTCACCGCTTCTATAGAAGACGTCATGGCCTGAAAATGTAGTGTATATTTATCTGAATCGAAACCAGCATTATGAAAGAGCTACCATTGTGTTCCACCAACTGGCGCAGACCATAACAGAGTTGGCGATGCTCCTGATCTTCACGCATGTGGTCCATGCTGCAGTAGAAGGTCAGGCTGCAGCCTTTGCAGGGAAGACTCTGTTGGCCACAGAGATCCGCCTTGCAGTGCTTAAAATTTCGATGTCTTCATTTAAATTTCAGATGAAATGGGTATAATAACAGGTAACACTCACGTTGCACAGCGATGCCATGAAATATGGCCGTGGCTTGTATATGTACTCAATGTACTCGGCCTCCTCGTCATCTGACGCGGACGCGGACCCGGACGCAGAGACGGTATCTCTTAAGGGCGCCGTGCTCAACATTTTGCCAAGCTTGCTTAAGATTGCTTCCGTTGGCAACTCGGCTCGGGCACCTACATTTATTTTAGGTGTAAGTTATGTAAGTGAATCCACACAATTTATATGCTAATAACTTAATAACCTTTTTGCAATTTGCTGCCAATGCATTTAAGAAGTGCATTTACTTCTTCACTTGTATCGTCATTCAGAACTGTTTCCGGCTGCGCCTGGACTCTCCTTGGTGTGGAGCTGGACGGTAGCGATGTATTGTTCTTGGCCAACAGTTTCTTTCGAAGTAGATTCTGTATCAAGTAGATGGCACTACTGTTAGGCTCAACTTGGCCAGTTGCTTCAGATGACTGAGAATGCAAGCCAACCGAGACTGAATCTGAAATGGACGCAGGACTCTCCTGCAAACCCTCTCCGAACCGGTTACATTTGTTTCTTGGTCGATTACGTGATCGAGCCTTCTTTTTGTGATTCGAATGCATCTCCGATCCTTTCTATGTATCCGTACGTTCAATATCCGACGACGCGTCTACTCAATGAGAACTTACTCATTTGAATGAATAGAATACAATTGAGTACAGTCCACTAGCAAATGAAGAACAAGCGGAGCAATCGTCATCAAGACGCAAGCTAATTAGCAAGTACAATTGTACAGGGAGCACAGCAGGCACATAGCCCGGCTATTTGTGGACTTGGCAGCGACAGACAGCGTAGACATGGGTTGGGTTCGTTAGGTATTATCATGACCGTTTGATAAATTTCTTCTGTAGACAAAAACAAGAGCACATTTTTTTGGCTGTACGCAAAACAAGACGACAATGTGAATTTCATATGTATATACTTATATTGTATATAATGCGTACATGTACATTCATATACTAATACTTGTGTCGGGTGTGTACATATCTATATACCTTAAGTACAAGTTGTCTGGCAAACAGACGCCGCTATGTCAGCAAACCTTTAGAAACAATTCACTTGCCATTAAGCAAGAATGCCACGTGTTGGATTTACCACGTCACAAGGCCAACCTATATGCGTAGATATGCGGTGTCCAATATTGTAATACGGAAATGTTTGTAAAGAAAATGAATTTTCATTACACTTGGATCATATGCTATGTTAATTTTTAAAATTAATTATATTCGGCATTTCCCAAAGCAAGAAACGTTTCTTTTGTTTTTTTTTTTTTAACTAAAAAATATATTTTCGTGCATTATCTGTCTGATTGAATAACAAATTAATATTCATTTTATTACTTATCTATTCTTTAAGATAAATAAGCTATTATAAACTATTAATTAATCGAATTTCCAAAAGACGTCAGATGCTGAAAAAAGATTGTACTCTTATAGTATATATTAGATTACACGCTGGCATCGCTGAAATTCCCATTGCAGGCTCCAGCTACTCCGCCGCAAGCGAGCTCATTTTCCAACACGCAACCATTTCCATTAACAAGTGTCTTAATTGGCTTCGGTAAGTTTTCCTTGCTGTTATCTGCAGAGCTTAGAAGTTTAAGGTCTTCGAATTTGTTAGTTATCCGTGAGAAGCCATTGATAGTTTCGTCCTCATCCGAAGACGCATCCGACATTTGACGCGGCGATAGACGGCAGCCTCGATGTATGTAGGATTGTAGTCTGCCTTCAGCGGCTAATATGAGACCCAAGAAGGGTGGTGAGGGCTTCAAAGGTCGCGATAAGTATTCCGGGTGATATTGGGTAGCCACAAAGTACGGATGATTCCGAAGTTCAATAACTTCCATGCGCTTCTTGTCGACATCTGTGCCCACAAAATTCATACCGAACTCCTCCAGCTGCTGCACATATTGGGGATTCACTTCGTATCGATGCCTGTGCCGCTCGTCGATGCTTTTAGGATTGCCGTAAAGCTGTCTAATTGTGCTCGGCTTATCCGTGAAGATTGTGGTGCGTTTGCCCAACCGCATTGTTCCTCCCATATCGCCATTGTGATGCTCCGGCATGTCGATGACTAACGGATTATCTGTATCGGGTTTAATCTCCGTGCTGTTGGCATCCTTGAATCCCAGAACATTTCTCGCAAATTCTATGACCGCTGCTTGTAGTCCAAGACATATTCCCAAGAAGGGTTTCTGATTCTCGCGCGCCCACTGGCAAGCACGTATTTTGCCTTCCATACCACGTGAGCCAAAGCCACCGGGGACGAGAATGCCATGGCTTTCACAGAGCTTCTGCCATTCCTTGTGATACTTCGAAGGCTCCTTCTGCTGCGTCTCCTGCTCCAGCAGGCAAGATTCAATGAAGATTAGGTTCGGCTTACGGTTTACGGCCAGTGCAGCATGTTGTATCGCCTTTACCACTGACGCATATGAGTCCGTAAACTTCGTATACTTTCCCACTATAGCAATGTTGACCTCGCGGCGCACAGTTTCTGTACGGCGAGCCAGATCCCGCCAATGTTGCAGGCACCTAAGATGGCATAAATTAAAGAAATTTATGTATAAGAAAATGACAACGGAACATGTAAGAGAAACAAGAAACTTACTTGGCCCGCTTGCTCATATCAATGTTCAGCTGGAGGCGCTCATTCAGAAACTCTATCACGCCATTCTGCTCCATCAACAGTGGTACGTGGTAGATGGAGCTTAGATCATGTATGCATATAACTTGATCCGGGTCGACATGGCAAAAATTACTTATCTTTTCCTTAACCTCCAGACCAATAGGTTTCTCTGAGCGGCAAACAATTAGATCTGGGCTGAGGCCGCAGCCACGTAGCTCACGCACCGAGCTCTGTGTAGGCTTTGTCTTAGGTTCACCTGTTGCCTTTGGCAAAGGCACCAGCGACACGTGGGCCAAGCAGAAGTTCTCACGCTTCACGCGAAATTGAAACTGTCTAAAGGCTTCCACGAAGGGCATACCCTCAATGTCTCCAATAGTGCCGCCAAGTTCTATGATGCACACCTGCGGCTTTGAGGATCCCTGGACTGGCGTTTGGGCGACACCTTCCACCCATTCTTGAATGGCATCCGTAATGTGTGGCACAACTATGATATGTAAGAATATAAACAGATATTAGTCTCACACGAGACAACATCAAACTATTACGACTCACCCTGGACTGTCTTGCCTAGGTAGTCGCCTCGGCGCTCCTTCTCGATGACAAGTCTGTAAATTTTGCCCGTGGTTATGTTATTATCCCGATGCAGTGTAACGTCAAGAAAGCGCTCGTAGTTGCCCAGATCTAGGTCAACCTCAGCTCCGTCGTCGAGCACGTAAACCTCACCTGTGAAAAGTATGGGAAACAATTATGCCACTTGTAGAATAAGACTACCAGCATCCTCATTATTCTATGAAAATGTAGCACGCACAATTTGTATTAAATATTCTTGCATTTATTTATTATTTTTATTTTCATTTTATTATTATTTATTTGAGCTTAGACTAAGTGGCGCGCACCGACACCAACTAGTTGGTGGGGCGGAGGTGACGACGCTCAACTAGAAATGAATAAAGTCGCATGGCATAGATATCTATGGACTAAGTCTAATTCTTACATTCTGGTTACGTTACGGGGTAAGGGATCAGGAGATGCTTATGTACAGTCTTTAGATTCATAGAGTTTTGGGACGGGTGACTACTTGGACTCCTCGAGATCCTCCTTGTACAGCTCTTTGAATATGAGTTTTTGTATCTTTGTTCGAATGCGCAGCTTTTGCGCAGCTGTCAGCTGCTTCATGTAAGGATGCAGGCTCAGCAAGTAGTGGTAATCGTCGTCCTCTGGCACCAGCGGCACATCCATGGTCGAGGAACCATTGAAGTTGCTATCTTCCGACAACCGCGGCCGCTTCAGCTTCAATGCTGGTATCAGTCCATTGGCATACGAGTGTTGCGTAAAATTGAGATGTTCACTGCCGCCACTGACAGCGCTTCCACCGAAATCCTCCTTCGATGTGGCGGTGTGATGCCCAACAGTCAGTGTGGGCAGGGGATGATGCGCTTTATTGTACAACGGAGGCGGAGATACGGAGCGCTTGGCACCAATGGTTCCCACACTGCTGGAAGCGCTGGAAGCGCTGGAAGTGGTGGTTGCTGGAGCCAGCACAGTGCCCGCTTGTTGTGCAGCTGTGGTTAATGCACTGTGCGTTGAGGTGGTGGTCACCACTGGCGGAGGAGAGCGATGCGAAGGTGCGGTGTGAATTTCCTGGATTGCTGGAATTGTCGCTGGTGCCGTTGAAGCAGGGGATTGTGTTGTCTTTTTACTCAAATCCTGTGCCTCCTTTTCCAACTCCAACTCCATCAGCTGTGCACGCAAAAGGCTGGCTTTGATCAGAGCATGTTGATGGGAGGCCGCAAAAGCCTCCTCCTGTGCCTTGAGCGCTCCTGTGGCCAATGGTGTGGTGCTCAGATGCGTTTGTTGATGCGCCGCTGGTGGAGTGGGCATACCGTCTAGGCTGCCATCACTAGCATCGCCGCCAGCTTCACCATCGATATCATCCTCATCAAAATCCTCATCGCTGTCTTGCAGACGACGTATAAGGCCGTTGGTCAAGTCAGGCTCCACTACGGTCTTCTCGCAGTCCTCGCTCTGCTGGCTAAAGTAATATGACTGGTCCTGCTCATTTTTAGGAAGGCGGTGTCGCATATGGTCCGCTGTAAGGGGCCAACAATGTGAGATCTACATTTGGTAGATTTTATCTTGCTGCAATGATACTCACTTAAGAAGAGCAGAGCGTAGTAGTGCAGCCATTTGGACTCAAATGTGGCAGGGTCCACCATAAAGTCGCCGTTGTCAGCGCGTGGAATGCGCTTGTACTCGACCCGGAAGTTGTCCCGCAGCCCCTTCCACTTGGCCTTAAGAACAATTTCTGCCAGAGGGAGAGTATAATAGAGTATCAGTCGCCTCACGCGTCCACTCATTGAATAATTTACTCTAAAGCCACAACTTCTCTCACGTTTTATTGATCTCACTTTTTATTGAATCCCTTTTTCGGGTGCTGGGTGCAATGAAAGAGCCGAGTATGATTAGCCCGCTGCGAAACTCGCCTGGAATGCTGGGCTCAGCTGTGCTATCGCTCTGCGCCAGCAAGTTCGAGTGCGATCATTATTTCGTCATGTTTCCAATGTTGCCGAAAAGTTGTGTCTTTAAAGTTACATTGTTGTACTGGTACTTACTCGGCAGCTTGTGTGTGCCGCTCAACTCATCCCACATTTGCTCGAGGAAGGCCTTGTTGCAGTGGAAGTTTCGGTTCCATATCGCCGGCCTCTCCTCGATGTCGTGTATGAATTGCTCCACATTTAAAACAATTGTTGATTTTTTTGGTGCCATTTTAGAGGCCCTTTTCTTTAACTTTGTCGTTCCGTTTTATTGTGTTCTCGCACGCCTGTTGTGACAACGAATGCAATTGCAAATTCAAAACACCGCTCACGCACACTATCTCACTTTTGCTCTCATGCTCACACACACTATGCCTACTCTGCCCAAAGTCATATATGTACATAAGTACCGACAATATGTGTGTTAGTGAGTGTGTGAAAGCTAAGCTAAGCTTCATTGCATATAAAATGGCAAGTAATTTTAAAAAAGCTCGTGCTTAAAGCTTAAACTGTTTACAGTTAGATGAAGAGAGCGCAGAGCGGACAAACGGTCTTCTGGCCACGTGCTTCGTGTTTTTTCTGCAAGCGACGCTTACTTAAGACAAAAGCTCGCTTGCACGCACACACTCTCATTTACATGTGTGTTAGTGGAATGAGTGCGTGAGTATGTGATAATGAGCTTGAAGTTCAATGTTGCTCTACATTTATTTAGAACTTAATTATCAATACTTTTGGAGTACACTTCGAATTTAATTTATTTTTATAAGTAATAATTAATTAGTGTGCATTTAATGTATGCAAATAAGGGACCTAGTGATAGCGATTTGCCTTGTCTCCTTTATCATAAAAAGATTTGTCGAGTTATCCAAAGCTCGGCTGTGCTAATGTCCTGCTTAACATTTGGTCAGCATTCCAAACGGGTGGCCACCGTCCACCAGGCCTTGATGCAGGCAATAGCCAAACTGCAGTTGCAATGGAAATGCCAACAGCTTAACGCTCGCATATGAACGTGTATTGTACATACGTATGTATGTATGTATATGTATATGTAAATGGGACTGCAACAAGAAAGCGACGAGTTGGGCAGGCACAGCAACCCAACTTAACAGCAACAGCAACAGCAACAGCAACAGCAACAACAACAGCAACAGTGCAACACAACACAATAACTTCATTAAGATTCCGTGGCCTGCGAGGTTGCCATTGCTGCAGCCAGTTGATGTTGCTTTTGGCGTGCCGTCGAATTTGCAGCAGATGCGGCAGACGGTTACCCCCACATCCCTACCCCCCTCCCTCCCTTAACAGACACCATAGTGTGCGTGTTCTGCTATCGTCCACACTCCACTCTCCACACCACATTCAACCTCGTAGGCCTAGGCAGCGGATTTGGCAGCGACAGGAAATGCTGGTCGTCCGCCATCACACAACGAAGCGGAGAAAGAAAGAAGCGAAATGAAATTACAAAAACACGCCAGGCTGGGACAGCCAGTCCCATCCCCCCTTCTACCCTGCTCTGACTCCCCCATTCCAACTCAACACAAACTGGCGCATTTGAGTGTGTGTGTGTGAGTGTGTGTCTGTGTGTAACTCTGACTCAGCCATAGCCAGTCAGTCAGTCATGCAAAAATGCTTGCAGCCGCTGCCATTGCCGCTGCCGTTAACGTCGCTGTTGCTGTTGCTGTCGCCGCCGCGTGCACTGAGTGCGAAATACTAAAACGGCAGCAGCGTGCGATAGACATTGAAGGGGGGGTAAAGGGAGGTGGGAGATCGGTGAAGTTCCAGCCAGCCAGCTAGTCAGCCAGCCTGCCAGCAAAAGCAATTTCTGGCGGCGCGAGTCTGCGGCAAGCTTGCTGCAGGCTGAAAGGCTGTACTGCTGAAAGGCAGACCAGACGCCAAACCGGGGAATCGGCAAGCAGCGAGTGGCGGCAACGGCAATGCCAACGGAGGCCGAGACGAAGGAAGAGACAGCAGAGGCAGCGCAGACAAATAATGCGTCACGTTGCGCAGTCGTTAAATTTTCGTTTTCGTCGTTGCCGCCGTTGCCGTTGCCATTGCTGTTTTTATGTGCGACAGCAGCAAGTTGTGGCCAGGGATGTAGGGGATCAAGGGTGTTCGTACGGCATGAGCTGGGCCAACTGCTGCTATGCTGTGCTTAGGCGCTGAGGTGCTTGCTTTTGCTCAATGCCAAGAAACCCACAAGTTTGCTTCCCAGCGCCAATAAAGTTATGAGCCGGCCACAGTGAAGTTCCATTCAGATGGCCACTTGGCCTCAAAGTGAATAGTAAATCTCTTATAGAATAATGGTAATGAGAAAGGAGAACCCTAATGCGTCTTATAGGTCAGTTCGCTGAGAAATAAAAGCAATTGGGCATCGGTAAAGGATCGGTCAGCTTGGCAAAAGCTTTGTCCAAGTCTCGGTTGAGCTTCTCAATCCGCATCCCCATCCCCAACTCGACCCCTTCTACCCTTCCTATTGAGATCTGATGTTTACAATTCGAGCTTTAAAACACATTAAGTATAGTAATCCCATTGTAACTGCAGTTTGAAAAGTTTGCCGCTGACTTTCTTGCTCTACAAAATCAATAAAACACGCACAGTGTTTGCTTGCTTGTTTATGTGTGTGTGTGTGTGTGTGTGTGTGTGTGTGTGTGTATGTGTGTGTAATACACACATGCAACATTTTGCGCGCGAGCCACTAAATGCGCGAGATGCGTGGGAGTTGGGAGGTGAGCGAGAGGCGTGTTTATAATATTTGGCGAAAACTTAATGACGACAGTTGGGCAGTTCGACCGGCTAACTGTATACTGTGTACTCTCTACTGTCTACTGTCTAGTGTCTACTGTCTGGTGTCTACCGTCTACTGTCCGCTGTGGGCAACACTCGAAAAACGGCCGTAAACACAACACAATCCGAACCGGAGCGAAGCACACCGAACAGACCCAAGCGAAGCGAAACAAAATAGGGCGAACCACTGCTGATTGCAGTCAGCTTACAACTGAAATTGAAAATTCAGCAGAGCAAAGTGCGAAGCGCCGCCACCGCCGCCGCCATGGCCGTAGCAGCGCGAGCGTGGCGACCGCGACAGGCTGCAGCCAGAGCCAAAGCAGCTACAGCCAGAGCAACCAGCCCAAGCCCAAGCCCAAAAGCCAGCGAGCCAACAAAACGTGCCAACTAGCAGCAGCAGCAGCAGTAGCAACAACAACAACAACAACAACAACAACAACAACAACAACAACAACAACAACAAGAGCAGCAGCAACGGCGACGGCGGCAGGCAAAAAACAGAAACGCAAAAAACGCCAGGCAGGCAGGCAGGCAGAGCCAGAGCCAAAGCCACGCCACAAGCTTTTGCGACGACGACGACATGCGGACATATATACAAATATACACACATACACACATACAGAAACATTGTGCATGTGTGTCAGTGTCGCGTATGTGTGTGTGTGTGTGTGTGTTGGCTCAATGTGTTTTGGGGGGCGCGCACAAACGCTAAAAACAGCCGCCGCCGCAGCCGTTGCCATCGCCTGTGTCTGTCCCCGTTGCTGGCAGCCTGCTGCCCGTTGTTGTTGCTGCTGCTGCTGCTGCTGCTGCTTTTGGGCATTTATTGCGCGCGGCATTTGCCGGCTAGTCAGGCACGCACACAAACATACACATACATATGGTCTCTCGATGTGTGAATGTCTGTGTGTGTGAGTTTGGGGCGGGAGTGAGGTGTTGGTGGCCTGGTCTGCCCCGGTCTGGTCTGCTGCTGCATGCGCAAAACGACAACGACAGCAACAAAGCCGACGTCGACAGCAGCAACAGCAGCAGCAGCAGCAGCAGCAGCAACAGTAACAACAACAACAACAGCAACAGTAACGACAATCAACGCGCGGAAGCGAGCGAGCGAGCGAGCAAAAAGCATAAACCATGGAGAGATGGGAGGCTCGTTAAAATCACGCGACAGGAGGCAAGGAGGCAGGAGGCAGGAGGCAAGAGGCATGAGGCAAGAGGCATGAGGCAGGCAGACAAAGCCAGCGTGCAACGCTGAAATGAATCGCCGGCTGGCGTTGACGATGGCGAATAGCGAATGGTTTTTGGCCTGTAGCTGGCACGCAGACAGCATTGGAGAGCGTGAGCGTGAGGGGAGTGCAACATTTTTGGTAGCTGGTAGCTGGTAGGCTGGTAGGCTGGTTGACTAGTTGACTGGCATGGGATGCTGCAGCCGGGCGTTAATTACCATTCCCCAATGGGAAAGTGGAATTATAAATGGAAATGAAAGAAGCTGGACGAGAGAAGAATCATATGGCAAAATGAGGCATTATCTTTCACGTTCACATTCTGACCACATCTCAGCTTTGTCAGCCTCGTATAACTCAAATGCTTATGTAACCCCTTACACATAAGTATATATGTAGAAATACATGTATATGAAAATGTAAATTGTATACACACACACGCACATCTAATTGTGTGTGGCAGCTGCTCTGTGGGTGGCCAGCGAGAGGGCGGGGGGACGCCAGGTCTTGGCTAACGCGTAGCAGCAGCGACATCCTGCTGAAATTGCTATTACTGCTGCCCACAACAACAACAACAACAACGACAACAACGACAATGTCAGCAACAAAATTGTATTTTTCGTTTAATTTTTTGCACATTATTGTCGTCGTTGCTGCGCTGCTGTCGCTGTTGAAAAACGTGAGTACAACAAAATGCGCGAGAAGAAAAAGAAGCAACAAACCATATGCCGACCAGAGAGGCAACTGCCAGCAACAGGAACGCCATACGGGAGGCGACGAAGAAGTGGTGCTAGCAGAACACAAAGAGCAACAGCTGCTAACAATGTTGACGCGACGTTGATGGCGGCCAAAAGCAAATGGCAAAGCAACCAGCGAGCCGACGAGTGTGCGAAGAGCAGAGACTTAAAACGCTTAGGTGCCCCTCGAACAGAGGTGGAGGAAGTAGAAGCAGAAGCAAAAGTAAAAGTCCAAAACAGAAACGCACAAAAGCTCAACAAGATAACTGGCCACTCGCCGCTAGCAACAATCCAGCTCTCTCCCTATGCAGGAGTGTTGCTTATGAAGATGATGAAAAAGCAAAACATATTCCAGCTTAAGAATTCCTTTCTTTAATGACCATTGATTATAGGTTCCTGCTGGCTGGTAAGACTCGACTCAGTGGCTTATATGTGGTCCCTTGCGCCTTATCAACCCACACCTTGAAAGCCTCCACACTCTCGAACTTAATGCAAAGCAAATGAAGCACAAAGTGCAGCACACGCATGTGCCGTTCTGCTGTAATGCCTCAATGCTGACGCTGGCGTCGCAGTCCATGTGTATGTTGCTGTAACTCCATCCCTACCCCATCCACTTCCATTGCACAACCTTCCCCTGAAACAACGCTCACACAATAAATGAGCAAAAGCTGCACAAAATGCAATCCAAACGACCCCCAAAACCGAAATCGAGTCGTTGCTTCAAGCGAAAAATGCAAATGACAAGCAGCAGACAGCACGGACAGTAGTAATCCGTGGTGGTCATTGGCGAAAATGGGGGCAGAAGTGCGGAAAGTGGTAGGTGGGTTATAGCAACAACCACATACTATCAAATGCAGCTGTGGGGGATGTGAGCCAATGGTCCAACAGTGGTGGGCAACATGTGGCTGATTCTCTCCCGAAACGACAAAACGAGGCGAAATTCGTGTGTATATTATGTACATGCATAAATAAAATATAATATATGTAATCACAAAATTCGTCGTGCAAATAGTCCTCAATGTCGATTTCCACATGTATGCATGTATGCATATACATTTCTTCTAACCGCCTACACACACGCACGTAACCGAATAAATGTTATCGAAGTGCAGCTCTGAGCTTTTGCTAGGGCTGCAAAATCTGATCATGATCAGCTGTTTATTTCCACAGAAAAAAAAGGGAGGAACTATACACCATCTTTGGAAGACAGTGGGGCTGATATAAAACAAAGAGTGCGTGAGATATAAAAACTATGAGATAAAGGTATGTATAATTAAAAAAGAATTGGGTGATCAGATGTTTATTTCCACAGAAAAAAAGGGAGGAACTATACACCATCTTTGGAAGACAGTGGGGCTGATTTAAAACAAAGAGTGCGTGAGATATAAAAACTATAAGAGATAAAGGTATGTATAATTATAAAACAATTGGGTTCCTTTGATTTTTCTTAAATAATTTTTTTTTAACTTGGACTTTGTCGTACAAAGGATGCGTCACGTACTTCAAATCTAATCAAGACACCTGTAAAGTTGATTTTAACCATTATTTATTATAATCAAACAAATCTTGAAAGTGTGCATTTCAACGTACTCACACTTTTCTGTTAGCTGTTATAGGAACGATCGACAGAAATGGCATACGGGGATCTACACGGAGAATATTCAGCGTGCCAAAGTAGATAACGTTTTTTAAAAAAAAAAAATTTTTTTCGTATTTAAAGAAGTTTCATATTTTTACTTCATTTACCTGTTTTTTCGGTTTCAAGAATAGCACAATCAACAAAGGTAAATTTGTTTAATATTCCAACAATTTTGTCTGAATTCATGCATTCCAGTCCAGTGTTTTCGCTTACACACACACGCAGACACACACCCGCACCCGCACCCGCACGCACGAAACACAAGCGTTATTGCTTGCAATGCCGCCGTTTTGCCAGTCATAAAATGTTGCTTTGTTGCATGCACCGTAGCGGCTGCTTCAACCGAACTCGCCAGTCACTTAACCAATTTGCAGAAGTAAAAAAGTTTGCCGTTTTTATGAGATGCATCCATGTATGAATGCTTGCCTTGTAGGTAATTCAATTTAGCAGAGATACAAAACTAAACAAATACAAGATCCCTTTCGGAGAACATTAATAAAATTAACAATTTTTCATTGATTGTTAAAAACGCAATTCAATTCCACACCATGCATACATAAATCAACCATACCAAACGAACAAACACTCCGCCATCTGCGAGTTAGTGTTCTATTCTTCTTCATTTGGCTCAATAAGCGGCGTGATGATACATATACATATGTACATATATAAAACTATATACCAATGTCTCTCTTTTTTCTTTTTTGACAAACTTAATAGACCCTTTGTAATTTTAAAGCACAGGGTATTAAAAGGCACACCAAGTAAAGAGAGCAAAATTCGCAGAGAAACCCATACTGAAAAAGACAATTTAAAACTTTCGTTTTCAATGTCAAACACATACGGCGAAGAGGCAGGCAAAAGAAAGGCAACGATATCTTCGCCGTTTTAAAGCAGCTTAGGGTATACCTTGCCCAAATAATGTGGTTGTATATACCTACTTATATATTATGAAACAAGTTCACAATTTTTAGGGATCGCTCTAGCCTAAAACTGAAAATTTGTATTTTAATTATATAGTAATTAATTTTAATCTTATATATAGAATACTTTTATATTACAAAAAAAATTGTACAAAAATTAATTTTTTTGATCGATCGGTCCTATGGCCATTTCGACATACATATGCAGTGCCTGCAGCCAAAATACGGATTTCTTCCTAAACTGACAGACTTGGTTATATCGACTCAGCTCCTGGTCAAGAATATACATATGTATATTCTCTGGACAAAATTTTAACACTCCTTTCAAGGGTATAAACATATTTAAACAGACATAAGTATGTATCTACAATATATACATAACATTATTAAGAATCTAAGTTGTCTTAAGCATTTTCTAGGCAAAATATTGAACTAAAATTGGGTACATATAAATGTTCCTATGTTTAACTTGATCAATTGAAGAAATCAATTATAGTAATACGATTGCGGTAACTACCCGTTGAAGCTTAGGTATATAGAAAGTAGGCATGGTAAGTCGAAACACGTGTTTTTGCACCAGCCGAGCCTAGATAAGGGTGTATATATGTGTGTAGGTATACACATGCATATTCAGACACAAGAACATCAAAGTTGACATTTAAGTTTCATTGATCTATATAAAATACACTGAATTTAAATCGGAATCTTTACAAAAGTCGAAATATCGACGTTTTCACATCACTACTGTGGATAATTGTACATGCATAACGTTCAAGAGACAACAAACCACTCTTCTTCTTGGCCTTCTGTCTCTACACATTAAGAGATTGAAAATTTGGCAAACAATTTGCTCACGTTTATGATGCGGATGTATTGAATAGTATTGCGCCGTTTATTTTATAATATACAATAGCATTTGCACATACACTAACATACTTGTTCTGTATAGACTTACCATGTTCATATGGTGAAAAGGTACCTGCATCAATATTAATGTAGGGATCAATTTTAATAGAAGTTACATCCAAGCCGCAGGACTTGAGCAACGTGCCGAATGAAGAGGCGATAACACCTTTGCCGACACCGCTTATAACACCTCCGGTAACTAAAATGTATTTCATTTTGCCAAGGCTTTCTAGCAGCGGTAAATTACTTCCGAGATTGGTCGTTGTTCTTGCAAATTTGTTTGCCCGCGCACTCTTAGACACACAATGTAATTGTCTATAATGTCGAGTCAGTTTTATTTGTATTTTATTATATTTTGCGTATTGCTTAAAAACACATGTTATTATTTTTTCTTTTACATATTTAGATGGAGGCGCGAAAGGCGTAATTATGCTTTCTGCCGTTCTCTGCTGATAGACTTGCTGTAAGAGGTTAGTCCGAAATTTGCCACTCACACGAGAGAGCAGTGCCATGTGGCGTGTGTCCCATACACGATAAAGTCACATCTGCGTCACAGTTTCTTCAATATTTAACTATATTTGGTGTATCCATGCGCCCTTTTAGGCAATTGAAATACTTGACATAGAACAACTATTGTTCAAAAATCAACTAAAGGGGAATGACTAGTTCAATTTAAATATTTGTATTATGCTGTACCGTGCATTGTTAGTGTTCGTAAACGGTAAAAGAACGTTATGTTTAAATTTAAATTATATGATATACCTTTGTGGAAAAGTGCGTTGATTATTGCTTACATGATTTGGAATATACCCAGATACGCAGATACCCTGCGAACATAAAAAAATATTGCATATATTGAACGTGTAGCTCGTAAGTTTTCTGCTCAGTGTATGTGTATATCAAAGCAAAACATGTTCACTGATGTAAATAAAAGAATGCATTTTAGTGTTTGCGCCATTTAATAGTTGTGCCCTCCCGACTAATGCGTTCCTACTTGTTCTTAATAATCTTGTAGTAATAGCGTTTAATCACTTCATTCTCACGCGGCGTTTGTGTCTTTATTATTATAACTTTTTGTACCTAATTTTTGTGAACGCATCTCTGATTTTAAGTGTAAGTATAATAATAATACAATTTTGTATAGTAGTAGCACACAAAATCCTTTATTATAGTATTCAAATTCAAGCATATGAAAAATAGAGTATTTTAAATGCAAAATGTAAGCAGTACTTGCATAAATGTATCTATGCACGGAGAATCAATAGTGTATGGGTGCGTCGAGTTCGGATAATTAGAGCTCATTTTGTTGTCTCTTGTTGCTCAAAGACAGGATATTGTTCCAACACCTGTGTCCAGCTCAAGCGGGCAGTCGCCAAGTCCTTGACCACTCCAACAACAATGTCCAGACCCAGACGCACCTGTTTCATGGTATTCCGGTCACGCAACGTCACCGTGTGGGGCTCCTTCAAAGTATCGAAATCTACGGTGATGCCGTAGGGTATGGCAATCTCGTCGGTGCGTGCATAGCGACGTCCAATGGAGCCACTGGAATCATCCACTTTGTGTGATAGCTCCGCTTTGGTCAACGAGGCGGACAACTGTTGTGTGTATGGTTGGAACTCAGCATTGTTTGACAGGGGCAAAATGGAGCACTTAAGAGGAGCAACTAAAGGTGGCAACGTAAAGTAACATCTCTGCTCGTCTCCGTCCCTGCATTGAAAACTGTGCTCGAGAAGCGAGTACATAATGCGACCAATGCCAAAGGATGGTTCCACCACGCTTGGTATGAATTCCTCTACATGGACAGTCTTCGTCGAATGCTTTACACCAATGGTTTCACCGCCTAGTTCGTGGGTAGCTCCATCGTTCAGAGTCAGCTTATAGAGGCCACCTGCTGATAGTTGAGTCTCCACGTTTTTGATTTCGTCCAGTGACAGCTTGGCCAGAGCATCCGTTATGGCCTTGGCGTCCTTCTTGAAAGTCTTTCCTAAAACCTGTTTGTTGGGAACTATTTCGCTGACGTCGACCGTCTTTGGTTCCGGCAGTCGCTTCTCAGCCACAAGGCGGACTCCAGTGGCTGCAGAGTGCTGGCTAAGATCGTAAGCCGAGCGGTCGGCGCAACCCACACACTCGACCCAGCCGTATGACGTAAGTATCTCTGCATCCCAGCAGTCGCAGGCATAGTGGGCCATCTCGTTGCCCATGTGTTGGCGGAACCGAAGGCACTCGGGCTTAATTCCAATCGCATGCAGGAACTGCTGAATGCGTGCCATGTAGTACCCAAGAGTTTCATTGGCCACCAACTTGCTAGCGACTGCTTCGCCAATGGTAGACTGCTGCGCCGATTTGCCATCCATTTGATTGCAGGCTGAATATAGGGTTAGCTTCTCGGTTGCTACCTTGTTAAACTTTGGGTGATCTTTCAACGAAGGATCACAGAAGTGCTCTATCTCGGCCATGGTGAATTCACGCACGCGTATCAAACCGGAGCGTGGCGAGATTTCGTTGCGGAATGAGTTGCCGATTTGGGCCACAGCGAAGGGCAGCCTGCCTTGGTTGAACTCCAGCAGGCGCTTAAAGTTCACAAAGATACCCTGTGCTGTTTCTGGACGTAGGAAACCCTTGACTAGTCCAGTGGGCCCGATTTGAGTTGCAAACATCAGATTAAATTCAATGGGCTCTGTTAAATCGTTGCCAGTCAAAGGAGACTTGATTTGGTACTTGGCCAACACGTCTGCCAATTCCTGCTTGTTCAGACCGTCCAATTTAATAATAATATCCTCGCACTCGGCTTGTAGGGCAGCGGTTGCGTCTTTCGCTTTGCATAATTTTTCCAATGCCTGCTTAATCAGATGGTCAAGTCGGAAGCATTCACCTGTCTTGACATCCTTCACCATAAGATCGGCAAACCGTTCAACATGTCCAGATGCTTTGAGTACCGGCTCCGGGGTTAGCATAGAGCAATCTACTTCCAGCATTTGCTCCTCCAGACTAAAGAACTGACGCCACAATGCCAAGATGTTAGACTTGAGTGCACAACCCATTGGGCCAAAGTCATACTGTCCAGTAATGCCGCCATAAATGGCAAAACTTTGATCGTAAAAGAACCGGCGCTTCAGAAGATCCTCCATTTTAGCACGATCAAAGCTGACCACGCTGGGTGTTAGTGCGAGTTCCTTTTCCTCCAGGGCCTTCTTTCGAACTTTTAGCTCGGCCACTGCCTTCTTAACGTCCAGTTCCGGTGCTGCCTTTGCTTTAAGCTCACGCACCAAGTTTCCCTGCTCCTGCACCCGCTCGCGTAGAGGTGCTAACTGAAGTTCAATTTCTGGATTCGACATGATGAGGTCTGCAGCTGCCGATCGCAATTTGACTTTTCGTTTCTGTTTTTTGCTACCCCAAGAGGTTGTTAAAGAGGAACCTGCAGCGCAATTACTTGTGCAAAAAAATAATTTCGATTCTGCTTGGTTGGCAATGTTCTCACGCTCACGCCAACTCCACGTTTTAATGTGTTCACTGTTTCGCTGAATCCGGAGTAAAAGTCCACTTGCGCCTCGCAAGTATGTAAGAGCTTTTATCAACTGTAATGACATATGTAATTTTTTACAGGCAACACATGAATTTATGTAATTTTAATTGAAAACTTCCGAATTCTGCAATACCTTCACTTGCCTGTTGGATGATTCACAATAGTATGCAGACAGATTACAACACTGCAACTTTAACTGCAAACAGCTGACCAAGCATTTAAACGACCAGTTTTATCGTAGGTGTGCATCTCGTTAATTTGTTTATGTGGAACTGATAGAAATATTGAATACGATTTAAAGGAAAGTTTATTCAGAAAATTATATACTAATATTCCTCCAATTCAAAATCACGAAAAGTTCCTTTGTCGTTTCGTGTTTTGACTACGTCGGAGCTGCTTAAAACGATTTCCGTTAACGATATATATCGTATAAACTTTAAAGCTGCTAGATTTCGGAATATCGATGAATATATCGATTAGAAGCACAGAATCATTTTTGTTCTTTATTAGCTGCAAAGAAGCATTTTTCTCTTTTGATTTTCTAATATAATTTGGTCAATTATTAATTACGTCAATAATTTAAAGCAACACTTAATTTTTAAGCAGTTGCTCCAAGTAATTATATAAAATAAAGTTTTTCAGTAAGGCTAGCCGCCTGTTTTCGTGATTGTTCGACCTAAACAAGTGACGACGCCGTTTCGACAGCGACGCTATGCGACCGCATTTCTGACTAACATAAAAACAAAAGACAAAGTGCACAACTTGCAACTCACCTGGCTAAATGTAGATGACACCAAGGTTGCATGTATGTTGTAAACATTGCGGGGACGGCAGCATCAAATTAAGGCAGGGCACGGCATCTATTGGTAAGTTTCATTCATATTGCATATATTCATACATATACATACATTTATTTGCTTGGCTTTTAATTGTTTGGACTTGTTTTATACGGCTTTTTCAATTATGTTTTTATTACTTATGTACATTGCTGTTGTATAATCCTTAATGTAGTTGTTGGTGTCTTTGGGTTCAGAATGTCTTATTACCATGTACAGTTCACAATATAAATAAACACAAAAATGGAAATTCATACAACTCGCCGCGAGTTGTCAGTTTATTCACTCATTTAATGAAATTTATTTGACGAGTACATCAGAATGATCTCTGATGTTGGCCAGCTAAGGAACAAGGCGAATTGGCCTGATCTACAGAATGGGGGATGGGATATATGCATACATTGATAGACATGGTAATACATAAGTTATATGTTCGTTCTTTCATTTGGGAGCTTCATTGATCTCTGCAGTGGTTGTGGTGCGTGGTAAAGGCAAGGCAAGTTACGATACTGAAAACTGTACATTTTACTCGTACAACCAATATAACAACTGCAATAAGCTAGTGCACGTCTCTAACAAACAAATTGAAAACCAATCCATTGCTAACTTTCAACTAAAATCTAAATGAGCTGAAAGCTGACGACAATGATTGAAGACTGTTTATGTCTTTCTAGGATTAAACCCGCACCGCAACCACCGTCAGCCAATGACCTCGAACTATAAATGTAATCAAAGCGCGGCAGAAACAACATCAACAACAAAGGCATTAAGAGCAACAACAAGAAGTCCTGGCGATGCAATTGAAAACGCCAAAAAGCAGGAATATGGCCAGTTTGAAAGATGAAGAACTGGCAACGAGTGATCGACAAAGCAACCACAACAATATCAATAATAATAATAATATTAATAGTAATGCCAGCACTAGCGCCAACAATAACAACAACAACAACAATAATAATAATAATAACAACAATGAGGATGCGACCATCAAACGAGAGTCGCTGGAGGCACGTAAACAAAATCTGGAACAGCGTTTAAGCGAAAAGAGTTGGCTGCTGCAACAGATACAGAAACAGGAAACAGCGATAATTCACGGAAACTACGAGCATATGACCATCAATGAGTTCTTTGCACAGCTGGCACAGCAGTATAAGCATGAGCAGCAACTGCAGGCTCTGGCAAAGGACAGTGGGGCCTTGCTGCGTCGCAAACAGAGCACGACCAGCCGCGGCGACAGTCAAAGTTACGGCAACAACAACAACAACAGCAATAGCAGCAACAACATCAACAACAATAATCGACATTCAGAGACGCATTCTAATCGCAGTTCGGAGTACGATAATTATCAGCCAGCTGGCGCTATTGGGGATATGCTGGTCATAGGCGTAGCTCAACAGCAGTCCCAGCAGCATCCGCATGTTAAAAGCGCACTGAAGAAGCGGCCCACACCCACACCTTCTTCGCAGATACAAATGCAGTATGTGGCGCAGACCGCGCAGCGGCAGCAAAAGCAGATGCCACAGCAACAACATATATTGTTGCAGCAGCAATTGCATCATATGGAGGCATATGCTCACCAACATGCTGCCTATCAGCAACAACAACGATCACAGACAGATGTCATATCAATGTATTCGGCCAACTCGTCAAATGTGGCAACACTACGGCAACAGCACGTGGCACCGCAGCAACAGCCCATAGTCGTGCAGTGTGACAAATATTACCTGTCGCCAACGCATCAGAGCTACAACGAGGGAGGCTTTATAAAGTCCAGTCAAAACATCAAGAAGTATGTGTCGCCCCTCGCTTCACCAAGCGCCATCAGCTACGAGCAAACCTCGCTGCAGCATCAACAGCATCAGCGTCAACTGGACGCCATATCGTTGGCGCCCAGTTACATGTCTGTTGAGGTCGAGAGCGTCCAACAGCATCAGCAGCAGTATCGTTGGCGGTCGCAATCCCATATTGCAGCATTGACGCCACCACATCCACATCAGAGTCAGAGCATGACCGCTGCCATGGTAGCAGAGGCAAAGTCGCATTCCAGTGATATGTTGGCTGCGCCAATGCCTCGATACAACAGTAAACCTATGCCCCTCGATGAGATATCGTTGTGTTCCACTTCCGAAAAGAAAGCGAAGTCCAAGCAGTGGCTGGAGTCATCGCTCGATGGGCCTGCTGTTGTGCGTCAAATTGAATCCGCAGCGCATAGTCCTGTCAGCAGCAGTGGCAGCAGCGTCGCAGCAGCCGCCTCGAAGCCGCGAACTAAACTCTCTTCGCAGTCGATGTCAGTGTCGGGACGGCATTATTCAATGTCCGCTCAGCGCAATGCGCACAACTATGCACCATCTGGTTATGCGGCACCTTGTAGTTCAAAGGCTCTGCAGCATGCAGATGAACGATTTGCAAAACTCAGTCAATCCACTTCTTATCTGAATGCTATGGAGCAGGCCGTGGGCATATCAGCATCTTATCCACTTGAACCACTCGATATTCCGCCATTTAGGCATCTGCCACCCAAGCCCAACAACAATCAACAGCCGACGCCGCCACCGAGACCACCGCCAGTCAGCAGCAGCACTAACAACAGCAACAACAACAACCACAACAGTCCTAATATTAACAACATGAGTATTGGCAACAACTTGCAAAATGCTCTGGTATCGCCACCGCTGACAGTTGCTACAGCTACAGCCGCAGCTAGTCTGTCGCCCGACATACGCATTGAATCGCCCAAGAACATGACCGTTGTGCAGCAGGCGACCTTTCAGCCGTACAAAGAGGTCACAAAGCCCTTTGAAATGTCCGACTTCTACAAATACTCAACGAAATTTAAGCAGAAAGAGGCCGGACGACCTGAATGACAGCAACTATTTAGCTATTTAGACGTATTAGTTTATTTAGTATTTAATATTATGGTATTGACTAACCATATTTACGATAATGCATTTGACGAACGAGGATCGATCTACCAGCCTGAAATTGGTACAGATTCTAACGCACATACTTGATCATATGCATCATGAGGACTCGAGTAATAATCCATTTGTAACAATGCAAATAATACATTTAATTCGGGACGGATATTCTGAATAGACTGTAATGAGGAATTCAAGCAACTGCCAAAATTGGTAATTGGTACACCACAAATTGTATATTGACTTTATGCCTTCGCGATACGCCTTTCCAAAGTATTGGACTACATTTACTGATATTGCATTTTCAAATTGCACAGAATGGAACGATTTTATATATACATATTTATAGGAATTGTTAATAACGTACAAAACAGATTGTACACTGACTTGAATAATAATAATATAGTATAATATAATATATGTATACATTTGAGCTTGTTTTTACGGTGTAAGAAATAAATAATTATAATAAATTTAAATCATAAATGCTTATGTTTAAACTAGTTTTGCGATCGACTAATTGTCAAGGATGTTTCTCAAAAATACAAGAGAGCTCTTGACTTCGAGATACCCTGTGCCCACGAACGTACATGGCATAAGTGTTTACTTTGAGTTTATTATTTGATGGTGCATAATTTTGAAAAATGTGTGAAAATCAATTTACATTTCTGAGATATTCCAGTTACTTCAAATAGATTTTTGGTGTTCATTAATAGATTTGAACACTTTCACATATAAATAACTTAATTATTAAGTCTAGGAGGTGTCTTGACCTTATTGTAAATAATTTTCCGTTTTCTAATCTCTTTTCTCCGAGTTTAAGATGTGCTTATTTGTTTGTATTTAGAGTGACTGCTTGTGATTTGAAATCCACATAAGTTTGGATAAATCCAGAAATACTACATATGCGACTACAAATCTACATGCATAAATTTACTCAAATGCATATGTACATATGTACATACACACATGTGAGTGTATATTTTGAAAACATGCCGTGTTGTGCTTGAGTGAGCATTATTTTGGTTCTCAACTTTTCTTCTGATTTGCCCACAACCAAAAATAAAAGAACATTGTCGATGGTTCTCTTTCCAACAGCCCGTCTGCCTTCAGGCCGTCGGATTGGTTCAGTTGCATTGTGCGCGCGGTTACGTGCAACTGTTCTGATCGGTTGCACTTCAAATTGGTGCACATTCAGGCTCTTGACATGAAGGTCTAGAGTTTCGCGTAATTTACGTTTTTTTTATCTGTGTTTTAGTTTAGTAAAGTCAATCGTGAAACTGTATTTGTTAAGATTTTACGTAAATCTCCTCAAACATAACCTCAAAAGTCGCTTATTTGTGTTAAAATTGAAAAACGATAAACCAGACCAGACTCGTCGCCCTCCTTCAAAACCAAAATGTAATCCACAGAAAAAAAAACAAATGTCAACAAAATAAGTGTGCATAATTGACAGTCGCAAATGTCTTTCCGATCATTTCTTGTTCCCTGTTTTGGCAAATACGGCCAAGTGTGTGGCAATAGTGAGAATTGATATTGAGCAACAATCTTCATTTTAATTCGTGATGCTTGACGAAGATACAAAATGAATATATATACAATATATGATTGGGTACGTATATGGCTTAACTTATGTTCTCTTTATTCATTCGATATTTATTTACATATCGCACGTGTTAATAGCACATGTATGCATACAAAATGAGCCTTTGACCTTTAACCCAACTATTCAGCCAAACCAAGGCGCCTCACCTTTGTCCCAAGTCCAATAAACAAATTCAAACTCTACGTCTTATCAAATCAGCGCCATCGTAGGCAGAAGCAAGGGCAGAGGCAACGGCAGCGATATATGTTGATGGCGCTGTTTGTGGATCTCAACATGTTGCCCACAAAACGATTTACGATTTACGTTCCACATTTTGTTTATAAATAAGAAATGGGAGCGCATTCGGTGCACGGAACCGCTTGGAACCGTTGCAAATTTTGTTCGCTCGTCCGCTCATTTGCTTTGCTAGCTAGTTGGCTGGTGCTCTCTTTGGCCGTTTCTTTTGATTTCTTTGGATTGACTGACTCTGACAGACTGTCTGATTCGAATTGGGAATCGGACGACGCCTTCGCCGGCAGCAGTGCTGAGCGCGGAATTTTATTTATAACATAACTTGCACTGCAGGCGGTCGACGCTGCTTCGGTCGGTCTGTCGCATCCGTCAGTTGAATTAAAAGATATAAAGCGAGCGTGTGTAAAGTTGTAAAAATAAAATGAAATGTGTGAAAGAAGTGAATAATTACATCAAGGTGCCTACAAAGTGACAACAACTTCATTTGCCTGAGTACATAAACTTGAATACTGCCAATAAATCCACCTAACCATGGGCAAAATGCAAGTGAGTATTTTTTCTTGGTGACCAGTTTGAGCATTGATCGAGAGTCCAGATCGACATCGCCTTTGGATTGAGTAGTGACATAACTCTTATTAATGAGTTCGAACGCAGTTAAACTTTCATCAATACCATCGATTTGATTTCGAGCATATTCATTCATATTCGTGTCAATATTCTCAATATTCCATCTACCCAAATAAAATCGCATCAATGGCTGTGGTTGGGCTAGGTCTACCTTCTGCTTTGTTGGGGAGTGCCAATGCGTTCTTATTATTAGTTGCTAGTTGCTGAAATTCAGTCGACATCAATGCCCCCAAATGTGTGTCACACCCAATGTAAGGCACTACAACAAAAGCTACAGCTATTTCATAGATTACCCAACCGAGGCAGGCAAATGAAATGAAACTTGTTTAATCACAACACACGTTGGTGCAGGAAAATGTAGGAAAGGCTCCACGGCACGCACACAGAGAAAATGTTTTATCGGGAATTGCCAGAGTTGCCATGGCGATGGGTAAAACTGATATCCGGATACTTTTAAAGAACCAACAAACTTCGTGTGTAAAGACAAGTTCAAGGACGTTCAAAAGGAACTTAACCAAGCAAGTTCTTGTAAATAGTGCTATGGAGTGACCTACATGGCGTACTTTCTTATGTATATATATTCCCAATTGTGTGCAGATCGAAGCATAGGGAAATGGGCGCAACGGTCTTAATTAATGCCAATAGTAATGCCATTTGCAAAGTATAATCTAATTGAATATCCAGCGATGCTCGAGAGCCTTTTGCCCGGATGCTGCAATAGCTGCACACATTTAGATTGCCTTTGCAATCCAACAGATCTGTCAAGTGGACGCGGCTTTTATTAGTAGCGCTATCTTTATTTATAAATAAACGAACTCTAACAAGTAACAGCACAATGTCCGAGTGACCGACTGTGAGATGCCCGTTACTTTTTTTTCACTTTTCAACTCTCACGGAATACACCACAGATTTTAAACAAACATTATGCTCTTATAATCTCAATGATATATATACTTTCTTGGGTATTGTACGTCTCCTTATCTGCAACGTAAATAAGATACCCTTTCACTCTCCAGGTAATGGGTATTATAAGTTGCACGCGGTGATCAGCGATCCGACGTCCAGGTTATTACAAAATTTGAAATGCCTCAACGTTTCTAATTATAAAGGGCGATGGGGGCGGGCAACTTGATGCTCTAGCATGCTCTACAGACCAGCTGCAATCCATCAAATAGCGCCCGAGGCAGACGCAGCGTGGGCAACACCAGATGCTGTGGCATCAACCGGTCCGCTAATAATCACTTGAGTTGCGCTGCGTTTACGACTGGTGTCAGTTGCGGGTCAATTAGATGGAGAAGACACCGATTGGCAGAAGCGAAAATGTTGCCTAATCAAAGACGATGATCTCGTTCTCCCTGGTTTCCTCTGTTTATAAAGCCTAGTTACCTAAATCTCTGACGTCTGCTGGGGCAAGTTTAATGTGCCGCATAACCCCATAATCCTGAACAAGCGTGTGCCGCATTTGTGACAACATCGCATTGTTGTTTTTGACAATGAGGTGACATCATTCCGAAAGTGAGAATCGAAATATATTTATGATGGCGGCAGCCGCGTCGCCCAGAAGTGCCAAGTGACCAAGTGCCAAGTGCCAAGTCGGTCAGTTGAAGAATACATAGTATAGACATAGAAATACATACGTTTATCTGTATATTGGATTCAATCTACAAGTGCATACACAACAGCAAGTCTCATAAGTAATTGCAAATAATCTAATTACATTTCAGATCACATCTCTGCTCCGAACACGCAGTGGCAGCGCATTCTACAAAGCAATCGAGGCGCCGGAGGAGGAACCGGAGTCAGGGTCGAAGTCGGAGCCATCAGCTGCTGCTAATCAGCAAGAACTCAGACACTTGACTGTTCAACATGTTGATGTTGAGTTCATACCAACATTGAATTTTGTATTCCAAAGGCCAAAAAGGAAAAATCCACAAGCAACAGCATTAGAGCGAGCGCAGGATGTTGCCGTGGAAGGGTCAGCAGCATGCGATAATTTTGACAGTTCAAACGGCAACTCCGACGGTGATAACGAATCCACGCACACATATATAATCTCGAGAAGTAGCTTTACAGCTGCCACGAGCTCGAGCAGCACTCCATACGCTGTTACGTCGACAGACACAGCCGAATTACTGAGGCAACAAAATAATCTCAGTCTTACTGAAGACGAGCAGACGATCTCCTCGTTTAGCATCGAACCTCCCACCAGTTCCATGACCATTGAAATGGCCGAGCAACATCATCTGACTGCGACAACAACTACAACAACAAGAAGCGAGGCCACGAGCAGCGGCGACGTGGGAGCAGGGTTTGCTTCAGCAGTAATAACCACAACAACCAGCAGCAGTATAGAAGAGGACATTGAGGAAGCAATCGACCTGAGCGAGGTTGAAGAGGAGCTACACTCAAACAATGACTCGCTATCCGAGGCAGCTGCTCTTACCAGGCCGAAACCCTATTTTGAGGCTAAGGAACAGCGATCACAACAAAGTGCCAAAACTGAGAGCAGCGAGGACGCTGCTCAGTTTCGTATTGATGATGCTCAGCTTTCTGGTGGGCAGCTGGCTCAGCACTTTCTAGTGGTCGACGGAGAAAGTGATGTTGATGTGGATCCGACTAGTCCAAGGAATCAAGTCACACTCTCTGACGATGGCAACGTTGCTGATGGGGACCAGAATGAGGCTGATGATGACGATGAAGATGATGACGATGACGATGATGACTTCAACATTAGTCTGCCATTAGAGCATAGGAAAACAGAACATTTGCAACACGAAGGAGACCTGGAGGTGTCGTTGCATGCACAAGGAGAAGGTGAAAGTCTCAGCAATCAAAGCACCACAGACGATGTCTCTGACTTTGCAGATGAGCCGCAGCATGCATCGACATCAGCCGCATCAAAAGAGGTGGAAGATGCTGAGCGGGAGTCAGGAGTGGAAAAAAGTGAGTTGGAAACGGCTGCTGATCTGTATAGCGAACAGGATCATTCAATGGAGGAGATCGTAGCAACAAATGAGTCGGTTGAAATAACTTATGATGCCGAAGAATCAGCTGTCAGCAGATCCTTGCGCTCTACTTCGCCGAATATGGAAGTTGTAGCTGATCTAGACGTGGTAGAGCAACAGGGAACACAGACATGGCAATCCTTACAGCTGCCACAAGTAAAACATCCACAAATAGTCGATAAAAAGGCGGCTTCTGTTGTAGAAACTGTGCATTTGCAACCGGAGTCAATGGAAGTGACCATCTTGGAGCTTGATCCAAATGAATATCAGGATGAAGATGATGAGGACGAGGAATGCTCCCTGCAACTGATGAAGCTACGCTTAATCGCAATGCAGCAGCAGATGCATTCCGAAACTGCTGGCAAAACATCGCCCACGGAATCGCCAGCTTCACATGAGAACGTTGGCATTGCTGGAAACGTGGAGCTTAAGCAAATGGAACGAGTCCCACTGACAGAGTTTAGCAAAGACTTACTTGAAGACATCACCGAGGAGAGTGAACGTCTGCTTTCGTTAAGCACCACAGCTGAGGAGCCGCAATCTCTTTCTCTGGAGGAATCGAAGACTTTGCTGGCAGGCAAGGCGGGCAGCACTTCCAGTTTGGTCAGCTTGAACATGCTCAAACAGCTAGAGACGAAGGTGCAAGATCTATGCACGCAGCTGGAGACCAAAGACAGTTGCTTGAATTCGCTGAATTTGCAACTAGAAGCTGCCCGTCGAGAATCAAGTGCTGGTCCCGCCTCCGCTCGAGACAGCAGCTCGTTGGTAACCAACTCAACAGAATATCGCACGTTTCAAGAGGAATTTGGAGCACCGGTAAGACGTCATTGTCATCACAATGGTCATTCAATTCTCATTCCCTACTAACGATTATATTTTCTTACTCCACAGACTCTCGACATCTATGTGGAGTTGTCTCGAAGAGATGAAATTATCGCAAAGCTCACGGAATCTCTGCAGCACTCGCTCAACGTGAGAGACCAACTACAAACGGATGCAGATCGACTTGGCGGTGAGGTGCAAACACTTCGCAAGCAACTTAACGAGGCCATCGATACAGTCAAGCGCAGTGCCCCTTGGCCCGATCAGGAAGTAAATGCCGGTCAGCATATCTCAGAGATATCCATGGATTTGATCAGCGAAAGCGATGATGATCTCGATCGTAATTTCCTTGTCGATCCCGAGGAGCGAGGTTCACGTAGTTCAAGGGAGCGCCAGTTGTCCGCGACGCGGCAGTCGATATCAGCCGAGGACTTGGGCGTTGCGCCGTTACCACCCGAGTGGCCACCCACTTTCAGCAGGCATATAGAACAATTCCAAAAATGTCTACTTCCCGGGGAACAGCGTCCCTTTCTCCTAATACAGCGCAAGTTTGACGACTTCTTGACACAGCAGCTGGCACAATGCCGGGAACAGTGTGCGCAGGAACTCAAGATCAATCAAGATCGTTGGGAGAGCGAGAAACTGTTGAGCGAGCAGGCGCAACAGGCGACACATGCCAAACAAATGGAGGAACTGCGCAAATATTTTGAACACCGTTGTGCTGACCTTGAGAAGCAGTTTTCTGATGACGTGTTCTCTCACAAGTCCCAGCATCTGGGAGACGACAGCTCGTCCGACTGTTCCGAGATTGAGCAGTTTCCCGAGGAGGTAGTCTCCAAAGAGTCATCGCCTCGCAAGCGCAAACGCGCCGAATTGCTGCTCAGTCCAAGTCATCGGCAGATAACTCCCAGCGGATTAGAATCTGGGAAGGATAAGAAGGAAATTAACGATAGCGTAAGTTATCTGGCATCTGGTTAATTTATAAATCGATTCATACGTTTCATATATCACAGATGTCAGTGGAGATCGCGGATCTCAAAGTGTTCTATCAAACGCATATCCATGAGCTGAAGCGCGCTAACGAGGATCAGATTCGCAAACTGACAGAGCGTCTGCGGTTCTATGAGCGTCGACAAGCAGATGATGACTTTCGGGTAAGAATCAATAGACAGCAGCTTGATGCTTGAATTATTGTTAGCTAACCCATTATTGTTGAGGTCACCTTCATTCCAACAACCTAATTACCTGTGCGCTTCTTTTGACTAACAGCTAACTGCATGTTCTTTCTTGTCTTTTACGTTTACAACCCAAAAACTTAAAAACACGACTTGTAACTACCTGCCACGGCCACAACTAACCTACACAGCCAACTCACACATCGCCGCGTACCTGCCATGAAGCAAGCCAAGAAACAGGGGATGAGGCCCCAATGTCTGCGCCTGCCCAGAATCCAAACACATCTCTGATCATTATCGATGAGGACGAACTCAATTTAAATAACGAAGCGCAGGTGATCCAGCGCATCATTGAGGAATATGAGCGACGCTTGCAAGAGCAACTGGCGCTGGCTCGCCAGGACATTGCCACTGAGCTGGAGCAGCAGATACAGGTGAGGTGTGGAGTGCACTTGCATGTGATGGACTCCACATCGATGCACAGTCAAACTGTTTGCCACTAATAAATGCTACTTGGCATTTGCGCTCTTCTGTTCTGCATGATCTCTTTATTTTGTCATTTTGTGATTTTGTGATTTTGTGATTCACCAAGCTTCCTTTATAATTATAAAACCAAAATATTCTGCGTTCTCGTTCAATGAAAACGTTGAGGCACGCACCGCATGAAGAACGTGCGACGTTTTGTCAGGTTGCCAAATGAGAAGTCGAAACGAAAGTGGCGTTTGCCCAAGATCTTTAACTAAAGGTGTGGCCACTCGTTAGCAACGTCATCGGTATAGGAATCGGACTGCACACTGATACCAGCAGCTATTTAAAAGGCCAAAGTCAACGATCTAGGGATCTATCGAGCGTTGACTTCTGATAATGCTTGCAGTAAATGCAAGAGCTGCTTTCTTCGGAAGAGTGCCACAAATGTAGATCCTTTAATTTATTTGTGGTTATTTTATAATATTAATATATTCAATAGCACATAATATGTTGCACTTTGGTCACAGACTACTGGGAGAACCTTCAATGAATCTCCTCTCCTATGTCCCACTTGAATATGTTGTAATATTAGCAAATATATAAGTATATATATATATATATATATATATATATATATATACATATATGTCTATGAATGTACATATGTTTTTGACTGTTTGCCAACAAAATTCAGCATTCATTTTGCTGTTGGTATTGCTTGACAATTTGCGTGGTTTCTTTTAATTCTTAGATTGGGGCAGATGTGTATGTGATAGTTGTGTTTACGAACACATAGATACATACATCGACATGTGTATAGCCAGTATAGCGACTTATTCTGGGGTAAACAAAACATGTGCTCCATTCTATAACCAAACAGCGATCGATGATCGTATCCACTTCATAAAACTGAAGATTGGCTTGATTTAATTAAGCCTGGCCGGAAATGCGAAGGGAATTTCAGCTCTGTCGTCAGTTTGGGAGATTTGGAAGTGTGAAAATACGAGTGGATCTCGCACCCACTTTTACTTTTACATACAAACACATATGGACACAAACATACATACATGTGTACGGCTTAAGTGCAATAATAATGTGCAGAGACCGCAGTCCCTCACTGCTCGAAATTAACGAACATAAATTTGAATTAATTTCAACACGCACACAAGCACAATAGAGCTGGCAAGCAGTGCAAGAGACTGCTTTACCCACAGTCGATTACTCTCACTCTCGATGCCTCTCTCTGTCTCTCTCTCTCTCTCTCTCTACTGAAACGTGCAGACGATCTTTATTAAAGTGCCTGTTTGCCTGAGGAGTCCGTTCAGTCTTTTCCGTTACTTCAAGGCGTGCGCGTGTGTTAAATCATCGTGAGTGCTGAAATATAAATATATATGCAGCCGTACATATACATGAGCATACGTATATGTGTACTATAAACATGTGCGTTCAAGAGATCTTTAAATAAATAATGTGTTAAGAAAAAAATGCAGAAAAAAAATTAATCAACGATTGCAAATAAATTGAGTTGTTATTATGACAATCAAGTCCAAAAACTACAAAGAATTATTTATATGTATTTCAATAGATTCATCTATGAACTTGAATTTTTGTGTAAACTTGTGCGCAATTGAAATGAACAGAATTCAAAACAATTTAACGGTTTTCGCGTTATAGATAAATAGATAATATTTTAGTGTACATATATGCATTTAAAGTGGATATTTGGATTTCAGAAAACGGATAAAAACGTAAGAAATTCAAGCTTTATAAATAAGAATGTAAATAAAATAGTACGACAATTCCTCAGAGAATCACTCACAAGAATAACTCTAAGCTCTAAGGCGAACACTTTGAGCAAATTGGATTCCAAAACTAGAAAAGTCGTTGCCCTTTTCCAAAACCAGAAACTCTATTCCTGTGGCAGTTCATTTGAAGATGTGATGTTATTTTTGTGCAAGACGCAAAATTTTGGTTTCTGTTGACGCCTATTTTGGAAAATTGGTCTATTTTTAATTCAGTTCACTTGGAGTTTGTAGTCTTGCACTCTTTCGAAATGCATCGAAATGAACTCGTCAACTGATACTGGGTTCGTTTTTCACTTTTCAAACATTTTTTTTTGGTTTGCAATCGAAGTAAATTCTTGACATTTCTTATACAGTTTCTGTGAATTGTTAATCAGGAGTGTAAGTCCGTCCTTAGGTGATTCAACTTAATTTTGTTGTATCTTTGGAATCAAATTATGTGAGCTGAAGGGATTCTTAATCTTAAAGATCGTGTAACAAATATTTGCATTTGTAGTATTTGCGTGTGTTAAGCTACCCAGTACACAGATCAGTTTAGGTTTCTTCTTGATGTCTTGGGCTAGAAAACTGAATAAAACATTCATTAGAAAACATAATTGTATCACATACTTGTTCTACTTATTTAAAAAGGATTAAAGAAGAACGCATATAGTTCTCTATAAAGTATTACTGATCAGCAATAAATATGTATATTTTAATGAAGCCTGCATTCTGAAAATTTCTGTGATACTTTCCCCATTTACAGATGCTTTACTAAAAATATAAGCTCTCTGTTTCTGTCCTGTGCATTATGCAATCTGTGATTCGCAAAAAATGCATGTGACGAAAATAAAAATATGTCTTTACTTGTTATGCGGCAAAGTCGTCATGTTCATCATATATGTACTACATATGTTCTTCTAATATCAGGGAAAATGCAGCTCACTGCCTCTCTTTCTCTCACTCTCATGCTCTCTTTGAATCAGTAAGAAATATAAGGAAAGAGTCTACGCGGAGAATTCAAGATTATTTTTACAAGTAAACATCTTTGAGAGAAATGATGGTAGGGAAAATGTTAATCAGCTAAGAGCACGACCTCAGAATCAGAGATAAGACATTAAGTGCTGTGTTTCTGTTTCATATATTTTCAATTAAAAAATTGGCCCCTTGATGCAGCTTTTGCATGGTTTTGAACTCTTACTCCCATCTAGAGTGCCATGTTTATTAAGATTTATGTGCTACACTCGCCACATTGGCAGCTGAATGCAACGGCAATGATTATCCGGCTTTCGTTATTTTCGTTTTTATAAACAAATGGAGGGAGGTCCCACAGACGATCACATCCTTGCTTGTCCAGCAAAAGGGAGGGAAAAATGTGCATGGCAAAAGTTCAAAAACATTTCTTCAATATAAACAGTTAAATATTTACCCTAAATGTGAGAGATAAACAATAAATATTTATAGGCCTTGTGATGAAAAGCAGCTTTTGAAAGGGCTAAGTTGATCTGTGTGAGCTTTTCGGACATTTCATGGAATTGGTTTCATTGTACATCTGACCAGATGCATTCGACTGTTGCATCAGAACTTCACAGACTTTGACGCAAAGTTTGTTTATATGCAAGTCTTCAAATATTATTAACGATCGGTTTGATTCGTGTTTTCAGAATCTATTGTCGGAGAGTCCGGTGGATGATAAGTACTGGCCCAAGGAGCTAATATTGCTGCGGGAGAAGTTTACAGCAAAGAGCCAATTGGAGATAACACAGCTGAATATCAAACATGCTGAAGAGGTAAGTCCTGCCATATTCTTGCAAAATAGATTAACTCACACAAATAAGCCGCAGATGTCACGGATGAAGTTGGAATACGAAAAGCAACTCAGCCGCAAGACCAAGCGGCACCTGACCTTTGATTCCTCACGGGACTTGGAAAACATAATCAATGAGCGGGATGGACTTCGGGAATTGTCGAAGAGTTTCCGGAGCGTTCTCTGCCGTTTGGCTAAATGCGTTGCCAATTGTGAGGATGACCTTAATGCCACTCTCTCAGAGGAGGTGCAGCGCATACTAGCCCAAAGTCGTAGTCAGGAGGGTGGTGAAGATTTGGAACAGACGCTAAGCAGTTCCCTGCTGCAGGGATCGTTTAATAACACAAAGCAGCTACGCCTTGTGCCTGATGTGCATAGTTTATTAGAAGTTGTTGAGGATCCCAGCCTGGTGCAATTTATTGACAACAAAAACTCCGAGGATAACAATGATGATTTTGATTTGGGTGATTGCCTGGAGCGTTTGAAGTCAGAAGCCACCTATCTACTACAGCTCTCCGAGGATCTGGATAAGCAGCACGTTAACGAAGCTGGGGAACCAGTGGATGAGCCGGAGAAACAAGAACACGAATTATGTTGTGAAGCCGAAGACGGTTTGAAGACGACAGCGTCAATTCCTTCGGCCCAGCAACAGTTACTGCACAAGATTATGCGCACCAACTCGTTAAATGATCAACATCTCGGTCTGGCAGATCAGCGCAAGTCTGCTCATGGAGTGCCGACGACCAAGGCGCATAGCTCACTGCCCCTCGATCTGCAGCAGCATGCGGGAAATGCCTCCGAGTTAAGCTTTCAGCTGGTAGAGCTAAAGAACCGGCTCATCAAATCGGAATCGGATCGCCAAAAGCTGCAACAACAGCTGACTCATACTATTGATCGTAATGCGGAGTTGGGAAACGAGCTCCAGGCACTACGCGATCAGCTATCGCAGCTGAACTCTCTGAATCACACGGATTATGCCGAGGGATATGGCCTTGGTGACACAAAGTTCCCCCAAGCACTGGACCAGTCTTCGGCTAGCTTTGTGCAACTTCAGGAGAGAGCTCGCCACTTGTTGACTTCGCCAACGAAACAGCAGTCTCAGGATCAGGGTAATGCGACTGTCGTCTTGTTACAGATGATTGAAGACTTCTGTCGCGAGGGCGACAAAGTAGTAGAGTCCGGCAAGAAGGATCGTGAGGATCTTCAGTCTCAGGTGAGCCCAAATCTGTGCAATTATCCATTCAGTATTCTTTTGAGTGCTAAACGCATGTTCACTCACACATAACCGCTAAGTGAGCCTAGTTGTAAGCCAAATAAGAATTTAGGTCATTACCACCCTCAATTGCCATCCCTACCACAATAGATCGACACCGCTGACAAACAGCTAAAGGCAACGCGGTTGTTCCTGGAAGAACAGGCTGCCGAGCGTGAACTGGAACGTGAGGAGTTCCAGCGCGAGGTCGAGCAATTGAAATTGCAGTTGAGAGAAATGGAAAAAGAGCGCAGCTCTTTTGCTAATGCCTCCGAGGAGGTGAGTCCCACATCCACAATGGCCATGGAACTTTGAGTATCTTTACTGATTACTGATTTGAAGCTTACTTATGTTTTGGGATTGGATTAATATTGTTTGGTTTATTTACGTTCGTTGTTTGGATTGGCTTTTCTATCTCTGAGCTATAAGTTGGCATTATATAAACTTATGATTTGATTAAGATTATGTTTATAATTATCATTATTATGAGCGAATTCATCATTAAGTAGGTCACACAAGCACGCACCCCTACCAGAAGCACAAGTATTTATGTACCTTCTTGCAAACTGCACGCTCTGAAAATATAACAAATTCTTGTTCTCTTAATTGCTTGTTTATGAACTGAAGTCATTTGCACTAAATATTATTGGCAGAATTATGTAAGCCTTTCCAGTTGCCAGCGCATAACACTTCATCAAACTGTAAACTATAGAAAAGCACCTGCTGGGCCTCACTCCAAGTTCTTTTTAAATTTGGGGCCCAATGTGAACTTCCATTTTCTGTGAATAAATTCAAGGGCAGCACGATTGTTTGGCATATGAACTGTATATGTATGTGTGTAGACACACGTACATAAATACTTATGTATACTATATGTACACACAATGGAACAAAGATTTTGTAAGCATGTAGAGTCGTATTTATAGAAACAATATTCCGAGCGGCGAGGGCGCCATTCAAATTCATTCCATGTGCAGATTGCTCTGCCCTCACAATGAATATACAGAATATATAGTTAAAAGACCTATTAAGTACTAATATTAACTAATAATCTTACCATACCTCTTTGCATGCACACTTTAATCAAAACTTTTACAAATTATTGAAAACTAACTGCACCCGCAATTGTCTTGCACCACAATCACAAAAGTTGAGGGTAGTAAAGGAGAAGCATGTAAGTTGTAAATAACATAATTCACGCCCACTAATTCACGCCCAATTCACCCAATTGTCATATGTCATGTGTAACCGAAGAAATGCCTGTTAACTCTTGAATAACCGCAATACTATATGCCTTCCAATAGTACGCCCAGCTGGAGACACATCTGCGGGAGGTAAACCAACAGTTGAACGAGTCCATTATGAAGCGAGACAAGTTTGAGGTGGAACTTAAGGCGTCGATAGACAAGATTTTTGTCTTGAGGGAGATTATTTCGGATCTGGAAACTCAGGTCCAGACCAAAGCACTCAACGAGCAGGTGATGGAAGAGAAATCCAAGCAACTGGAGGATTATGTCAAAATTCAAATGCACTCCCAAGACGCTCTTCAACAAGAGGTACACAGCCTGAAGACAGACATCGCCGAAGGCTACAAGTCGAGAATACGCCAGCTGGAAGAAAAGATCCAGCAAGGATTACCATTGGCTGAGCAGAGCATGGCCCTCAACCAGGTGGCCGAGCAACTGCGTGACATTGAGACCACGCTTGATCAGAAGACAAAAACACTTGAATCGCTTCACAACTCCAACACGGCCTCCAACTCCTGTAGTCTTAGCGCTACAGAAGATGTTTCCGTCCATGGTGGCAGCAAGCAACCAACAGCATCCCACACGGCCGAGGGCTCCCCCACGCACCCCTCGCCGTGCCTCCACTCATTGACAGTTGAAGGAGTTCAGCGCGTGGCCGAGAAACTAGATAAGCATTCGCGGGTCGAGGAAGCTGCAATCAAACGCATACGAGATCTGGAAATGCAAGTCACCCAAATGCGCACTGGCTGTGTGGTAAGTATACATGCACACTTATACTTATACCGTTACGTACATACTTATACACGGAGAAAGCTTTTAAGGTCGCCTTGGTTGTTGTCCTCACTGTCAGTCAGATTATAATATCCCTCAAAACAGCTCACAATGCAGTTTATAGAATTTATGACTTGCCGCAGTTTTCGAAGCACTGTGCGGATATTACAGTTTTCGAGCAGTTGTGCTATAATCACAGTTTGATGTATATCGTGGGATCGGTACACTTCTATAAAAATGAAATGAACCAGGCGCTGCTCGACATCGCTCAGTTGCTTGCTGATTGTCTCCCGCGACGCACATGAAAGAGTGCGCGTTCTTAAAAAAAAATATCTATTTAATTTAGATTGTTTAATAAACCGTAATTGGGCGTGTCGAAAAGATGTGTTGATGCGCTCAACCTTACAATGGCTCCGATTCAAGTGAGTTAAAAGGGGAATTTGAATGGAAGAGTTGGAAAGTGTACAAAATTCAATTGGTTTATATCCATCTATTATATATGATATATAAATATGTTTCTAAATTTTTTGACGAGGCCAGACAAGAACACACACAAGTCGCAGTTTCCTGTATCGCTTACCGTTCCAAGGAAAATTCTTGAGTGGGTTTTGATAGGTAAAACGAATATAACGAACGAATGTGACAGACTTCGATGGAAAATGGGACAGGCTCAGTTAAAAATAGACGCCCTCGTCATCACCTGCAAGCTCCACTCATGCACCCATTTCCCGATTGCAGATGCATTCTCAAAAATATAAATGTCTCGATACAAATCGGTTGACGCCTCTCTGGTGCACCTGCTTCAATCAGCAATAATGTGCCACACTTTATGTGGCACACGCGATTTGTTTACAATATTCAGCAAGCCACAAGAGCCTAATTGAAAGACAAATAGTCGTAAGTGCGGTAAAGTATGATGTTACTTAGCCTGAGTCGTGGGTCTGAATAAATTTCTTTGTTGTGGCACCCGATAGCGAGGAGACGATGAGGCAGATATGCACTTTGTGCCCGCATAATATGCTTGCCACAAGCTGTGTAAACAGCAGTCGCAGATAATACAGATACAAATACAGATACAGTTTAGTGAGATACATCGTCATCTGTGCCGCATCATTTGAATGGCTCAATTTACTTCAATTGAAGTCGGCAAGGGTTGCCTACGAGGCGTAGGCAGAGTAGGGACAGATGCGGATGCAGATTCAGATGCAAATGTATGCAAATGTGGTCAATCGGTCGTTGACTGCAACGCGCTGCCAGCTAAATCTAATGGAGAGTATTTAAATTAAATTGCAGGAATTGCAGCACGAACGCGACTCGTTGCAGGGCCGGATCGATGAGCAGACACAACGCATTTCAACGTTGCACAAGCGGCTAGAGGAGCAGCGCCAACGGGCGGAGGAATTGCACAGGGTGGGCACATCTGACTTAAACACTCGGGTCCATGAGCTACAGAGCGAGGTACGTGATCTTGGCGAGCAATTGGCCGCTCGGGATAAGCAAATGGCCACTATGCAGCAACTGCTGCAGCGCAGCAAGGACGAAATTGTCCGTCTCGAGGCAGATCTCGTAGCTCGAAATCAGCCCGACCGCAGCCTCATCGACCGCTTAGAGGGAGACGTGCAGCAGAAGAACAAGGAACTGCAAAAGCTCAGGGAAAATATACGAACAGAAATGATCAATCGCCAGTCGCTTCCTGATCTCATGGAAACAATGCTAGCTGACAAGAACGACGAGATTGATCATCTGCAGCAGCAATTGGAGGCAAGGGAACGCGAGTTACAAGCTGTTAAGGATGCTAGTCAGGCATCTTCCCCGCTGCTGGCTGCTGGCAAACAAGATGCAAGCGCTAAGCACAGCGCCCGCACACTCAGCGATATTGGCTCGATCACTGAGTTCCCTGAGCCGGATGTAGACCGCAGAGCGGCGATGCGAAGCCTCAATGCCCCACTCCTGCTGCCCGAGGCTGAGGGCGGTTTCCTGCATCAGACAATGGTAAGTGTTGCTCAGTGAGGGTTCTGTAAGGGAGTAATTTCAAAGTTGTAACTGGATTCTTGCAGGAAACCTCAAAGGAAGCTGTCGCAAATCTCACGTACAAGCGAACAGATGACTTAAGTGGGTTTGTGGTGGCTCATCCTGCCAACACCTTCGAGCATCCGCACTATTTTCAGGACCCCAATGCCCTCGGTGTGACAGCACAAAGCAGTAGCGATCTGACGCCTGGTTTGGTGCCCCGGCAGATCAACTTTTCAAACCTGACTGAGGATTCCAAGTTAAAGACTCCTGGTCTTTTAATGCAAACGCCGGAGCTACCCAAAGCCATCGCGTCACCGGAACTGCTGCAGTTAAAGCAGAAGCTATCGGCTTTGGAGGAGGAGAAAGAAGAACAAAAGACAGCGCTAGAACAGAATCTGTGCCAGCTGCAGAAACAATTGTCACTCGAAAAGGAACAGCTTCAGAGGCAGCAGAAGCTTCTGCGTGACCACGAGGAGAGTGAACAAAAGTATCGAATTCGAATAGAAGCGCTGGAGAACAAACTTCTGGAAACCGCTGCCCAGGAGGCTTCCGAACGAGAGACGCTTCGCAGAGAGATCAACTGCATAAGTGCAGCGCATGCGCAATGCGAGCAGCTGCACCTGGATACAGCAGCAGCTCGAAAGCGAGAAGTCGAGGCACTCAATGCGGACATAAAGTACAAAGCGGAGCTCAATAAAGAGTTGACAGCTCAATTGAAAGCCACACAGGAGCACAGTGATGCGCTACAGCGGCAGGTGAATGCGTTGGAACGGGATCTGGAGAGACTGAAGAACAGTGAGAACAGCTCGAAGCAGTATTCCGTGGATGAAATCGCTCAGCAAGTGGAAAAGGAGCTCAACTACTCAGCGCAACTAGACTCCAACATACTGAAGGCCATTGAAAGTGAAGAGGAAAACAACTTGGATAACAAACTGCAGCAAAAGGAAGTGCAAACGGATGCTGAACCCTCGCCCAACAATGCGAACGGTCACGGCACCGACGACGAGAACTTTACGGGAGAACGTGAACTGTTAAATGAACTGGAGGCGCTAAGAGCTCAGCTGATCGTGCAGCGAGATCATACCGAGTCGCTGAGCAAGGAGTTGCTCGGCGAAAAGCAGCATTCACAGGACATACAGGAGCAGGATGTGCTCATCATCGAGGCCATGCGTAAGCGCCTGGAAGCCGTACTCGATGCCGAGGAAGAGCTTCACAAACAACTAGACATGGAGCGTGAGCGCTGCGAGCGACTGCAAACGCAGCTAACGTCAATACAACGGGCCGAAAGCCGTCGAAACAGCCTCATGCTGAAATCACCAACAGACTCACCTCGCAAATCCCCACGAACAGATTTTGAATCCGAGCTGTGTGAGCGACTTCGCAGCGAATTGAAGCTATTGACCGCCCAGAACGAGCGGGAAAGAGAGAGATCGGCAGATGTTCAACGGAATAGCGAGCGGGAGCGTCAACGCTTCGAGAAAGAGCTTCAGGAACGCGTAGCATATTGCGAGCGCCTTAAGCAGGAGATGGATAAACTGGCCCGGGACAAGGAGTCGGCTGAATTGGAGCTGGAGCATTTTAACGAGCGCCTCACATTGCAAGCCAACGAAATACAGAGCCTGGAAACGCGAATGGTTACACTCCAGGAGACGGAGACTCGTCGTGCAACAACGCGATCGCGACATCATCAGGAACAAGCCAAACTGCAAGCAGAGATCCACGAATTAAAGTCAAAGTTAGTCGCCGCTGAGTCTACGCGGGAGAGCCTAGAGCAGAAGATCACCCAACTTCGATTCGATGTGGCTCGCTCTGCACAACGCGAGTCCCAGTTGTCTGATGCCTTGTGTCAGGCTAACGATCGCCTAGCCCACAGCACGGATGACACAGTCCCCGTACAGTTTCTCCAAAAAATGAAGGAAATCAATACGTTGCTGGCGGAGAACACTCAGGAGAATCGCCAAATGGCCGAAACTGTGCAGTACCTGGTAGGCGAGCGGATTGCCCTGCAGAAGAAATGCGAGGAACTTGGCAACGGCAACAACAATGGTAGCACCCATGTCAGTGAGCTCGAGGAACGATGCCGGCAGCTTCTCGGCCGATATCTGCGAGTCGAAAGCCATCGCAAGGCTCTTGTGTATCAGAAGCGCTACCTAAAGCTAACTCTGGAAGGCTACCAGGCGAGTGAGCAGCTGGCTCTTCAAACGCTTGTTGGAGCATCCGGGGCAAAGCTGGCGACGCCTCGACTCACCAAAAAGAAGTTGTTCAAGTGAGTCAGGCTTTGATGACTTACCTCTTACACTTTGGTAGCTGATTTCATCTTTTGTTTACAGGACTGTCGCCTTGGCCATAATCGCCATACAACGGATCAAGTACATTGGCCGCATTTGGCACACTGGCAAGCGAATTGTTAGCAAGTCTGTCTTCACAATAACGCAACAGAGGTAAGACCCATGGACAACTCAAAACTATAAGCCTGATATTTGCTGTTACTGTTACTGTTCTTGTACATAAGCCATGCATATACATAACCGCCTTCATTGTTCTCCCCGTAGCACTAAGCTGCCTCTAGTGACAGTCAATATGAGAGTTAAGCTGAGCAAAGGCGACTCTGCCAAAAAATAGTTGCTCAGAGCCAAACTGCCAAAAGGTCTGCTCCACAAGCGTACAATAAGTTAGCACCAATATGATCACCTGCCACCGATAAAATTTCTGTAGCGTCAGCAATCAATCAGATGCAACGTAGATCTACTATACTATACTATACTATACATAAATATATATATTTACTTTCTTATTGCTTATAAGTAGTACTTTCCCACTCGTATATTGGCTCGATTATAGTACACCATTGCACCAAGTGCGTTGTATGATTACTGATGATTTCTTCTTTGCAGAGCTGGACCTACTCACAATCTGAACGTCCCGCCATCACCCTCACCCGTGGCCAATCCGAATCTCAACTCGCACTTCAACATGCCCACCAACCCGAGCCTCGCAGGACGTCTGAGCTACGACCCTGGCTCTCCTTCTCTGGTGCCAGCAGTGAACTACGGTGCTTTGCAGCCCATTGTATTAACCCACGACTACACATTGCAGACACCAGCCTTGCTCAATAATAACCATATCAGCCATATAAACAACCACATAAACAGCGGTAACAACAACAGCAACAACAATAACATTAATAATAACAGTAACGAGAATGCTCTGCCATCGCTGACCAGTCTGGACTGGCCAACGACACAGAAAGCAAAGCGCGTGCAATCGCGGCATCATTAGTTAAGGTCTTGCTCAACATAGATGTAATATTTTTAAGAAACACAAAGCCGGAAGACAACCGTACAAGTTAGTTAATGTGTAAAAGTAGGGTCCATAGTGGAGTTAATGTTAGAATCCAGCTAATTGTAAGTTTTAAGATGTTTGTGGTCATGAATTATTTGTACTGTGTAATTAGTTACGAGCAGCAGAACCCACAGCAACCCCAAGCGGAAGCTTGCCGCTCAATGTTATAAATATATATGTTTCGCTACCTTGTATCACTATCACTTAATTGTAGTTTGTAGTATTAAAAGTACACCTGACCTTGTCTCGATCCCAGTATTTATATTATACTTGCATATGTATAAATCATTTGATTTGAATAAGTTATCTTATAAACCTCCACTTGAATTACCTTAAGATTTTGTATTTTTACTTTGTGCTCCTGTTTTATATTTTTATTTGATTAGCTTTATTAAAGCTCACATATGTTTAATACATTTCGTTTTATTTTCATTTCATCATTTAAATATGTTGTACTTAGTGGCAAGGCAATGAAACATATTTCGAATGTGCCTTACTTGTGGGAGTTTTCAGTTGGCAGTTGTAAATGGGGTTAATAAATGATTAAACATCAAATAAACAATGTCTTTAAGTCATATAAAATAACTAAAATATATATTTGTTTTGTGTCATTACTTAACATTCAATTGACAATGCTGCAGAAATTATTTTATGTTCTGCTTTTGTAGGGGACAGAGGAAGTGTGAGAGGTTGAAGACGATGTGCGAATGACAGCAGCTCTTGTCCTGCAACAGGTTACACAAATCTGCGGCTGCGGGCGAAGGATACCTAATCTACCATAAAATAAACTTTGTATCTGGGGCTATCTGGTATCAGCTGCAAATTGAAGGCTGCTACAATGAAGGCTCTAGGGTTGAACGTCAATCCCCTTGCACCCCTTGCACCCCTTGCCCGAGGGTGATTGTTACAGAAACTGTTGGGCTTGGCCCTTGGCTGGCTGGTCAGCGTTGTCGTTATCAGCGCAATACACACGAACACGTATATTTTCATTTTGCACTGATAACAGGCAAAAGCGAGAGCTTTTACCCGACTCGACGCGAAGCAGAGGAGAGCAGGACGCGAAGCAAAAGAGGAGCTTTTCGGGAGTATCACGCCCACGAACACAAACACAATCGCAATCGCAAACACGAATAGGTCGGCGATAAAATTGCTAGCATATGGTAGCATCGACTATGGCGTATCGCCTAGCATTGGTTATCCTGTCGTTGTGGCAAGCAGATGCAATCTGTGGCACCCGAGTATTTTAGTGTTGCATACTTATTTGTGCAGCGAGCAACTTTATTTGTATAAATCAAAGACTTTTAAGTGCGTTCTTGTGGAAGTGTTGTTATACGATCGTCTACTGTTCTTTCGAACGAGTTTTATCGAGAAAATAAATACTTTTTGTGAAAAGGTGCGATTCCAAATCAGCAAAATCAGAATTAATATTCGATTTAAATCAACATTGGAGTGCTACAAAAACAAACTCAAATTATTGTGTAGGTAAGACAGGTATATTAATAAATGTATTTACAGGGTGTTGTTGTGCATATTTTGAAGTATTTATATTGAGTGATTGACAACATTTTTATTCGACACTTCGAAAACGAAGACCAAAATTCGGATAAATTCCGCCGGTTGTGAGATGCTTGTCGCAAATAGAACTATTGCAAGAGAATAGTCAGCTCCCTTGTTGCTTCTTGCATCTGGCTTCTGCGCTTCCTCACGCCCTCACTTTACGTCCCTTGTTGTTCTGAGTTGTGGTTATTAAAACTGCGATTGCTTGCCCAGCGGGCATAAGGCAATTCCAGCAACAGTAACAAGAGGATATCGGCCAGTCCTGCGGGTGAAGTGTGAAGTGCCAACTCTTATTGGCCTGACTTGAGTTGGTTCGCAATCATATAAATTTTCCTCAGTACGGTAGTCGGAATGATTGCTCGAATGTGCGCAATATCTGTGTGGGCTGCATTTCCCTTGTGTTCTGTGGGGTATTATGTACATAAGCATATTGCATATACGCTATATATTTGTATTTACATGTATGGGCATTAATTGAAATTGGAATATCCGATAAGATAGGCAGCAAGAGCAACGACTGGACGCTTATCAGGCTCAGGCACAATATTTTTGGGAATACTCGTTACGGCACTCGAAACAAGTAAGAATTACGCCTATGATCCATTATTGCTATTATTATGCGCTGAAACGGTAACGATGACGTCAATAGACAGTTATGACTGCTCATTGTACGATATGCGGTTTCTACGCAGCTACTGCCACTTACAAGTAGACGAATTAAGCTGATAGTTAATTATTTATCATGATTGGCTATTCATCTTATGCTCGACTTATTTCAGTCATTCCCATGTCGTCCAGAGAACGATGCGTATACGTAATGTCAAGGCTCTGCTGCTCTGTTCCGTGGTCTTGAGGTTATGCCCAGGCAATTCATGAATGTAGAAAACTGCTAGTTTTACTTAAACCTATACACAATTTGTCATCCGAATGGGAACAACAAAATGTTCCATAATGCTCGCATCTGAATAACAAACAAGTATGTATGTTATAGTAGAAGTCACATAGAGTTGCAGGAGTCAATTTGTGAATTCGCAATTAATTGGTAGACACAAATATTTATTAGCATTTTAGAGCAGAATATTTATTTGCACAGCTTTTAAATAGTATTGATGTTTTCTCTTAGAGTATTTACGTTTATGACAAATGTAGACAATAGAACACATTTTCAGACAATATACAGTCGGATTATTGTTTGCTCGTGTCCTAATGACGAGCTATCAAAATCTTTATTAACTTTCTTCAAGCTATGCAAATAAGTCAAACTCTCTGGGGGAATCGACATCATTAGAGTCGCCTTTGACGCGCGAAATGTGGATAAACATGTGGACATTGCTTTGTGAAATAAGTTAAGCCAATATTTAGCAAACTGATCCCATGTTTTTGACAATAAAAGCAGACATCGTGGCGAACAGAAATCAGTTGACAGAATTCTTAATTCATAATGCGTTGGTTATTATCTTTGGTATTGGTCGGCTTGGCGACTCTTGTCTTATCCGAGACTCCTAATGTTGCCGTACGTCGAGCCCTCATCCGTCCAGGGCCTCTAATCAAGCTGGCGGTTCAACCGGCTATTGCGAACGAAGCCGTAGTCTTGGCAGAAACTCCGGATGAAGATGCTCCAGTCGCAGCTGCTGCGCCCATTCTCCCTTATGTTGGCGCTCCCCAATATTGGCCAGGATTTGCCGGACCCAGAAGTTGGTATGGCTGGAATAGACCAGCTCCCGCCCCTTTCTGGGGAGGATATAGACCGAGAAACTTCCGCAGATTGGGTGGCCCCTATTGGCGTCCAAGATTGGTTAAGCCCGTCGAAGCCACCACAGTTGCTGCTGAGGCAGATGGTGAGCCCAAAGCAGATGCTGATGCAACAGTAGATGTAGCTGTCGATGCAGAACCAGTAGCAGAATTGGATGCAGAATTAAATGCAGGACTAGATGCATCTGGAGACGCAGAAGAGGCAGATACGGCTTAAGTCTCTGCAGCAATGTGGTAACATGATATATATTAGATGTGTTTTACAAATCGGGATCTGGATTAATAAACAAAACACATTTGCTCAAAGATTTGTTATAGAATCCTAACTAATTACCCACCAGATTAGTTTGTTCTCGCTGAACCTGGACGGAAATATTGCATAGGCAATAGTGTAGCCTGCAAAGAAAGCATAGCGAAGAGCCCGTCAATTGCACTCTCTCCCACTCCCCACACTCCACTCTCCACTCTCCATTCTCCATTCCTCATCCATCTTGAGCCATCAAGCAACCTGCCATATGGCGCAATATTGGAAATCCAATCAAAATGTTAATTTAATTCCACAGCAAAACGGTAAAAGCCCTGGAACGCTTAATGCTGCCCGCGAAAAATTTTTAGTCCTTGTACTTTCACTCGCTGTCGGACTTTTATTGTTATGTAAAGTCCTATGGTTGCCTAAGTAGCTTCAACTGGAGCCCAAACTGGACCCTTCGTTTTTTGGCACTTAACTAGAGCATAAGGTGAAGTAGGTCTGCCACACGAATTCTTGCTTTTAACTGAAATTTATGCAAATGCTAGCCATCTAAATGCAGCTAAGAAACCAGTCCACTGAAGGATGGCGGGACGACCAACTTTTGCTATAGGGACATTGTGATATTGCGATAACACTTGTTGATTCATTAAACTGAATAGCAGAAATCTATAAAAATGACCTCCTTAAGACCCTTGTTCTCAAACTATAAATAACACAAAGAGGACTGTAATGCGACTCTCAGCATGTTTATTTTTGCACTGGCGTAGGGGCCAATACTCTGGAAACAGTTTCCGCACGTCACCCATTTGCTCAATCTTACGCCCGTCTAGTTTTGCTATTGGAAATGAGGGAAAGATGTTAAGGAATGAAATATCAAAGGATTAGAGCATCAAAGGATTATTACATATATATTATTATTTTTGAGCTATTTCAAAAAACATTAAATTTTAGAAGAAATTACTAAAATTTGTTATAATTTTGTTTTCTTAAATATGTAAGTATGTACTATATATACACAGCGACGCACTTCCCTCAGTTCCCGCCGCTGTCATTTCCCCTCTCTTCTAAGAATGAACGATATCCAAAACGAACCATTGAAGCAACAGATACTTGCAAAACGGACAATGGGAAGGACTTCAAGAGACTTGGGCACGAATCCCAATTGATATTTCTCTGTTTGCTATCTGCACAATATTACAAATATGTAGTAACTTTCTTGTTTTGCCCATTCAAAATTGGCAATAAACAGTATAATAACTTTTTGAAATTTATAGAACTGGTAGAATGAAGCGTAGCAGACCCTATAAAGTAGATATATAATTGATCAGTATCAAGAGTCGAGGCGATTTAGCCATGTTCGTCTGTCTGTCTGTCCATTTGCTTTCTTATAAAAACCATTTAACATCTTTATATTGTTATATTTATATTATAATTAATAGTTTATGAGTGTTTATACTGTGGAGCATCTTTTTATTGCTTTTGTTTTGTAGCCATTGAAAATGTTCAAAAAGATTTTATTCAGTTTGTGATATAATGAGACTTCTCTATTTTCAAAGTACCAAAGTCGATTTTAACTTGAAATTTGGCTTACTAAGATCAACCATTGGGGCTATGCTGAAAGTCGTTTATAATCAGTAACCTCTAATAATTCAAAAAAATGTAAATATATAAATAGAGCCTGCCACGCTTACCTCTTCTTGCACATTTTGTTCTGCAAAAAGTTGCCTCGAAGAAGCTAAATAGTTTTTGTGAACACTTTCTGATGATTTCATCTGTAACAGTCTTTCGATTGAGATCAAATAAATTCTTCACAATACGGCTATATTATGAAATCTGTCAGCCTCCATCGCAATTATGTTTCCTTTTCAGACAGTGCTGTCTGGACCACCCTAAAGCATAGAAAATATTTCTCAATCCAAATGTGTGTTGCTATATTAAATTATTTGTAATAAAAAAAAAACAAGAAGGCTTTGTATATACTACAGAATAATATACTATACTTTCCCTCAATCAGTCAAAAAGATTAGTTAGATAAACAAACTGCCGCATGCAGAGTGATACAAGGATTATGTGAACCACGAAAAACAACTGAGTCCTCTTATATAAGTTGTTGTCTTCGTGATAAGGCTTGACGCTCTCAGTTGTGCTCTTACGAGAGAGAATGCTACTCTCTTAAGAACATGCAAGGTTAGCTCAGGTGCCCGAGTCACGACAATCATAGTTGCAACTACATGAATTTACATAACTGATTGTTTCACCTTCTGACTGCAGTTCACTATTGAGTAAAGTGAGGTACAGGGCGGTAGAGCGGCCCTTGGTTCCATTGTAGATGGAGACAAAGGTAACCGATATTTATATCTATTGAATTCCATGAACTTCTAATACAAATATTTTCATCAGACCTCTAAAAAGCAGCAACTGTGCAAACTAAAACAAGTTCCTAGAAAATATCTGCGAGTGCGAATCATTTCAAAACCCCAAAAACTGAGTTTAAGCAGTCAAATATTTACTCTTTGACTAATTTTATTAGCCATTCGAATTGAACCTGACATCTGGCGTTAAGCAAACAACCACAGCGGATTGCGCTCTATAAAAAGTTGTAAGTCCCAATACTGGATATCAGTTGTCCAGAATTCGACCACCACTTGCAACATGCGCGCTATTTTACTTTTTGCCCTATTCGGGTTCGTGCTGCTCTCCACCATATCGGCAAACGAAGAAGCTGACCAAGGAGATCAGCAACAGGAAGGCGATGAGGTGGTTGACAGTGAAGCCGACGAAAGCGAAGGTGACGATAGCGGAGACGATGAGGATGAAGAAGAAGGCGATGAAGATGAAGAAGAAGGAAGTGACGAAGAGGGATCGGAAGAAGAACAGGAACAAAAGAGCGATGAGAATCAGAATTAAACGTATTGAAATTTCTTGAGCTTATTGGCCTAGGAAAGCTGAAGTAATTAATCAATATACATTGTGCTTGCAAAACATTCAACCGAAAATTTTAATAAAAAAAATTAATTTCTCGAAAATGTTTTTTTATTGAACTTCATTATTTGATGATTTAAGCATTGAAATACAATAATTGATTGAAAAGTTTTCATTTATACAGTTTTATAATTGGGAACTTTCATTAAAAACCTGTTTTAGTTGCAACCAAAACATCTTGAATAACACCTTAACTTTGTATAATTTAGTCAGCTATAAAAAACTTCAACAGTGCTACTTGAAACGCTGAAATGTGCACATTAATTATTTGGACGCTTTTCGTTTACTGGGGGTGTATTGCTGTCTCCACGAGACCCCAGATTGTGGATGCCATTGACATAGAAAACAGTTTCGAACTTGATGGTGATGAAAACGAATATAGTAAGCATAACGTTGATAGTGCCGATAACGATAACCGGAACGCTATCAATATTGATGACGATGAAGATGAAGATGAAGATGAAAAGTCACTTACCGATTATGAGATTGATGACACTTTTGGCGATGAAATACATTTACAAAAATCAACACCTTACAACTTTCTCAGATATCCTTCACAGCCTCACTATATTCAGAAATATCCGCGATTCGCTATACTCCGGCGCGGCCAGCTTCAGATCACTTCCGATATATATTAGGACCGATTAATTGTTTAATTTTACTATAATAAATATTTATGTTTTAGTTGGGTTTTTACACATTTTTCTTGTTCAAAATTCTCAATAAATGTACGTATATGCACAAACAAAGTATATATTTCTTATATTAGAAAGTGATATTGTATTTTTTCCGTTCTTTTTCGTGTTTTTTAATTCGAGAACATAACAGAGTGGAAACTTGAAGAATGCAAGAAGAGTTTACACAGTTGTATCCAAGTAAATAGCGCACCTTTTTAAAAAGAACCTAATTATATACGTACATGTTGTACAATTGTGTGTGTGCTAACTTGTGTACCCATATTTAATCTAGTAATTCAACTGTACGAAAGAGTTGCGATATCTGATTGATGTCTGGGTACAGATAAAGATAATGCAATTTGTACTTATAATAAATAAATATTAAGAAATTGTAAAGATAAAACACTAATACTGAATAATTTTTTTATTTTTATTCAGATTGGAAGGACCATTGTGCGATCAAAATGGTAATGGTAAGCTCGGCAGTATTAGGCGCTGCTGCCGGTACAGGGTTAGCACTACTACTGGCTGTAACCATTGTGATGTACCGCTATTATTTACTTCGTAAGCGTGGTAAGGTGAGTATATTTATATTATGCGACGTGGCCGAGAAATTTTTGTAATATTCCAACTCGTGAAACTTTATGTCTACATAAGGAATGGGAAGAGCTGGACCGATGGGAAGAAACACGAATAATGCGAAAACTGCAGCTGAAGGTAAGAAATCATTCATTAAGAAGTATTTACATATATATAAACTTAGTAGCCACAGTGTTATTGTATTTACCACAGAATTGCGTTGCACAGTTTGTGCTCGGTCTTGGGTTTGTGACTTGGATAAATTCCCAAATTGGGAAATTCTAATTAATAAAATGCACTACAGTTTGAGGGTCGTTGATTGGGAGTAAAACCAATTTAATCAAATGAGTTAATATTGTTTTTGATGTTTTTAAGTACAATTATGTATATTCAAGTGCCATTCATCGAAACTAAAAATATGCTACACGGAAGAGTATTTTACTGTTCCCGTGAACATATTCATGAGTATGTATATATTCAATAATTAAGAACACATTAATCGAGAGCTAACGACTACGAGTTACTCTACGATACCCTTGGATGCTCTATAAAGTATTTACATATGCATACATGTGTATAAAATCATATACCCACGATTAAACCTGTCGTTAACTATGGAAGTCTCTGTAATTTTCACTTAAGAGTTGCTGAGTTCTCTGTCAATCGGCTTGAGTTTCTTGACTTTCCTTCTTTTTGAGTGAGATAAATGATTTTCATACGAATTTTACAATTATTTGTATTGGGTTGACGGAAATATTTATATATATTAAATACATTATATAAACAAAATTTCATGCGATGCCGAAACTCAAAAAAATTAATTTGCTACATTTAAAGGATTTTATTTAAAATCGTTTACACATTTATAACATAAATAAGTAGGCGTCCCCTGCTCCCATGGAGACCATAAGAACTAGAGCCTAAATTAAAAATTTAGGTTCATGTACTCGAATATTATACACAAATCAAGTCTACTTAAATTTTCTTAAGGAAAACTAAATTAAATTGGAACATACATAAGTAAGCGAGTTTGAAACGAAATGGATCTTATATTGTTTGTAAAGGATCGTTATGATTGATCAGTTAGATCAGGTTTATCTTCATACTTTAAGATTTATGGCCTCATTTTGTCTCACTTTGTTTCTCAGAGACTACAAACTTACTTAGATTGTTTGGTTTACTTTACTTGTTTTGTGTGTCAATGTTCATTCACATTCACATATCATTCACATTTATATATACTTGAACATTCACTGCAATTGTTATGTCTTCAGCAGTTTTGTTTATATATTTCGAAATGATATACATCATGATCACAAAGGCCACAAAGATACAAATGTAACTACTGACAAATAATGGCGTCGGATGTGTTGCGGCTCTAATGAATGCAAAGGGGTGTTCGAGTATTCCCTTCTTCGTCTGCCTGTCAATTTCATATTTATGAGGAAGCCGTATCCAATATGTATCATTATACAGTCGAATGCAGCTCATTGGGGTTGTTTCAATCGCTTCCATGAGCCAACAGTCATCAGCCCGTGCCGCAGTTACCCGCCGAAGCAGCGGGTGCTGCTGCGCACAGTTCGGCGGCTGTCGGAGAACGCGCGTTTTTCCTTGAATCATTTTTTTGATTTTAAATGTTGATATTATTAACTGGATTGCTGTTGACATGAGACATGAGTAGCGGAAAGGGGCGATAAGTGGATCGTGTGCTTGGTTGTTATAATTGTATGTGCATATTATTTGATTAGCGACAATGAATTCAATTGCTTCACTGGCAATATGACTTGGCTACGTTATCCATTACCCCAACCAACTTATTCGATTGTTTATATGTTGAAATGCATGCATCTTGTCCGCCCCTCAAGTAGCCACAACAGTGACCACAACAATCCAGTGTCCAGTGTCTAGTGTCCAGTCTCTAAAGGACATTAAAAATATCTCGCTATAAAAGATGAAACTCCTGACAGTCTGCTGTTACCTGTAGAAGCACAAAGGACACTCAAGATATGAATGAATAGAGAAAATGGCTCATACAAAGACTTCTGCAGATCACTGCAAGTGCTCGCCGCTCGGCACAATGTCCAAGCAAGCACAATACAATAGTTGAAGAATTGTTTGCAACCTTTATATTGCATTGACTTTCATTCATGAGTATCTGTAAAAGTTGGCATTGTGTTATTTGAGTCTCGAGTCCTTAACTGTCGGTAGGGCACTTTGAAATTATTTCTATGCCTGACGCTAAACCAATGGAGGGTTCGTAGATTCCTTCATATTTCGAAAATAGTAAGGAACCCAAACACATCCAGACCGCACACACTACTTTTCTGCCTGAGGTCTAATGACTGCAAAACACGCAGTTCAAACCCCAATCGTTTATTGGTGCAAAGCTCATTCATAATTTATTCATAAGCGCGATAGGAAACCTGAGTATGGGGAACTGCTTGAGCAGTTATATAATGAAGTCATATTTGTTAAACCAACATAACATATAAGAGTGTTTCTCTTTATACTTATGAGAATGATGATGGTCTCACATCCCTCATCTCCTCTCCAGTGCCCGCTGGCCAAACAAACCCCTTCAGTGGCCAAAGTGAGCGGCACTCCCTTTGACTGTAGGCAAAGTATTTACAATGGCAGTTATAATAATCAGTCAAATGCAAATGTCACAACCAATTAATGTCAATAAATGATGAACCCAACAAAGCAGGCAACTGAAGTCTCATAAGCTAAGTACTCGAAGTACTGTAAATCCCATGAAGGTGCTGCTGGTGCTGGTGGTGCTGGTGGTGCTGCTGGTGTTGGTAGTCGCGATGGTGGTGGTAGTAGTTCCATGTCCGCCATTAAGCGCATACCCCTTTGTTGTCGAATCCGGTTTTCTGAATCCATAGAGATACAAATTGTAGTTTCTCTCAGCTTTCATTTGTTTAGAGTTTATGCGAGTTTTGTTCACAATTAAAAGTAAATTGCGTAGTCGCATGATAAACAAGGGAGAGCTTAAAGATACTTGTTATTTTTGTATCTCTTCAGGGTCCAGTTTGCCCATCAGACACAGAAGATTCGCAGATTTCAGTGTAAGAGATGATGTTAAGAGTGTACGAGGCTAGAATATCGATAAATATATGGATATTTGCCTTTTATTAAAAAAAAAACAATAAATAAAACAAAAAAATAAAGGACAGCAGACTGTATCAATAGCACGATCTAAGCATACTTGAAAAGAGAAGCAACAAAGGTCAGTTAAATCGAGCGTAAAAATGGAGAGCATTCAAAAAGTGGATGTGGTCAAAGGTGAGCGGTACTACTTGGGTGCTGAAGTGGCTCTTCCCTTGAACAATTACAAAGGCACTTACAAGATCAAGGTCCACCTTCTGAGCACGAGACCGACGCAACGCCGTTGAGCGAATTCTGAATTCTGGTGCAAAAATGAAAGGTGGCGGAAACAGAGGCAAGAACAACAGTAAGATTAGCAGCTGCACTGAATTTGGCTTGCCGTTTGCATGCTATAAGGAGTTGAATAAGCAAAGCATTGCAATTAAACAGAACCCTAAGTAGCAACAATGTATCCTAAAAAGTAGGCGACAGCTCGCTTATGTAACTGCATTAACAATGCGTCCGAAAATACTTTGAGAGTTGGACAACAATTAACGTGAGCAATCGTGCTCACGTTTATAGCCACTTAACATATGATAAAATATCATTGATGCGACATACAATTACAAAATCACACAAATGAGCACCCTGGCAGACACCTTGGCATTACGCACACATCGGGACAATGGCGTGAAAAGGACAATTAAAGCAAATCCTTAAAGCGAGTTAACAAACGATAAAACTGCCGCCATAATTCCATGTAATGTAACCCAAAAACTGAACTCTCCTCTTTGTCGCTCTCTCTCTCTTGGGCACGGCGACGCAACGTCTGGCCGGGTACAAAGACGCAACGTGTGTCGTGAATGAATGGCAATAGGTCCTCTAGGACCTCTTGAATGGGCTCGGTTGATGCATGCCGTCCCCGGCATTGTTAACCGATTTGGCAGATAGACACAGACACACATCGGGATAATGCGTCAATAAAAACATGTTAAGGTGCTCATAGACAGTTGACAAAATGTTAAGAGGACAAATGGTTAAGACCATCGATGCCATGAAATTGACAATCACATGCCTCGGGCACAGAAATGCTGACCAGATCAGTTCATGCATCAGCCATTTTATTCGGAAACTATTTGTCAAGCATCTCCCTAGAAGCTTTTCGATTGATCCATAATGGATATGAACTGTACAAAACTAGAACTTCTATCGAATGAGATCCGGGCAGAGAAATGCTGACCAGATCAGTTCATGCATCAGCCATTTTATTCGGAAACTATTTGGTTAAGCACATCCCTAGAAGCTTTTTGATTGATCTATAATGGATATGAACTGAACAAATCTAGAACTTCTTTCGAATGAGCTCCGGGCATAAAAATGCTGACCAGATCAGTTCGGAAACTATTTGTTAAGCATCTCATCAGAAGCTTTTCGATTGATCCATAATTGACGTGAACTGAACAAAACTAGAAGTTATTTCGAATGAGCTTAAGTGCTTCCGAGTCTTCTCAGAGACAAACCCAGAGACGTACACGGATTCGAGCAGAATATACCTGCCATTGTAAATGATCTTTATGCAAGGGCGGAGCTAAAGTGGCTACAGTTGCTGCCATTTGAGGAAGACAAAGTCTAAATGGTGAGCTAATAGACAGAGAGCATAAGCAAACAACCCTCAAAGAGTTTCAAAAACAAAGGCAAACGCGCTCTCGCTCGCACCGCCTGCAGCTGTCTGACTTAAGGGTGGTGCTAAAACAACCCCTAACCTGTAGTCCCTGCTATCCATATAAAGTGTAGAGCGGAGTGTTACAGCAAACCAGTAACGCTCTGACAGCGATCGTGTTAGGTGCTCATTCCGAATCGAGAGTCTCAGCTCAACTTCAACGACAACGACAACGACAACGTCAACATCAACTTCGAGTCTTAACAGAATGTCGCGATCTTTTCTCATGGACTCCCTTCTTAGCGATATTCCACCGCTCAACAAGAATAAGGAATCGCTTGGATCCCAAAATGCTAGTGCAACTGCCGCCGCTGTTGCTGCCACAGCCGCAGCAGCTGCAATGCTGCCCGGCATACCCATGTTGCCGTATCCAGCCAGCTATGTGGGCAGTTATCTCTTCTCCCTTGGCATACAACAACAACAACAACAGCAGCAGCAGCAGCAACAGCAACAACAACAGGCTGCCGCCGCAGCAGCAGCTGCCGTCCTCCAGCAGCCCCACGCCTCTCTCTACCATCCGTATGCACAGTTCTTCACCTCGAAGCGCAAGTCAAGCGTCTTAGGCAACTATGAGGATTGCTATCCATCGCCTCCGCTCTCGGCGAATGCCATTGGACACAGTGGTAACACACAACTGCCACTGCCTCTGCCACTGCCAGCCATCCCAGTCCAGTCGTCGGCTGCCTACGGACTATCCCTGCATGAAGCCGGAGCATTTTGCACTTCACCATCAGCTTCTTCGAGTGCCTCATTGGATTTTGCAAATCAAGATGAGCCGCAAGGAAAACGTTTCAAGCGGGAATCCTCCTGTTCCCCAACCAGCTCGCCCATTAAATCGCAAGGAACTGTCTCCAGCGCAGGGCTGGACATTACACCGCTGATCAGCGACTATGCCGACTCCAGCAAACGTATCCGCACCGCCTTCACCAGCACCCAGCTCCTGGAGCTGGAACGGGAATTCTCCCACAATGCTTATCTCTCACGTCTGCGAAGAATAGAGATTGCCAACCGCCTGCGCCTATCGGAGAAGCAAGTGAAGATCTGGTTCCAGAACCGACGCGTTAAGCAGAAGAAGGGCGGTTCCGAGAGTCCCACGCTCAACCTATCGACCAACTCAAGCAGCCCTCAGACATCGCCCTCGCCAAAGTCCTGTGACTTCAAGATCAGTGCGTAAAGTCTGCAAAGACTTTGAAAAGTTATTGTACAGATATTATAAGTTGTTGAATAGTCTAAAATAATAAAACTAGAAAATGATGTAAGCAAAGTAGTCTCCTCTCACTTCACTTCTCCCTCTCAACTAGAAACCTAGTACCCCTGGCAGAACCCGTAATAGATTCTTACTTTACATAAGAACACGAATCGCTCACAGCTACCTTAAGCAGAGTTTAGAGTTTATTTGTAATAACTGAAATTATTACAAATTTGTTGTTCATTTCGAGTTGAAGTACTCCACGCAATACCATGTTAAACTTCTACAACGAGCTGAAGAGCGAGTGGGCGAAGAGCACTCCGAATCTGAGCCGCTGTGCGCAACTGTTGGACAACCTTAAGTTGGAAATGGTTCGTGTTGGATTGGCGGGGGTACAGGGACAAGGGGCCTTGCCGGCCAAACAGGCACAGGACTTGCGGATGTCCCGGGAGATGCTGGAGATCGCCATAGAGCACAGCATTAAGGTCAAGGATAACGCAGCATTTGAGCGGTACATGGCGCAGTTGAAAATGTACTACTATGACTATGACAAGTACTTGGAGTCGTCACCCCAAATGCACAAGTTCATGGGGCTGCATCTGCTCTATATGTTGGCCACAAATCGTATTGCAGACTTTCACATTGAGCTGGAACGTCTGCCGTCGGCGTTGCTCCTGGAGAATCCATTCATTTCTCCCGTGCTGGCTCTGGAGAACTATTTCATGGAAGGGCGTTACAACAAGATATTACAAGCTAAGAAGTCCATGCCCTCAGAGTTGTATTCGAATTTTATGGATCTGCTGGTAAATACCGCCCGCGAGGAGATAGCTTCATGCATGGAGAAGTCGTACGTCAAGATCTCACAGAAGTTGGCGGGCCTCCGCCTGGGCCTCAGGCCTGGAGGGTCTGACATCACCAACTTGGCCGCTAAACGAAATTGGATACTAGATGCGGATGGAAACTATAACTATGCCCAACTAAATACCAAGCAGAGGGAGAAGGTTCCAGCCAACGACATCGCCGTGCATACATTGACCTATGCCCATGAGCTAGAGAAAATTGTTTGAAATTATTGCAAATAAAGCGTTAACGTTAATCCAATTGGGCAGAAAATAATATCCAGGAAATACATCGATGATGTGCATCACTGAAATTTGTCAGATTTAATTTTCACACTTCTCAAACTTCTTGGGAAAATAAATTCGCATAAAGTCCGCTAAAATGTAATTCGTCCTTCCGTTAAGCTGACAGGCGTTCCGAATGGGTGAATAGAGCTATCGATGGTCATGTCTGTTATAGGAATAGCATTTAGAACGATTTAGTAGGCAGTTAGTAACAGATACTGCCGTTTGAAGAGCCGATATTCAATGTCTCAAGTCGACCGATTTGTGTGGTCTGCGGTTTAAGCCACAATGATAAACTAAATGATGAATAAAGTTGCATAATCATTGGGACAATCATTGACAATTAATCAAGGAATGTTTGCAGCATCATGGTACCATGGGTTCTACGTCTATTCCCACGGCACTTTCAAATGTCAAGCTACCGGTAATTACCAAATTGAGCGCAAATCCAAAAATAGGAATTGCGAAAGCGGAGCTATAGCCCATAGAATCTGCAAACTCAGATGTTTATCGTTAGCGTGTTGAACTGATCGTTTATACGTCTGAAGTGTTGGTCGCTGAACAGACCTGGCCTAAACGAATCGGGTGCAAAAAACCTGCCTGGCGAAACCCATTTAGATTGAGGGCCAACAAACAAAGTCGACAATTGACATCGATTCTTCAATGAACAAACTCCAAACGCATTGTAAGAGCATATTCCATTGTGGACATTCCGGAATGAATGAGGCCAGGGGTGCGGTGCTAATAAACGCAATTGCACCTACGCCCTACGGGCCGTCGGTGTAAATGGCTCAGTCGGCGGTTTTAAACAGAATTTCCAGTTCCTTTAACTGAGCTATTCTTGAAAATTAGTTTCAGGTAGTTTCAGTTGGCAGTTTGAAGATCGCTCGATCCTTATCAGTGACGTGTACAAAAGTTGCCTCTGTGTTTCAAGTATGCGCCCACTTGAGTTGAAGATCTAGCTCTTGAGATTGAAGTGCACAGGTAGGTGGTGGCGACTCCTGTTGTGTACTTTCATATTTAAATATTTTGGAAATTCCTGAAATGTTTGCTATCGAATTTTACAGAAGTTATCAGATGACTTATCGTAAAACAATTAATTGATTGATATGCCGATTTAGAGCTTAAAGCTTTTCAAAACTGGTGATACTTAATACATATAATTTAGGCCAGTTACACAGTTCGGCAGGCAGATAATATATTCCTTGGTACTGAAAGTAACAAGAAAGTTTTTCATTCGAAACTTTATTATTTTTTAAGCTGAAGACTAGCCATATTAATTTATGGGGTTTGCCACGCCAGTTTCAATTTGTTAGGCCATTCTGGGTAAAATATTAATATAAAATTTTTAAAATCAAAATATACGAAGTACCTAAGTAAACTTTTTTTTATAAAAGTATGAATTCGCTATATAATGCAACTGTACTTTAGTGGGGTTACGTCCAGAACAATTTTTAATAAAGAACTTGTACTTTTGCTTTTATCTTAATCTTAATCTTTCTTTCTCTGTCTTTCTCTCTTGTTCGCATTCTCTCCATATTTCCCTCTGCCATTGACTTAAAGTCCAGATGTCCACAATTCATGCATGTTTTAACGCCCGCTGCGCCTAACGCTCTATGCAGAATTCCTTTGCAGAAAGTCTTTTTACAACAAAAGCAAGAGCACTTCATGAATGAATGCAAACTCAAGTGCAAAACCTCTTCAGTTTGAAGTGTCTTCGCGAGCGAGAGTCGAAACTAGGAAAACGTTGTGGGAGTTTTCCCAATTTCTCGCTCGTTTCATGAATGAAACTGGGCAACCCTGAGCCAGAGGTACTGAGACTGTTATCTGCGCTGTCTATTACCTGTGGTCCTTCGCATCTGGGCAATCCCATGCCACTTTTAAAAGATCATTAGCCGACACGTTGTTGCAGACGGCATACAGAAATTCTATTGAAAATTTCTAAAACAGCATTGGGCTTTACCTGGGAGTGTAAGGTATTCAACTTGTTAGGCGCGCAATGCGCAATGAGCAGTCTCCTCATGCCTAGACAGCCTGTCGCCATTTATCCGACAGAATCTGGCAGAATGGAATGTCCTGCAGTGAAACGGTTGTGGTCTCTAGTGTGTAATTTCAGTGTGCGTTTACCTTAACAGTTCCAGTTGCTGTAGTTATAAGTTTAATTTGAATTTAACTGGTGGGAAATACAACGGACATTCCATATGATTTTTGTTAAGTCGACACATATTCTGTAAGAGCTTTCAAAGCTTTCCAACTCTAAGAAAAATAAAATAAAGCTCTTCAGCCACAACAGTTAACCTTAGTCGCTTATGTTATTCTTTGTTGCATGAAAGCTTGTTATATTACAGCTTTTATGTAAACTGTTATACCAATGTCGCACTTTTCTGTGCTACAAATTCCTCCGTACACGAATAATATAGATAAATACATATAAGTTTAATACCAAAGTTATTACTGTAAATAGAAATACATATTTCTATTCAGCGGTGAATTCATCTGAATTATAAATGGCAAAACAATAATTATGACAATGAGGTCACATTTCACTAAATACCTACATAAATATCTATGAATTCGCTTTCCAAAACCACTGTTTCATTTGCACGAGTATTTTCATGCAATAAATGAACTACAACAATTGATTTTGATAGGCCCCATAACATCACCAACAAATCCAGACTCATTTTAATTTTCATGTCTCCTACTACTGAGTGGCGCCTGTTTAAATTGAGAATTTGCTGCTTCGTTATTCAACATTTTAATTCACTGACAGCAGCTGGCATCTGGCATAATAGTATCTGGCTGTACATCTATCTATACTCACAGTTTTCTTTCAGTCCTGCTTTTTGTGCATACGAGTAAGTCGATCTAATTACGATTATTTGACTGTGGCATATGCTTTGGCGTCTGCTTTCGCCCTTTGAAATCATTCCACTGGTCGTTGGGCAATCTGCTGAAATGGGCTCGTGTCTAAGTGCCCAATATCTCATGATATATACATACATATATATAAATTATATATGTACATATGACTTGACTAAGCTATTTGCTTAGATTAATGGCGAAAAAAGGAAGCTCTGTAAAAGTAGTTTCCACATTGTGAAAGATATCTAGCACATCGCACACATTTATTGAAAAACAAGCGAATGAGACATTTTAATACCCTGAATAGCTCTCTATAATAAAACTGTTTTCAAAATTATTAATACTAAACTGGAATCATCCCAATTCCCCTTCCCTTGCACAGCAAATTGAACACACAATTTGCAAACTAATTTTAGCCTGTACTTCTGAACGTACACACTTCTATCTTGAAAGAAATATAAAGACGGGTTTAGTAATGAGAAAGTTACTCACACAAGAATGAGAAAAGAATAGATGTATTTGCTTTGAATACGCATGTACATTCTGTGAAAACTTTTGGGTATGTACACATTCTCGATCAAAACTGAGTGTTATGTCACTTTTTTTGAACTTATCAACTCTGTTAAAAATCACAGTTTCCAACAACTTAGTTGCATGTCTAAGCCTAATTTATGGACAATTGAAAGGGTTTGGAATATTGTTATTATTTTATTTTTTTACTCATACATATATATTCTTTAACTATGTATAAGCATTCTTTGAGTGCTTTTTCACAAAAGATCAATAACTGAATTTTAGAATTTATCAACACTGTCAAATATCACAATTGATATGTGCAAGTCTACACCTCATTAATGAGCAATGTTGTAAAAAGAATATGCATTTTTTTATTATTTGTAATATTAGAAAGAGTTTGTAGTTCAAGATTGGAAATTCTTAGTATTTATTTTACGTTTTGGTGCGCAAACTGGCTTCGCTGAGAGATGTTATCACTAAAGCTGTATTTGGGCGATATCGGTTTGGGAATCAAGCGGATTTGTATTAAGTTTTTTTTTTTTTGAAAACGCTACAGGCTATTATACTGTTGCGCACGCTCGACTCGTGAGCTTGTTTCACATATGGTTGTGAGATATTAAAGCTTGTTCGCATATAAAGCTTAATAACATTTATATTTAATATTGGTATTTATATTAAATAGGAGAGCTGAGTTGAGAGTTCAGGCAAGAAGGTGCGTGATGAATATGCCATGCTCTGGTTGTTTGGACGGGCCCTGAAGGCTAGAGCAACTTGTTGCTGGGGACTAAGCATTGACAATAGTCAACAATATGTCGGTTGCATTCAATATTGAAGTTAGATCAATTATGCTCGGCGTTTATATACAAATTTTTAATTGCCTGCTCATGTTATGGCTATAATGGTTATTGGAGAATACCACTAGTTAAAGTAATCCGAGTTGTTGTGAAAATATAAAATTTTCATCAAAATTTAGTATACTCACACTTAAGCTCTACACAAGTTATACCCAGGAAAGCTTACATCAATATAAATGTATGTATGTATGTATGAACAGTACATATCTCATACACCTTCAACGTATGACTCGCTGGCAAATACAGACAGATTAAGCGCAAGTATTATTGGGAAAATATGTACATGAACGCATCAATACGTTTATGTTTTGATACATACATGTACTTGTTTCTCCTCCTAGCTTTTTTCTCCCTTCATTTATCTTTCTCTATATTTTTGTTTGCTTTCAAGGTGAAGTCGCACACACGTACACGCAAGCACTTCCAAAGACCGTTAAAGCTTCCGGAGCTTTTTCGAATTTCTTCCTATTACATTTATTGTCGTCGTGGTCGCTGGAATCATTCGAATAAGTACCATATATAATATCAGCTTCAGTTGTCTTAGGTTCAATGGACTATACAACTAAAGAGGTTTGCAATAATGCCGTTTCCACGCCGACTTTACTCAAGGGGTTTATAAAATAACTTCGGAGAAAGAACAAGCTGCCTTGCTGCGTCACGCTTTGCATTGATTTTAAAGACAGTTATCTCGAATTGGTAATCTACTTTCAAAATATGTGCAATTACAATTTACAAAAGCCATTATAAGATTTAATATTATATGGGAGTCCTGAAATATCAGCAGTAGTAATTTAAGAAAAGTATTTAAAAGTCAGCAAAATAGGCGCAACAGCTGATTAGGCAACAAGTTGCGAAAAAGCTTTCGACATAGCGAACTCATAATTCAATGCCATTAAGCTTTGCCGAACAATGCCGACCTAGCCGACGCGTCCCCGTCTCCGTCCCCGTCCGCGTCTCGTACTCGTCCTCGTCCTCGTCCTTGTCCATATAGCTGTTGTCGACCTCGTACAACTCGAATTTTGCAACTTGTTGTGCGTGCCCAAAGTCGTCGCCATTGTCGTCGTGTCTGAGAAAGCTGAAAATCAAAATCAGTAGTACGCGCGCAGTTATTCTGAATAGAGCGAAGGAAAATCGTGCTCGATTCCGTATTCAATTCATGTCGGGTTAAATTAATAGAAATTAAATCGCATACAAACAAAGAAAAATGTTATTCAATGAGTGTACTCCATGAGTGATTGGCCTTTGTTAAAAGTATTTATTTATTTAAAATGTGTAGCAAATCAGAGGTTTTGCCTTCACGAGTAGTTTAATATTTTGATTGAAATCCTGCGCCCAAGTAGGTATCAAAAGTTTCCTCTACAATCGCACATTCGGAAAGGTGTTTTATGGATTTTCCTGCGACGTCTTTGTGTCTGTCGAAACTGTTGCTTTGTTGTTCCCTGTCGGAGCTGCGTTTTAGGTGTACACAACGCAGAACTGAGTTTTACTCGTACTCTTGTATGTAGACTCGTTTAGAGTTCCTACTTCAATCGGAGCAAGGTGATAAGGTGTAATTGCCACACACACACACACACACACACACATTCGCATTCACGTACATGTTCGTATATAAATATTGAATTGTATGCGTGTGTCCTTGAAATGTATTAATTAATCACACATATTGTCAGATTGATTGCATGGCTACGAAAATGTTCTGTACAGGGAATTGGCCATTGTTTATTTCAGTTGATTGGAAAGCTGAAAGTTGATTGAAACTGTAACGATAGATGAAATTGTTAATTAATTATTGACGCTTGCGAAAACATTTTGTAAATATTTTAAACATTTAAATATGTTTAGGCCTATACTGTAGTTATGTAGAAATAGGTCTTACATAGTTGCTCTCAACTTGTAGTTTGAATTTAAGGAATTCTTATGAAATTCTTAGCCATCAGTCGCTGTCAGCCTTTTTGCCCAAATGGGCTGGGTGTGCATATCAAACGCGTCGGGTACAAAACTGCGCAAGACCCTCCCCCATATTACTTACTCGAATCAGTAAAAGTCTTTTCAGCGGGTCTCTCATTTGTCGCTCTTGGGCTTTGGCTTTGGCTTTGGCTTTTGCTTTGGCTGTTGCTTTGCTTCTGCCTTTCTCGAGTTTGCTTTGACTTAAATTAAAATCAACTGCGTTGAGTTGCTTTTAAAAATTTAGCATGCACATCCCATGGATATTGGCAGTAACCTCGAGCAGGTTTAAAGCTGAATTTAAAGCATATGTAAATGGAATATTTTTGGCGAGACTACGCCTGGATACATCCAGCGTATCCATCATCCACGCAGCAACAGACATCAACACCAAAAAGCAAAGTTAATATAATTATTTTTAGCTAACGAATCAGGCGAGTGCACAATTTTACGCAGGATTCTTCCACTGTTGACTCGCTTGTTGAAGCCCCAAAAGTGCGTTATCTGAAGAAATGCCACGAATACGCACGCAATAGGCGCGTGGCTGGTGTAAGTGTGTGTATAATTATTTATGGACACGGGTACCGGTACAGCTGTTTATTGTTGTTCATATGTAAGCTTTCAGTTGAACATCGACGCGACAAATGTGTTCACGCCGGAGTGTCGCCAACTGATGAGCCTAAAGTATGTGAATTAAAGTAAAGAAATGATAGAAAAATATTTCAGAAATTGATGACAACAATAGAGACAGCGTCAGCCTCAATATCAGAATGGGAATCCTAATGTTGTTCACCTTTTCGGTAGCATGTACTTTTTATACCCTGTACATATATATATTAGATATTAGATATATTAGCTTTTTGCAAAAAGTATGTAACAGACAGAAGAAGGCAGGCCCTATAAAGTAGATCAGTATCAATATATAAGCCGATTAAGCCAAGTCCGGATTTCTATATGTCCGCGAGATCTCAGCAACTGTAAGAGCTAGAGACAATCGAGTATATCCACTGCAGATCGTGTTTATGCTCGTTATATCCACTTGCTGATAATATAACCTGAGCAAATAGTAATTGGTTTTTGTTTTTGTTGCTGATTTTATGAAAACAAAGAAGAACATAATAATAATGCTACAACTTACAAAGTGTAAATGTGCTTTATACAATAAATGCCCAGGTATTTGGCTCAGAGTATCTTGTCGTCGGATCCTCTCAACTAGAGCATTCTTTCCTTTTAGCCATGCTTTTGGGTCCACTTGTAAATTTCAATTGACTTTGTAAGTGAACGAGCACAGTCTTATGCATATACCCCCAATCGTACTCGAGTATGTAGGTGCCTGTGTATATTGCATCATGTCAGTGCAGTTCAATAAGCTTGTTTGATTTTGTGCACAGGTTAGGACAAATGTTAAAGTATATATATTCTTGATAAATACCAACAGACAAATCATCAGTTTTTCTGTTGTTCAGTCTGCCTCCTGCCTGAATGAACGCGTCGATTTCCGTAATTTTATGAGCTGAACTCCTATGTGGAGTACAGAGAAAATCGTCTCTACGTGGATAGCCCCCTATCAGCATTGTGTTAACCTACTGTTAATTAAGAGCGCAATAATAAACAATAAAGAAGTTGCTATAAAAACAATACAATGTGTATGTGGCCAGTCAATGCGAACAACATATGCAAATGTAATTAAAACACAATACGTGCTGTTCAATAATGAAACCAAACCAAAACCAAATGGATTTAAATAAAATCAATAGTAGTTCATATACAGAGAATTTAAAGAACTTTATTACGCCATACAAGAAATATTAAAAAATCAATATTTACACGTTGCTAAAAAATAAAACAAAATAGGCGAGTCAGTCGAGCGCACGCGACAATATAATACCCTGTTCAGTTCTCTTTAATAAAAGTGTTTTGATAATTATTATAACTTAGCTGCATATAAGTACACAGTATCCTTCATGCCACATTTGGTGTCTCTAGCTCTTACAGCTGCTGACGGATGGACGGATGGACGGAAGTAACTTCATTTTAGAATTTACCAACACAGTCAAATATCACACTTGCCGACAATTATGTTGCAAGTCTGAGCATAATTAATGTACAACTTTGTGAAACTTTTAATATTTGAAAGAGTTTGGGGCTTCAGACTTGTGAATATTTTAATTATATTTGAAATTTATTTAAATTGAAGAATAGAGATGAATTTCATGATTCATCAAAAACTGAAACTATGCTGATGAAATCAGTCGGCGATGCACATTACATCAATTAGTTGCTGAAATCATTAGTCAAAAATGTCGGCACAATTGGCTTAGGTAACGCAGTGGTTTGATAGTTACAAGGAAACCGTCAACAGATCCCTGCACGACCCTGCAAAACCACGGACAAAAGCCTTCGATCTTGTGGAGCAGCGCCCAGGGTGCGATTGAGTGAAAATACTTTTTTGTTCCGCTACAATCTGTGTCCTGCATCTGATTAACGGCTGTGGCGCTCAGCTCTTGTGCAACATTGTTGTTCGAGCATCAAACAGCTTGATACTGATTTGCTTACTGGATTTGCTGATCCACGTTATACCATTCTACTAGCTATTGAAATTCGCCTTTTTCTTTTCTTGCGTGCTGCCCATGGAGAACAATTGATCTGCTATCTACCATAAACTATTGCGACGATATTTCCTAAAACCTCATGCATCTCTTGATATACTCATCGATGACGCCCTGAGTAAGGCCGGAAATGTGCTTAATAAGAGCAACTAAGGTTGCTCTTAAACTCACTCACTTGAGCATTTGGAGCTTCGTATTCAAGGAGAATCGTTACTCAAATTTATCTCTTTGGCCACCCACGTCGATCACTTTTAAATTCGTAATTGATGGTTGTTGAGGCACAAACTTATAGTTTTATAAACCCCTCATTTGATTATGCACTGTAGTGAAATCTCGGCATGTAAAACAATGCAAACCAAATTGCTTTACGTTCGTTTTGGGATGTTGCTACTAAATTTGGGAATTATCAAAATACTTTTATTATGGAGAGCTGTACAGGGTATTATGCTGTCGCGTACACTCATTTTTGGTTTTTTTGTTATGGATGTTTGTGCTTTAATATGTTTCGCTCTGAATTGTGTTATGTCTAAAAATTTTATGGCTGAGACCAAAATCAACTGACACTATAATTATTTGGGATTAATTAAAAGATATAATTCAAACCATATAGAGCAGTGTTCCAGCATAATCAACAAATACTAATTTAATGGCGCGTAGGTACAAATCCGGAGTCTAATCATAAATTAAGTAAAAATCTTAACTAAATCCATAACACGGTGGCCTTGCGAAACTAGAAAGCAGAGACTTGAATACAAGGCTGCAATCAAGACTGATTGTTTGGATCATTTTATTGCTAACAAGATTGACGCAGTAGCAAACAAATCATTCAATCAAATCCTAGCTGCTGGCAAGGAAGACTTTTTAGGTACATGGTGCAAGGACATTCATGTGTGAGGATGCATGAATGCATAGACGAATAAAGGATAGCAAATCGGATCATGCCAATGCATCAGTGCGAATGTATAGAAATCTTGTCGGTTGATACAATGGCATTTATTTGCAACGGAAAGGGTTAAATGGCAAAATTGCCTCAGTCGCTGGTCTTTGATGTAGGCCCTGATGATGAATTCTCCATTCGCCATTCGCCATTCGGCTTTCGGCATTTGGAGTTTTATTCTGTCTGCTTTTTGCACAGAGAATTATCAAAACATCCTTTGTTTGAACCAATGCAGTTTGATTTGTTTTGATCCGAACCGCAAAGATTGTTAGTATCATATATATATATATAAATATATATATATTTGAATGTGTATGAAGTACATTCAGATACTTAACAAGTATACATATAAACATTTATTTAAGTATACTTATATTCACATTTTGTCGTACATACTATTACATTTATGCACATGCTATAACTATTTTATTAATAAGCGAAAATTAAGTTTACCACAGTTACCTCTGAAGACATGTTAAGCTGACAAAATATACATTTAGATTTTACATTAATATTTCATATTTGAGGTGGAGGAGAATCGTATCTAAATATCGAATTTGTGTCTCTAGCTCTTATACTTGACTATTGATATTGATTAAGAATTTAGCCCACCTTTTTCTGTCTGTTACATTCTTTTTCAAAAGTTAAATAGATTCTGTGGTGCAGGGTAAAAGAGTTGAGTGCCCGACTTTAAGTTACCTGTTGCTCAATTTAAGCGCATACTAACAATATCTATGAATTGTTAACTCCTTTAATTTTAAAGATAAAGGTGAGCAAGGACTCCAGTCCTAAGATATGTCTTTTCCCGTGCAGACAAACTACTGCAAAGCTAACGGGTATGAAAATACGAGCAAGTACAATGGAAAGCTGTCATTGTTGCTGCCTCACTCACATTAAGCAGCCGCACAATATCTATTGTATTGGTGATTAATTTGTAGCCTCCGGAGTCCGGGCTCCTCTGTCTGGCAGCTCTGGGCGAGGTGTTCCCATGCCGCCACGGTTCTTGAGCCCGACTGCTTTGTAAACAAGTTGACAGGCAGCGATGAGAGCTGAATTGACGTTTGATGAGCGGATTATCAGTGAACCCTTCTTGCAGCTCTCATTTCCTATGACCAGGTCAACAAGTGTTGCCCATTTCTCACCACATTGCTGCGCCATTAATAATTGCCATTGATGGTTGCCGTTGTGCAGTGTGTTCCACGTTTCAATGGCCATAAATTCAGAAAATTCAACGCAAATCCATTTTGAACTAACATTTTCCTAACTTTCTATTTTGTATGTGCTTCGATTTAAAAACTATTTAGATTGGTTAAAACTTTTACTTGGATAGTTTGAGCAACAATTGGCAGTCAATCAGTCTGCAAGACATATCCTTGAAAAGAAAACATCGCATTGATTTAGAAAATAGATATACACAATTTCCTTAAGCCTCTAATGCAAGCTGCATAATTCAATGTAATAAATATTGCATTCGATTTAGTCAAAAGCCAGACGAGACGTCGCCACGTGACGTGGACCAGATTGTAATGGAAAATCTAATCATATCTCAACTGCAGTCCGTCAGCTTCAGTTCTCGGTGTGTAGGTAAGCGTATAATGAGCTCCTGCTTTGCATTTTAATTTCCGGCCAGGGAGATACCTGTGCTGCCCTTTTGTTGGACATTGCTTGAACGGATTTTACGGCTTTGGTATGTGTCCGTGCTGAAATTGTTGTTGGCCTGCAAGGCTTCTGTTTGTGCCGCAATTATTTAAATAAGATTACGAGGACTTAGGCAGCGGAAATGCCCGATGTGTATTATCATCTGTCAGGATGGGCCAGACTTGGCCTGATGCCATTGCTCTTTTGTTGGCACCTGCTCATCCAACGAGGACTGCTACTCCTCTAAATCCTAATCTCTTGCTTTGTTTGTGTGCCAGAAGTTGACAAGCCAATTTATCTTTGTTTTCTAATTGTTTTTACGGGCTTTATTTCAATATATATCTATGAGGAGATTACACAACAATTGACATTGTTTTTATTACTATACGAATATGAGTTGACACTAATGCTTATTTGCATAAGACAGTTAAGTTTCTTGAAGCAAACTCCTGCGCCTCGAGAGAGACTACTTATTCTACAACTCCACCCATCATACGATCCAATTTCCATATATAGATCATTTGATTTTTTTTCCTTCTCAGCACGCATTTCTATTCCATGTAAACATAGTTGTTACTTATTTAAAATTTTTAAGCAAATCAACAAATATTAATGAAATAATATAAATAAATTATAGTAAACAATTCGTTCAGTCCAGATCTCTTAAATTGAGTATTTTGATTATAATAAAAGTAATAAATTTTAAATTTTTGAAACACTCATATTGCTAATCAATTCTTTAATTGTTTAGCAGCAAGCTTTGCATATGAGCAGATAATCGCGTAAAAGCTGATTGCTACGCCACTTCATTCACATATGCATATATCGCAGTCATTCGCTGTCCTGCTCGCACACATGTTCTGATTATATTTCTTATTTATAGATCGTTCTTACTGTAATTTTTAACATGGCTTCTCTATAGTATTCTTTAAGCACCTGATAAGCAAGAACTGTCGACGCGGAGAAATGTGGCCATAATATTTCTTATCTAATATAAACTCTTTCTAGGGAGTATATACAGGATCCTTCATGCCAAGTTTGGTGTCTCTAGCTCTTAAGGTTGCTGAGATCCACGCATTCGATACTGATCAGGATATATATATTTTTTATAGGGTCGGAGTTACCTTCTTCTGCCTGTTACATACATTTGCACATAGTTATTATACCTTTTTTTGCTGCTCTGAAATATTTGCGTCGTTGTTGACCAAGAATAAATAGTAGAACTCATCGGGTCGAAGATTCCGCCTCCTGTTTATTACATGCACTGAACCAAGTAAAAAAACTCGCAATGATACTCGAACCTAGCCCATACATGACCTGAACAATATCACCAACAACATTTACAGGCAGTGCTTTTGCAAACTGAATTTAAAATCCCATATGTCATAAGCTGTCCAGGAGGGGGACCCTCAGCGTGGGAGCCACGCTCAATGACAAAGCTGCCACCATCTGCCAACAATATACAACAAGAAAAGTTGACTACAATACAAAACAAAAACAACTATTGTGTTAATAGCATTTAAATGTGCAGGGGGAACAAAAAGTGTATTGGTTGACTGAATTATAATCACCTTCACACTTAAAGAATACGAGCTTTCTTTTATTTTACACAGCATATTTTTTAAATTTAATGGAGAATTAAAGCTGCATTTCGTAAAATTATACCTGCATAATGAGTCAAATTTATGGTCATCAAGTCTGCGTTAGTGCAGATTTTAACTAATTCATAATCAGAGTCAATAAGCTTTCCTTTTCAATGGAACTATTCGGACCCCACAGAGCTGGGTAGAAACAAGTCCAAAGTGACACTTGGCACTGCTTTCAGGGCGATCTCTATTTTTTTGACCACGCGACAACTTTTCCTATCTATAACGCTTGACGGTACGCACTGTGTTTGGCAAGCAGCCTTCTGAGGTCTTCGATCCACAAGTGGAGAAGTGTACTGACACCGGGTATTGAAATTTAAATTTATAGACGTTCGAGATATGAAAGTTGATCAGTTTATTCAATTATCCTGTCTAAACAATTTTGCAAATTTAATAGAAGTTTGGTGTGGATCGTATATCAGCAGGTCGTTTGTTCCTTAGCATCCTTGAACTAATTTCCTGTTTTGCATGGTCCAGTCTTACACGGATTCTTGCATGTGCTAGGTTTGAGCTTCTTTTCGGGACATTGTTCCCGTGGTATTTCTATGGGTACAAATGAGGTTGTAGTATATATACTATCTATACACTAAAATCTGTACTTACTCTTAAAGCAGCCAGCAAAGAACTGGTTATCTGCAGCACACTTATCTTTCTTGCAAGTGCCATCATTCTTCTTGCTCATTCCGCGACATTGAATGATATTCGTTGCATTCCTGGCACAAGAGATTACGGCGGAGGGAATACGCTTAACGGCACCAGCCACTTGATTTACCAAACGCAGTGACATGTTTGGATTTAACGAAATAAAATCTAAACAACAGACGACCTGCTGAAATATTATCAGCAAATTTAGATGTTATCGAGTGAAAAGAACTAAATCAACTGAACTGAATTCACACTAAATGTACTGCAGCAAACTCTACATTCTGAAGCAGTTTTCAAAGCCTTATACGAAACCTGAAATATACAAATTATGGTTTCAAGCATTAGTATTCTACTGTGATATTTTTATAAATAATGTCCAGAAAGGAAACTTTTATACGTGATGTATGTAAATGTGTACATAAACATCGTACATATGCAGCATATTCATAATTATTATTGTTTATTATTTAAAAGCATTTCTATAGGCGCTGGTGCAGGGTATCATAGAGTCGCGTGCGCTTGACACTTGCAGTGGCTTGTGCTATATATATTCATGAACCGCTGCAACAGCATACACACGATATGCATATCATTTCATCACGATTACGGAATTGTTTCAAGAAACTTTTTTACGCAGCATGGATTCAAAGGAAGACGAAGAGAGCCTTGACGCTACAACACACAAAACTTTCACCGTTTCTATTCGCGTGTGTTTATTTTTGTTGTACATGTATATGCGTATGCATGTGTGAATATTTTGATAAAACGTACCTAGGCATTGGCATTGGGTTGCCTTGTCTATTGCCTTTCCTGCTAGACATTATATATATTCTTCCATTAGTCAACAATGGATATTTGCTGAAAATATCACACTCTCGTAGGGTATCAATTATGGAGACTAAATTTCTGAGCCGAGACAACTTACATAGTAATTGCTTATGCATAATAGTGTACTTTAGTCCGCAGACTTTCACCAATATATATACTAAAATAGATACCACTCCCACACTGTTTAATATTATGTGCAAGAGTGTACAAGTTTAGATGGTATGTCTAAGTTGGTTAGGCAGGTCTTGACAGTCTTAGGCAGAAGCCATAGTAATATTATAATAGTAATTATAAAACTGCCAACAACATGCCTCATTAAGCCACATTTAAATGATTTGGGAAAACCGCAGCATACAACAAGTCTCATTTAAATATCCTACCTCAGAAGGAACATCAGTCCGCAAACTGAGCGAGTCACAACGAAACACTTACATATATTTGTGCAGGAGGCAGTAAAGTGAGCTTATTCCTTTGTATATTATTCTAGTTGTGGCATTGTTGCATTGTTGCATGACGGAATGAACTGAATTTGAATTTGCTTGAAATGACTTTGCAAAACGATTTAATAAAACAGAACTTGCAACACTGTTTGGGAAGAGTAGTTTATTCAAATTGGCTATTACAATATGTAAGTTGATATCTCCACAAGAATCCTGTTATGCATCAATGGATAATTACAATGGAATTGCAGTACGAAGCTTTTCCTGTAAACTACAGATTGCAACCCACATAAACCATTCTTGCTAATGTAGGAGAATCACAATATTTTGTGGTGGAGTGCATTAATCCGTAATCAGGCATGTTAGGATGTGTCTTTTGCCTGAGCATAATACTATAAATGGGAATTGCGACAATTCCGAAAAAAACATCTGAAGTGTTAACAATGAAAATACCATTAATCAAGGCTTAACAAATTAAACAAAGTGGAAAATTTCAATTTGATATTATGTCCATACTCTTATTGATGTAGAGTGCGGACTCGAAACTACATCTACCCCTGTACACTCCAGAGTGTAGGATCCCTTTTTCGGGGTTGACATTCATATGGCAATGATAGCGGCAAATGCCAAGCTATTAAAACGCCTTTTGCATGCAATTTTACGCCATGACATGGGCGTTGAGGATATGTTTGAGGGCCGCTTTTAGCACTTTGGGTTGATTTCCGATATTTTTGCCGCAAATCGTTGATATTTTCTAAGCATATGCCGAGTGTGTGTGTGATTATGGATGGCTGTGTGTGTGTGAGGCTGGGTGTGTGTTTTGTGTCATGGTATCATAGTTGTGCATTGGCGTTGAAAAATGGGCTTGGCCGTTGTCCCTTTGATTGCAGTTTAGGTGTCAATTAGCAACGGTGCGGTTGGCTGCATTTCAATGATATGAAATTGATGTTTTCCTAGCCGAAATCGCAGTCGCCGTCGCCGTCGCCGTCGCCGTAGCTGTCGCAGTCGGAGTCATAGTATCTGTCCATGGGGTGTGCGAGAGTGTGAAAAAGTGATGATAAGGATTTGCTTGTATTCATGTGTCGTATGAAATGCAATTAGTTAATATTGGGTTATTATTAATCGCACTTAAGCATATGTTATAAGTACGTGACACACTTGTTTTCACATTTTCTTCGTATTGTGTGAGATACTTTCCTAATCGATGATCTCTCTTTGAGAGAGTAATGACGAACCTTAGAACCATTAGAACGAGTACGTCTCATGAATATTCATCCACACTCACTCACTCTACACTTCACATGATCGCATCTCAACATATACACACAGACAATACAGAAGAACGTATTTTTATGATCCTGAACTAATTTGAGGGTTGGTCTCTGATTCCGGTCCTCTATCTCTCTCCCGCATCCATTGGTTGTTTCATCCGTGTTTCGATGTCATTTGCTACACGTGCTTAAATTTATTTAATTTATTTAATACTTGAATATCCTTTTCTGTGTACTTTTGTATTGGACCTCTCTCTCTCTCAACCTCTTTGTGTTCTCTTATTGCTCTTCCCCTTCTAACTCTATACAATCCAATTGTCATCCCCCTGCAACGTCATTAGGGGAACTACTCGTAGTCCGGGATTGGGTGTGACTACAAATGAATTTTCATCTCGCTTTCGATACGCTGCTTAACGAGAAGTCGTCAATTGACGCATCGTCCCTTGGGGATTCTTGTTTTATTTACTAATACTTTGTCGGCGTCTTCATTTCCCTTGTGAAGTACCTAGAGTAGCAACTGACTATGACTTCAGCCAACAGCAACTAATGCCACAGTTCAACTTTAAGCAATCTGGTCAGATGTTGAGTAATTTTGGGAGTTCTGTTCCCATAATTAATACAAATTCAAGGCGACGAAACCTAATCACGCTCGTTCTCGAATGTGGCGCCTTCAATCCGAAGTCCGAATAATGTTATATGAGGACGTTAATTTAAGCTGATTAGCAAATATACTTTGCTTGTGTGTTCCCCCTATTCGAGATTGTGAACCATATTCATTCATAAATACTCTGCTTTTTAGTACACATACGGTAGTCACTGTAGGAGCTCATGTGCCTTACACGACATATCGAGTACGCGTCCTTGATACATAAACTCAGAAGAAAGACAGACAAAGAAAACAATTAAAATAGAGTGCGAAATCAAAGTATATTCAGAGAAACCGTAAAGCATGAGTGGCCTAGGTCCGGCAGCCTGCTGGCTGGCACATAAGCGCATTGAGTCCTGGTCCCGTATGGCCAAGGAGCGGGTCGGGGCTGTTCGCCGCGTTACTCTTGACCGCAACTCAGCCGACGAGGGCAGCGTCAGTGGCGCCAGCAATAGTTGTGCTCCTGTCCTGCCGGGGAATGAGGGCGTATCTTCGACGACGCCGCCACCGCCGGCGCAACCAATGACGCCACCGCCATCGGCCTCATCGGTCACTTCCACAACCAGTGGCATAGGCAGTGTATCGGCCGGTAGTGTCAGCGATAGCTGTGACTTACCCACGGACTCAGAGGTGCTTGACGACAGTCCCAATCGCAATCACAAGTCGCACTCGAGTCCATTTGTTAATAATGCAAATTTTACAACTTCAGGAGGTCCATATTTCAAAGGAGTCACAGCCGATTCAACCGCCCACGCAGCTGCATGGACTTCCTTGCATACCCAACCATCCCATTCCAACAGATGTTGTCCGCGGCCCCTCCGAGGTCTTTCATAGCCCATTGCACTTGCATCACCAAAGCCGTTCCTTTCCGCCGCGTCTTCAGCGCACGCCTTCCATCTCCAGCCAGAGCAGTGTGGACAGTGCTCCGTCAAGGCAGTCGGTAAGTTTCTTCCTCACTTTTCCCACAACACAATATCTGGATTAATGAACATGCTCAACCGTAGGGACACCGCGGCTCCTCACCTCAGATTCGCACATTCGGACCCGACGGACGTAGTTCCCTTCCTAGCGAGCCGGCATTTCCCCACCATCTGGCTCGCTCGCCCAGTCCCATGCGGACAATTTCCCTGGATGCGCGTTGTGGTAGCCCGGCCTCGACCGATGTGAGCGACTTGCGGACACCAAGTCCTTCTCAGAGTAGTCTCGCGTCTCTAACAAGTGCTAGTGGCGTTGGATCCCCCTCCAACATGATTATGGGTGCAGCGGGCGGATCTGTTGTCTGTAAAAGCGTCGGCATAGGGGGTGTGGCTGGTGGACGATGTCTTTCACCATTACTGATACCACCGCGTCCACAACCTGGAATCGATCCAACTGTGGGTCCAGCTTCGCCACTTGGTGCTCTACAGCCGGACCTATATCGGATGCCCGACGGACCCGTCTATCTGACAGCACCCGGCACCAGCCATGCCGTGGGTCGTTTGCACTTGCGGGTTAAATATGACTATCATCTGTTCGATTTGACGGTCCACTTGATTGAAGGTAATGTAATGTATTTATTTACGGACTAGATATATTTTCTCAATTTATAACTTTGTGTTGCTGTACAGCTCACAATCTTAGTCCAATTGAAGAAGGAGGATTTCGAGATCCCTACGTTCGTCTCATGCTGCAGCCGGATGTAGACAGTCGTAAACGACAAACGCACATCCACCGTGGGGAATCGAATCCATACTTCGATCAACATTTCAAGTTTCCGGTTTCACGTGATCAGTTGCAAGGCAAGGAGTTGGTTCTACAGGTGCTCGACTATGATCGCTACTCACACAATGACATTATTGGCGAAGTGCGCATTTCCGTAGATGGTCTCGATCTATCCAAATCTGTTGAGGTTAGCGCCTTGCCAAATTAATTATTCAGATAATCGTCAAATCTAATTCTACTTAAGTAGATCTGGGGCGACTTGCTACGCACTAAGAAGCCCAAGGAGGATCGACCAGAGCTTCTGTGCTCTTTGAATTATCTACCCCAGGCCGAACGGCTGACCATTGTCATAATGAAGGCCAGAAATTTGGATACCCTGCAAGAGCCTTACGTTAAGGTAATTCGTTAGTTGTGTTAGTTTAACTGAAGATTCAAAGATCTAAAGCCTAAGTTCACGTGTGCCACCCGCCATAGATTTACCTAATACAAAACGGCAAGCGTATTAAGAAGAAAAAGACGAGTATTACGAAGTCCGATGACCCCACCAACCCCATCTGGAATGAAGCATTCACATTCAATCTGCAATCAAATTATCTACATAATGCAGCTATCGAGGTAAGGATAAACTCCACGCAAATACTTAAGGCTAACACTCATGCCCAAGTAAATGTCAATTAATTAAATATTTATTAAATGAAATGGTTACTTTGCCTTAGATCTATGTGGTCGGCGCGGGTAGCGAAGCAACCGAAATTGGATGCTGTGGTCTTGGCCCACAGGAAAGTGGCACCGGTTGCCAGCATTGGCATGATATGATTAACAATGCACGGAAACCCACAGCCATGTGGCACTATATCCGCTAGGCCAAGGTGTCAGCAGGGAGCAAGAGTAAATTCGACATGCATTAAATGACCTTTGCAGCTATTTTAAACTAAGCCAAAATATGAACTTATGTCCATATCTATAAATATTCATTTGTCAGTATATGTTACGGCCCATTGGGAGTGCTATGCGCTAGTTTGTACTACTTTTTCCGCTAATTTTATTTGATAGGCTAGTTTTCCTGGATGTTCCTTACCAAGTGCTGTACTATAAAAGTGCACATCATACTAATGAGAAATTCACAAGTTCAATCGAAAGTTCCTATGACACTCACAAAACAGAACTAAACACTTAAAAGCCAATGAATGAATAAACGAGCATCCGAACCGCATGAAGTCAAAGTAATGTTTCGGTAAAGTGTGGGTATTATGTAAAGAAAACCCTTGTAAAACATACAATAGTACTCAGAACGTTATCCATATACATAAATAGGAGTAAACTCGCAAAGGTTTCGAATGAAACGATTGAGTTGACGAGTACAAGTAGAAAGAAGAATAACTGTCAACCGAGTTGTTGACATTTCAGTCGCCTTCTCCTTTAACGAAGAGAATTCAAGTGTGCATTTCTTAAATAATTATGAATATAGAATATTTCAATAGCATTTCCTAGGGTGAACGGTCGTCAATCATGCCACACAGCTCAGCACAGCACATCATATCACATCACAGCACAAGACTAACCCTCGCAGCCCCATGAAATTTGCTTAGACCACATCAAGGCAGCTGAAGGCGGAGAAGGAACTCGGATCTTGAGACTCTTTGTATCGGCGACAGTTGACAAATTGCCAAATTGCTGCTGTTGTTCTTTTCAATGCGCCAATATAACATTCATATTTTAGATGGGTATGTGTGTGTGTGTTTGTGTGTGACAGAGAAACACCCAATAACCGAGTGTAAATTGTTGATAGTGTGGAGTACATGTTACACAAAATAACTCCAATAGCTTATCCTAATTATTTTATTATATTATAAATGTACTTCTACAACCGAAGCAAGCGCAAGAGTTATCGATAATTGTGAATAGTCTACAACGATATATATGTCTTATTAATTTATTCCTATTTGTAGACTTACAAATACTTTTACATCTCTTCACACTTGTATGTCGTCTATTATGAAGCCTTCTCTAAATCCATATTATTCCAATATTATCATGCCAAATTCGTTGTTCTTCTAATCTATCGGGCAACAGCTTGAACGAGTACTGTCGTAGCCTAATGTAAAATGTTCTTAATATGCATACATATGTAATATACATAACAATATAAATATGCTTAGCTACATATACATATACATATACATATACATAAGCATATACATATACATAAGCGTATATATACATATAAATACACATATACATATTCATATACATATACATATACATATACTTACACATATACATATACATATACATATACATATACATATACATATACATATACATATTCATATACATATTCATATACATATACATATACATATACATATACATATACATATACATATACATATACATATACATATACATATACATATACATATACATATACATATACATATACATATACATATACATATACATATACATATACATATACATATACATATACATATACATATACATATACATATACATATACATATACATATACATATACATATACATATACATATACATATACATATACATATACATATACATATACATATACATATACATTTTAAAGTCTTTTTTTATGTAATTATACTAATATACCTTTACGTATTTAATAACAGTATGTTAATCATGCTGTGTGTATGTATGTATGGGCAAATATACTTTTACTTATACTTATAATAGCTCTATGTCGTTGTTTATCATTCATGATGTACATATGTTTATGTATATGTATTTAATAAAGCATAATCAACAGAAGAACAGAACACTCAAGAACAAAAACAATATAATGCTGAAATACCTCCGATTTACATATAATTGTATTTGTAAACACTCTGATATGTATGAATGTATGTATACTTACATACTTAACTTGTATTACATCGTATAAATGTTAATTCGTATATATATATGTAGAGTCTATTGATTGTTATTTAATGAAGCGGATGAAAATTGTGTAGTTGCATATGAAAATTGAAAAGCTACAATGATCTATACATATACGAATTAGCTAAGTCTGTACACAATAGCTACAAACATATATATAGGCACTACCTACCCATATAATATATAATGTATATTATTTTATGTGAACAAACTTATAAAAATATTCATTGAATAAATATGACACAAATCAACAAATTTATCTTGCGTTACTTTCATTGTTCGAAATGAGATAAACAGTTAGTTTATGAATCGTATCTACAAATTTACAAAGTGAAATTACAATGGATTCATTTTGGAGAGAAATGATACATATAATAGTCAATGAATTTTATGATAAATTGATAATCGATAATTAAACAAATTGTTTTCAATTTTCCAACAACCGAATGTACTGCTTGCTTTTTAATTCATGAACACTGCTTGTCTAGGTGACCATAAATCTGGTCATCAGTGCACAGTGATTGTCAAACTGTGGGATGCTTATAGAAAATTATTTAATTCTGATAATTCAGCTGAAATCAAATTTAAAAAAATTGAAAACACATTGAGGGCACATTTATTTTATTGACATAAACTTAATTTTTATAAAAATATTTTTGATTTTCATAAACATTTCGTGTTAAAGATTACAATGTATTTGTGGCGGAAAAAACTTCCTTTTGAAACGTTAAGCAAGTCAAATAATTACCATCACGACTACAAAATTAGGTGGCAACTCTGTTCGTTCAAATCAGCTGCTGCGCGCATGCGAATTTGTATCCGTTAGGTGATTTGCAATCGCAGTCGCAGTCGCAGTCGCAATGCCGCCGCCGCGAAATCATTTACGTTGATTCGCATTTGTAAGATGAAAGTGATGCGCGTTTTGAATTTGCGTGAAGAGAATTTAAAATTTGTAATTAGCTTTTTAATAGTGCAGACTGAAGTCCTTATTAAGTTTTAAAATAATTTGTATTTTCAGCCAATTCACCCATCGTAAATTGTTGATAAGACACCCAATTGGTTCAATTGTAGCACAATCGTATCAGACGAATTAATGTACTGTTGTTGTGCTCGTGTTGTAGTTGTGCTTGTGCTGTTCTTTGAACTAAAAGCGCGTAGGCGGCCAAAGTGGCAGTTATGGCCATAAATACAAATATGTACGTACCCATAATCAGGTATTGAATGAAATGCTATTGAATGTCATTTATAAATACATATGTGTATGTATCTACATGCATATGTATATATGTTCAAAAACTGTGGCAATCCAGTCACAACACTAACCAATTAGATGTGCAATATTCGAAAACACCGACATCGCAAGGCGCTAAGCTTCTGGCCAACGCCAAACCCAATCTCCGGCTGCAAAGGCCCTGATTGTTGCTGCTGCTACTGCTGCTACTGATGATGATGATGGTGATGGTGATGTAAGCATGTTGTCTGTCGTCTGCGGTTTGTCTGCCATCAGCTTGTAGAATGCAAATAGTAGCTGATTTTTTTCCAACTACCATTCAATGCACACTAGTCTGTAAACTGGCCCACCTACTATCAATGCTCAGTTGTCTCACTTTAGTTCATGCGACTCTAGAATGAGTAAATTGAATTCTAACAGAACAAGAAATTTGTTTCCAAGTAAAACCATTCGTCACTTTACTTAATGTGCAACATAGTCGAGTTGATCTAGTCATATCCGCCGTTTAATTTTTCCGATCTCAAAATTTAAGTGCTCTGTTATAATATCTTTAAAACAAATTATTTCACCGGATAATATACATCAACAAAAACTTATTGAGAATTCATAATTGCAGAGATTGTTGCGCACGATCAAGCAATGTGTAAAAAAGTTTGTATGAAGTTATTTGGCCATGTACGTAGTACAATGTGTCTATTAGATTTGTGCGTAACAGACGGACTACCTTAAACAACGAGTCCCTACGGCCAAGTCCTTCTCCCCGATTCCGTTAGTTCGTCTTAAAAATGCTAAAGACCCCCAACTTGGTAGCACTCCACAATTCCGTATAGTAAAGAATACAAGTAATATCTTGGGCATAGAGTATCTCTAATCTCTTACTACAGGGTCTTTCGCAGTCAAGTGCACCCCGACTTGCTTCGATTTGGTGAAACAGAAGCTGCTTTTTGTTCAATATTCAATTACATGGCCCTAAAAGCACAATAAATGTGTAAAACTCAATTTTAGTTTAAAATAAAACTGCTATGACCCATATTTTGGTTCAGGCGTAAAAATACACTTCTTTATAGATGTATTGATACTTCCCGAAATAAACACACGCAGACAGTCATCTAATTTGAGAGAATTTTTCCTTTTCCGAAACTAATAAGCTAAGAGCAACACTTACACTCCTACGTCTCTCTAATATAGTCACACATGCACGCAGGCAAGGCACATCTGAGCTGCCGTAACCAGAAGACTCGGACATCTAATGCTATTAATAGAGAATATAAACTGAACGATAACCTATGCGTAGAATCACGAACTCGGAAAACTCGCACACCTTGATTAATGCAGCTGCTGTACATTTTACTTAAAACTAAGAGAAATATCTCTAAAATAAAAATTAGAGAACACGACTGTCGATCTTTCTCCTTTATTATGTTATTTTTGGGCTCAAAGTCAATTTAAGTAACGAATAAACTAAACCAAAGACATAAACAAAGTATCTACAAAATTGATCTTTTTATTTGCTTCAATTTATACCTCATTCCTTTGTTGCAGACCATTTAAAGTATATAAATTCGCGGTCATTATCAACAAATGAGCCGATTGGGCTATTTGTCTATCCTTCCATTCGTCTGTCCTTCTGTATGAACGTGTCGACACCAGACACCAGTACTGCACAGGGTATTTCTCCTAAATTAAATATTTGATTAAAATAGAAACAATCATCTAACAGGTGTTTAAAGAATACTTTCTGAAACATTCGTATTGCATTAGAATTCTTTGCATGCTCATCATCATCATCATCAGCAGCCATTTTCTGTAAATATACACATGCTCGATCAAAAGCTGAGTGCTACGTCACTTCATTGACCTATGCAAGTAACGCATTCCTTCGCTGTCTCGCTCGCACACATGTGCTGCCGGCAAGGAACAAAGCAAGCAGTTCAATTTTTTATCTTTTCTGATTATCTTTCTTATTTATACAACAATCTTGATGAAACTCAACATTGCTTCTATATAGTATTCTTTAAGCACCTGTTAAATTAGAAGTGTCTACGTGAAAATGTCAAGTGTCCGTTTCGAAAATCTAATATAAAATCGATCTTGAGAGCATATATATAGGAACCTTCATGCCAAGTTTCGTGTCTCTGGCTCTTATGATTGCTGAGATCGACGCGATCAATCGACTCGGCTATTGATTCTGATCAAGAATATACCTAAATACTTTATAGGGTCGGAGATGCCTCCTTTTGCCTGCTACATACATTTGCACAAAGTTATTATACCCTTGTTGCCCATTTTTAATGGACACGGTATAAAAAATTCATAAAATCACATTGCGAACGAAAGCGAGCGCTTAGCTGTATTTATAAATTTTGTTTATATATCTTCTATCAATTGACTAGGCCCATTTATTGCTGAACAACAATGGTTTGGAGGTGACTGTTTCATAAAGCTATAACACTCATATTTTACATACACAGGGTATAAGAATATGCGGCTAAGGCGATGCCGTGTACAAATAATATTTTAGAATAAATATTTAACCTAATCCTAGTATGTAGAATGAGCTGTTTAATTACAAAGAAAAATAAGTTGTAGCTCGAATGACGAGTGGATCACCAAAGACAAACAATATTTTCATGAATGAGCAGATCGAATAGGATTGGACTGATATTATTTGTCATGATTTTGCGTTGCGTTGCTTGAACGCTGGGAGAGTTGGGCAAGTAAAGGGGGGGTTGGAATTTGTTGGTTTATGGCCTCAAAGCAGCGCGGCGGCAACAAGTTGAATTTTTCTAAAAATGAATACACGAAATATCTTCGTCTTTGGCGTTAAATACAGGCACAACAACGACAACGACAACGACAACGCACCGCCGGCCGATGAATACGAAGAGCGGCAGAAGAATTAAATTTGATTTTCATTTGGTTTGCTCAACGTTCACATCCACGTCCACGTCCACGTCCGCGCTATTTTCCTCTATTGTGTGTGGGGTGTGCTTGCTCTCCGTCTCCGTCTCTGTCGCCGTCGCCGTCGTCGTCTCCAACCTCTCACCCCTATCTACGTCTGCGTCTCCGTCTCCGTCTCCGGCTGCGATCCATCTAAGGAGCATATTTTAAAAAAAGATGCTTTTAGTGACTTACCCACAACTAGTTGAGTTTTGGATGTCAACACGATGTACACGCGCGCGGTGGCGATGCTGCGATATTCTGATGCGGTTTCCGTGTGAAAGGCGGATGAATCAAACTTTACAAACGCCAAAAACACTTAAGAGCATAGACGGAACGATCCTTGACTCAAGGACTAATCCTGCCTTAGCTAGTTTCGAAAGCACACACCAAAGGTAACACCTAAGTTATAAGTTAGGAGTATGTAACCAAGTATGTATATACAATCATACATACAAAGGAGTATGCAGACATGAACTTATTCCTCCGATGGGCAACTGACCAATCCCAATATGTTCGCTAATCTTTGAATAGCCGAATGTGTTTAAGCCTTTTATGGGCATACTTTCCCCGAGGGCATCGAATTTCATGTACAAAAACAAATTTCAGTTTCAGAGCGAAATGCGTCGCGTTCTCTGATTTAGTCGCCCCTATGTGTGTGAGTGAGTGTGAGAGAATCCGAGTGTATCACTATGTGTGTGTGTGTGCGTGTGTGTGTGTGTGCGTGTGTGGAGTGTGCGTGTTTGTGTAAGATACAGTGCCACTTGCCAGTTCGCAGAGCATTTAAATAGAATTCCCGCTGTGGCACCGCCATCGCCGTCGCTAATAGAGACGGATACGGATACGATCAGCTAACGGCGACGGGACGGGAAAGTCTGCCGGCGTGTTTTCCCGACCACAACAAGAAAAGTGTGTGTCTAATAAACATGCAAACATCTGAATTAATCTACATTAGTTTACAATCCCAATAGCAACTATGACTTAACTGAGGATACTAGTAATTTTGATTCCCCAATGTCATTCCATTTCAGAGAGGAGCATGCAGGATCTTACACGGGAAGAGGCCATCGCCTTCAATACTTGTGAGCACAACGTCAACAGCGTCAATAACAACACCCCAATAACAAGCTATAACAATAAAGGGCAAATGTGTCCCAGTATTGTAGTGCCGAAGTTCCACACTCAAGACCAACAACTGTCACATGGCTTGTCTTCCACGCTGCTGCCATGCATAAAGTTGGAGGCGGATAGCGGACACATTCTCGAGACGGAACGCTGGCAGTCGTCGGAGCTGAATGAACGCCTGCGCCTGGAGTTGAACACCACAAAACTGCTGCTGCAAGGCTCTGATGATCCACTGATCTCACACGGCGCCAGCAATGACACCCATGATGAGGATCAAGATTATCCATTTAAGACCCTGCTCGCCCGAAAGACTGAGGAACAGCAAGCCGTCCACAATGGGGCATGCAGCACGCTTACCAAACAGCAGCTTAAGGCCAATCTCATGAATGGCCGCAAGATCCAGAGGCAGCCGGTGAGCGAGACAACTGTGCCGGCACAGCGAGCATCTCAACAGCGTCCGGCCAAATCAAAGAAGCGGACTACCTCAACAGGTGCAATAAAATTACGATTCCATCATCAAGCTCTGCCGGCAGAGTATGCTGCTCACTATGAAGCAACGCAGGGTCGCCAGTTGTCCACTCAGTTGGGAAGAATAATTCCACCAGTGCCCCCTGTCAAGACCACGCCCGCACCTCCGTCTCAGAATCATTCACACGAAAACGTGCGCAGCTGGTTAAGAAAGATTGCTGAGATTCAACGCAACGCTGAGCGCCAGCAAGAGGCACAGGCGCAGGCACAGGGACAGTTTCAGGGACAGGGATCCTCCAAAGAGCTCAAACCGAGCCGACCAACATGTGCTCCGACGGTTCCGCCTGCAGTGAAGGAACCGATGGGTGAAGTGCCAAGTGTCAAGCGCAGTGCTATCAAATATGCCGACCTGCCTTACATGGGAGAAATCACTTTGGATAACTACAAGCCCCGACGAGGACGCAAGCCAAAGAAGGCGGACATTTGTCATCTCATCTACAAAAACTATGGCACCATTATACCCGCATCTGCAACTGCAATGACTACGGCGACGACACAACAATTCTCAGCCGCCGAGTTGAAGCCCTCTCCTGTTGGCCCATCTATAGCTTCGGGATCTGTTCAGCGAAATTTTCTCGAGACAGCCAGAGATCTTGTCAATGTGACAGCGGAACCACTGAATCTCTGCATGCGGGATCAGTCCAGTGACCGCTATTCAATCTCGAGTGGCGACAGTGACAAACCATCGACTGAGACCAATCCAACCACAACCCCGACCACTGAATGTGGCAGTCCCTTGAACCGGTCCACACCCCTGACGGAGGACCACATGGCCACATCTACATTTCCTGGAGAGGAAAAGCCCAGAATGTCCGCCAAGTTACTACTAAAGCCCATGGGACTGTACTATCAACAGATTATAGAAACTTGCCGACTGGGTCTTCCTGTGGAGACCATTGAAAAAGACAACCAGCTAGCTCTTAAGATACCCATACCGAATGGCTTCTTTGCCACCGCCCCACAACCCACTACACCTGTCAAGCGAGAGCCGAAGGAGCAGCCAAACGGTGCCGAATCTGTAACTCCTCCTGCCATGCGCAAGCGTAAGCGTTCAGCGATCTTTATACCCCCCCTGCCGGCTGATCACTCCTCAAGCCCATCCACGGAGGTCAGCATTTGCAAGTTTAAGTTCACGGGCGGCGCCAAGCCGACGTTGCAGGAGAAGAAGATGCTGTCGGTGGATGCGGAGGGAAACTACCGCTATTATAATGGCACTGGCGATAGGAGCATGCGTGGTTACGAGTTCATATCAAGGGACCAACAACAACCACAGCAACAGCAACAGCAGCATCAGCACCAGCATTCAATTTTAGCCAGCGCCAGTAATGACAAGCTCTATATAGATATTCCACCACCCTCCACGGATCTCAGTCTGGAACTGCTGCACATACCATCCGAGTCTCCTACATCATCTCTGCTCATGTCCAGTAGCCTAGTGCCAGTAGCACCGCAAAGTCCGTGTTACTCCAACTCCCACAGCCCCCTGCGACTCGCTACTCCGCATCCGGAGGACTGCCACAAACGGATAGAGTCCTCTGATCTGCTGACTACCACTTCAGCTGCAGTCACAGCCAAGCGACGCACCTCTCGCCGATCAAAGCAGCGCGAGAAACTGGAAAAGACTTTCAAAGAGAAGGGGTTCCTGATACAAACGCAGCAACTGCAATCAGCCGAAGGGGCAACCTATTGCAAGTTTAGACAATTAAAGAAGTTCACGCGATATCTCTTCCGCAACTGGAAGGATCATATACCAGAGAGTGACCTGGACAAGCCCTCGGGCAAAGACAGTGATGCTCGAGTGCCACACAGCGTCATTGAGAATATGCTGGCCGGACAAATCGGCTTTGGCTTAGAGAACTTGGGAACGAACCAGGCCACTTAGAAGCATACACAGGATTTAATTAGCTTAACACTGAAAGCACTGCCAAAGATTGATAGATTTACGAAACGATTGTCAAGGAAGCCGATAAGTTGTGACAAAGGCGATCAAATGCAATCATCTACAAATATGTTGATTCCGTCCAAGCTGCCTGTTCATCTACCAGGCCCAGAGCTATACCTCTAGTCGTTCATCAATTTTAATACAGTAATAATGTTATTGTTAACAAATAAACTAAATGTCTAATAAAATGTATAATTTATTTCTAAATGATCCCCAAGCTAGACAACATTTGAAAAACGTTCACTCTTAAATCCCGCAATTAAACCCACTTACAACTAAGTTCATATTGAAAATGAATATGTTAATTTCAGTAAAAATGTATAAGGCGGTTTTTACTTGTACCTTAGAAATATCGGTCGAATACGTACACTTAATTGTTAGTAAAAATTAACTCCAAATTTGTGCATTTTGTGCCAGACTTTGGCATGATTTCCAGGTCGGTTATATGCTCATTCAAATACTTCAGTTCTCGTAATTAAGCTTAGTTTTGGAAGACGTTAACGCTTCAGTCGTCTTATGTTAGTTATAAGAATATAAAAGTGCAAATTTTAAAAGGTATGTATAGTTGTGCATTTGGCAACCTGCATGGTTCATATAATACGTAATTGATCGTTTAGTTTGGTTGTTTTGTCCGAACGTGAAAATTGCTTATAAATTGAGTCACATTGCGTGAGAATTTAAATTCTTGTTATTGCAGTTTATTGTCTGTTAGTCAGTGTGTATCTAAATAGTGTTTGTTTGGTTGTTGCTTGAAGGGGGCAGTTCATCCTTTTCAGGGTTAGTGTCTAGCGAACGCTTAAAATTAGATTAACGATATTTATATTGCCCGTTTTAGTGTCTTACGCCAATCGCCATCCGTCCAAATTTACACCGGTTAATTTGAGCTCAACGAACAATCGCGGTCATTGCCTGGATTTGACATGAAAGAGACTGGCACAGCGGCATTCATTGGACAAACTAAATCGGTCCAATCAATCTCATTGTGACCCTTGGTGCTCTTCCGACGCTTCAAAGTAAACTGAGAGCGTTTCGGTGGCTTAAGTTTCGCAGTGATCGTAAGTGGCAAATAGCCAGGTGCCGCTTCCGCATCGCGTTTGCTATGAATAATTGTACGTCCAACTAGTTCCTTAAAATGCATGGCTAAGTGTCGGCGAAGTAGGGACTTACTCGGCGGTATAGAAAGTAAATCCGCCAGTAAATCAGCGTTGAACCGCGGTTCGAAAAGCATCAGTGCACCATGCACGCCAGCACCACGTAAATTCGGTGCATACTCTGACAAGTCTATGGTCTTGAGCCATTCCATAACACGGTGTGCTGTCCATAGATCGACGTTCTCTTTATCGGTATTCGCATCTTTGTCGGTACTCTCGCCTAGTTTGTTGGAGCGACGAATTAGGCCCTCAGCATCCCAGGACAAGCGGCGCATGCACAGAATACCACAGCGCAGTGATGCAATGTGCAAACACGAGCTAACGTGCAGTTGAGAAAGTTCTTCAAGTGTCAAACGATGCAACATGCGTCCATCGACCTTAGCATGTAGAAAGTAGTCCTTGTACTGGGGCAGTCCAATATCATCTAGCCAACGCAGAACCCAGCCGACATCCAAGTTGGCAGCCTTTAGTGTGAGCTCATCGAATTCTTTGCCCATTATATCGTCAATGGCGAATACGATTTTCTTTCGATGTAAAGCCAATTTTATATGAAGTTCTCGCTCGATGTCTACGGGTGAAGCCTTAAAGAAGCATACTGTTGGATCTCCTTTGAGCCACTTTCTGTAGACAACAATGTCGTGTTATTAATTAAGACGATTTGTAATATTGTTTAGACATAAAATTATGCAGTAAACTACAAGAACTGACCTACAGTTATCCTGATAGGCGCCCATTCCCATGTGCGTCAGCCAGTTGCACACTTCCTGAGCGTTCCAGCTGCTGTAATGCTTGGCGGCATCAGCGAACATTGGAGCCTGTGCGCTCCATTCGATACGACCACCTGTAGTCGCACGCGATCCTCCTCGGCGAAACTCAGTTGGTTCCGCCTGCTCCAAAGCAGTGAGTTCGCAGTTACTGCTGTTGCTGCGTCGCAGCTTACCCAATATACTACGCAAGCCACGCGCAGAACGCTCACGCAGCTTAGGTGAGGGTGTGGATTGCGCTTGGGACCTAAAACTCGAGTACATCGACATGTCGTCCTCAGTAGGTCCAGCACCTTCGCTGAGCACACCGTCCTCAATTAATATTTGCTCGTTAGAGGCGAACGCCACATTTCGCTGTTTGCCGCTGCTGTTAGCATTCACGTCAAGAATGCGACTAATATTGTTATTGTTGGATTGTCGACTCTGATTCTGTTTGTTGGCACAGCCATGCGAACGGGGCAAGCTATGAAATTGCGGCTTGATCTGATGGCGTAGGGCTGAGGGTGGCGTCTTGGGTGCTAATGTGCCATCCTTTTGGTTGATATTACCCATGCTGCCGTAGGGCATGCTCCCCTCATCCCTATCGACTTCACTGGCATGTAGCTCATTTTCACACTCCAACGCAGTGCGATGCAGCTTAAGCTCGCTTAAGGCACTCATCAATTCAAGTTTTTGCGTTTCCAAGGCAGATTTCGAAATCATTTGGCGCTGCAACTGTTCCTCTTTGTTACATAACTGCTGTGATTTATCTGTTAGCAGTCCCTCCAGCTCAATAATTCTGTCAGCTTGTTCAGAAACACGTTCCGCTAGCATTTGGTATTGAAGAGCCAAACCCTCTTTATCGCGTTGTAAGCGACGCATGCGTTCATCTGAATCTTGACGTGGTATGTGTGTTTCCAGCCAATCACTAATAATAGCCGCGGTTACCGGGTCTGGAGCTGGCGCAGCTAAACCTACCTACAACAATATTAATAGTTTGAATATGCTTACCACTACTTTGATAGTTCTTCGAAACAAAATCAAGTTCTGACTCACCTGTTGCAGAGCCAAAGCCAGTGTTTTAGCGGTTGACAACACATTTGTTGCAGAAATCAAGTTGCGCTCACAAAAGCTCGTTAGAGAAGCTGCCGTTACAGCTCCTGGTGATGCCTGGGGTTGCACCTGGGTCTGAGCAACACTTGTAGTTGCTGAGTTCGATATTATGCCGTCCATCTGTTGCAATGCTGCCTCGAGCATTTTGCTTGCCTCGGTTGCTGTGGCCATCATAATTCATAAAATTGATATGCTAAGCTTTCAGAGTAATCCGTAACCGGTGATCGATGTCCACCAAATGTTTTTCAATGCTCACATCTCATTATTACATAAGCCCGTTAGTTGGGAGCGTCATTTGTTCGTTTGGAAACACAAATGTAGATTTATTAATAATTTACTAAGAAAAGCCAACACGAAAACACAGATGGAAGCAACAAATGAAAATTTAGTTGTTGGAGGCACATGCAAATTCAACTATCGATAGTCGCGATATACTTACTTACTTAAGTCACCAACTATCGATAGACTTCAATCCCATCATAATACAATATATTAATAAATGTACAATATATAACAAATGTAAGTTTAAATAGCACAGCTTTTCTTTATTCTGAACCTTTTGACCCTACCCTACCCTACCCTACCCTACCAGCATAGTAGCAGTATGTTAATATGGATGACTAATTCTGATTAGCAAAGTATACAATAGATTCAAATTATAAGTCTAAACATAATTTATTTTTTAATTTAATTTAAATTTTAATAATGTGCATTCATTTCGAATTCTGACGTAGGTAGGTATGTGGATAGTTTAAAAAACAAACTTGTTATCGATGTTTTGTGACACATTACTCGAAATCATCGTTCATAGCTAATATTTTTTTTGTAGTAACCCAAAACAAAAATAATAATTAGAAAATTAAATTAAAAAACAGTTATGAATAGATTTGCCTATGAAGAGGCCAGGTTGGTTGAAAGCGAATCTTTTGTATGCAGGGATCGCAACGTTAAAATCTACGATGGCGACCAAAAGGTAGCTCACATTAGCTCTTTTTAGTTATTGTACTCATAGCGACACCTTTTTCAGACGGAATTTGAGGATGGTGAGATTGTACTGACGACTCACAGGCTCTTTTGGGGACATCCTGGCGAAATAGCTCGAGCAGCTGTAACTCTTTGCTTACCCCTTAGCTATGTGATATCACTCAGCGAAGAATCAACTTCGAATTTTTTTGGTCGCAAGATCCGTATTATAATGCACTTAAGGCCGGCTGACGTAAGCAAAGCGCCTGGTCCGTTGGACACAAGTCGGGCATCACATGTTAAGCTCTCGGGAAAAAATGGATTAAGTGTTGAGTTTCAGAGTGCCTTGCGCGAAACTCTAAATGCACGGGTTTGGGAAATCTCACTGACCAATGAGAAAATACTACAAGGCCCAGTATCCTTGAATGTCAACGATAGGCTGGCAAGGATTCAAAAGCGTACTGGTATTGGTGGCATAGAGCGTCACCTGGAAGCCAAAGCTAAAGCAACAGACGAGAATATAGCACTTGCTTTTCAGGATCTAAGTGTCCTAATGGCTATGGCAAAGGATATGGTTGGTTTGTCTAAAAGTATTAGCGGCAAAATACGCGACCAAAAAGGGGAAATATCTGACGATGAAACAGTGCGCTTCAAGTCCTATCTACTTAGCTTAGGTATCGAAGATCCAGTGACTCGTGACAACTTCACCAGCAACACGGCATACTTCAATAGCTTGGCCCAGCAGATATGCGAAATGCTGCTGGATCCAATCGAAGTGGGTACTCTAGACTCTAAATGTAAATATTTTATAACAAAAATAAACTTATGCATTTTATCTGCACACTGACTAGGAACTCGGTGGTATGATGTCTCTAGCTGATGTGTATTGCCGAGTAAATCGTGCTCGTGGACTTGAGCTTCTCTCGCCTGAAGATTTGCTGCACGCTTGCCAACAGCTAAATGGGCCTATTAAGCTGCGCTGCTTTCCCAGCGGAGCCATGGTCTTGCAGCTGGAATCCCACGATGATGAACTTATTGCCATTGACACATTGGAGAAAGTCAGAGCTGCGGAATCTCTTGCAGTGGAGGAACTTGCAAAACTGCTGGGCATATCGCTGTTGTTGGCCAAGGAGCGTCTATTGGCGGCCGAGCGACTGGGAAAAGTTTGTCGTGATGAGTCTGTGGAGGGTCTTCGATTTTTCGTGAATCTATTTCTTCAAGATAATATTGACTAGCTGCTCTGGATTCATATCAGTTTATACAATATATATATTAAATATTTCTGTTGCCTGCTTTTTAAATACAAACACGAACTAGTCTGTTACTGTATATACTCTGTACGCTGTTCACTGTACACTTAAATTTATGGCACACTTTAGTATCGTACATTTACACAACAAGACTGTTTTATATTTAATTTATTAGAAGTCTTTCTCGGATGCATTTGCTTACTATCCACCGTCGAGTGACTTTTTTCGGCGCTATAATTTCAGTTCTCGAAAGTAATTGTCGTTTTGAAGTTAAACGTTATCAGTTGTATGAATACATTAAATGAAAAGATTCTACGTCAGGTATTTAGATAAGCAGTTTTGAAATGAAGTTACATTAATGTTAATATGTATTTAATAATTTATGCTGCTTTTCAGATTGATTTTCAATACATTCATGTAATTATCTATAAATTTTCTTTTCTCTTTTGACCTAGAGCTATTCTAGACACGAACTCGTGCGCAATTCCTGCCCTGACTACCTGGTTTATCGTAACATTTATAATTTTTAGGTAGTACCATGTTTTCATTCTTAAATCACATTTATTATTATTAATAATATTAACATTGAGTAAATTATTCTTGAGTGTATGTGTGTGTATAGTTGGGGGATCTCCGTTTTTTTTTAATGTTTTACGTTATTTCATAGGATATTTGTATTAAATAGGCATTTTTTGTTGTACAGCAAAAGCAAACGATGCCAAACAATTACAATTACAGCAAAAGTCGTAATTAAAATAGTTACATAAATAAATCATTTCATGCTACAAAAACGGGCTTAGTTTAAAAAAAAACAGCTTTCGTTAATCATACATATATTTTTTGTTGGAGCTAATATACAAATGGTAACTAACTTTCGTGTGTTTACTTTTATTTCAATTCGTATTACATTGCTCTATTAAAATAAATTTAATTTTTAAATATGATTTGCTTGACTTTTGCGATTGATTTAAGTTCTTTTGTTTATTTATTTTTTTTTTTTAATGTGAATTGCAATTGGAAGTACAAGTACTAATTTGTTTTGTTTAGTTTTTGTTGTTATTGGTTTGAAATACAAACTTAAATTGGTTTTTATAATAATGTAAAATTAAGTTAAGCATTTAAATAATAAGCAATAATATAATAATAGTAGCATTAATAATAATAATAATAATAGTACAATATGCATATTTATGTATATTTATATTTATATTGATATGAACCATTACACCTGTTCATACCTTTGAAACTAATCCAAATCGTAATAATTAGCCATTTTCTCATTTATAATCAATTTTACATTTTATCTTCTTATTATTGCTTTGCTTTATTTTATTTGTTTTTTATGTTGTTGTTTTTTTTTTTTTTGTGGTTTTAGAGGGCTCTTCTGCCTTACTGTTTAAGCTTAAAGATAGCACGCACGCTTACGTAATTAGACTTAAGGTGTAACAAATTTGAGTTGGAGAGCCAAATTGATAGACATTGTAGACATGGCGTTTCGGCGCACTTTTATATATGAAACAATTATTATGTACAATTAGATAAATATTAATTAATAAGAGCTTTACACCTAATTCGTTTTGTAATGTAGCAGAATACTCTGCAAGGGACACAATAAATATAAGCGCAGTGATTATCGCCATCGACGTCGTCAATATCGTGGCATGGTTGGCTTACTGGTTCACATGCTGTAAACCGCTTACGGCTTCTCCAGTCTATCAGCCCACACAATTTACACTTGCAATTATACACATCAAAATACATGTAGATATATGGATATACAATGTATGATAGTAGTGCTATTTAAGTTGTAACGATAAACTATAATATCATGCAAATACACAACGCGAAGCCTTATTACTTGTCTTCTCTCCTCAATTAACAAAAATTAATAATGCGCCTGTATTAATTGCATACTTCAGTAGCAAGTACTGTGCCCATTGCATCTACTTGAAGCTAGGATGGAGAAGCTGCTTTCTTTTCCTTGCTCGCGATAGGAAACTCAGCGTCATTACTTGGTTGCATCGGTGGTGGAACGCCGTCGATTGACCGCTGCTTGTTGTTGCTGCTGTTTCGCAGCCGCCAGCGCCGTCAGGGTCCGCTGGTTCATGACACTAGCACTTGTGGCAGCAGTGCGTCCAGCGATTTGTATGTGCTGCAACTGTTGATGCTGCACCTGGCTAGGACTAGGCAACGTCTGGGAAGCGGCTGAAGTGGTGCCCTGGTTGAGTAATCGATGTTGCTGCTGCTGTGGCTGTTGCGCCGTTGCCTTCACGGTCTTAAGCTGCAGCTTCTGTGCAGACATCACAATAGGCCCTGCACTGAGATTTGCATTACTGGTGACGGCATTGGCTGTATGCGGTGAGATTAAGGTTAAATTAAGACATTCTGATATCTATACGGATCACTCACCATTAACGGCTGTGGTCGCAATCTTCAATGTTGAACCACCGATTTGGCGTTGTGCGGTGAGCAGCTGTCGATTGCTAGCCATCTGCTTGGTCCCCACAACTTGAACGTTGCGGGCTCGCGGCTGGATTGCAGAGGCGGCCGTGGCCGTGACAACTCCTACACCACCACCGCTTGAGGTACGTATTGTTTGAGGATTTAATTTCTGTACTCCGGCACCGACTATTTGAGCTGTAAGCAAAGAGCAGAACGGTTGTGCGGGGAGATTTTTTGGTTGTTGTTTTAGGTTATAATGAATCTGTTGGTCAGAGAAACTAATTAAACGCCACTGTGCGCCCCATGTTGGGGCCTGTTAGACGGTGGCGCTTTCAAACTGATGGCATGGGTTAAATACAAGACACATAATCAGTTTAGTTGCATGAGTATCGAAACGAGTTGTTAACGGGTTTGTGTAAACGAAAAACGAAACAGAAGTTGAAATAGAAATAGAAATAGAAACAGAAACAGAAACAGAAAAAACAAAATTAAGCATGTTCAATAAAATAGATAAATAAGTACTTATAACAACATAATTATATAATTATACTAAAAATACGAATATACTCGGCTCTGCTCAGCTCAGCTCAGCTTAGCCTGTAAGCCTTTGCGTCCCTGCAAAGTCTTCTGTGTCGAATCAGAAATTTTCCAGTACGCATGTACATAAACAAGGATAATTTCTAGTTGAAAAACTCACCTATGGGTAGCGTGAGCATGGCTGTTGTGGCGCCTGTTCCGCTAGCGTTGCCGCCCCCGCCGGTTCCCCCACCGCCTCCAGCTGCGTTATTCGTAATCACAACCGTTTGAGTTCCAGCTACCGTCGAGGGCAGGCTAACGATTGTTCCCGTGGGCGGTGCATGTTGAATTTGTTGCTGCTGCTGTTGCTGTTGGGGCGACGGTTGTGTCTGCAAGGTAATGGTATGTGACAGCTGCTGTTGCTGTGTCGATACGGGCACCGAGACCAACACACTGCGCTGCTGTGTTTGTGCCTGCGTCAAAGCTCCAGTCGCCGTTCCGCCTCCTGCCGTGCCCTGCTGCTGTTGCTGCTGCGGCTGTACTTGGACCGGTGCCTGAAGGTTGTTGCCGGAGAACTGCAGGGAAATGGGTTGCGTAAAGCCTGGAATCTGCACTTGTACGTTTTGCAGGCCAGCAAAGTTTGCCATCGCGCCCTGGAGCTGTGACAGATTTATGCCTTGCAGATTTAGCGTGGCAGTAGTTTGTTGCTGCTGGGGAGAAGCTGACGGCTGGGGATGCGGACTAGACATCGGCGAGTGTATGGATGAAGTGGCGGGCGAGTGCACCAACGTCTTGGTAATAAATTGCTGCTGTTGTTGTTGCTGCGCCGCTTGCGCTTGTTGTGGCGACATATGTGGCATCGCCACTGCTGACACGTTGGATGTAACATTGCTGAGCCTGTCCAGCAGCACCTGGTTCTGATGCGTTTGCGACGACTGCGAATGATCCGAACCGGACGGCGAGGGCGTCGCCGCATTGGTCAGCAGAGCATTAAGCGTCCCACTGCCGCCGCCAGTTGTAGATGTTAGGTTGGTAGGCACCGCAAATCCACTAGCATTCGAAGCATTAGAGTCGCTACCAGGTGATGGTGCCGCCATCCCCACTACTATGGCATTTGGCGGCGCAGTAGTGCTATCCCGTCGCAGTGAGCTCAGAATACGCTGTTGCTGCTGTTGTTGGCCCGTATTGAGTATTTTAAGGCTGCCGCAGGCTCCTCCTGTGCTAACCGTATAGGCCCCGTAGCTAGTTGTTGGATTGGTCATCACAGCAGGCGGCGAGGCCAGCTGCGAGGCGAGTGCTGACATGGACACACGCACCGTCTGACTACCATCGGCTGACTGCTGTTGTCCCTGAGCTTGACCCTGGCCCTGTGCCTGGTTTAGATTGACGGCTATAAGATTGCCCGCAGAGTTGGTGCGAAACGTTGTTGCTCCGCTCCCGCCAACAATGTTGATCTTTCGGTTCGCATTCAGCAGGTTTTGTAACACCTCGCTAGAAGGCTGTTTTCGCTGTGCGCTTACAAGGGTAGGTGTTCCGCGAGTCGTCTGCACATAGGTCGCTGTTGTTGCATCTGCATTGTTAGGGGCTGATTGCTGCTGATGCTGTACCAATGTCAGCGTTTGCTGCTGGCCAGTGGACGACGTTGTGAAGGTGCCACTGGCAACGGGTGTACTTGTCATGGCTGCAGGAGCACTGTTGAGCAGGTTCAGTATTGACGCATTGCCGGAGTTCTTTAGAGTTGTTGTCGCCGAGCTGCCGCTACTGTTGTTACTATTGATGGTTGTAGTCAAGTTGCTATTGCTGGTGGGCGTCGGCGTGCTGCCAGCTGTGGACACAATAACCCAATAATGGAATAAGTCGATCAAATAATAAACGAAATGTCTGTCAATTATCAGACTTACAGTGTTGTTGCTGCTGCTGTTGTTGCTGCTGTTGGTACTGGTTGGCCGAGTTCATGATGCTGGTGACTATGGCGTTGATTGCGGGATTTGGATGGATTGCCGCGTTGCTATTGTTGTTATTATTGTTGTTGATTGTGTTATTATTTGTGGCGGTTATTTGATGCTGCTGCTGTTGTTGTTTCTGCAATAGTTGATGTTGTGTACTCACAATCGGAGCAGCCTTCAGCTGGGATTGCTGTGCGAAAAGAAATAGCAAATAAAATGTGAGAACAAACATTGATATACAATGCAGGTGCAAATCTCATCGAAGGCTTTGAATTTTGTTTGCAATAAAATGATAAACTGATCATAACTAATAGAATTACATAAAGTTGTACGTTCAGTGAGGCTAAAAGTACGCGTGAAAAATATAAAATCTGTTGGGATTCTTGGTGGTCGCTAGCCCAATCTTAAGTATCTTTGCCCCGGTGAAGTCACTGAGCTGTCTTGCTAAGCCTCAGCTCGATATCCTGCTAAAATGTTATATATAGAAGCACACGTAAGAGATTTAAGATTTATCCTATTTCATCTTTGTAATATGGCAATCATACCGCGTGCTTCTAAAATGGATTGTCAAGGAATGATCACGTAGAGTTGCCAATTCCCATTTAACTTTTAAACGGACAGGACAGAGAGTTTAAAGCTATTTTACGAATACCTTTGTCGATCGTGTAAATCAGGAGACTCTCCTGCCGTTAAAACAATAAAAGTAAACTTACGAGAATTGGCACATTGGAGTTGAGCTGGGCACGCAATGCGGAGTTGGCGCCAATGGCCGTGTTTAGCTGAGCGGATGTCGCTTTTTGCTGTTGCATGTTCGCTGGCTGTATTGTAATTCCCGAGTGCTGCAGCGTTGTAGTCAACTGCTGTTGTTGTTGTTGTTGGAGCTGCTGCTGTTGAGACTGCTGTTGTTGTTGTACCAGTACCAACGATCCATTGCTTAGGCTCACCTGGTGGGTAGTCGTGGAGGATGTGTTCCCACTAGTCGTAAGCAATTGTATATGCGGCTGCTGTTGAAGCTGTGGTTGTTGTTGTTGCTGCTGTTGTTGTTGTTGCTGTTGTTGGGACGACTGCTGTAAAATGCTGTTGCCACTGACAAGTTGCCCCTGCTGCTGCTGCTGTAGTTGCAACGCACCATCAACGTTGAACTGAGAGGTGGCAATCGCTTGTTGTTGTTGCGGCTGGCGGAAATTTTGGTGTGCGTTGATCGTGGTGTTGAGTGTCTTTGCGACAATCTGTTGCCGGGGAAGCACAACGTTAGGATGCGATTGTGCAACATGATGTACCGTGGCAGGCAATTGTTGCTGCTGTTGAGTAAACTGAGCCTGTCGTTGCTGCTGTTGTTGCTGCTGTTGTTGTTGCTGCTGCTGTTGTTGTTGTTGTTGTTGCTGTTGCTGCTGCTGTTGTTGCTGCAATAGCAGTCGCTGCTCATTAGTTAGCCCAGTGTGGGTAACAGTTGGCACATGTCCGGGTATCAGATGAGTGATTTTAACAGCCTTGCGTCCCTCTTCAGTGAATATCTCGCGGAATTGCTGAATGTAACGATTTGCATGGACACGGGTGCCCAGCGCAAAGCGGCACGACTCGCCGTTTCGCTCGCCCTCGCGATAGTCGCGATCGACGTAAAGCTCACCGAGGTATTCTGCATCGGAGGGACGCTGGTAGATGGACAACTTGATGTGGTATAACGCTCGCCTGCCTTCGCTTGCCTCGCGCTCAGTCTCCAGCACATATTCTTCAATGAGTTGCGGCTGAAAGTTGTGTCGACAGTTTGGCTGGCAGCCTTCCTTACACGCATCGCTGAACTCATTAAGCGGCTCAAAAGTCTTGGCATACTTCTCAACGCTGATCACATGCTCGGGGACCTTTAGGTTCGCCGGATACTCGAGGCACGGCGGTCGTATAGGCCGGATGACTTCATGAGGCCGACGCGGTACCTTTGAAGTAAATGAGGAGAGCATCACTCCCCCCAGCGGATTATTGCTGGGTGCCGTTGTGGGAGTCGCGTTCGCTGTACTGTTACTGGAGGTGCGTGGCCGCTGGCGTAGGCGTGTTAGATAGTCACATAGCTCGAGTCCTTTGTGATGTGTGAACTGATCCAGCTTGCGTTTGCGGTTGATGGCCACCTGTGTGAACTTATTCATCTGCCGGCGCATTTCATGCGAGTTGAAGCGTTGGCGTTCGTGCTGCGCATTAATGGCTTGGCGGCCGATACTTGGATCTGGCTCCAGACATAACGGTTCGGCGGTGGCCAGCACTAGTTGGCTCTCTAGGGCCAGACGATCCTCTGGCGTTGAGCCAGCCCAGCCCAGCGAACTGCCCAACTGTTGTACATCCGCGAAAAGCGTGGCATTGCTGGGCCGCAGCAGGATGTGTTTCATATCACAGATATTCGTAGAGGTGGCAAACGTCTGGCGAAAATCGCGGATTTGCGCAATTACGCAACCAGCATAAAAGACGCTGGGCTTCGCGTACACTCGTGACCCCTCGCTTCCATCCTGGGGCAGGTTCAGACTGACGGTATCGGCGCTCAGCAGATCCATAAGAAACTCGGGCAGAAGCTCACGGTCAATGCATTGCAGCAACAAATCATTTTCATACGGCCAACGCAGTACCTCAACCAAGCCATAGTTTAATGCCACAGGCGCCGAAGCTGAGTCCCCAGTTACATCACTCTCCGGCAGCCTCGCCTTTGTCCTAAACTGGCTACTGCCGTCAGTCTCGGCATGCACCTTGTTTCGACTAGTGGTGCTTCTGTCGGAGCTGCTCTCACTGGCGTAGATGCCATGATAGTGGGTGGGCTCAGCGACAATCCATTCATTTGTCACTGGGTTAAGCACTACTTGTTCATCGTAGTGCAGTGCCAGAGAGTAGCCTTTATTTCCGGGATACAGATTGACCACAATGGTGTTCAGTCGCTCGCATTCGACGAGTCGCTCCAAAATGAAAGAGCGGCTTCGTTGTTTCAGCTGAAAAATCGAAATTTAGCTAATATCCTTTGATTTGCTCATAATTTGTTATGGACTTACCCCCGTTTCCGCAAAGTGATTCAGATCGTTGCCGAGCAGTTGAAGATAAAGCTCCTTGATTTTGTCGTGTATATTAAAGAACTTTGTGGTCGTTTCCCGCTTGCTGTGCGCTGTGCTGGTGGACGAGCCTTGAGTGCCGCTAGCATTGCTATTATTGGAGCCAGCGCTAACGCCAGACCGAGATGAGGCAGACGCTAGAAATGTGTTGCGACTAGAGGAACTGCACTCTTTGTTGCTGCTACTGCTGCTTTTCTGTCGTTTGCTGGGCGACGATGTGGGTGATGACAGGACATGATGGTTATGAGCCTGAGGGTGGTGCAGGTGATGGTGATTTTGGTGATGACTTGTGCTGCTGCCGCTACCATTGCCCGATGATGCATTTGAACTGCTTGAGGGTGGTCGCCTATCAGCTTTCTTACTATTATTATTATTATTATTAATATTGTTGTTATTATTATTATTATTATTATTATTGTTGTTGTTGTTACTGCTGTGTGATTGCTGCAGGTGTTGAAAAATATGTGAAGTGGTGGAGGGCGTGCTATTATTATTTAAGCTGGAATTGACACCCGGCGGTGTTGACAGCAGCAGGTCAGGAACTACCGGCGACGGCGACGTGATCGAGTTGAAGTTAGACAGCGTCGTTGTAGAAGAGGAGCATGATGACGGTGAGGGTGCTATCGTAATTGCAGTACACGGCAGACCGCTTGGCGTTGTGGTTGTGACGTGCGGCTCTGTGAGTATGACAATGTTTCCACCCCCCGGGGGCAGTTCAGTGGGTGACTCGTCATCATCAAATATGCAGATCGGCGGTTGCGCTGGTATTTGAGGTATCGCTTGCAGCAGACTCGTCTCCAAGAACGATTTGCTGCTCGTAGGAAAGCTAACCGTAACTGGCGACACTTGCTGCTGTTGTTGGTTGTTGTTGATGGCAAGCGGGGGTGAACATGCGGCCTGTAGCACGGTGTGTAACTGATGATAGGACTGTTGATGCTGCTGCCCCAGTGGTTGTTGTGACTGTGGCTGTGGTGAGCTCTGCGTCGCTTGGTAAACAAATTGCTGTTGAACGGCCGAGCCAACGGCATGTGACAGGCCCTGAGCACTCGCATTTAGTGGGTTGTCGCCCTTTAGCTTCTTAAGCGTATCATTTATGATGAACTGTAATTCGTAATATAAATTAATTTCGACAAGCAAAAACGCGTATCTTTAAAACTATGCTCAAATTGCAACACTAATACTTACGTCTGCTTCTTGGCATGAGGAATCCAAACTTTGCATTGTGCCAGTGAGAGGTGCAAGTCGCAGTCCCAGTTCAGGTTCCTGTTGCAACTGAGTTCCAATTCAATAACCGACGACGACGACATTCATGCCAATGAACGAGAACTGTACGAGAACAGTAGTTAGGCGCCTCCCCAGGACCAGTTCAGTTGTTTTCATCGCTCCTCCTTGCACTTGCAGGTGTCTGCCTGCCGAGTTACAACTACACAACAACTTCTTATTTTTTATTTCGTTTCAATTTTCAATATAATTTCGATTTGGGGATAAGCATTGTCATAAGAATTGCGCCTTTTTGCACACACAGAGTCTTTTAATATTGTTATTGTTGAGTTTTCATGCGCTTTTCCTTCCCCCAAATGTAATTTCTTCACTCTTTTTCTGCTGCTGCTGCTGCTTTGCGTGACATTTTCTCTTCGTCTTCGCCCCTCTTTTGACTAGGGTCTTTTTCGCTTTTTACACACACACAAAAACGGAGTGCAAACATTAAACTGAACGCATGCACCAAAACGTTTTCTCAAACTCATAAAGGAGTTGCTAAAATTCAATGTTTTTCATTTGTTTAATGTTTTTTTATGTTTTATGCAGAAAGTTTAGTTTTGCAATGGTACGTTCTCGCCGAATACGCGTACACACTGGCAACCAATAATTGTGTTATCGATACCGATAACTGTTCAATATGTGCTTGCAATTATGGTACCAATTTTGAATTAAATATGCAAACAATATGTATTGCCAATATTTATAAAGCGGTATAGAAAATTAAAATAATATGAATACGTTTAATCATATTAATAATAAAATATTACAAGAATAGGTGATAAGATATACTGTTCCACATGGGGGTTACACTGGCAACCGATAGTTGCACACGAGAGAAGTGTCAATCATTAGGTGCAAATTATGGTGTTGCCACCTTGTGGAAAGTGACATTGATAATTTTTGTACATGCGCGGGCTCTAAGTGCGTGCTCAACAATTCAAATTCTGTAACTTTATTTTGTTTTGTTTATTTGTACTTTTTTTTCAAGCGCTGCCCATGTTCTGGTTTAAAAATGCGATTTGAGTTATTATTTCTTCTTTTAATGTTTATTGTAGGATTTTCTCTTAACTGATAATAGAGTGCACATTAAAGAGTTCTGTGTTTTCGTCACTCGCTAAATTAAATTTTTATAGGATTCATTTGGGTAATCATAAGCTTACAATAAATTCATAATTTATAATTATGAAATGAATATATGTAGGTAAATATGTTTTTACATATAAATATATGTTAAGGATTAGTCTATCTATGCAAATATGCATTAAGAATACCAATTTTGTCACTTGTACGTATACGCTTTTCCACATCCATAATCAAATATTAAAATCATTATAAGAAACTTGTAATACACACGCATTTGAAGAATTTTCACATCGTAATGAGATCTTTAAAAATAAATTGTGTAGTTGAAATAAAAACAGCATTTGAGTTGGTTTTCGCATCTGGACTGCTTGTCTACTCCTTGTGGCCCTGCAACTTTTTCCATGTGTCGCCTAATGCCTTGGCAAAATGGTCATCTACAGAGGCCTCAGTCTTGGTGAATATTGAAATATTCGTGGATGATGTGGGCGAGGCGGGCGGTGTATGTGTCGAAGATGCAGCGGCTAGTCCCGGCTCGGCTTTCACACGTATAATAGCTGGCATGGTGGGCGGCGTAGGCGTTGACGCTAGTACACTGCCATATGCTGGTGGTGGCGTATTATATCTGGGAGGAGTATGATGAGGCGTGTCCAAGGCTCGTTCTCTCTTTGTTACCGGCCTATCCAATATTTGACTGACGCTCGGTGGCGGCGGGGAGGGTAGCGAAGCGGATGCTGCCCGAACTGGTGACGAAGACAAAGATAGCGGCTCTTCCTGGGGCGGCGGCAGTTCATGTTGCGGGGATACCGGTGCCGAGTGCATTGTTGGAGAGGACACGGTGGGCAAGCCCATTTTGGACAGGGACATCGGTAGTGGCAGCGGCAGCGTTAAGGGTGAATGGTGTTGCTGGTATATTGCTGGCTGCTGTCGATACCCATGTGGCGAGATCTGCTGCATGGGAACTCCGTTACCCACCACCGTCTGCGTTAGGGTTTGTGGCTGCTGCTGCTGCGGTTGCGGCTGTGGAGACGGTGTGGGCGAACTGGGTGTTGGCGACTTCAGCAGCGCCGCATAGTCTGGTCCCAAGGAGCGTCGGAAATGTTCATCGATGTCACAAATAGAAACGGACTCTGTACAGGAGTACATGAAATATATATGAGTATCTGATAAAGTCAGTTAAGCAATTGCTTCGTCTTACCCGTACTGCGATTTTCATGGTCGCGGCCGGGGTGTGAGTGGGAGTGTACGTTGTCCGGCTGCTCCCGCTTCGGCGGCGCTTGGGTAATGACGCTGGGTCGGCTGGCTGCGTAGCAATGGCTATTCGCTCCTGCCAGTGGCTCACGGTACGGTGGCGGTGGCGACGCACGTTGATGCTTCACAGTGCTAGACGTCACTGACATATCAATCGGGCTGTCCATGTCGGGGGTCCGATCCCGCTCACGCTCCCTGTCCCTGCCATCGACTGCTATGAGACCACTACCTGCATCATGAGCTTGATACTCGGCAGCGGCGGCTTTCTGACGGCGTTCGCGACGCCACTTGGTGGTTGGCAGCTCTTTTGACGTCAGGCGCGTTTCTACAATGATTGAAAACTGGACGTTAGAAACAAGTTTTTCGCATTAATAATTCTTTTTTTTTTCTTCTTTTTTTGAATTAGATTTGTATTTTGATTTTGGAGAGGCAATCGCAACAACAAATCGAATTTCAATTAAAACTATAAATTTGATTATGTCTCTCTGTGTGCGGTTGTGTGTGTGTCTATGACTGGGAGTCTGACTGTAATCCTCTGACTCGTTTCGCAGCGGGTTTCGTGTCTTTTTGATTTTGATTAGGAGCAACAACGAAGTGGGCGTAATGAATCACATAGGAGTTCAGTTATTGGGGCTCAGGCGAGTCGCAGTGAGGGGAGCGACGCACAGCGACCCTCTTCGTCGCACTTCTGTCTACTTCGTATTCACGTTCAAGTTTGTTGCCTAAGTCTTTCGTTTTTCAATGAATTTCCGCTCAAAGAGCGAACGGAGCGCTATGATAACTACATCAACTACAACTACAGCGACGACGGTGACAGACTCAGACCCGGTCAGGAGGTGGGCACAACAAAATTATGCATAAGAGTCCAACAAAAGCAACAGAAACGATAGCGAAGACACCGCCGCTGTCGCCAGAAACTACAATCGAAACTCCGAGCTCCAAGCAACAATAAAAATTGGTTAAGGAAACTAGTTTTTCTATGATCACATGAATTCGTCAGTGTGCGAGTGTGTGTCACTGTGTGGCACAAAGCGGAATGGGGGGCTCACACTGAGCAAAACGCTTAGTGCGAATCTGGACAAACGTGCCCGGCATCTCAATTGGTATCGCTTGAGTTTGGCGTGGGAAGGCAAAGGCGCTGCGTGGGCATCTACCAGATTAGCAACTGCAAACTGGCAACTGCCAACTGGTAACTGGTAACTGACAATTCGTGGTGAATACCGTGGATACCCTTCCCTTGCATTGTGAATATGTGAATAACATAGTAATGTAGGCGCCCTACTCCAATTTATATACAGTGCAGTTTACGGTTTAGTTTCATCATCAGATTTTCGTACGCTGCGCCCCAGGAAACACAGCTAAAAATAAAGCCAAGATCTGAGAATGACGTTCGGGCCACTCCACTTGAAAGCGCGAGCGCGTCTTAGAGCCCAAATTGAAGGGGCAGGCAAACCAGTCAAACGACTTCTGCACATTTCGAGCAGCGGACGGAGCAGCTCTGGAGAACTCCCCTTGGCCGCCAAGGCGTCGAACGCATGAATGAATATATGAATGAAGGAGATAGCCGTGGCGGTGGAGCTGGTGGAGTTGGAGATGGTGGAGGCGGCTGTAGTTATTGCTTCGGTTATGGTTATGGTTGTGGTTGTGACTCTGACTGTGGCGGAACCAGTTATCGTTGTCCTGTTTTTGGCAACGTCACCGCGGGCTGCAATTTATTATTATATTGTGTGCCTGCGTCAAGAGAGAAGCCACAAACTGGTTGCTTCTTTGGAGTCTCTGAGTTTCGTGGAGTGGAGTGGAGTGGAGTAGAGTGAAGTGGACGCGCTGTTGCAACCTAAAGCAAAACATGAAATTGGACGGACAACAACAACAGCAACAAGGAGAAGAAGAAGAAGAACAACAACAACAACAGTAATGGGACTGGCTGGCTGCTGTTGCAGCGGATGATGATGGGGATGATGATAATAATAAAGAAACATTCAAATTTTATTGCACATTTCCGGTCGTCACTTAGGAGTGTGTGTGTGTGTGCGTGTGTGTGTATGTGGGGGGAGGAGAGCGACGAACATCATCGGTACTTTCTTTCTGTGGCCATCTTCTGTATTATTTATTTATTTATTTATGTTGAATCTGCTGCTACTGCTGCTGTCCGGCTGTTTGTTTGTCTCTTGCTTGTTGGCTTGTCTCTTTTTGTCGGTTTGGCCCCTTCGTGATCTTTAATCAAACACAAGACGCAGCTAAATCAATTCTGAGGCTTCGGCTAATTGGAAGAAATGGGGGAAACTGGAAGTGCGTGATAATGTGAAGAGCCCCACAGCCCCAGCTTAGCCAACTCTTTTGCAAACTTTGCTTACACAACAACGAACTGATCACATAAAGAACAGTCAGTCGATCAGCCGAATGGCCGATCGGTCGACTTAGTCAGCTTGCACAACAAACAAACAACAATACAAACACCAAATACACACTTTTGTTGCTTATGCAAACAAGTTATTATTATTATTATTATTATTATTATTGTGGTTGCTCTTGCTGTTGCTGTTGCTATTGCTATTGCTTTGTTGTTGCTGTACCTGAAGTTTGTATATTTATTATTTCCATCGCCTCTGGCAGCGTCGTCGTCGTTGCCGTTGCCGTTGTCGACGCAGGCGTTTCTTATTATTTTTTTACTTTTATTATTTTTGCGTCGGCTCGTGAGTCATGATCGTGCCCGACTTGATTGCAAATCTGGTTTTAATATGTCAACAAATAAAACAAATACAGCTACAAGAGCAACAGCAAAAAGAACATCAAGTGAAATAAAAGCAAAGCTAAGCCAAGTTGAGCACAGCAGCCGCAGTTGCATCGTATGTGATGTTTTGTCACTATTTGTCCAGGCGATCGTTTCACTTGGCAGCTCCGCCGCCGCCGCCGTCGCCGTCATCGTCGTCGTCGTTGTCACCGGCGCCTGTTCCATGTAATTGAAAGCATTTGTGTGATTTGTGCAATGTGAGCAATTAACTACAAAAAGTGCATGGCAGAGCTGGCGACAACGACAACGACAACGACAAAGACGACGACAACGACGACGACGACGGCGACGACAATGACGTTGATGACGGCGGCAGAAGCAGATCGAAGCCAATAAAATGTTGGGCGTTGTAAAAGTATTGCCAATTTCATTACCAATTGGCAATTTCACGCTAATAGCAAAATTAAATGGGTCACTTCGCAACTGCTTCGCATCGCCCCCGTCGCCAGCAACTTGCGTAACAACAATTGCAGCGACACGTTTTGATAAGCTATGGCGTCATCGACTGGTCAACATCCTAATACACGCGGGATCCTAGCTGCGCTACAACAGAAGCTCGAACAGCAGCTACAGATAACAAGTGGACTACCATGCCCTGCAAGAGTGCTCCGAGCTTATCTGTACTTAATGCCACGAAATAGGCACGTAGTCAAGTGCTACACTGCCAGTGGAAGCGTGAGCGGGTGCAAATGAACTTTAACATCTGATGTGAACCAGTAGTCCACACAAGGGTTCACTTGCATGACACTTCACGTGTGCAACTGGTGTGAGTCAATGACTCTTGTGACCAGAAAGCAACATGCAATGGAATATGGAAGCCATTCTCTCGGTTCGTGCTATACGAATACTAGTATTCGTTTCGCCAGAAGAGTTCTTCACTGCAGTATAAACAACTTACTCCCTCCATTCGTTCGACTTCCTCACCCTGAACGATTTTCCATCTCTTGTTTCAAAAGAAACTTGTTAACTATTATCGCAGTATGTGACAATTTGCTTTTTCGCAAACTTCGTTGGAGGCCAGCTTAATTTGCTTTCCATAAGATTTTTATTCAATTTTCCCCATGGAACACGAACCTTTGTGAAATTGCTGTTGCTGCTGCTTGATGAGCTGATGATGCATGGCCGCTGCCTGTTGAAGATCCCGCCAAGGTTGCCACAGCAAACTGTTGGCCATATTCGAGTTGTTCTGCTGAAGCTGCGACAACCCCGTTCCTGGCTGGTGATGAGCACCTCCAGGCAGCAGCTGCTGCTGCTGTTGGAGCTGCTGCTGATAGAAGAGGGGCGACTGCTCGGGAAACTCAGTTTGGCCCTGCTGATAGGCAGCCGCTGCAAGTCTCTGCTGGAGCTGCTGCTGCGTCGCCGCGAGGGCAGCTGCGTGTGCAAAGGAAGCCGGAAAATGGCGAGACGATGATGCAGCAGCTGTTGCGGCAGCAGCAGCGACTGCAGCTTCCTTGGCTACTGCCATGGGCGAGCTGGCCGTCGAGGATGCAGCTGATGACGATGCAGCGCTGCCGGAGACAGAGATGGAAACGGAGGCGGAGGCGGAGGCCTCCCGACCCGACGATGTTGGCTGCTGGGAGACAGCGGCAGCGGTTGCCAGTCGCTCGATTTCCTTGATGCGAGTATAATAATTCTGCTCGAAGGCGTTCAATATGCACAGATAATCCATAGCTATCCCGTTATCGTCCGTATATACATAAATTCATTTATTTGAATATTATTGGTTTCTTCAACTTTTTAGCAAAGCTGATCACAGTTCGCGAGAGAACTTTAGGTTACTCCTGGTATCCTGGCACGGTCACACACGCACTCACATTCACAGGCACAGTTACAGTTACAGTCAGTCACAGTCGCAATCACAATCACTTTGGAGAGCAGCTATCACCCGCGACTCGACTCCGATTGGAGCAGCTTGAGCTGATATCGCTGACGAGCGACGTTTGCCTGTTGTCGGATGTCGATCGTCGGATGGTCGGCAAGCGGCAGTTTTTTTCTTTCTTTTTTTGTTTTGTTTTTTTATTTTCTTTTTTTTACTATACTTTTTTATGAGTGACTTTTAGCGCTGCTTACTTTTTTCTTTTTACGTTTTCGCTTGCGCGTTATTGTTGCTTTAGTTTATGATTACTTTTTGCGCTCTGCCCCGCTTCAAATACACGCATACACATATATATGTATATAAACAGATACAGACAGCAACAGCCGCTACTATAGATTCAGATACAATCTGCGTTTGTCGTGGAGAGCGACTCTGTCTCGGGTTACAATGCCGATCCCGTTCCCTGTTCCCCGTTTCGTTCCCGACACAGATTCTGCCACTGCAGCAACAACGACAACGACGGCGGCGCTTCACGTCGACATTTAGCGAAATAAAAATAGCACGCTTTTTTATATGATTTTCTGAGTAATAATTTGCATAGAAATCGACGGAGACAGCGACAGAGACGTTGGCAGCGTCTGAGCAACGTTGATTCGCTTGCTGAACTTGAGCGCCAGTTTCGCTTTCAGCTTTCAAGTAACGACACGACGCTGATACGAATATGTTTACGATGAATATGAATTCAGTTTTTTGTTCTTTGCTTCAGATTCAGCACGGGCTTGAGCTTCTGACTTTGCTTCGTCTTAGTCAACTACTACAAAAACTCAACTATTACTTCGTTGCCGTCTTTTGCTTCTTCTTCTTCTTCTGCTTATTTTTCTTCTTCTTTGCACTGTACTGCAGCTTTGGCTCTGCGACTGCGTCTGCCTCTGCCTCGCACTTAGCTCTGTGTGGCTCGACGGACAAACTTGAACTGATCGCCAAGCAACGACGGCGACTACAACTTGAAGACTGCGTGCTTTCGGGCTCTCAAAGCTTCGTCGTCGTCGTCGCCGTCGTCTTCGTCGCTTAATTCGCGCTCGCTCGCTAAAAGTTGCCTACGGGACGTCGTTGTTGCTTTTTTGTTGTTACTGTGTTTTGTTTGTTTTTTTTTTTGCTTTTTCTTTGATTTTGTTTTTTGCAATCTGTGGCTTTGGCAATGCGCCGTCTCTCCGCTCGCGAGTTGCGACGTCTCTCAGCAACATTCTGTCTCGTCGCGTCCCGTGTAGACTTCTGGCCTTAAAAGCCATTTGCACTTGCGACAGTTGGCACTCGTATTGTTTTTGTTGTTGCTGTTGTTATTTTATTTATTTTCTTACCAATTTCCGTTTTGGCTGTAGACGGCTTGCAGTTATGCCTCGCTATCTGCTTTCTTTGCATTTCGATTAGTTTCGGTGATCTTGTAATTGAAAACAACAAAGCAGGCAGAAGAATCAAATGCAGCTTATCTCCAGGATGGCAACGCAAAACTTGCCACACCCTGCCCACTTCCTTCAACCCAAGACGCTTACAAAATTGACCAAAAGGGTAACGAAATGACAGCATTTGAAAATTACCCACATTCGTTTTCGATGGCTCTCCTCAGATGTACTTTTTTGCTGGCGCTGACGTTGACTTTAACGTTGGCGTTGGCGACGGGTTGGGCCCAAGTCGGAGTTGAAGTTGTATTTGGAGGCAGAGCAGAGGTTGGACAATGCTGTCCCAACACATCGCGTGGGCGATTTTGGGCTCGGTCATTGCATGTCTGTATGCCTGTTCATTACCAGTAAGACTACGCATTTTCAGTTTTCTTACAACAAACAAATGGCAGTTGTTTTAGGATGTCGTTTTTCATGGGACGATGTTTTCAATGATTATAGTAAATGCATTTAAACAAAGTATATATTCTCAAAAAGGGAAACAATATTTTTTTCTATATGTTTATGCAATGGGTAAAATAGTGATATCGATACCATTCTCTCATAGTTTCATATATTTAATCGAAGTAAATATGCATATCGATAGGATATAATTCAGGGATGCAATCTAATATAGACAGAATCCACATTATTTAATCGATCCTGTATGATTCACTTATTTTGACACCATAAGCCGAAAGTTCCAACTGGGTACTTAGTTGCATACATAAATAAGCGCATGCATACATACATAAGTGTGTATACATATACGAACACTTGTGGATTTGTATTGGCTGCAAACTCGCTTGCGAAAATGACAACAAAATGAAACAAACAATAGGTCGACAGTACAACCACAATAACGACAACAAAAGCAACAACAGCAACACAACTAAAAAGTGACTGTTGCCTTTTTGTTGTGTTGTGTTGTGTTGGGTTGTTGTTATTGCCGTGGCACGTTGTGTTGGGGCTTGGCGCTGGCTCTGTAAAGCGGCGGCCATTACTGCAACCAGAAGTAGCAACGGCAACAATAACAAAAGCAACAACAACAGCAGCAGCAGCAGCGGCACAGACGACAACAAACAAACAACAACATGAAACAAACTCGTTTTTAATTCAATAGCAGGCCCATGAAATTTTACGCTCGATTTGTAGTACAACTACTACTGTTGTCCCAGCGCCAACACTACTAGCTACATCACCACTAGGAGTAGCAGTAGCAATCGAAGCTGTGGATATTCAGAGAGCAGCGAAAAGTTTATACATATATGTAGTTGTTTGAGTTTGTCTGAAGCTCAGCTGTTGCCTGTTGATGCCCACAATCAATTTAAATCTCTAGCCTCGAACTATCGATCTACTGAACTCTAGATCTCTTCATATCCCAATTGATAGTGATATTTCCTAATCCGCTAAAGAAATGTGTAATTCTCTGTTGCGCAGGCAACCAAATCCAAATTAAACAAAAATTAGAACTGAAATATTGATGGACTGACTGATGGACTCCACTGGCAATCGGCAAGTAGTCTCGTTGCAAGCTTAGACACTCGTCGAATTGTTGCTTACTCATCAACGGCACGAGTTTTTTCCTCTCCTCTGCCGCTTCTTCTTCGTCTCCAATTAGTTTTTTATATGCGAAAAATTTTAGTATAGCGTGAAACATGCGCACGCATGCGCAACGAGGTCAATCGAATGGCAATCATGCCTACAGCCACTACAACAACAACAATAATAACAACAACAACAGCAACAAAATAATAGTAAATTACATCAACGAAAAGTTGGGGTTAAAAAAAGAACTGCACAAAAAGCTCAAGCTCCGTTTTCGACTCCCTCTCTCTCTCTCTCTTTCTGTCACCAGTAGTAGCAGGAAAAGGATTTTTGACGGAGGCTAAATTTCCTGTGAGTACATATTTGTGCAAATCATATGCATACTTATGACCAAAATTATAATAAAAGTTATTCAACTGAAATATGCTTTGCTAATCTCCTTTTAATTTAATTGTATTGATATTATTATGAATTCAAGTACATACAAACGACAGAATCTAATAGTATTAATAAGCTTGTATGTCTAAGAATCAATGGTACCGCAACTCGACCTAGTCCAATGATGTTCGGGTGTGTCAACCTCAGCAACAACTCAGCATTACACCATTCTTCAGTTTGAATTTGGTGTCAGCTCGGTGCAAGCCCGGAAAATGGTTGGCTAATTTTTAGAAATCAGTGCAGTAATTTGAGAGCCCTCAATGAGCAGAATCAACAACAACAACAATAACAAGAACAACAACAGCAAATAGGTCAAGTAATCATAGATTTGGGCACGGAAGTGTTAATGGCAAGTCAATACAATTTCCTACACATTCATAAATAGATCCCCAGACAGATGGATGGTCGCAAAGATAGCAGTCAATTTCCAGAACAAGCTGACAAATAGCGGCAGGCAATTTATATTTTATGAAATGCTAGATAGATATTGAGTGGTTATATATACAAATATATATATATATATATATATATATATATATATGTATATTTATAGACACAAATATACCTTCACACACACAAACACAAGCACACGCAGAAAGGCAACACAAATCAGCAGAAACCAGTTCAAAATTTAAATAAAAGTCGAGCGTGCGCGCGCTGTTTGCAAACCTGTTTGCCTATTGGCTAAAACCAACAATAACAATAACAATATCAAAACCGACAACAACAGCAACAGCGACAGCAGCAGCAATAGCAACAACAATAACAAGATCAGAAGCATGAAGAACATACACTGGCAATAGCTAAAAAACAATAACATAAATATAGTTGTCATTATAAAATATCATCCGGTGTTAAATCAAGCGTGAGAAAAACTCAATCCGAAATTTGCCGAAATTTAGAGACAAATGCAAATGGCAATCACACAGTATGTATAAGCATGTGTGTGTGTGTTGTAAAGCTTTGCTTAAATTTCGACAAATTTCGTGGAAAAACGCGCGCAAATCTTATCGATCCGCCATAATGCAAAAAGTCGAATGTTGAAATATATAAATAGTAACAATGGCAGTCGCAGTCGCAGTCGCTGCCGCAGTCGCAGTCGAAGAAGAAGCAGCAGCAGCAGCAGAGAGTGCAAAAAGAAAGGCAGAGGCCTAAGCCATGAGGCAGGCGGTCATCTGGGTACGAGGCACGGCACAGGCCACGGGCCAAGAATGGACCAAGAAAACAAGTTTCTTTCTTCTGGTCGAGATTCACGGCAATTATGCGCACCGTTTGCTAGTAAAAGGAAGAGAGTGTTTGGAACTGCCAACCAATAAATAGCAACTAGCAACTGGCAACTGGCAACAGGGAATTGAAAGGCCATGTAAATTACCTGATGAGCTGACGTATCCAGCTGTGCCTGGTGAGCGCGCACCTCACCTAGCTCGAAATTGCCACAATTTTTCTTTCGTTTCTCGTTTCTTGTTTTGCTCCACACAATTGTTACAACAACTAAGTATTCGTTTATTAATTATGGGCACAAAAACACACACATACGTCAGATGGCCGCTGCCTACTGGCTAAGATCGCGGTTCTTCCACAATTGCCGCCAGCTTAATTAGCGGACCTGGCCGCAATCGACCCGCTTTTCTGGACATGCATAGGCCACGTCTGATTTATGAAGAACAAAACAAATGCGTGCGCACCGATGATTTCGATTATGACAAATTCATTAATCATAGCCAGGTTAACGACATTTCTGCATTTCCAATTTGGCTGATCAATCAAACTGGCAGTGACGAGCGCACAAAAGCCAAAGGGCCGGCTCGACACTTTACGGTTCATGGGCAACAACAGCAGCAGAAAGTGACGAAGACAACACACAAGGCACACAACAGACACACAGTACTGCTGACATGTGATAAAGGCCTTCCCGCGTTTTAAATCGCCCCCAAATCGCTCTCATTACTCAATCTTTTTTGAGAAATTCACATATTTGTCGCAAAAATTGTTATTGCCAAACTTATGTGTGTATGTGTGTGCAAGAGTATATTTAATATATAAATTCGGTTCGTTGTCGTCAGCTGAACGCATATGTAGAATGTCTGTATGTATTGCGTTAAAGAATTTGTCAAATGTATGTATTCGTACATATGCATGCCAATGTTGATAAAGCCATCTCAAATGGGCAGCGTGAAAAGTAAACAAACATAAATAACCAACTCGACCGAGCGTCGACAGTGCTTTGGGGGTGCTGCCCAAATAGTTTATCACAACACATTCCATTCTGCTGATTTACATACATATGTATGTGCAGGCGTATATGCATGTTGTTCCCTAGGGGAAGCTGTAATCCATGCGCTTTATCAGTAACCAAACCGAAAACAGTCTACGACAACTGCGATTGCGACTGCAAAGGCAACGGCGACGGCGACGGAGACGGCGACTTTGTCTATGACAGAGATTAAGACTGAAAGTGGACTCATGAAAAACGGATATATTGAGCAATTAGCAAGACGTATAGTATACATGTATGTATATGCCCATGTACATACTTGGAATAATTGTATGCGCTTGTTGCAAATACTTACGCCAATCCATTAGAATTTGCAATTCTTTGGCATGTCACACGTTTGTTTGTCGCACTGCGAGACGTGAGATGTGTGAGGGGTATATATTTATATATACTTATTTATTTATATATTTATGTTTACTCAATATTTATATATATACAAAGACAACACAAAAATATGCAATGCAAATACACATACACCTATGCAAGTACATAACATGTTGACCATCCAATTCGTGCTCGTCTCCAAGTAAACGCCGACCACGACAACGACGACGGTTGACGGTTGACGCTAACGCCAACACCAAAGCCAGCGGGCGACTATTGATAACGCCCGCGCGCGGGGCACAGAGAACTTGCTTCGTTGTCGTCGTCAAAAATGCGGCATTTGACACATTTATGAAAATCGGAATCGGAATGCGCCGCAAACTCATTTTATTGGAATGTTTTGCTCGTTTTGTACAAAACTGAAAATGTTTTATTTTCAGTGCGCTCATGATACAGCAAAAGTGTGCGTGACATCAAGAGTGTGTGTGTGTGTTTGTGTGTGTAAGTTTGCATATGCATGTGTGAGTGTATCGGGTCGAGAAAGCCTCTTACGATGTGGCAGAAGACGTCTTGGAGTTGAACTTGCGCCAAGCATGCATACAGATGCATTTCATCTGGGAGTGACAAACACCATGAATCATACGACAGGGGATACTGGGATGTCGAACTCAGCTATAAGTAGAAATTATAGCGTCTCTGGTGACACCAACACACCGGTGTCCACAAGAACATACATATATATATATATATATATATGTATATGTACATACGCTAGTTGGTTCTAAACGAAAAAAATTGCCATTGCTGAAATACTTTCAAGTTTTTGGTACGCCGGCGCAAAGGTGAAAGCCATTAAAAGTTGCGAGGCATACTTGGAGGTAGTCAAAAAAACATAACAAGAACTGATCTCGATGTTTATGTTGATGTTGATGTCGCTGTTGCGGTCCCTATCCCCGTCAGTGTCAGTGTCAACATCGCAACAACGTATACAAAACTATAACATCACCAAATTGTAAGTGTTTTTGCCACTGCTTAAGCGGAATTGTTTAATGAGAGTCCGCAGGGATGTTAACGATTACTAAATGACCAAATGTCACTGGGGCACTCACCGCTAGCATTGTTCTGCACCATTGTGGCAGCTCGGGATAGCACGTCCAACGCTGTTTCCATTTTATATAGGGTGATCGCTCGGGATATGCGGAGCGTGGACTCGTACCTACGGACGTGGATGTGGACTGCGTTGTCGTCTCGATCTGCACTGCATGAGCTTCACACTGAAAATGCAAAGAAATTGACCAAGACATAAACTGGATATATGTTCATACATACAGACATGAATATGAATGTATACATAGACACTATAACACCATATGCAAGAGCGAATACATATAAACATACATACAGATGTACAACATACATATGTATGTATGTATGTATGTATGTAAATGGAACGCAAAACTGAACAAAGACTGACGCTGACTGACTGAAACAAGTAAGGCGAAATCCTGCTGGCTGCAAACAGTTTTCAGTTTTCATCGTTGCATCGCTATAGCCATAGTCATAGCCATAGCGACTGACTGCTGTTGGTGGGGGCTGCGGGTGAAGAGTCCAAACACGATGCAGTTGGGACAGGTTTGAAGACGGCAACAGCAGCAGCAGCAGCAACATCAGACATCGCAGCCGAAATTTGGCAATGACCAAGTACAGCAGCAGACCGCGCCGGAGCAAACGAAACCAAAACGGATTTACTAAAATGCCATATTGTTGCCAAGCATGTCAGCAGTCAGCAGTCAGCAGCAGCAACACTTTTTCGGTGATTTGGTGCTTCTTACCCTTACGTTTGCTTGGACGCCACAAATGTGTTATTGTAGTTATAATACAGCTGTTTTTGCTATGTTTCGATGTTATTTGTGCATTGAAACCAGGTGTTGAAAATTTCAGAAACTTTTTGTGAGATCTATGTTAACCACGCTAATGTTTTCGTTGTCTTATTTTTTCGTCATTTATTGAATGCTGTTTTATTTCTCACCGTGAAATACTCGAAAAACAACATACTGTAGTGTTGAGAAACATCGGTATATTACGCTACATATTTCTTTCTTGCGTCACGTATGGACTTTCGCACACGTACTCTTTTTTGCGTTAAATTGACTATTTTGCGCGTAGGAGTATCATCTTGCGTTTACATTTAGAACGTTAATGAGAGATTTTTATAGAGTTCGAATTTGAATACTTATCGGAAAGGTAAAGCTATTTATTTGTTTATTCTTTTGGTAAAATAATATGTTAAATATAAAAATTGATTTATTTTAATAATTTGAAATTTTTTAAAGAGAGAAACCGATTCAAATGCGTTCTGCTCAGTTTAAAAACAAAGTGATTTTTTTTTATTAAAGTGTGCTATATGAGTTTTATATCATTTACCCCTTGAATTTTTAGATCATACTTCAATTGAGTAAATGCTCATTAGTTTTGAAAATGGTCTGTGAATTAGATTATACAAAAGAGCGCCGCTGGGAGGGTGATTATTTAAAGGTATCGTATAATGTGGATGCATAATCAGTTCCCTACTAAAAGTTACCTTAGGAGAAGTGCTTGGATATTGGTGTAGAAGAGCAATATAACTTATACCAGATACGTATCCGCATTTATTATTTGGGCGTATTTTTGTTCCTGCACTGGGTTGTAGTTGTGATGCACTCAACCTTTCTGTTGGTTACATGCGAGGTGAGTAATTCTTCCTGCATTTTGATTATTTGTGTGCATGGTTAAATCTTATGTGTCTGAATATACAGCAAACAGAACTAATTTATGTGGATGTTGTATTTTATGTGTTGGCAGCTTTGCTAATCACTGGATTGATGTGCATCAACCTTAAGGGGGATTTGGTAATAAGACACATTTGGATAATGTATGTAACCTCAGTAATTGCAGTGTTAATTCTGGTCGCCGTGGGTTTGCATCAAAACAATTTGTATATTTCACTCTTCGTTATTATTTAAATATTCCAACAGATCTATTACTCAATGTCTATCATCATTATAAGAACGATTGGATAACTGGCTCATTCTATGACACCTACGTAATCCTAATGATCTACATGTTTCTTCCGATACCCAATATTCTACCGCCTTTTGGATTCGGAATTGTAGTAACTGGTATTTACATTTTGTACTATTTTTACTACGTAGCATCTAAATACCGATATGAGATATCCAATGTGACCGACGTCAGCCAAATGATAGCGGATATCTCTCACCACATTTGCCTAAACCTGCTCGGCGTGTTCTTCCGGGTGATGCGCGAGATCGTTGTGCGCTCTTCATTTCTTGATCGACATCAGTACGTGATGGAGGACATTTGGCTGAGGAATGCTCGAGCACAGGAAAAGATATTCCTACACAGCATTCTGCCTCAGCAAATATCACAGCCTATCCAAGATGATATTCGTAATCGGATTGCCATTGCCGAGAAGCATCGTAACGTGCAGGCTTACAGCCTCGGCGAGCGAATAATGTCCATTCAGAATCATCCGGATGTCACCATTCTGTATGCTGATATCGTCAACTACACTTATCTAACCACAACTTTATCCGTCAAGACCCTTGTAACGCTCTTACATAACCTATATGCCCGATTCGATAAGGCCGCCTCTCACTTCAGCGTGCAGCGTATTAAGTTCTTGGGCGACTGCTACTATTGTGTGGCGGGTCTTACAACCCCCGATCCTGACCACGCCAAATGCTGTGTTGAACTGGGCCTCTGTATGATCAAACAAATACGTGAAGTGAGGTTCGTATATGATCCGATAGATCGATAACAATATGGTCATGCATTTGCAATAATGGTCGACTTCTTAGAGAGTCTCAAAGAGTGGAAATCGATATTCGCGTTGGCGTCAATTCGGGATCCTTATTTGCTGGAGTCCTTGGAGCGACTAAGTTACAATATGATATTTGGGGTGGGCAGTTGTCCTAACCATAGCAAATTGCATATATTACTTAGTATTACTCAATTAAATTAGGTTCAGATGTGGTGATTGCCAATCGTCTGGAGGCAACCGGAGTCGCTGGTCACATTCATATTAGCGAAAGGACGTTCCAAATGATTCCCGATCAAAGATATACGATACTTCCCGGCACTGAGGCAGCTAGTAATGATACTTATCTCATCAAACACGGTGTCCTCACATTTCTTATTCCGGCTACGGATACACCTGACACTATCAGCTATGACGAGAGTAGTGATGGCCTAGAGTCTTTATCTATGAGCATGCAATTTAGCACAAGATCTGAATTAAATGAAAGCAGAATTTCGCTAGAATTACGAAATGAGTTCAATAAGATGCCGGTAGGACCTGCAAAGTAAGTGTGATTGGGCCATTGTCACATTTGTGCATTTGTCAAATTTGCTTTGTGTTGATAAACATAGTAGTTGTGGTAGTAGTATAAACATAGTCCTTAGTCTGGTTTACAATTCTTATATATTTCACCTACAGTCTATTTCCCCTTGCTTTGCTCAAACATCATGTAAAATGTTGGATTATTTTGTAATGGAAAGTTTACTATGCAAACATGATCGCAGTATACGATAATTCACCACATTCTTCACACATAAATACTTACATACATAATTATATTAAAATTAAATGAAGAAGCGTGGTAAACTTTTGATTAACTGGAGTCCCCATCCAACTTCCACAGTATAAAGCACAGGTTGAAAGTGTTTTTCAACTTGGGTGATCGCACTGAAACCAATAAGAATGAAGGCGAAAATCAAGCATCATTCGGATTTTATTTTCTGAACTTTACCGATGCCCGCCTAGAGTATAATTATATGCGGCAACCCGATTACATGCTCAAGTATAGTATTCTTCTGGCCTGGTGCATGTCCATTAGCCTGATTACCATCAAATTGATGTTCCGCCATGACTCGCAGCAGAACGAAACCGGACTTTACATAGGATCTGCTGTGATACTGAGCTTAAGCAGTCTTCTCTTCATAACGTGGTATAAGAAGTTCTGCTACTGGCGATTTCGCGAAGATCGTCATATATACACCTCCGTCAGCTGTCTTATATTTCGGGTAGCGGAAAATCTTCAAAGCAGTCTTATAAAACGTGTAGGCATCTACATGTACACGATAATAGTGTACTTCTGTATTATATTTATTATACTGGTGGGTAGCTGGTAGGGCAACTGTTGGGACTGCTTTATTTTAATAATATTTGTATATATATAATTAGATGGACTGTGACTTGAACGAGTATCAAGTATTGCATGTTGAGAGCAAATTGTATTTGTATGAAGTGGATTCCAACTTGTGTTTTCAGCCCTGGGTGCTAACCAATATGTTGTGCTTAATAATGGGAATGAGTTTAATATTCACTCGAATTCCGTTTATGATGAAAGTTGTGGTTACCATGTTCGAGGTTGTCATGTACATGGTCCTCGTCTTTTATCAATTTCATTATATTGTCCATCATAGTCTAACAACCAACCCCTACTTCTTAGCTGAATATGCACACTGCATTCTGATTATAATTACATTCTTAAGCCTTTACCTCATGGAGCGACAGACCGAGTTCAATAACAAAATCAATTACAAGTGAGTAGCTGACAATTCTAAATCAAATGTTCATTCACTGAATTTAACTTTTAATTCGCTTATGCTCCAGATGGAGGGTAGAGCTGAAGAAAAAACAAAGGGATGCTAGACTAGCCGATCAGTCTATTTCTATTCTCTTGCACAATATTTTGCCCAGTCATGTTGGTAAGACCATGACAATACTTATAAGTTCGCACTAATTATTGATCGCAATTTATCTACCCAGTCGATATCTATCTGACCTCACTGGCCAGACATGAGCTTTACTATGAGAACTACGAAATGGTCGCCGTCATGTTTGCTACCCTAAAAAACTTTGAATTGGATTTGCCCAGTCTGCGGGTTCTAAACGAGATCATTTCTGAATTTGACAGAATCGTAAGGCTTACCTGACACACCTGTCTACTGCCAATTTCATTTACTTATTATTATTTGTAGTTGTCCTATTACAAGGACGATTACCTAGTGGAAAAGATAAAGATTGTGGGATGTACGTATATGGCAGCTTGTGGTCTAGACATACGTCTTTCCTCTACCATGAGTGGCCAACAAAGTAGGCACGAATCTATTGTCCAGGAGGGTAAGTGAGGATTCTACTTACCAATCTGCTTATATTGAATAAATCTATTATCTGTCATATTGCAGTTATGCGTGCACGACGTTCACTTCATTCATTTCACAGTCAATATAAGAGCACAAAGAAGAAAAACGAGGATGTCGTCTTTGTGATAACAGCCTTTGCCTTAGATCTAATGCGAACACTTTGGATGTGTAATGTGAACTATAAGAGTATTCCAAGCGATCGTGAAATGTTCACTGCCGACATGCGAATTGGGATATCCAGTGGTGAAGTGATGGCCGGCGTGGTTGGTGCCTCGCAGGTTCATTACGATATTTGGGGAAATGCTGTGAATATGGCGTCTCGAATGGACTCCACCGGGGTCATTGGCCACATACAAGTTACCGACGAGACTGCGAACACCCTTCGCAAATGTGGAATCAAGTGTAACTACCGTGGTATGACATTTGTCAAGGGGCGAGGCATTCTACCGACCTTTTTCGTTGAAATCGATGAAAATTTCAACTTCAAATATATTAATGAGAGCTGGACCACTGGGCACTCAAGCAAATCATCACTTGGCTCATCAACTGAAGTTTCTTATGCTGAATAGGATATTCAATTACTTGTTTTCGTAGTTCCTAGCAGTAGTAAGTTTTTATTGCCTGTGTTTCTGTTTATATGATTATCCCAACCAACTTGACTCTTTATTTTTGGTAAAGATGTTTTAAATTGGGTTCTAATTTGAATAAAAGAAAAAATATGTTCACACTACATATTGTTCTGGGGCAATTCGGATTTCGATTGTCAATTTGCAAGCAAACCAGTCTGCTTAATAAGAGTGGATACAAATTAGCACAACTACACTGCAAATTTTCTCTTTATTTGTCACAATCCATTCGAAAATTGCGCGCGAAACTAATTGAGTTTGAAATTTAATATTGTGCTTATGTACATCTACATATGTAAATGTGCAGCAGTTGACAACTAATTGTAAACAAGCGAACTATTATTATTATCTTTGACTGTTTCTTTTCAAAATTCACAATTTTTTACATAGATAAAAAATATTATAATAAGTTCACTGAAATTACTGATTAATGTATGACAACTAATTTTATCTTTTTAAGGAAGAAAAACTCATAAATTTGCTATCTCGACACTGCCAAAAAAATTAACAACTTCTTAAGTTTCATAAACAATTCCATTTTATAAATAAAATTTAGACTAAGCAAGAGAGCCGATGGCCTCAGCAGCTACTACTCTATACTTAAGTTAATTGTTGTAATTTTATATCATAAGTTAACTGGATATAAATAAATATAAAAATAAATATAATATGCCCATTTCTAATGGTCACAGGTTTAAAAAAAGGGAAAGTTATTTAAGAGATGACAATTTTTACGATATGTCGTTTAAATACCATATGCATCTTAGATATATCGCATTGAATGTCATTTTAGGTTTAAATCAGTATCGGAACAACTTCGATAACGTAGTATCGATAGCTTTTCCTAGTTCGCAGCAGATGAGCGCTGCCGTTGCTGTCACGACAATGTTTTCAAAACAGATAGACACTTTGAAAGTGTTGGGAGAAGTAATTTATAAATATTTGGCTGATTGTGTATTTGCACATACAATTGCGAATAATCAAATTAATTATGATATTAAATAATTTAGCTCTATAAATTTGTAAGAGTCAGCTGTCGCGCCTCTTTTTGCCTTTACGTCCTTAATAATATGGTTGCATTAAAAATAACAGACACAAATTAAATTTTCTCTACGAGAATACAAATAATTACAACTCAATGACATAATTCAATAACATTTTATTCATAAGGCAATCTACAGTTCAAAATGAAACCCTTTTAAAACAGGATTATTTATTATCGATAAAAAATATCGTTAATATCGATATACATCAACAAAATTTGTACCAATGTTCGACTGTTTGTGTGTCTGTTGCAACTGATGTGCATTTTTTAATTAAAACTCCATCCAACTAAGAAACATACAACTGTGGGGCGTTGGCTTTCTTCAAATCAACAGTGACAACACTAAAAACGGGCACAAGTGAAAGTTGGTCAAAGTCTTTTCCTCTTCGATTTCTCGCGTTAAGCGGCTTTGTTCAAGGTCGTTGGCAGTCATTGCCGTTGAGCAGAGGAAAACAAAACATTTTTTTGACAGAAACGTAAAGATACAATGGCCATTAGCTTTGAGAAGAATAGGGCTCAAATCGTGGATGCCTGGAAGGATGTGCTGGATGACAAAAGCGACACGAACTGGTCACTGTTCGGCTATGAGGGCCAGACAAACGAACTTAAGCTTGTCGGAAAAGGGGACGGGGGCGTCGATGAGCTAAGTGAAGACCTAAACAGCGGAAAGATTATGTACGCGTTTTTGCGAATTGAAGACCCCAAAACTGGCCTGAATAAATACCTGCTCGTGAACTGGCAGGTAAGTGAGTCAACTTTTTGCTTTTATTGGTTATCTTATCTGACTACTATCCAACGATCTACTGTGCGATAAAGGGCGAAGGCGCACCTGTTCTACGTAAAGGAACTTGCGCCAATCACATTCATGACGTCAGTAAATTTCTGTCCGGTGCCCATTTGACGATCAATGCACGTAATGAGGATGACATCGACCTTGAACGCCTGCTCAAGAAACTAAGTACGGTTAGCTCGGCTTACAGCTTTAAAGAACCTCGGGGCATTGTGGATGAACAAAAAGTACCAGTTGGCACAAACTATACGCGCGTCATTCCCACGAAGGAGCTTAATGCCAGTGTCATGCAGGACTTTTGGAAAAAGGAGGAGGCAGAGGAAAAGCGTCGCTTGGTGGATGAGAAGGAAGCCAAGCGGGTGGAGCTCCAGAAACTCGAGGCGGAGCAGCGTGCACGCGAAGAAAAGGAGCATAAGGAACGCGAAAAGCTGGTCATTAGCACGACAAAACTGCAACCTGCACATGTACCCATTAAAACGTAATATATGGCTTACTAAATAACGAACACACGTTCAGGATGTATTAATTATTATTTTTGTATATAGCTCGCCACAACCTTTGAGTCCGGAAAAAACGTGTGCTACTTTCGGAAATAATTTAACGGATGCAGATCGTATGCGTCAGGCACGAAATCAGGAGGCGAGGGAGTTGATTGGATCCCGGGTGGGCGCCGCCAAGGCCATGTTCACGAAGCATACCAGTGAGGGTCAACTGCAATCAAAGTAGGTGAACCTTTATTTTGATCCAAATCCTCAATAACCGACAAACTTTCAGGCTTAATACACAACCGCCGGCGAAGCCAGCCCGCAATTCAATTGCACAGCGCATCAATGTGTTTAATCAAAGCGAGACTCAGGACGCAGGGGCATCTTTGTCTCAAAGGTCAACAACACCCAATATATCGCCATCCATTACTTCAGTCGTCGTCGAAGCACCACCGGCTGTTGAAGCGCCAGTCGTTGAAGATGTAGTTTACACTGAAGCCATCAGCGAGGAGGAAGCTCAACCAGCTGAGGACCTACCGCTGGCTCATGAGAGTGAACAGTTCTCCACCATTAAGCGCTCACCTCACAGTAAAACCAATTCAGTGCAATCCCAGTCGCCAGATGAGACAACATCGTCTAATGAAACAGACACGGCTGTGTATAAGAAGGCGGAGGAAGAGGTGCGTACTAAAGTGTCTGTTACGGTGCAACAATCGCAATCGGTCAAGACCTCCGGACTTAGTACATTGGAGCGGAATGCACGTAAGTTACTTAAATATAAATTATCATGCTTCCATCATCATTGTTCTTTCGTTTCAAAATCGTTGCAGTGACGGATTTGGTCAACGAAGATGACTTTATTTGCCAGGAGAGCCTAAACGACTTAGGTCTACGAGCACGCGCATTATACGATTATCAAGCTGCTGATGAATCAGAAATTACTTTCGATCCTGGCGATGTTATAACGCACATTGATCAAATAGATGAAGGCTGGTGGCAGGGACTGGGTCCCGATGGAACCTATGGACTTTTTCCGGCAAACTATGTCGAAATTATTAACTGAGAAACTGAACAACAATTTAACAATGCAAACCCGTATCTAATATGGCAGCTGCAAGGCAGCTACATCAATTTTTGCTAGATATCTACACATTAACAGGCATAGCTGTACTTTTTAGATCATATACCGGAACTACTCAAATATACTTATATGTAAAACGGCTGCCCAGTAATATCTTGAACAATAATGTAATCCATACTATACCTAATAAGATTTAAAATTGCCTATAAACGACTATAACACGGATCTGATCGTACATATATCACACGCACCATGTTCTCGTCATGGTTGCCTTCCATTTATCTCTATATTATATGTGTATCTTATTGTTAACCATAAAAATGTTGCGTCCTTTTTAAAATATTCCTTAATGCACTTGAACACGAGTATTTGTACTATCATTATCCTGAAGCATTTCGTATATGCACATGTTGTAATGTCTGTAAGTCGCAAGCGAAGACTTCCATAAATAATTCTCAGGTTTGCGGCATTTTTTGTTTTTGTACGTGTATTATATTGTGAACAATATCTACATTTATTTAAATAATTAGTAACATAAATAATTATGCATACGAGTTTTTGTTCTTATTTTTGAACAATTTTGCAAAGCGTCAAGCTAATCACTTGCGGATAATTACAAACGATCCCGTCTCGATGTAGATTTGTATGAGATCATACTCCGGCTTAATCGATGTCTCCGATTTAAAAAAAATAAACTGCATTTACGATTACAACCCAGCTTACACAAAATCAACTAAAACCCTATTCGCAGTATGCTTTAACATTCTTCAGTATCATTTGCATTTGCAATTGCAGGCACTTTGTCATTTTTAACATCATTACTTAGCCTAATCTACATTCTTACATATGCATAAGCATCGCGAGTTTCATTATGATGATAGTGTATGATGTGCTGTTTATGTTGTTGTTTGTTATGTCACATGAGATTTTAACAATGTTTACTTATGATTTTGTATATATATGAATATATATATATATATCTATTAATTACTAGCAAAGAGTACAATGCCACTCCACCAGCACCCAATCTAATGTTTCCACACATTTCTTTAATTAAAAATTTGTCGCTGTCCAATGTAAAATTCAACATTTTAGGCTCTCTCTTATAATTTGAATTTCGTTGAGTTACGTAGCTGCTTCGAAACGGTCGCCTTGTACCGGCGATGCGTTCATCATTCGGACGTCTCCGTTAACGTTGTTGTCTCGGTCTTTGATCCTTCGACTGTGGACAGCTCACTCGCATCACTGACCAATTCTTTAGAGTCTGTCACATTAGATGGGTTATCTGCGGCACTTGGTGGTGGCGGCAGGGGTATAGGCTCTTGAATCTTAGTAGCATCTACCGGTTGCGGCGTAGTAGGCTCTGCGGCAGCTCCGGTCTTAGCCTCATCGAGGGATTTAACCTCTCCTGCCTCTGCGGCGACTACGGCCGAGTCTGTTCCAGAAGCTCTCCTGCCATTCTCCTCGGCCTTAGCGTCAAGCACATTTACGGATGCTTGTATGCACCTGGTAAAATATGAAGTGTGAATTATTAAAGTACTATTACCAAGCAGCAAAATATCTTACTTGATAGCCTCCTTGCGTGCTAGCCGAATGCTATCCTTGCCGTTTGTATCGATAGTGTCCAACTTCAGAAGATTTCGCGTTAGCATCTCATCCAGGTACACATATTCCTTGTCTTGGCGCGTGCCCTTAAATTGTTCCACTTTGGCCATCAGCTCAAGTACGTCGCGTTGTATGTCCTGAATCTTCTTGATTGAATCCACCGTATGTGGCGTCTGTGGTGGCACACCAGCATTAGCTTCTGCCTCTAGCTGATGAGAATCTTGTTGTTGTTGAGTGTTCAGTGGTCCAGGACGGTGCTGTTGTTGCTGAGCCTGGGCTGGCTGTTGTTGTGCCGAAGGCATATGGAATGCCTGAGGCTGGGCCTGGGCCTGGGCTTGAGCCGAGGCTTGGGCATGTGCCTGGGGCTGGGGCTGACCTCCAGCGTTCTGATTCGGTATCTCCTTATGAGCATTGATAATGGGCTCCGTGCGACCCTCTACAAAAATGGGTATGGTGCGCACATAGCTACCGCCGGGTGTCTGTGGCGGCGGCGGTGTCTGATGCTTCTGTTGAGGATGCGACTGCTGCTGGGGCGGATAGAAAGTCTTATGGAATTGTGGCATTTGCTGCTGATCCGTGGAGAAGTTTGCTTGCACTGGTGGACTAGTCTGAGTGCCAAATTGTTGAGGCGGCGTTGGACGTTGCTGATGTTGCTGTTGTTGCTGCTGTTGTTGGTACTGTTGATTTAGTTGCTGTTGCTCTGGTGGCGGCGCAGAGTGCGAGCGCGATCCTTGATCTTGCTCGGCGGCCGACTTTATGCCCATATCCATCGTGTTGCGCAGTCCATGCTGGTTAAGATTCACAGGCGGTGCGCAATCGACTTCCGAGCGGCCTTCGGGGTCTTCCGTTTGGATGGCCGCATCACATAGACGCTTAGAGGGGGATTGCAGACCGGGCTGTGACTGGGCCGGTGCCGTCTGCTGCTGTGGCACACCATAAGCTTGTTGATGGTATTGTGGCTGGGGATGATGCTGCTGCTGAGTATGAGGCTGCTGCTGGGGATGAGGATGTTGCTGAGACGGAACGCTACCGGCTGTTCTCCGGGCCCCAAAACTCTCTGGTATATACTGACGGAACTCCGATGGCAGTCTATTGAAGAAGTCATCATCGTGCTCCATGGGGTTGTTAGCACCTCCAGCTACTCTACCGCGTCGACCCATCGTAGACAGTTGTGGAAATCCAAAGTCTGCAGCATCGTCGAAATAATGAGAAAAGTCATCATCAGCATGCATTGAGTGCGCATGGGGGTTGTTATGGGTGTGGGGATTGTGCAAACTATTCCGCTTACGTGTGCCGCCAAAGCCTGCGAAGGGATCGTGATGCATTCGACCCAGCCTCGAGCGTGGAAACATATTATCCATATCCATGTCCATATCGGGTTCGAATCCAAATGTCGGCTGCAAATATCAAAAGCAATATTAGATTCAGTTTTACTACCAAACACCGCACAAACGTGCAAAGTGCCTCCGCAGTGGGCGAATTGTTTATAAATAAGCTTATGATTCACACCAATCACACCTATGTATGTACATTTGTTGTCAGTCTTGCCATGCATACATATACATATACGATTGAATGTTTACGTGGGGTAGTTTATACATGTGTGTGTAATATATAAAAAAAGAAACAATAACAACAGCCTGCAGCTTCAGCAACAACAAGTGACGTCAACGTATAAATAGCCGCTTGTCTAACGTAACAACACAAGCACTTATTGCACATATGTACATATGTACATCACACACACACACACACACACACACACACACACATGTATATGTACACTTCAGCAGCTGTTCGTCAGCACCGCACGATTTGACAAGCTGAGAAATTGAGTTGACAGTAAATGGGCCAGCCTTTCATTACCTATTTGAGTTAATTGTTTGCTTTATCAATAAACAGCGTTTTTTAATTCTCTTTGCACTTTGTATTGTGTTTGTATTTCCGTTTGCGAACGTGACGTACTCCTTCGGCTGTTTTCTTGTGAATGAGCTGCCCGGCAATTGAGGACAGGCTTTTTATAGCGACAAGCAACCAGCAACCAGCAACCAGCAACATACAGCTCGCCCACTGGGAAAACGAAGTTCGTTGTAGATTGTTCTCGCAACTTCAGATTAGGTTGGCAGCTCTCGCAATCGAAATTTGCAGTTGAAGTCAGTGTTCTTTCTACTTCTGATTTGTTGTATTAGTGTATTATATTTATAATATGATACTACTTGATATTTTACGAAACCATGTTATTGCAATAAAAAGTTCAATTACACTCAAGCAGAGGCTAATTTGTTTATTTATTTTCTTGATTCTAAATCGGAAAATAAGAGACTTATAATGGGCAAAGTGGTTTATATCTGCCAGATAAATTTATATAGTACTCTTAAAAAAACAGACTGATCATAAATATACGGGGTTCCTCTTCTACTAATATTGATATTTAGACAACAAATTTTATAAGTATCTAAAATGTACATTAAAATTTTGTTCTCTCCCATAGCGGATATCTACATATTTTAAAGGAAATTGTTGGTATCGTTAGGATATATTGATTTCTGATATGTTAGGATAAACTAAACCTAGATAGTAAATAGAATGTCTAGATATTTGTAAAGTTATAGTGGCTCATATTAATACAAAATTCAGTCATCTTAATGAAAGCACCCTGTATTTCAAGTAAGTACTAATAGTGAGTTACTCTGTTGAATAACTTTTCTAGGCCCAATAAATATATATGTATATATGCATGAGTAGTCAGAAATACATCCAAAATCATGCTCCTAAATTGACAATTTAGTGAGATAGGCTTTACAAATGTATTAAAATAAATTGAATACAAATTAATTCACTAACCGATGCGCTTATAATGGCGATTGACCAAGCAACGTCACAGCCATGTTGCGTTGGCCAACAAGTTGGACAACAACTGCTGTTATTTCTTGTGCTGTCGCCGCCCACAAGCATTGAATGTACATAACTTTAAGATTCATATATGTATCTACACATATTGTCATATATACACCCACACACATCAACACGTTCGTTCGCTCATAAGTCTGTATAACAGTCACAGCTGCGACAGAGTCGAAAATATTAAGCTTGCGCAGAGAAACAATTTGTTCACAGTTGAGATTTTTATTCGACTCTCTTCTCTCTCGCTCTCAGCTCAATGAATCTGAGAGCGAGCATTTGCGTTTGTCTATCATCGAGTATTTTCTAGAAGTTGTCGAATATTGTATTTATAAAGAACAGAGAGAAATTCTTGTTCATAAAACACTTGATACTTGGCACATGGCGAGCAATAAGATTAGGTAGCCAATCAGCTGTACTCTTTCTTGGACTGCTCCTGATCTGGTAAATTTCCGCAAGTGGAGGTACATTAATCATACGCAGCGTGGACTGTCAAGTAGGTCAATAGTGTAAGCATACATACTTGACACACTGTGCAGCTACCGCTGGGGATGGAAATGCACTACATAAGAGTGCATGCATGTGTGTAAGAGAGGCACACAGCCGTACGAGTAAGCAAACACACACAAATGTAGTATAGCTCCAGGGGGTCTATCGAAATTCACTTTTTCGCTACGAAAGCGCTTTTTATATTGTTTATTGTATATACTGTGATACTTGACTATGGGAAAACCGGCTTTTGAAGGATTCACTAATCCCAAAAAATGTTTTTTATTTACATTTTCATCATTGAAGCTAATTAAATGTCCACTGTATGAGTTGAAGGCAACTGTCGTTAACAAAAAAAAAACACAAAAGCGACCTTGTCAAGCGCCAATTCGTAATCGACCTTGAGACTGGAAACGTAGAATTAAGTCAGACCCATACCTGAAAATGTTGCTGCTGATTTGTGGGAACCTGGTGGTGCTGCTGGCGAGGCGATCCATACGCAGGCTGGTTGTTATAGAACTGGGGTGGGTAATTCTGCTGTTGGGGCGAGGAACCGTGCATATTGCCTCCGACGTACTCTTGGTTGATCGGTATGTTTACGCCGGCCCTTGCTGGCGAGCCGTTGCCGTTGCCACCGCCACTTCCTGCGCTGGTCTGATTTGCTGTTATCACAGTTGGTTTCATGTTGGCTGCCACAAGCAACACCTGTCTCTTTCCGTATTCGTTGTTCGATGCGTTTCGAAACGCTGCGACTAATTTCGAAATATTTTGCTTTGAGTTATGTTGCTACTGCTGCTGCCCCTGCTGTTGCTGTTATGTTCGGCAGGCAGGTTCACCTTGAAGCGGCGGTTTGTCCGTTGATTCTCGTACGTTCCACAGATCACTGTCGTCGAATAGCGTCTTGCCCCGAGCCGATACGATTCGGTTCGATACAATTTTTGATGAGTGTGTGCGATATTTATCGCCTAATGTCACGATTTGTTTCCACTAACTGCGATTTTTCAATGGTTTCCCATCCTCCGTTCAATTGTTTCTGCTTTACCCCTCGGCTTTTCCGCAATAACAACAATCCCTGCTAATTGCTCCGATTCGTCTTTGTCTCCGCTGGCGTGATGTCACTCTTTGGTTACACTTTCTAACAGCTACGGCTGCTGCTCTGCTTATTCACACCGACGCACTCTAGGCACTGGCTGTTTGAAGCTCTCTCTCTCTTTCCTACTCGCTCTTCTTCTACCTTCGTTTGTGTGCGATATGATGCTTTGTATTTATATATTCAATTTAAATATACAGCACCTATAGATATTTTTTATTTTTGCACATTGCCACTGCACGCACACACGACCACGTAGTCCACCAGTCCGTTTGTACCCGTCCACTAGTTCACGTCGCTGTCCACTGCTCACTACAAAAGTTGCTCGTCGACTGAGCACAAGTTTTTTCAACGTTCGTTCGTTTTGGGTCTGCTTGCTACCTTTGGAGACGACGCAGTCGAAGTGCACTCTCTCTCTCTCTCTCTCTCTCTCTCTATCTCTCTCTGTTAGAACGCTCTCTCTTCTCTATTTGTCTTTCGGTGTCTCAGATGGGCTGCCACGCGGCCCGTTATTTTCTTAGCGACGTAATAATCATTTTCAGTTAAGGCCTAAATTGGTAAATGTTTTTGTTACTTTGCGCGAATAAAGTCTCAATGGCAGTACCTTTTCATTTCTCAGTCATGCTCAGTCACGATCTCGTTATAGTTCTTGCTCTCTGTGTATCAGAGCTGTTGTCAGATCTGCGATCGTGGGCCACTCGACCGCCAAGATCCATACACATCAGATTTATAAATAGCCAATGGTAGCAAGAACAACTACAATAAAGTATTCATCTGCTGAGTATTCAAAAGTTGTCCGAAAGAGAAAGACTGCGAGAGTGGAGCGTGCCAAATTCCGCTGGCTGAAACTGAGTAGCGTCGGCAGTCGCATGGCTTCTGGAACCAGCTCAGAGCATACTCATATCTATGTATGTACTTATGTGCATTGGAGGTAATACATATTTATAAGCTGACAGCGACGTCTAAATGTCTTGCAATGAGTGTCAACTACGTCATGAGTTGTTGTGCCCCCACACGAAAGTTAAAATATTGCAATTCATCCATCGATATTTCTATCGATCAGCATATCGATATCTACAATTTGAATTGTTATTGAAAGACACACTCCCTTTGTAATTCATTAAAAGAATAATTTGAGCAGCTGTTTAGCGTTTTACTTGGCCAATATGATGCGTCAGAGACTGTCACATACATATATTCAAATAGCATGCTTATGTATAAATACTACAAATATCGCTTGGTCACCGACACGCCCACACAGAACGGCGCCAGGCCGTTGCCGCTATTTGCGTTCGATGTATTTTCCAAATAATTTCGGGCGTGGGCAACAACAACAGCAACGATGATCAGCAACTGAGGCAGCTGAGCATATAAAACTGAAATAATTCATATTTAAATATTGCACATACACATTTCTATATATGTAGACATATATTCACATATTTATATTATAATGTGCATATTTCCCATACAATTCGGAATTTCATAACAACAACATCCCGTGTAAAAACACATATCATCATCAACAACAACAACATCATAATTGGTATAGCATACCTGTAATAATAACAATTGTGGTATAGCCTCGCGTGCCACTTATGGGGCTCTGGGTCGTTCAAACGAAAACCAAAACAGGAGCTGTTTACGATGAGTTGGCAATTGCATTGATGGATCATGGCTGCGAATGCACGCCTGAATGAACTTAGAATGAATGTTGAAACGATGATTTACCTGAGCGCCGCTTATAAATAGTAGAAGCTCGCCGGTCAGGTGTAACCTCTCTCTCTTCTCTCTCGCTCTCCCTGCATCTTGTAACCTTTCAGTCCGTTAGTTGGTTATCGTAATTATATAACCACATGGAAGCAGAGCTGAGTCGAATTGCCTATGGCTTGAGTGATTTCATTTGGCGCGCTTCTGCAGTGGATGCGTACTGCGCATGCCTCCTCTGCACGGTCCTTCATTCATGGTCCTCGGTGGGAATTTCACTCGTTTGGACTCGAGTCGTCCTGCTGTGTGCCTCAGTCTCAGAGTCAGTCTGTGACCAGCGTTTGAGGCGTTTTAGCGCTTTGACGGTTCAGGGGCTCAGCTCTTTTCTTTTTTATTCTCGCGCCGTTGTTGCGGTTGGACTTTGTTATTTTGTTGTTGCTACTCCATTCGTTTCTTTGGCGCTCGATGCCTTTCAATACACACACCGTTTTTCCAGCTGCATAACGCAACACGAAAAATAGTCAAATAGTCCCAAAACAAATTAACTGTAATCCAGTTGTCGGTTGCCCGTTGTCACTTGTCAGTTTATTTCGAATTAGACACCAGTAAATTTTAAAAGTAGCAACAATAAAAAATCCACACAAACAAAAAACAAAAGTTAATGAAATCAAAATTCAGTGCTGCGGTCGCTGCTCAGGAAACACAGTTGCGTTGGCGCTAGCTTCGCCTGTTTTGTCCTCGCACGGTGTGTGATATAACAGCGGGCGTGAAGGAGTCACTGACACGACCGATTGATTCCATCTCTGGTGGAGTAATTTTAACGAATCACAGCGACAACTCGTCCTCAGTTCGTGGCGCAGCCCAACTCTCCTCAAGCCAAATGCAACGCCGTTAACTGCGACCCAGAAGGGGATACCACGCACCAGTAAAAGAAGCAGCAGCAACAAACACTCGGTAGTCAACGTAAGTAGCGCCAAATGTTGGCAATATTGTACAAAAGTAGTAGTCCGCCTCCACCGCCTCCAACGCCTCCTACTGCCTTAAGTCCGGCCAACTCTTGAGCCGCAAATGGTTGGAAAAAGTATTCTACAGGATGGCGTAATGTGCAGTTGTTTTTCGTTTTTTGTTCCAGCCGATTTTATGAGTACTACGAAAAATGTCTGCACGCAACTTTGAAATTAGCAGTTCACCGACCAAATAAATCATTCCCACGGCTCGTATGAGTAATATGTGAAATGGCGCAACAGCACTAATGCCCTAATGCTCATGTCCTTCTTTCCCTTTGATTCCCTCTGTGCTCGGTGTTGCCCGTGCACTAAATTAGTGTGAAAATACCTCTAAACGTGTCATCCATTTCACTTATTCTGCAAAAACAATTCCATGCGCTCTTACAGTTGAACAGGTCATTCATTTTAGATGACGATAATTGGCGATTGGCCATTGACTGTTGACGATTGACGACGATTGACGATAGACGACAGACGACAGACGACAGACGATAGACGACAGACGATGGCGAATGAACAATGAGGTTTGCAAGGGTCAAGTTGAACTCATTTCTACTCTCATCCTCATGTCATGTGCACATGAATATATAATATCCTTAGTGCGCACATTTATCGTTCAATCTGAAGAACTAATGAGCTTCAACATAACTCTGTATAATTTCCCTTGTTGCACACAAATGTTGAGCGACATGTGATAAATTTCGTATGCTAAACCAAATTAGTATGCAGGTTCGCATCCCTCTTTTGATATTCATAAACTGTAAATTATATATTTAAATTAAACTCTGCTGTTTAATCTGGGTTCAACGCTTGCATTTAGTTTCATAATTAATTGCTTTCCCCTTTTCCAAACTGCACTTGCACCTCAACAAATGTTTCCCACTTTTGCCTCTAGTTCAGGGAGTCGACAATGACAGGAATATTTATGAGTAGCTGGTTCGTGTTGATTAGTGCCTGTAGATGAGTGCAGTTAATTAACTGTAGAGAATTTGCAGAGAGTTGTGTGTACATGCCAGAAGAATGCTATGTGTGTGTTTCTTTACGGGTTTCGATCTCATCCTAATCAAATTCCATTTGCCATCCCGCTGCGTTTGCAACACTTTGTCATTTTCAGGACCCTCTCAGCATGTTGTGCGTTTGTATAGGAGCTTCAAATATTTAATTTCATGGATGCTAAACGCTCGAGGACAACAGCAGGGACACAGTGGACCATGCTGTTGAATAGTTGAAATCAGCAGTTTCTTTGTGCTTTCCCAGCTCAATCTCAAGCTATGTCTATGTTAATAAACAATTTTATGACAGCACGTGAATGTTGCCGGCTGTTGGTTGCCGGTTGCTGATTTGGCGTCTGCCCGTCTATGCTCCCACTTTCTTATCCTGACTTTGACTGCCCTTAGACAAAGCGGCGCTAGCCCCTCCTCCCGCCCAGGATCTTCTCCTAAAGTGAAAAACATTTCCTTCTCAACTTGGTTGTTGTCTCATATGTTGACCCGCCCATGAATTTGTATAAACCTGACAGCGAAAAACAAAACTTAATCGCTCGTATATATGTGTGCGTGCCTAAGCTTTTCCGTCCTTCTTTTCCTCTGTCCCTCTTTCTCCTCGGGATGTGAGTGTCCTGTTCATGGGTCGTAGCCCAAACTGACAGACATTTATTACAGTTTGTTCAGTTTGCTGAGCTTCGGGCAAACAATTGAAGCCTCCGTTCGAATCGACTCACGACAGTTCTCCTCCTTCTCATTCTTTTTGCTCCTTTGGATTGGCTCAGCAATTTAAAATGGAGTTATAAAGCACCAGTCCATTAAGCTTACACCACTGCTAGCCTCCTGCTGTATGTGTGTGTGAGTGTTTTAGGTGTGTCATTTGCATGTAGATAAACATATATAGACATATATGTACATATTTTATTGCTGATTTAAAATGTCGACGCGATATAATTGACTGGCCGCATGGGGTCTGACTGTGCCAGGCAATGGATTCCGTTGTTGGAGCAGGAGCCGGGGAGGAGGTCGTAGCCATGGACGCGTGGCACGCCATGGGCGACATGTTTGACTCTTGTTTTTTACAATTATTGGCTGAGCCACAAGGCCAGAGGCTCTGTTAATTTATGCAGACAGTTTTTCATTCGAATTACATTGAATTTCATGGCGAGTCATTTGGAACTTGGAAAATGATAAGAAAGCCTGCCTTAAAACACTTTCATTTTATCTGCGATGCCTTGCCAATTAGTAAAGTGAAAAAACTTGGCAACCAAATCTCCTCACAAACGGTTAACAAAAACAAGCATCTACATTTGGCTACCCAACGTTCTGCTGAGCGACCAGTTTGAAGGTCGAACAAACACAACCACATCCGTTGCTGCTCCTTTGTCCTGCATTGTGTAAATTCACTGCCAAAGTGTTTAATTTGATTAAAGCTGGCCATCAATTTGACGGCCATTTCCGCCGCGAATGAAGGCATGCCACACTTTTTGCACTTGGCTCGGTTTTGGCAATCATTCGTAAAGTTACAAACGGGTTTTCTCGCACAGAGGAAGAGTGGGAAGAATAGAGCAAAGTTTTGACGAGATTGATTTATAGATTGATTTTATTTATTTATTTATAGATTTTATTTCAATTCAATATTCTTAATTTTCAAATAAAAAATATTTCAGTCGTCCATAGGATATGAGTAAACATAGAGATTCGTCCTAAATGCTACGCAATTCAATACAAAAACAACAAAAAATATAAATATATAAATCTGATCTGGTATTAAATACATCTCAGCTATTTTCATGAAGCTTGTTTACGCGCCAATATTTGAATTAATTTGAAGTATAAATATTTACAAATCTTGCGTCACTCACTCTTTTAAATATTTCAAATAGCAAATTAATGGTTTAGACTTGCAGTGTTGGTAAATTCTAAAATAAAGTGACTTCGCATTCTGTTCTAAATCTAGCATGTGTACATATCTAAAAGCTTGCAGCTATGAGATTCACATTCCCGTGTGCTACATGCATACAGAAGTATGTGTGTTTGTATCATTGTATATGTATAATGGTTTTTCTTTCTTCTTTCTTATTGCTGAATTGTTTAGTACTGTTCTAAAAAGTAGTTCTTTAAACATCTGTTAGGTTAGAAACGGAAACATTGCTGAAATATAGACTTTGTTGCCAAAATTTGAAGCCTCTATCTCTTATAGACGGACAGACAATCGATTCGACTGTTGATACTGATCAAGAAAATATACATTAATAGGTCTGACAAGCCTACTTCTGCCTGTTGACTACATTTACACAAAGCACAAATATATCCCTTTTAGCCCATTTTTAATAGGCTCATGTTATAAAATAAAATATAATGAAAAAAAAAACTCAGAAATTCTCCTGTGTCAAGCATATAGAGGAGATTAGCTAAATCCGTCAATCCGTCTGCCTACAGGAAGGCGTCCATTCAGTAACCATAGCTAGAGCTAGAGCTAGAGTCACCATATTTGTTGAGCACTTTCAAATGCGCGTCCGTGTCAGAAATTAAAAGAAATAGAAATAGATCACAGTATAGATATTGCCGTGATATTTGAACTCTGAACTCTAAGCACTGTCGATTAGAGTGTTGACTTGTTTTATTCAAACTCCATGCATATGACAGCACTACTCAGAGCTTTTCAATTGCATAAACGGACATATGCACACATAAGTGTGAAAACACTTTTGAGTAAATGCGATGCTAAAATGTCCAAATGTGATTGCCGTCAAACTTTTTGACCAGGAGCTAAGCACACGACACACACAGTGAGGATAACTTCCCCGCTGCCTCTTCCCCTTCCCCTGCGCCTACTCTGTTGCCACACAAGTCATACGACGCCATACGAAGTCCTCTCAATTGAATTGAACTGCGCTTGATACAAAACGACCAAAGGCCACTGGTGTGCACTGGACGTATACTATTTTTAGCCAGTGTAACGTTAAGTCCATGTCGTCGATGCGGCAAAGGGGCTAAATAGGCAGTTCACTAATCAATTACCTGCGATGCCGGCAAGAATTGCCACTGATAATTTTGTAGTTGCTTTGGCGAGTCCTTAAGCTATTGCTGGGAAGGACATTCATTAGGATACTTCTGGCAATGTCAACGTTGCTTAATGACGGTTGCTGCATGCAGTAACTTGTCACACGTGCCCTATCTGTCGGCCATCTTTCTGTCACTTGCTTACTCAGTTAATCGCACTGGCAGTCTGTCAGTCTGGCAGTCAATTTAATTCGTATGCAGCGGTTGGCAGGTGGCAGTTGCCAGTTGCCAGTTGCCAGTTATGGAATTTAACAAAGCGCCTCTTTAGCTCATTGCTCCAACTGGAAATTTATGTAAATGTAGCGAATGAAAAATGTAGAAAGTGCCCAGGCAGAGGAGCATGCAGGGCGAAGAGGGGCTGAAGAGGGGCGAAGAGGGGCTCTTCAAGCAACGTCAGTCATCGTTGAGTTACATAAGTCAAGGCCTGCCAAGCCAAGCAGCTTCTTGACTTTATGATGAGCCTTCCTTTGTTTTGCTGGCTTAGCCCCACAAAGGCAAGGACAAAGCAGTCAACCAACTGTTGCGACCTTATCCATGCAACAATCCACACCACACACTATCCACACCCATTCTATCATTGCTTCCATCTGTCCATGTGGATGTTCACAGTCCGTCTCACTTGTATTGAGCTGGATTTCAGCTCAATATTCAGCTGCCAGCTTTCAGTGTTCTGTGCCCTTCAGTCTAGCTGCTTTTTTTGACTCTGTCTGTTTGCCTCTCAGTGTGTCTAACCCACTAATGAGATGCAACAATGGCAACGTCGCGACGTCAAGGTTTGTTTACTTCCGCGACGGATGCGACGCTTCTATTGTGCCTTCGTCTAGGCCACAACACGTATTGTCTGTCTGTGGAGGACTTGGCTATGACTTCTGCTCCTGCCATTGACGTTCCGGCGATTGTTGCTGGCAATGAGGCAATGACAGTCGCAACTGCTTACAACTGCCACTGCAACAGCTGCCACTTGCGCTTTCATCAGGGGCAGCCATAACAATAGCTCAAGCAGTCAATTTTGGTGATGGTGATGGAAACATAGGCCATGTCGTGTTTACCGCCTTCGCATTAACTTTGACTTTAGCCTTCGAATAGAACTTGCCGTGAACTTGTAACGATTCTCCACGTTTGCTTATTGTACTTTCAGCTTTTTGGTCAATCTCTTCGACAATTGAAGGAGGGTGTCCCCAACATTTAAATGAAGAAACATGGGAAATGGCATGAACAAGGTGAGTTCCTTCCTTCCGTGCACAGATTCGCTTAGATTGAAGCATGTACGTGGTGTACGTAAAGGGCAGAAGGAGCTATCTGATGTATCCGCCATCACCAATCGACTCAATTCAACTATCTGCTTTTCTGTTGCTCAGATCATTTCAGATAATGGTCTGTATGCACATCATGAATATCGCTTAGAGTTGTAAAGGTATCAAATTGAATTGAAAATATGCTAAAGATACTTGTTCTGCAGGTCTTGCCGGGACTGTATGTGGGCAACTACCGCGACTCCAAGGATCACCAGCAGCTGGAGAAGTTCAAAATATCGCACATCATTGCCATACATGACAGTCCAAGGCGTCTGTTGCCGGTAGGCGTGCCTCTGCCTCAATTGTTTTTCCTAATTCCCTAACACACACGAATGTCCTTTTGTCCTTATTAACTTGCAGGACAAGCACTATCTGTGCGTGATGGCCTCGGATACGCCAGATCAAAATTTATCACAATACTTCTCTGTGTGCAATGACTTTATCCACGCTGCTCGATTGCGCGAGGGCAACGTGTTGATCCACTGCCTGGCGGGGATGTCGCGCTCGGTGACCGTCGCTGTGGCTTACATTATGACTGCTACTCATCTGAACTGGAAGGAGGCCTTGAAGGTGGTGCGTGCTGGCCGCGCAGTTGCTAATCCGAACACTGGCTTTCAGACTCAACTGCAGGAGTTCGAGCAATACAAACTATCCGAGGAACGGCGGCGGCTGAGAGAGCGCTTTCCATCTTCGGCACTGGAGCAACTTGATCGGGTCAAGTGTGGCCTGGCACTGGACAACTACCAGGAGCTGTTGCAGAACCGTGACATCTGCGAGGGAAACTGTTCTCGCGGGGAAAAGTGTCCCACAGGTGCGGGCATTACCTCCCTCACAATGTGTAGCTTTCCTATGGTGGCTCCTGAGGGTGCAGGGCTGCCTGGCAACCAAGCCGACACAATTAGATTCATTATTGATAGGTGGAAAAGAAACACTTTCGATCAAGCACAAAGTGGTGAAAGCTCAGCAAGTGACTTTTACTCGGAGACCGAAACTGACCGGGACAATGACCGGGACAGCAGTAGTAGCAGCTCTGGCGAGGAGCTTATGCCTAAGGTGATCTATTACAATGCTGACGAGAACAACGGGCGGTTTGTTAAAAACCTAGATGACGGCGCGCTTAAAGATGAGGGACACAGCTCCTTTCAGGGTCAAGTCAACCAACTGACCCAAAAGCAAACCAAGCCCAAGTCGTCACGTAAATCTCCGGTGAAGCGTTCTCAAAGGAAGCCCAAGCCCAAGCGCTGACTGGACAACACTTGCATATATTACAATAGAAACAATAAAATGATTAATCCTACATTTGTTACTGAAGTTCTGTCCGCACATCTGTTTTCTTTTTTCCTTTGTTCCTCCCAGGCGTCTGCAACATGGATCCCAGCAAGGGGCTGTTCCGGCGTCGTCCTTCGAGCGCATCCACTACGCACTCGCGGCTTCGGGCCCAGTCCTCTAATGCCAATATCAGCTCATCCCCGAGCATGCTGAGTGTGACCAGCGCAGCCGGAGGGAGTGTCGTTGGAGGTGCCGCCCAGTCCTGCCCCACATCCCCCAAGAATTCGCCGCTTCCGCGTCGTTCGGTGGGGAACGAACGTATTCCTGAAGACGAGGTTGCTTATCAACAGGCATCTTCGAGTCCACAACCGACTACCTCCAGTGAGGCGGCTGAGTATGCAGCAGCCATTGAGGATGCACGAAGAGAGCAGCAGCAGCGGCAGCAGCACCAGCACCAGCACCAGCTCCAGCACCAGCACCAGCTTCATATCCAGCGCTCTCCCTCCCGCCAAAGCCTCAAGGCAGCTGGCAGAGGCAGCTCTATTGGGGGGACGGCGCGAGTCAGCAGTGCGGGATCTCGCAGAGAGTCGGCGGCCCAGGAGGGTAATGGAGGCAACGCACAGCTGCAGCGCAGTGCCAGCACCGTAAGTGGATTTGGCGTACGCCCCCGAAGTAGTCCGGCGGGGTTGCATGCCTACACGGGTATGTATTTCCCCTTGGCGATGTAAAGCTCGGCACTCGATCAGGCAATTGAAATTCATGAAATGGCAATTGACAGGTTCGGTGCCCTCCTCGGCCCACGGATCACGCTTAGATCTGCGCGAGATCGACAAGGGATCGGCTATATATTTGGGCTGCACGGCGCCACGTGCCTCAACTTTGTCGATTTCATCCTCGCGTGGTTCATCAGGCGGCTCAGCACCACCGTCGCCTTGTCATACGCCTCCTTCCAGCCCACGGCACGGCATCAAGAGGTACGATTGGTAAAATATCCCGGCCATAATCTAACTTATTACCATTACCTCATACCCCAACAGATCGAGCAGCATAGCCAAGAAGCCCAGATGAACCCCAAGGCTTGTAGCATACGCTCCATCAGCGGAAGTGTATCTGTAATCTCCTAGCACCCATTTGAAACACGCACGCGCGATCTGCACCTCTTGGAGCACTTGTCCACTTGTCCACTTGTCCTACTGTACTCGAATGGTGATGTGGCAATCGTTTATTGCTTGTAACATAGCAAAGGGGTGAATTGAATCAATATGTATTTGTCTTGAGTCTTGAGTCCAACGATTCCAATAACTTTTCGTAGATATTTTGTTTTTATACAACTTTTGCTGATGACGTGGCAATCAGACAAGAAACTCGTAGTAATATATAGGAATACATCCGAGAGCGCATCGCTTCAGGAATGTCGAGGGGGACCATCACTGTGGTTTTCCTTTTCCCACCCCTAACCTTTCCTGATTTGCATATTTCAGGTGATGGATCCCTGGGCTCGGGCTCGAGAGAGCCAACTATAAGTAGCTTGTGTAGTCCATTCGCAGGTCCGATGGAGCCACAATGAGTGCGATAGTTTACTCCTAAGTCATGTAGTTCCATGTAGTCGAATAACACTAATCGAGTGTCTTCTATTGTCCCGCAATCAGTGGCTTCTCTCTTAACTTGTCTGTGCGAAAGAGATCACCGGCTTTGAAGCTGCTGCTTGATTATTTGTTGAGCCATCTCGTAGAATATAAGGAAAGCTGTTGAGCAATTGTTGATACACTATTTTTTCAGAGACGCATTTAACAATTACCCACATGTGTATGTGTATATTTATATATTTACATATGTTCGAGTGCAAAGCGTATTTGCGAATATTTATTAACAAACTTGGTATCAGTTAAGTGGAAGTACAGATCCATTTGTTAGTTTTGTACCGCGGCCAATGTTTTGGCAGTCACACAATAATTGAAAATTATATTATGGCCCAAACGACGATCAGTTACGTATCATACGTACTCGTGTTTGTACGCATATTATGAATTATATAAACTTTGTGAGTCATGGAATTGAAATGCATATTATATTTTACGTAGAGAAATTGTTGTTGCAAGCATTTTGATATGAAACCCCGAATCAAAACATTATACATACGTCTAGACGTGTATAATATTGTTATTTAGTAACTTGTTGAATTGATTAGTATAATAATAATAGAACATAAACAAAATTGTTGTTACTCGACCATCCCACACAAACACACACGCACACACAATTATATGAGTCACTGTGTATTGTTAAGCAAAACTCAAGAAAACGGCAAAGGATTTTCAAAATTATGAAATACAAATACGAAATCTCTATATTTTATGCATTAAAGTGCTAAGCTTGTGGCTTATCAAAAAAACAAAAAACAAAATACAAAGTAAATAATCGAGGGAGAGGAGGGAGCGGAAAGAAGAAAGAACATATACATATATATATACATATATATCTAGAGAATCTAAGTTCAAACAAAAGCAATCAAATTGAAATTCCCTATTAGAAATAATACAACACGTACTTATACACAAGCAAATTGACATTTTTGCAAGGCGGCTTTAGTCAGAGTTCAAAGAAACATGAAACAAATTAATTGTTATGGGATATGAAGAATCCGCAAGAAATGCACAATAAAAACGTTAAGTTTGAAATATATAATAATAATATACATGAACAAATCACACATTATAATAGAAAATTGTCTAAAAGATGAGAACAAATTGAAATGAAACTACATAAATAAATGATTCCCTGTTAGATTTTGAATACTCTCTATAATCAGATAAACTCTTTTAATACAAGTGTAAATGTACCCAGGCAAAGTAAGGCACGTTGCTAAGTGATTTATTTATTGATTTAGGATTAAGATTTATAATCACTCTCACAATATGCTGATATAAAAATTAAACAACACATAACATTAAGAACGCGCTGCTGCTACTACCAATTATCCGATCGAACTGTCCAATTCATGTGACATCTTAAGTGAAGTTCGGGGCGAATGCACGCTTAAACACACTTAAACAAAGAGACAATAGCTGGTGAATATACTATTTATGATTCCTGAAGCTTGATTATGCTACTCTCCTCTTCCGATCAGCACCTCTACATGAGCAGCAAAATGCGTTTATTTGGGAAAAGTTTCAGATTTCGATCGAGAATTTTAAACTAATCGAGACAGGGCTACGATGCTAATGAGACCCTTTCCAGACGAAATATTATCAATTTCTTATGATCCAATCTAATGTTAAAATTTTCACTGTATTTAATTATTAGTATTCATTTTATGTATATAGCTTTATTGCTTGAAAACAGCCTGCCTTTTTGATCCAATGGATTCATTTTTTAAGTAACAATTAAAAAGACTTGTCAAAATGTAAGTGGCAGGCAGATCCAACGAAATATATTCTCAATTAGTATTTCTGTATGAACTCGTCAAATTTGGCAACTAATTTTCAGCACACAAATACCATATTTAACAGCTGCTCGAAGAATATCAAATAGAAGCAATGCTGAAAGTTTCATCAGGTTCGGTCCTTAAATTAGAAAGATAATCAGAAAATACATTTTTGCATTGAATCGCATGCTCTTGCTCTTTGCAGCCAGCAGATGTGTGCGAGTGAGACGGCGAATGACTACTATACATGCATATGTAAATAAAGTGACGAAACACTTTGTTTTTTATCGAGTATGTACATAAAATTACAAAATACTTTTATTATAAGAAACTGTACAGGCTATTATACAGTCACGTGCCTGACTGATCCGCTTGCTATTATATTTTAAATGTTGTTACTAGCAAGGCAGTGTGCTTAGTGGTCGTTGTAGTTAAAAGGGCAATATTAAATAATTAATATGTTCGATTTTGATTTAATTTGAGAAACAGCTAACTTTCCATTTTAGACCGACCGTTACTAAATGTTACAGTTGTCTGTTCTTATCTAAACTTAGGCAGAATATATAAGACACTGTCAGATACATAATGTGTGAGATTGCTTAAGTTATCTCAAGAAACGACAAGGTTTTTCATACTAAAGCTTGATTTTTCACGGATCGTTCTTGTGACATTTATATGGGCAAAGTTAAATTACCCCCTGCAAAGGGGAATCCCAGAACTTGAATTCAATAATTCGTCAAGGTAAGTCCAAATTCATTACATCTGGAGTAATACTTACTTGATGTGTGAACCAAGAATTCAACTGTTGAATTAACTGTATTCTTTTTCATCTTATAACATTGCATTCTTCTGTTAAATATTTATATCGATAAGTCATCGATATCAGTGTCCCATACATGATTAACTACTATCGCATGCTAAATATATACGATTTATGCAAAGTATCTAATATTGCACATAACTAATATTGCAAGCAGCACTGATAGCTTGCAGTATATAGAGTTTGTAAGTTGTCATAGCAACATTAATCACAATAAGCAACACACAGAACTTAAATTGCTAAAATAAACAAATTGAACAAGCACAACAACTTTTGTGCAGTATCGATGGAATGAATTGGCATATGGGACAAGTGTGTAATTGAGATTGATAAAAATGCAATTAAAGATATGCTAAAGATTTCTGTTCTGCAGGTCTTGCCGGGACTGTATGTGGGCAACTACCGCGACTCCAAGGATCACCAGCAGCTGGAGAAGTTCAAAATATCGCACATCATTGCCATACATGACAGTCCAAGGCGTCTGTTGCCGGTAGGCGTGCCTCTGCCTCAATTGTTTTTCCTAATTCCCTAACACACACGAATGTCCTTTTGTCCTTATTAACTTGCAGGACAAGCACTATCTGTGCGTGATGGCCTCGGATACGCCAGATCAAAATTTATCACAATACTTCTCTGTGTGCAATGACTTTATCCACGCTGCTCGATTGCGCGAGGGCAACGTGTTGATCCACTGCCTGGCGGGGATGTCGCGCTCGGTGACCGTCGCTGTGGCTTACATTATGACTGCTACTCATCTGAACTGGAAGGAGGCCTTGAAGGTGGTGCGTGCTGGCCGCGCAGTTGCTAATCCGAACACTGGCTTTCAGACTCAACTGCAGGAGTTCGAGCAATACAAACTATCCGAGGAACGGCGGCGGCTGAGAGAGCGCTTTCCATCTTCGGCACTGGAGCAACTTGATCGGGTCAAGTGTGGCCTGGCACTGGATAACTATCAAAAGATGTTACAGAGCCGTGATGTCTGCGAAGGCATTCCCACCTACCCAACATGCTCTAATATTATGACTCCTGAGGGTTCCCGGTTGCCTGTTAACCAAGCCTATACTCTTGACTTCACCATTGACAAATGGAAAAGCAACAGCTTCGAGCAAGCACATTGTGATAAAAGCTTGACAAATGACTTTAACTCTGTGTCCGAAATTGATGAGTGCCAAAAAATGAACGACATAGCTCCTATTGGGGACAAATGAACCAACTGACTCACGGAAAATCTAAACTAAAATCGCTGTTTAGCATTTAAAATTGTTTTATGTTAAGGAAATCTATAGAAAACGGCAATTCGTTTTCAAAATGATAAATAAAGATAATATATAAATTATAATAAAAATAGTCATATTTATGCTTTAAATAAATAAATTAAATACAATAAAATAAATAAATAAAAAGCAATCAAATTAAAATTCTTTAAAAGGAATTTTGCAAGGCGACTTTAGTCAGAGTTCAAAGAAACACAAAATAAATTAATTGCAGAATCCGCAAAGAATGCACAATAACTAAGTTTGACAATATATAATTCAAATCACAATGTAATACAATTATAATAGAAAATATCTAAAAGATGAGAACAAATTGAAATGAAACTACATAAATAAGTGATTTCCTTTAATTTTGAATACTCTCTATAAATAGATAAACTCTTTTAAATACAAGTATAAATGTACCCAGGCAAAGTAAGTTCACTTTGCTAAGTGATTTATTTATTGATTTAGGATTAAGTTACTCGCTAAACTAGCGTATTTGTTTTATGAAACGACTAGATTTATAATCACTCTCACAATATGCTGATCCGTAAATTAAACAAAACATGACACCTGCTACTACCGACTCTCCGCTCTTGTGAATCTGTCCAATTCATGTGACATCTTAAGTCAAGTTCGGGGCTAATGCACGCTTAAACACTTAAACACTTAAAGCAAAGGGACAATAGCTGAACACCACGATAATACTTGGCTAAAGATACTGGTGATGAATTATACTATTTCTGATTCCTGTAGTTAGATTATGTACTTCTCCTTCTTCCGATCAGACCTCAACGTGATTCAACAACAGAGGCGTGTTGGCCGTCGGATAGGAAGAGGGTCGCCGCTTGTCATCCGGCGCTTCGAGGTGTTCGATGCTTTGGCAGGATAGAGTTGACTCCTCGTAGCGTGAGTGCGTGGAGCCACCTGAAGAGCGTCGCAAACCGGTGTAGGAGTCGACCTCCAGCAATGCCTCGTCACTGTAAGATTCAAGCGGAGTTATTCCCAAAGGATTATACTATAGAGAGTTGTGTGAGTTGTCAAACCTGTGATAACGGTGATGCTCCAACATATTTCCAGCCGCAAAGCGTAGTTTTTTGGGCGACTCAAGACTTGAGGATCGAGTCAAAGAGTTGCGTGGTAAGTTCTTCTGCTTTAGCGAGGAGCGTATTCCACAATCGTTGGCGTTCTCCTGGGCCTGCTTGATGGTACCTTGGATGTACTTGTTCAGAGCCCGCGAGCCGCGTCGCTGTGAACGCTCGTAAGTGCGACGCACTCTCGCCTCTTCATCCTCGCCCATCAACCAGTAAGTGCGTTGTTCTCCCTTTCCCTTCATCGAAATTACTCCGCGTTCTTGACAATGATAACCGCCCAATCGCTCCAACAGCTGCCTGCACTGCCAGCTGCAGTGAATCTTCAGTGGCACCCCGCTGGACTCCATGCGAGAAGCCGTGTTGACCGTATCACCGAAGAGGCAGTACCGAGGCATCTTTAGTCCGACGACACCGGCACAAACGGGTCCTGAGTGGATGCCGATTCGGAGCAATAGTCGGTTTGTGGGTCGGTGGCGAATCTTAAACTCAGATACGGCGCTTAGCAAATGCAACGACATTGTGGCTATCTCGGCGGCGTGCAAATCCCCATTGCGGAGGGGCAGACCCGACACGACCATGTACGCATCGCCAATAGTTTCCACCTGCGTTAGAAAATGATTAATACTTGTTGTAAAGTGGAATCTCACCGTGGGAGTCTCACTTTGTACACATCGTAGTGACCGATGATGGAATCAAAGCAGGTGTAGAGATCATTGAGGAAGTCGACCACTTGCAGGGGCGAGCTCTCCGCGGACATAGCCGTAAATCCGACAATATCGCTAAAGTATATAGTGACCTGTTCGTAGTGTTCTGGATCTACTTTGTGACCCTTCTTCAGCTGGTCGGACACGCAGCGCGGTAGCATCTCATGGAGTAGCGCGTCAGTCTTCTTTTTTTCTTCCTGGAGCTGATCAGTGCGGTCGTCAACTAACGCCTCCAGATTGTTGGCATACTTTTCCATCATAGCCATCATGTTGTCGAAGATGTTGGGTCTCATTCCCTTCCGGAGGGGCCTTAGCTTGGTCCGTATTGTCTTGAAATCGGGTCGCTCTTCAGGACGCTCAGTCCAGCACTCACGCAGACACTCGCTGACGCAATCAAAGGCGGTCTCCAGCGGTTGCAACGATGGGCGGTAGGGATGCATTTGATCGTGTGGCTGCATCACCTTCTGCAGACATTGCATGGGCGTGAGACCCGTCTCTCCGAAAGGTCCTCGCCGCACGTGCATCTCATAGAGTACAATGGCAAAAGAATAGGCATCTCCGCGCTGTGTCCCCATCACCAGCGAGGATGGACCCTGTCTTAAGAGCTCTGGAGCTCGGTACAGCAACTCTGTGTAAAAAGAGTATTAAAATCTTCAAATGTTTTGTGAGGCAACCCAGCGACTTACTCAGACACTTGGCCGACATGTGCTGCATATCCGTGGAGTTATCCTCGATGCCTTGTTTGAATGCAAACAAACCAAAGTCCGTCAGCTTTACCACCCAACGGGAGTCGACCAGGCAATTGGATGTACACAGCGAGCCGTGGAAGCGGATGGGCGATTCGTGCAAGTATATGACACCCTGCGGAAGTGAGAGGCTTGGGGTCAGGCATTCCACACATACATACTCACAAAGTAACCCGTGTTGGAGTGAGAGTAGTATTTGATGGATGGGAACGAAGTAGGGGGAGTTGTGTGATTAGGGTTGGGGCTACCATTAGTTTAATGTTACACATCAGCACTCACACGTATAATGTCCGCTACCATGGAGGCAATGAACATGTTGTCCAGCTTGACGTCCTCGTTCTCCAGAATGTCCTGCAATAACAAGGGTGGTTAGGCTCATTTATATAAGCTTCGATGGACTCGCACTGACCTTCAGGCTGCCCCGGGTGCAATACTCGCTGATGATGCAGATGTTAGGTGGCTCTGTGCAGGCTCCTATAAATGCACATATGTTGTCGTGGCGGGCATCCCTCAGCTAACGACGATATGATAAGGATAATAGTCTAAGGTTGCGTTCTGCAGTTGCTTACCAGCTTTAGTTCTTTCTTCATCTCACGTGTGATATCAACACTCTTCTTGCGAACCTTCTTGATGGCATAGAGCTGACCCTTATAGAGTCCGATAGGGGTAAATATGGTCGTGTAGCGAAAATCTGCATCGGGATTCGAGCTCAGGCTAACCTGGCTGGTGCGGATTAGCGGATGGGTGGACTGCGAAGGAAGACGACGCGGCAATTTATTTATGAAATGCTGTCAGACATGTAAAGGCATGAAATATGCTGAGACGGGTATATAGATCTAGGGACTATCTTCTTCTTCTACATCAAGCCATGTTATTAACTTTATTTCCTTTCCCCCCTTAAGGACTTACTCGGGTTTGTTTTAGACTCTGTTGCTCTCGCTCGTTCTCATGCACCTGAACTTCGCGGAAGTCTATCTTCCAGAGCAGGCTGTCCAGCTCCTGTTCGTAACGCCAGTTGCGATAGAGAACCAGCGAGACGAGACCCAACAGCAGCAGTGCACCTCCAGCAATGCCTGCCGAGATTTCGCCAGTGTAATCTATGAGATGCGAACACAAATTGGAGAGTAATGCTGGGGATAAACTGTTTTTCACTTACTGACGCAGTTCTCGCCCCCAAAGCCACAACGTGGAGCTGCTGCCGGGCGCACACCACCAACCCAATCGATGCGACGGTACAAGTACAGATCCTGCGGAAATACAGAGAGAGAGGAGTATGAGTAAGGAAGGTGGGCAGACGGTCACATGAGTTTTTGCTCAGCCAAAGCACTTACCTGCGTCTATCAGGATGGGACAAGCAGAGAGTGCGAGAGCAGTTTTATAAGACATTGGAATCGATATATTCAGCGATTACTTACGGGCAATGCATCGCTGTTATTGTTGCTGTTGCTGTTGTTGAAGCTCTTGTGGCTAAAAGTTCCCGCTGGCATCAGGCCCAACACCGTCTGGTTGCGATTGTTGCGGACTGTTCCTCTCACTAATACTGTATAGTTGCCGGCAGCATCTCCATTCTCATCGATGTACACATGGTAACTGAAGGGACTATTAAAGCAGGCTCCACAGATGCCCTATGGTAACTCACCCCATCGCGCTGAGATAGCGCGAACCTTTGATGGCTGCTACAATGGCACTGCCGTTCTTGGGCCTCCCTCCAGCCTCTAGGACGGACAGAAGGGCATTTGCGTAGAGATGAACGGCATCGTAGAGATAGGCTGCCTCAGCGCTTATCTGAAAATTAGATTTCAAATTATAGCATGCGTGATTGGTAAACGAGCCGGAAAAGAGCTTAAGCCAACCTGCTTTGCGCCTCCGAAAAGACCCAGAGGATTGGGGAAATTAAATGGCGGTCGTTCCATGTATTTGTTTACCTAAACGGGGGAGCATATCACATCACATCATTTAAGATACCTAGGACGACAAGGTCATTGAACTCACCTCGTTGGCGAATGTGGCGAATGAAACGGGAGCAGTTGGCACTATTCCGAGATAGGACTGAAATGCTTGTGCCGCCAGCGGATCTACCTTCTCCAATAGCATGCCACGAAGATATTTTTCCGGTTTGGCCGGGTCATACTGCTCGATGTCGATACCTACCACAAAGTACTCACCATGAGCCAGGAGACCTCTCTGCTGCAGACTGACCATTAATCCCACATGCTCATAGTAATGTCCCAGCACCAAGTAGACTAGAATAAAGTTTTTAATGAGCACTTTCAAGGACATCTAAGTATTCTTCCACTTACTGCGCGTGTTTGCCTGAGTTTGTTCCACGAGAGCGTCAAAAGGATTCGCCATGAATCCATGGTGGTAAATTGTATTCCAGGTACGAATGTCGCGCACAGTGACTCCTGCCCCATTCAGAGTGCTGATTATGGTCTCCGCCACAGGCTGATACTGACTGCTGACATCGTCCAAGTAAAGAAAGCTCACCTGGGTCCAGTTAAAGGCCAGCAGAAGTGCGACTACTGACTTGGAGATCTGTGTGTCCGGGGGTCGAGTTCTCGCAAAAGTGGGAAAGTCCAGCTTGTTGGAGGGATCGCGATGTGTGCAGTACTGTCGGGATAAATATGGATTTGGGAGTTCATCAGTAGTCGGCAAGGCAGGATCGGGTACTTTCCACCTACATAGGATATCATAGGAAGATTAAAGGCGGCAGCCATGCGACCCTCATGAACACAAGTCTCCTGGGGACCAATATAGGCGGCAACCTGTTGTGTCCACAGAGCCGCCGTCTGTCGTATACTGGCGACTTCGTCCCCAAACGTCTCCGCCACAACAAACTCAAGAGAGTGGCCAAACATTCGCAGTCTGCCTGCGTTAACTTGCTCCACTGCCAGAGAAATGGCCCCCGAAATGGTAATACCTGGTCGCTGATAGTCCAGGTTGCCTGGTCGACGTTGCGAGCCTGTGAGGTAGCCCAGGGTAAATATTTCCGCATGGCAAGAAGCCGATTGGTAGAGACACAGCAGGAAAAGCACTAATCCTCCTGAGAAGCGTTGAGCCTGGAGATTCTTTGGTGCGGCGCAGTACAGTAAACCTGTACGGGATGCGCTCCTCATTACGCGCCACGAGGGTTGCCTGAGTGAGGGAGTGATGAGCAGTCGGAGGGTTCAATGGTGCAAGCGAAGAGAGAAAAGTCCTTGTCGCTTCGTTTAATTTAATTGGAATTGAATTGCGGTGGCTTTTGTTCTGACAGTGTCCTTGTAAGCGGGTCCTTTGGCGTGTTGCAACATTTTTGTTGAACTTTCAGCTGTGACAACAGCTGCTCCGGCTTCTTTTTGTTGTTAATTACATTGGCTCTCCTTCGCTACGGTTCGTCTTCTTCCTGCGTGAAACAACTTTAATCAAGGGCAGCTTGTTCAGTTGCTTGTTCAGCTTGCATCTTATTTAAGTTGCCAGCATCCGACACTCATATGTATACCACACCCGCACACCCGCACACCCACACACCCACACACCCGCACACTCGCACACTAGATACTAGTTCTTCCGCACGGACTTGCGTGCTCCTTATCAATAGCCCGTTTGTGACAGGAACTTGAGGTCGTACCTTGAAAGTGAGTGAATATATGAACTTATGTCCATGTCACTGCAGAGAGTGTGCATATCTAAACTCTTCTACTCGTACTCCTCCCTGTCTTCCTTCCATTGCTCGATAAGCATTCAAAGCAAGTAATGAAATTTTTATGAGAAATGGCGGCACATTAAAAATTATTTCCACTCGCTATTTTACTTCTTGCAATAAAGAAAAACGCTACATGGAAGTCACTGATAGCTCACTCCTCCCCTCCCTCCCTGTCATTCACAAAATGTCTTTGTTTGGTTTCTCACTGCGCCCCGAGACTTTGCTGATTGCTCCTTTCACACGCCCTTTCCCAGAGTTTCCTCACTTTCGATTAGGATTGCTTCTTGTTTTTATTCTGTGTGGGAGTGGGGGGATGAAGGGGGGCTCATCCCCTGCGTATGCGTGATATTGGTAGAACCTTCGAACTTTCTGCAATGCTATCACAGTAATTTATTATATTGAATCTCTTTCAACTTCAAGCACTTCAAAGTTTGCACAGCCGGCACATTGGCTTTTCCGTCGATGCCTCTCTTCTCCATCAATAGCAGGAGCTCTGATTTCTGCTGCATCCGTCTGTATATGTATGTGTATGTGTGTGTGTGGGTGGGTGGGTGAATGTGTGTGCCTGTGTGTGTGCATTGGATACACTTATTTCACTTGGCTTATCACACACCCTCCCTTTCACTTCTTTGCATAGCGAACGTTGCTTCCTATCGTTTGCTGCTTATGTTAATAAGAATAGACAGCTCCCCCTTCTCACCCTACACCCTCCCTCCTCCCTCCTCCCTGCTCCATCAATCAAACACACACACTGTTATGTATTAAGCCTGGTTATAAATGGGTCTTTGTTGCCGGCCTTCGTGTAATATTGCCCGCTTATCCATAAATCCAGTCTGAGCTCCGAATCGCTCGACGTGCCCATTGAGGCGTCAGGAAGAGTGTTTAGGAAAGGGAGGAGGGCGGTGACTAGTTAATTGTTTCCACATTCCAGTTGTTGTTGGCAACGCAGCCTGCTCGTGACAGAGAATTTCGCAAGCGATTTATCTACTTCTGCTATTCTCGAGGAGAGAAACGTTCGCCAAAGTTTTTGTTCATGCTCCAGTTTCCACTCGACAATTTCCCCCGAAGCGGTGCAGTTGTGCTTAAATTTGAATGTCTATAAGATTGCCACAGTTGCATTAATTCCCAGATGTGAATGTTGTGCAAGTTGGGTACAACAACCATCAGTTAAGGGCCAATTTCCCGGCCAAAAATAGGTGTGACAATGGCTAACTGTCCGCCTCTAGCAGAGCCAACAAGGCCAGCTCAATCTGACAGCTGACCCATTGTGTTGTCAGCTGACATGGACGTAAAGCCAAGCGGCACTTGCAGCTCCCATTGAGCAATTGCAGCTTCAAGGTGGCCAAAAGGAGGAGAGTGGAGTGGAGCGCAGTGAGGCACTCGACTTGCAAAGTTCTTAGCAACTGAATCTGAATCAAGTCATTGATCTGTCAAGCAATTAAATGCAAGTTTTGCACCCGCCTAACGCCTATGTGAAGGTGGCAGGTGACAGGTGGCAGGTGGCAGGTGGCAGAGACTTCTACTTGTCGTACAACATTGCAAAGTCGATTAATTAGACAGACTACAACACGAACCGTAACTAACAATTTGTGTAGCAACTTGTGGCGTGCCATAAATACCGACAATAAAGTTCTGCGCGCTAAGAAATTGAGGCAAAGGTGTCTCAGGTGTGACGGAAGTGTCGGGTTCATGCGTTATGGCCAATGATGTGTCATTGGTGGGTTAATTTGATAAGAAGCACTTATCGCGAAGGTGGTCCATAAACGAGTTCTAGGTTTAATCTAATCGGCCGACGCCTTCGACGCACTTCGAGTAACAATCGAGCAGTCCGAGAATGGCCATCGATGTTCTGCGGTCAGTTAATAACAAAATGCGATCCATAAAGGTAATGCAGTGGGTAATCAGCTGCTTTCTATTCGCTTCAGTTGCGTTCAACGTCCCGACGGTGATCGCAACACCTGCCGCAGGTGAGTTCATTGATCGCAGTGCGCGACAGATTAAGGCAACATCCAGCTTTTCAGCTGGGGACACCTCGGAAGCTGGACCCAGTTATCTGCTGTATACGCGTCGCAACCAGAAGACACCTCAGCGGATCGAGCCGGAGCTGGAATCGTTGCTCCGCTCATCATTCTATGCCCTAGAGCCTATCGTGTTAGTCACCTTGATCCGTAATCCAATTACTCGAATATTGACCCTCCCTTTATTCTCAGTCTTTGCATTCCTCAGTGGCGGGGCAATGGCTCTTCAGCTCTGATATCAGCGCTTTTGGAGCGAGAGGCAAGTAATGTGTTTGCCGTGGATTTGTCTGAGGTGCAAAGTGAGTCGGAGATTGTGGAAGGCGTAAGTAGTCTGGTAACCCTCCTGCATCAACACTTTGATGTGCCGTTGAGGCAGCAGCAGCTCGTGGGCTTCGCTGAAGGTGGACACCTGGCCGGAGCTGTTGCAGATAAAGTGCAGCAGTTGCTGGGTGAGCAGTTGCCCCGAATCACAGCACTGGATCCATCGGAAGACAGCGATAAGTTTATCCATCAGCTCTCACCCAGAGATGCTGCATTTGTTGAAGTCGTGCACACCAATGCTCTCGGCTTGGGCACAATAAAGCAACTCGGCGATGTGGACTTCTATCCAAATGGCGGACAACAACAACCAGGCTGCGGAAGCACCCCGAATCCAGATGCCTGCTCCCATGAACGTGCCCTCGACCTGGCCGTAGAAATGTGGTCACCAACAAACGATTTCATTTCCGCTCAATGCGCTTCTGTCGAGGACATGAGTGCCCAGAACTGTCGTTGGTCCTCGCTGCGCATGGGCGTCACTGGCGAATCAACATCGGGTATCTACTTCTTGGAAACACGGAGTCAGCCGCCCTTCGGCAGAGGCGCTTACCATATTGGTTTCTTGTAACGTTTAAGGCAATAAAGACGACGCAATTAATAAGAGAGGCAAGAGAGTCATTAGTCATTGGCAAAAACAGGGAGAGAGTAGAGTGTGTGTGCCAAATTGATGGAAGTCAGGCGTCCGACTCGTCTATTTCTTCAAAATCCATTTTAAGGCCGTCTCAGCTCAAAGTTTGACGCACGTGCACATATGTTGCGTATACGCCATGGGGGCACTTCTTCCTCTTTTTAACCCTGTACTTAAAAATTACAAGGGGTCCCTTGGATTTGTTAAGTATTCTAAACTCGGAAGAGACGAGAGAAACCAGTATTTTACACATTTGCTCTTGACTTTTCCGTGCCCGCGAGTCGGAAAAACTTGGGACAGGTGCAATTTTCAAGCTATATGGCTTGTCTCTCTCCAGAACACAAGCGATATAAGAGCTTTAAATCTGAAGTTATTTATGAAATGTGTATAGGTATAACACTACGTATTTAGTCATGATATTTTTGGTTATTAGCTATATCTGATTTCCACATTTATTTGCGTATAACATGTATATGAACAGAGTCCCTTGCAGTTGAGATCCCCCGAATTAGGCTTGCCTTCTAGATTACTCTATTTTTTATATCCTTTACAGCGATATATTAGCTTTATGCAAAAAGTCTATTTGTCTGTATGATCGCATAGGCCTCAGCGACACCAAAGGTTCCTGTATACCGTCCGCAGATCAAATAATTATTTTGAATTTTCGATTCCTCGTCATAAAATGTTTATGCATTTTGGGAATTAGGATAATTTCAGTTTTGAAAATACTTTTATTATAGAGAACTGCACAGGGTAATATGCTGTCGCGTGCGCTCGGCTGACCCGCTTGGTTGTTAGAATTTGACAACATTGCCTATTGACAGATAAGGACTTTTTCCCCCGCTCCTCAAAGTGACTTGTACCAAAGTTTCGAGTGCTTTAAGTTTGCAGCAGAATCTGTTCTAGATATCAGCTGTTGGGGTTGTGTGGACTTCTCAGACTCTGATGTTTTTTTTTTGACTAACATTGTTGTTGTTTGGCAGTTGTTGTTGCTGCTGCACTTTATTGCGTCGGATATTATAAAGAAATTCCTTTGTGCAGCTATGTCTCTACTTATTTCTGAGGCGAGTCTACAGCGGCATCTTCGGCATCTTGGCAGCTGGACGCAGCTTGGTGCCGATGCTGTTGACTGTGTTCCTTCCAAACTACCAACACATTCACCCCACCTCCTCTGGCTCTTCCCTCTGCTCGTGTGACACTTGAAAGCGCTAAAAGTTGCACAAATTGCATTCAAATGTTGCAGATGCGATGTGAACTTGGATATGTATCAAGCAAGCGCCAGTGTTAACTGATTGCCCTTCGTAACGTTCGTTTAAGAAGCAACATCAAATTGTCTATCTATATGACTAATTATCAGTTTAATTATATCAGTCCAATTATAGTTTAAGCCTGATACATTTATCAGTGACATAAAACTATAAAACGCAGTTGTCGCCGGTCTTTGGCTTGCTTGGATAACAACTATTGATCAATCGACGGACTCCGCTGATAAGTGAAAGCTGTCAATGTTAAAGCTTTGATAGGTGCAAGAGGCGCCTCAAAGTAGGCGACAAAAGTTTATCCAGCAAAGTTTTCTCTCGCTTAATGCGGGTTCATTAACAGCTAAACAGTTATTAGCCCCACCTAGGCATCCTTCCACCCAGATTATTGCTTTGTCTCACTTTAAGATTTAAAGCTGAAACCTGCTCGAACTTCCTCTCCTCCCGTCTACTGATTCAGGTTACGCGCGCCGAGAAACATGTCTCAGTTGTTAGCCGCATTGAGATCTTAATTTGACCTTTTGGGTGGAGACGCACTTTCAGCTTGCAGGCCTGTAAGATAGCAGGGGAAGGGGCCCTTCCCATGACTCTCACACCTTCCTACGGCGCGGGAGCCAAAAAGTCGGTAGGTGGCCCATTAGATGCCGCTGCGTTTCCCATTTCAAACAGTAAGAATCCCTGATAATTTTTTTTGGCCATTGTTTTTCTGAGGCTTCTGGGTGTACTTTTGTTGACCATTAGGCAACAGCTTCCCCATAAATTATTACCACAACACTCACTCGCACTTTGGCCAAACTACATAAAAATGAAATCGCAGCAATTTGAATTCGTTTAATTTCTTTTCATATCGCTTCCCTTAACTTCTCCATTCCCACTTCCTTTGCCTTTTCATTTACCTTTTCCCATTCTAATTCGTTTTGTTATGTTCATGAACCTCGAAGGCGTTAATTTCGAATTAAAGCTGATAAGGAAAATTGGTCTAGCATTAAAGCATTTAGCGACGTCACAATTAAATGTTTTGGTCGAGTGCTGACAGGTCGCTAAAATCTCAGCCCCGACCTTCACCCTGCCCCTCTTGTGTATGCAAAGAGGGTATGCGCAATGGTTGTGCGAAACAAATGAACGAAGTAATAAATAATTTAATAAAGATTAAAGTGATAATATCCCCATTCAAATGAGGCAGACTGAATGTAACGTACATAAGGAGGCATATCCGACCTTATACTGTATATGTTCTGCATCAGTTTCAATGGCCACGTTGACCTGTTCGTCTACCTGTTCATCTGTCTGTGCATCAATGGTTCGAAGCGGGGTTTTATTATACCCTGCACTAGGTGATATATTCATTTTGTGATAAAGTAAAGTAAAGACCATATACAGTATATTCATTCTTGAGCGGTAACGACAGCAGAGTGGATTGGGACATGTCCAACTTTTTGTCCAACTGTCTATAATACTATATTTTTGCAACAGTTTAAAGAATACTGAACTAAAGTAATCTCGTACGTTTCATAAAGTCCGGTTTACTAATAAAAATGACTTAGAGGGAGGCAGAGCAAACGAAAGCAAGTGCGTATCAATAATGAGCAGATATACATAATTATATGTATATGAATATATAATATGTATACACACATAAATTAACATTATTCATTATAAAATAAAAATAAGTTCCTGTTGACATAGGTGCAGGGTATTACACTGTCGCATTGAGCCAAACTATAGCCTTTCCGAATGCTTTACATTTAAAAATTTGATTTTTTTTTTTTTGTCAATTTGCGAATTTGTTTTTATGGATATTTAACATTTTTGTAAACCTCTTTATGGGATGCCATTTGAACAGCCCACTCGCATACCCGTCGCTTCACACTTTCCCACCTGCCCGTCATTCACCCCCTCCACTTCTTGCCCTCTTGACTTGCAACTCCGCATGCAACCAAGCCCCAATCTGAAATTGTGCCAATGGGTGAGGCATACTCGTGGTTGTCGTTGTTGTAGTTGTTGTTATTTTCATTGTTGTCGTTGTCACAATGGTTGTTTTTGTTGATGTGGTTGCTTTTGTTGGGGAGTGTGTAGAACGTAATATTGTGATAAGCGGTAAGCGGCAAGCGGCAAACGCTATGTAACATGTGTCAGACTAAGGTGTACAATTTGAAATGTTGTACTCGCACACACACACACACCCACACACACACACGCACACTCCTCCACAAACCACAACATGCAGAGACTGTGCCCCCAGTTATTGTCCCGCTGTCTGTGTCTGTTTTGCATTTTCCAAGTGATAAGCACAAGTCTGCAGCGGTTGCTCGTTTGGTGTGCTGATCGGATGGTTAGCCTGGTTAACTGGGGAGGCAGGCAGTTATTTTGACTGATTGAAAAGCCATCTACATACGAATTTAATGAAATTTGCATGTTGCCACGTCAAGATGGTAAGAGCCCGGGAGCCCGATACAGGTGATAACCATGGCTGGGTGCTGCGGCATACCCCTTCCACTTTGAGTGATTTGCGGGTAATTTGCGGTAATTTTTATGCTGCACACACATTGTCTGCATGCTACTTAATCTGCATAATCTCTTGGCCCACTTTCGCTAATCATCGCTATGAGTTCTATAAACGTTTCTATGTATGTGTGCGTGTGTGTGTGTATGTTGGTGTTTATTTAAATTTAAAGACTAAAGCATGATAAGGATAATTCCCTGACGTCTGCCGCTTATCGTAAAGGGTTCAAAGTGTACGCTTAAATTTCAAAATAACTTTAACTGAAATTATATTATTTTGATCAGCGTATGCTTTCTGCTTTACGCATTATGCTTTGGCCGACGTCTATTGGGGTTATTAATTTGAAAATTCGCTTGCTATAAAAACAACAACACAACAACAACAGCTGTCGATATGCCGTTGAGTGTGGTCAGTGACAGAAGCAGCGACGCGACTGCGAACACCAAATGCAAAACGCGCGCGTGCATGTGTCTGTCATGTCTTTTTCTCTCTCTCTCTCTCTCTCTCTCTCTCTTTCTGTTTATGAATTGGTTATGGGGCCAACAAAAATAGCAAGAAGAAGAGGTACAAAAAAACAGCTTGAACGAGTCTAACAGCGACTCCCCCACCTCCTCAACCGCGCTCTCCCACACCAACTGCAACGCTCTGCACTAATGATCAGATTTTTGAGTAACAACGTAAATGGCAGAATTATGATGCTCTCCTTCGCAACCATTGCCGGAAAAATAGAAAAAAATTGCAATGCCTTGCGAACTTTGCATTGTCTCTCTCTTTCGGTTTCGGTTTTTACATTCATTTGTATTCACTTGCAGTTATTTTTTGGGTAACTAGCGGTTCTCTTGCTATTGCTGGCCGAATCTGTTGCTGCTGCTGCTGTTGTTGTTGTTGTTAATTTTCAAATGACGACTATCAATTATTTTCTCGTTGTTGTTGCAGTGCGTAATTGCATAAGAATTGTCAATATGTATTTCTGCAGTTGTCAAACGTAACTACGTGGGTGGGTCGTGCGTGTGAAGTATTGGAAGGGGGAGCAGGGAGATGACATCGCAAATGTAAAACGATAAAAGCGTATTTTATGGCTTAATTTTCGCTCGAATGCTAATTGGATTTTCAAAATGGATATTGACATAAATTTATGACTTTAGACAATTTGATAATTGCGCTATAAATATAAAACATGTATATGTTAGGTTACCATATGCACACTCACGCATACTAGCACAAAGTTGTTAAGTATGAGAACGTGAGTCAGGATCCAAGCGGAACTCCTCGTTAGGCGCATGAAATAGGCTCTAAAACATACCACCTAACTTCATTGTAAAGTTTTTCTATTAACTTTACGCATTTACGCGTTGATATGTACATACAGTGTCCATGTGTGACCACATATGTACATATATATGAATGTTTGAAGTTGTTGTTGCCACTGTTAAAGTGCTTTAAGAAATTTGTCACGTTCTTTGTGGCAAAGCAAAGTAACTTTAATAAAAATTGCACGCACTCAAACAAAAAAGCGCACAAAATTGAACGGTACAATCCAAAACTAGATATTCTTTTAGATTTTTTGCGCTCTTTTATCTACATTTTTGCATTAAACAGCCGAAACATCGAGTGTGCAAATGTGCGAGCGTGAGAATATACGATAATTTATTAGTCCCACATTTTTGACATAGATATCTTTTAGCACCGGCCCCCAAATTGATAGGCGGACTAATGATGGTCCATTCCTTAAGAGTGGGCCTAGATCATTATTTTGTAGACACAAACTTTACATTCAGTTGGATCGCGCTAAAAGAGAAACATAAACACTGGCTGACACCTGGCTGACACCTGTTGCCAATAACGGTCCGTCAACATTTGCGAATGTTGGATCGCAGATGTTAAGCATGCTAAAGTGCAAAATTTTATCAAAATGTCCGTGAGTTGATGAAATTGTTATAAATTACAGAAACACAACACGCGCGATTTGATAGCATTTCATTAGCTACATTTGAATGTTTAACAGTCTAAATGCTTTTAGGGGGTTGTGACATTTGCAAGAAACACATAATAAAAATTCACTTACACACTCCACACAACCGACAATTTCAACCGCCAAATCAACACTGAAGAGAGGCGGCATAATTCTAATTGGACTTGCAGTTTAATGGTCACACTTTTGCTATAAAAATTATATCGATACCGATTATAGAAACCAAGCGTTTTATACCTTTTCGAAAATTCTCTACTATAAACAAGCTCAAACCATGCTACTTAAAAAAAATGTGATATTTTCAAATAGTTTAAAATTCGATAACTGTATTTAATTAGATGACAACCCTTTTTGTCGATAGGCGAGAATAATTTCGAACTAAATACATATCAATATTTGCTTGGATATTGTACAATTTGATGTGCAATTTTACAATTATTTAGAATTTTCAAAATTTTGGTCGTGCCAATGTTTATTATATCGATAACGTCAACATCGATTACAGTGTATTGATGCTCTGATTATAGTTGTGAAATAGCGGCACGATACCATCATTAGTCCGAACAATCGATAACGATATAGTAGCCGTAGTCATTTACAAATTCGTGACAAATATAACAAATGTGTTGTTTGCGGAGTGTGTGAGTGCGAGTAAAAAGCTAGTGTTAATAATTAATTACTGACAATAGTCGTCCCATCGTATTAAAGAGATACGCGGCAAAAACAACTGCAGCCAACATGAGTGGAGGTGGCATGGATAAAAGAAAACTGTCGTAAGTTAAACTTGGCGAAGGCTTTTCTTCATATTCCTTTTTTTCTGCGCACACATACATACATGTTGCAGATGGCAGATGCGCGTTGCCAACGCCAGGGGCAGAGGCAGCGCAGTCGACATTCAATTGATTTTCCACGCAACAACAGCAGCAAAAGCAAAAGCAGCGGCTGCAGCAGCAGAAGCAGCAGCAGCTGAAACTAGAAGACATCGCCTGCTGCCGCGAATTGTATTCCCTTGAATTGGCATAAGGATAAACAAGAACCTCAGCCTAAAATTCAGAATTCACATATTTAGAGAAACAGAGAGAGAGAGAATGAGAGCGCGAGAGTGTAAGTGTGTGTGTGTGTGTGTGCACATTCAGATAATTTCTACATGCCCATTCATTCTCACATCGAATCAAACGATTTGTTTCGTTGAGGAATTGACTGCGTTTATTGAATATGTATTTCGCTGAACAATATTACACAAGCACGTTGCAAACGCCGATGATTTGTGATAACAACAAGTGCGCTCTCACACACACTCATGTACTTGCACAGCCGTTAATATAGGTACACATATATGCATGTTATCTGATTAGTATAACAACTTTATATTGGAGTGTTATAGTTGGTCTTAGCCACTAAATATTTGGCAGCTTGTGTCCCCATTCGGCCTCACACTCATTCAATCGTGCACTCTCCGCACACACACACACACACGCATACATACTCGCATTCGTGCCTGTAGATAAGTATGAACTTACACACACACAAACTATATACATATGTAAGTAAAATGTACTACATATTAAATTTGTGCATGAGTAATGCTCGAGCGGCATTTCTTTCCCCCTATTCCTAAAGAATTGGCTCAAAGAGCAAGCTGCGCTGGCCCGTTTAATGAGTGTGTCCACTGTCGCGTGTCCTTGACCTTGTGGCTTGCTCCTACGCTACAGAAATAATTTTCTTCTTGGCTTCCCTTTGCATTGGCTGTTGCCCCCTCACGGCAACAATTGCGATGGCTCATTCCCCTTATTAGAACGTAGATTTGCTAAAACACGCATAAGCGGCTAAGCTACAAGAAGCCACTTTGGCAAAACCATTGTGTACTCTGAGAGGGTTGACATTCAGATTCATGCATATGTATATGAAAATCCATACGAAATGCACGAACTGCTTGTATGCAACATCAGTTTGACTGCACATAAAATTTGCCTTTTGTGGAAGTGGGAAGGGGGAAGGGGGACGGGTGCCGAGAAGTGCCATCTTGGCTGCATTTGATTTGCGGGTGCGTCATCAATGCCATGTTGATGCCACTGCTGTGCTGCGTACGCATCCGACATCCGACAACCGACTATCGTCCAACCGCGCCCTGCCCAATGTCGAATGTATGCGCCAGCTCATGGGCCTGTAAAAATGTTGTATTTTTGTGTTTCTATCGCGTGTTGCACTACCTTTAACTGTTGCTGCGAAATGTCAAACAACAAACAAGGGACGCCGATAGCTCTGCTCTGACCGACAGACGCTTAGTCATCACCGACCCTTTGCGAGTCGCTAGTCGCTAGTCGCTAGCCTCTAGTCGCAACATGGGAACAGAATACGAGCTATTATTCGACGCTATGTGCACAGCAAATGAATAAAAGTTGAGCAAACCACAGCTGCTGTCAAGTCTTAAAGGCGATTAAGGGATCGCAGGGCGGGCAGAGCATCTGCTCTCAGCTACAATTCATACAATCTGTGGGTTGATTTGCAAACAAAACGATAAACTCAACCACTGTGTTTCCATTGTGGTAATTTGTTGTGGTTTTCCCCTGTAACTATTTGTGCACGCAATAGCTAGTTTTAATTTTTCAATTTCTATGTACTTATTTTCTTGTAGCACATCGGGCGATTCGCTGTATGAAATCTTGGGACTTCCAAAAACAGCAACAGCTGATGATATCAAGAAGACTTATAGGAAACTTGCACTTAAGTACCATCCAGATAAAAACCCTGACAACGCTGATGCTGCCGATAAGGTAGAGTAAAGCACACTTCTCTTGTTATTCGGTTTTTATTTCACATTTTTCTTTTCTTACCCTCGACGACAGTTCAAGGAGGTCAATCGGGCACACTCAATACTGAGCGATCAAACAAAACGCAATATCTATGATAATTATGGCTCACTGGGTCTCTACATTGCCGAGCAGTTCGGTGAGGAGAATGTGAATGCATACTTCGTGGTTACATCGCCAGCGGTGAAGGTGAGTTCTGAGTGATGAACCTATGGTAATAGAATCGTTTTCAATGTTGTCTCCCATCTCTCTGTCATTTGTTCTCTCTTTAGGCCTTGGTTATTTGCTGCACTGTGCTGACGGGATGCTGCTGTTGTTGCTGCTGCTGCTGCTGTTGCAACTTCTGCTGCGGCAAGTTCAAGCCGCCGGTGAACGAGTCGCACGATCAGTATTCACATTTAAATGTGAGTGATGTTTGATTTGCTCTTTATTGATTGAGCCCCTGTCCCTATCTACTAACAAAGCCTCTGAATTAAATTTAATTAAAAAAAGACAACAAAAACAAGAAAACCAATCGATTTCAATAAGAACTTTACTAGCAATAAATGGTATCACGCACACGCAGCGATAGATAGACCAACTAACACACACCCCACACGCACACACACACACACACACAGACTCCACACACACCCTACCCCTACACTACTTGTACATATATACAAAATTAAGAAAACTACATTTCAACTAAACACACAGGACTCAACTCATTTTGATGATTTTTGTGAGGCAATTGTTTAGTCAAAAGTAGTTTTTAGCTTATCATATGCTTGAATTGAACTGGCATCTTGCAAATCGCTTAATCGGCATACGATCAATAAATGCTTTATTTCCTTGAGTATATTTTATTAATGTATTTCTAATTTGTCGATGGTATCAACAGTTTGATTTGAAGTTGGTCCAAGATGCTTTAATTGTTAATTGTTTATATTGTTTTTGCATTTCTATCACTTTTACTACTTCTATTATTACGACTACTACTACTACTACTACTACTACTCATACTACTACTGCTACTACTACTACTACTACTACTACTATTGCCTCTACTTCCTCTGTCTCTTTGCACTAAGTTACTTTCCTTCGTTTCGGGGTAAGTATGTAGTTTGAGTTTTTGTTTCGTTACAAATCAGCGAAAGCTCTTGACAATGGCAAAGGTAAACAAAACTAACACCAACACCACAAATGTTTCGATCATTTCAATTCAACAATCATTTCTTAATCTAAATATTATTTAGTATATTCCTTATTTCACTTCCGATCCTATTCTATTCTTTTGCTCGTTATATTAAATAGGGACACCACGAAAATCATCAAATGCTTTAACGTCTCTGTACTACTATCAACATAAATGTTTACTTAACTTTCAATCGATTTTGAATTATTTCCGCAAATCATATTGCACTTATCAATGAAACTCGATATGTAAATAAGAATCTGGAGCCCTTGTTTGATTATGATTTAAAAGCCGACAGGCAGACAATTGATTTTCTTGTTTTTAACGTCTCGCATTCAACTTTAAACAATGAGATTGCTTGATTTAGTGCTTATTCTTTCAATTTACTATTCTGTTGTATACAAATGTACACTTGAGGAGAAAACAACAAATTTACGTTTCTATTTTTATTTATTTTTTTCTCAAACTACCTTTCGATCGACTCATCATATCCACCTACTACCTCACACACAAATGCGTCTGCGCGCGGCTCATACCCAACAATATCGCATATCGCATATACGTGAATCCGATCCGATTGGATCAATATATCTATATGTCCATGTGCTATGCGATATGTGCTATGTGAAATGTTTTGCCATATGAATGCCCAGCGCTCTGATGGCAATCGAGAGGCCAGCGATCTGCCACCGCATCTGGGACAGCAGCCACGTCTTGTAAGTATAGAAATAGGAAACGACACCGGCACGAGTACCGCATGATCTCTGGGCAAATATCCACCTCACCTTGCAACCATCCAATTGTATTATACACATACGAAACCCTCAAACACAATCACAATCACCTCAACTAAATTTAACTGTTCTACACGAAAATCGAGTCAAATAATTTGTTTCACAAGATGAAGCAAGTCTTTGAGCCTCCGTCAAAGACACAAACAAATGAAAAAATTGATGTGTATATATGAATGAATCAAGTGGCAAGAGCTCTCATCTTTGCATTTTGGTGAACTGTTTTGGGGCTGGTAAATGGGTAAATGAACTCGCATATTACTTTCATCTTACCGAAACTGTGATATAAACACGTAATATTAGTAGAACTAGTTTATAGTAATTTATTAATTTGTATCGTATGCAATTTTGGTTTGCTTGAGCTGAGAACGCATTGTAAAATTGAGTTCAACTGTTAACTTGCTTTATAAATGGCTTTCGCATACAGATAGAAAACTCGTTGACTAAACAATGCTGAAGAAATCTCATCAGTAAAACAGACTCAATGCATGTAATCTACCTGATCCTTTGGTAATCCTTTCACCTTTGCTTACACAGGAGGATGTTGATCTCGACGATGTGAATCTGAACGCAGGCGGAGCACCTGTTACAAGTCAACCACGCGAGCAGGCTGGTGGACAGCCAGTCTTTGCTATGCCTCCACCCACTGGAGCTGCAGTTGGCGTCAATCCCTTCACCGGAGCTCCAGTGGCTGCCAACGAGAACACGTCGCTGAACACAACAGAACAGACCACATACACACCAGGTATATAAATAGTTGGGCCCCCGTTACCCGTTAGCCGTTAACCAATTTCCATTAGCGGAATCCAGAAGAAGGAGATCTATGAGGTTATTCGAAAACACTTAGCAGCAGTACAATAACAAGCTTAACTTTAACAAAGCGTCTTTGACCATCGAACTTGTTGTTAACTGTGCAAAAATAGTTGAAAAACAAAACAGAAAACAGAAAACAAATCAAAACGAAAATATTGTAAACCACAGTAAAGCACTTTTGAATGTATTCCAGAACGATTTAATACTGAAACCACTCTCTATATATATATATACATATATACTTTTATATATATCTATGTATATTATCTTGTCATGGAGAACAGTGCATAATTAATATAACAACCTAAACAATTCAAACAATTCTCTAGCAGTAAGTTCTCGTATATGCATACACACATATATGCAGTCCTGGCATATGTAGCACAGTAATAGGACATAAACGTATATTTTTAGACACTCATTTTCACAGCTAGCGAGAGTCCGACGAAACAGATAATACAGATAAAACATACAGACGTGTATATTCATGATTACATATATTGTATGCATGCTGAGTTTTGCTTCCCTTAACTTTCATTTGTAACTCTAGGACTTTCTGTAGTGAAAACCAAAATACAAAACGTCCATTAAATCGAAATCATTATGGCAGGTCATCATCTGAAGTCAGTTGGAATACCAAGATGAGGCATAACACTATATAACACTGCCCAAGAAATATATACATATTCATGTGAATCAATTCGTTTCTTGAAGATGTGACTGTCTATAGGTTGGGATTGCATTAATTGAATTGAGGATTGCAGCTTATTGTAAATACATATTATCGAATTGTTTCAATTGAACTTTAATTTTGTTACTTTCTGTTTGTTTCGTTAATCAACTAGATCTTCTTCACTGCCAATTTATGTAAAATTAATTCTCTTTGTTTTTTTTTATTTTTGAAATGAACCTACTAAAACAACATTAACATTATAATTTTTCACAATACTTTTGTCTTTCTCTCCCTCTTTTTCTCTCTCTCCCTCTCTCTTACATCTAGATATGGTTAAGCAAAAATATTAGGTTCATGCTTCAAGCGAGACAAACCCAATTCATGAGAGCGTTTTGAACAGCCACACACATTTCATATATTTAATTAATTGATCTTTTTGTTAATAATTTGGTATGTTATACAGATTGAAAATATACATAAATACTTATATTTATTATAAGCTGTAGAACTTAATTCTAATTTAAAATATGATGTTGATTGTAAAGCTGAAGCAGACAAGTTTTAAGCGATCCGATACAAACTGTTGCAATTAAAAAAGCCATCAAAATAATAAAAGCACACAATTCCCATGATCCTAGAGCTCACTTAACGCCAACTGAATTGAAAACTATTCAAATTACACCTAACATCACAGGTGTATTTTGCTAGAGCTACTATTATACATCAAATTTCATGAAATGTAATCAATTGATTTCTCAAACTCATTTCTGTAGTTATTTAATCTGCAAATGCATATTATCTAATCAATTTCGATACTTGATACTTACTAAAAGTGTTATTTGCATATACATACAGTAAAAGAGTATCAACAATATAAATATTTGCATGTATTTATAATTATTATTCCCTTAGTGTGTTTCAGAGAATGTTACATTAATTAAATACCTGTTCACATACCTTTCAAGTATGCCTATAAAACGAAACGTAATTCTAAGTCCGCTTTCTAGCTTTTCCTTTGATTGCATCGGATTGTAAACTGTAAACTGCAAGCTTCACTTTTATACTTCTGTATGTCACATTTTCAATATTGTATGTAAAATGTAATCTTAGTTTGCATTTGTAAGTGTGTGTGTCTCTGAGTCCATGTTGCCCCTAGCAAGTCACCTATTAGCTAAGAAAGTTGTAATTGATTATTGTAAAAACTGATCGATCCTTCGTGTGGCGTACAGAACCTGTGACCATTTGACGTCTATCTAATTATCTGCAAAATAGGTTTACAACTAAATTGTTAAAATATGTATCTAAAGAATGAATCCAATAAAATGTTGCTCTTGTTAAACAATGGGTCGCCCATTTGCCAGAATCAATGGATAAGTCAGCTTGCGTGGCCCATTGTTATTAACTGCAAATGTATATACATAAGTCAAGTTAAACAGCCTAGAATTGCACTCAAAGTTGAAGTTTATGAAATGGAAATTAACATTCTCTTGCGATTCATCAAAAAATTATAATACAAGAATATATATAATTCCGGTTACTCGGAAAGTATTCCTATTCAAAATGTTATTTAAAAAAACAAAAGAGAAACAAAATACGACGAGTTCAATATTGTCCATAAAGTATTGGGCATTTGAGATATTTATTTTAATATGTATTATTTCAAAATGAATTGGTTTTTTGCCCTCTGTTAAATAACAAGTATTTTATTCGATAACAAATTAATCTCCCATGCATATATGTACTTTGTAAATTAACGAAATTAGTCCCAAAATTTTATAATATCGTGTATGTTATATCATTGATATCATCAATTATGACGAACCAGCAAATATTGTATACAGTCTAGACACACTTGCAATACAATAAAATGCAAGTATACATACATACATATATACTACTATATAGAATTCAATTAATGATAATTAAACTTTAAAGTTTTGCGTGTGTATTTATTGTTCTTAGTCGTCAAAAACAAAAAAAAAAAAAAAAAAAAACAAACAAAAATACCAAAAAAACAATTCAAAAATTTACATTTCAAATTAACAATTGTTTTCAAATTTAAATTTGCCACAAACAGAATGAACCGAAATCAATAAACTACTATATAAACAATTCCCCTCTATATGTTCTTACTCCTTTGCATTAAAAGGGCACACAGTCTTCGGCTATCTACCGTTAATTTGAGTCCGTCGCTCGAAACTTGCTTTACCGTTCTTGGGAATTAGTAAACAAACAAGGCGGCGTCCAGTTTGTTGTTACTGTTATGACAGAACTTTCGACAGCTGACTCGCGACAGATGGCATTAAGCTTTTTCACTGCTCTCTACTCTCAGTTCGCTCTCTATTTCATTGCATTGGTTTGTTTTGTTTTGGGGCTTTGAAATGCCTTTGCAGTGCTCGAAAGTAACAGGAAATCCGACACATGCGCTCTCCAGCCGGTGAGAGCAAGAAAGAGAGAGCCCTGAGGCTGGGCAGTAAGTGGAGGTGGCTCGGCGAAACTTCGCAGCAGAGTTTTTACGGGTCAGAAACCGATAGGCAGTCGGAGAGTTCGTGCGCGGCGCATAGCAAAGTTGTAACTGAAAACGAAAAGTGAAATTCATATTTCTTTTTAATTCTTCCTGCTGCACAGCCAAAATGGCAGAAGTGAAAATTCTATAAAGTGCAATTATTATTGCAAATGGAAGCTAAATAGATTTGGGGGCTCGCTTGGAACTGCATCGGGTGCAATGAAGGAAGCAAAAACCAAATCCAAGTGAATAGTTGATGAAAAATTACCAGCGTTCGTTATGTGTTGGTGTTGGTGATGGTGTTGGTGTATGTGTATGTGTGTGTTTGGTGTATGGTATATATGCATGTGTGTTGATTTTTCATGCGCAATTTGGGTTACAAAGCAAAGTGAATAGCGAAAAATGGAAAAGGCAATAAGGCAAAGGCTGCTTAAAATGCTTTAAAATGTTTTAGGCACGGGCTTCATTGATTTTCCTACGCACAAAAGTATACTACATGAAACTAAGTACTTGAAGTATCGTTGTGATGGCTTCGACTGTCAGCTTACTAGCAGCCACACTGGCAGCTTAATCGCGTAACCTGCGAGGGCCCAAGAAGAAGGCAACACAGTGGCAACACTAACAGTAGCAGCAGCAACAAAGAACAACAAAGGGCAGCAAGGATATGGACGACGGCAAAGGCAACGGCAACGACAAAGACAATGACGCCATGTAGCTGCTAGGCGAGACGAGGCGCCACTCCCTAATAACCAACATCGGTACTCAAAGGAACACTAACCACGAAAAATAACAAGGCAACAAGACAACCAGTGCGACTTTCTTGCATTCGGGCATTTGGTGCAGTCGCATTGCGGGCACATTGCCAAGCTGGCTCCGGTTTTGCCCAGTAGCGGCATGGCCGGTCTGGTGAGCGCTGCCAATGGTGGTGGTAGTGGGGGCAGCGGCAGTGCGGGCAGCGGCTACAAGCATCAACACCAACATCAACATCAACATCACCTCATTTCGCCGACGCACACACCGCTGACCCACAATCACAATCACACACACACACACACACATACACATACACACAATTTACCGGCCGGCATATGCAGCAGCGACAGCGGCATTTCCACTCTGAGTGCCATCTCGCCGCCGCTCTCAGCGGGAAATTCAGTGTGCAGTACCACGGCTGCAACAACAGCCGGCGGCAGTCCCCAGCTGCGAACTTCGCCGGCACTGAACATGCTTGGAAGTGCAACCGCCACAGCCAGTGGCAAGACGCAGACGCAAACGTCGAGCCCAGCAGGCAGTGGGTCGCCCAACTATTTGAGCACCATGAAACTGCTCGGTCCGGCGGCCAGCATTGATCTGGGCAGCTCGCCACTGTCGCATCGAAACTACAGCAACTCCCTGAAGGGTTTCAGCTTCCGGCGCAGCTTCGATGATAAGATCATTACTCCGCCCTTCTTGACGCACGCTCATGGCCATGGCTATGGTGGTGGAAATGCCCCCACACCGGCTCCGGGGCCCATACCCTATCCCCACTTCCATCCAACGCTCCATCATCACGTGGCCGCCCCGACGGTGACGTCCGCCCATCATCTTCACTTGCACCACCATGGAGCGGGAGCATCCCATCAGCCTCTGTCGCTAGGCACGCTTACATCTTCGCAATCAACCACAAAGCTCTCCTACCGCGACGACTTTCTGCAGCAAATTGGTTACCTGCCAACGACTCGCATATACAGCACCCCTACAAGTATCGTCGACGAGGACAAGGCCCAGCAGGACTTCCTCTCCCTATCACTCTCCCCGCCGCTCAATCGGCGGCGCGACATGCCCGCGTTGCGAGGACCCTTTGTCAGCCTGTGAGTATCCCCTTCACTACGTCACAGATCTTAACTCTTGCTCGAAACTCATCGGGACCTTTGTCCTCTTTAGGTCTCTTTGAACATTCTTTATATTATCTATTTTGTGAATAGCGCTTTGTTAATTTTAATTTATTTTTAACCTCAGATACTTTTCCAAGACTTTAGTTCTAATCTTGTATATGTAAAGCAAGCTATATAATATAATTTAAATGTAAGTTGTGGAACAGGGGACACATGGCGTGCGTCGAATGTAACGCCTTTGTGTTTTCTGAAACTTTCAATAAACAGTCAACCATATTAGTCATTGGTAGAACTGACAAAATGTGTAATACCGACTCATACGCTTCGATTAGTGGACGCCCACTTAGCGGCAAATTCGTTTTAATTTTCATTCCATTGTTCACGGTTTGCTTCCAAGTTCACTTAGCGCTCTCACCAGAATGGCTTGACTTTCTAATATAACTATTTGCAAGTTTTTCCGTTAACCGGGGCATAGGTGAATATAAGAATATGAATATACTACTTGCTGGTAGTATATTCATTACTACTTGCTGATAGACCTTAACGCTTAGATGCTTAAACGGGTTACGCCACGTGCCACGACGTGGGCTCAATTGAATTCATCGAGGCAATGAGCACCTCTCGGTTCTGTGTTGACAGGTCAGCCAAGTGCTTAAGTTCCCAGGCGCACAGTGGTACGTATGCATTGGTTTCGTTCAAGGCAAAATTACATGATAACAAAATGTGTATTACGTTAATTCAATTTGAGTCCGTAACAAATTATTGCTAAGATTTGAAATAAATGCATATTAATAAAAAGTTTTAAATCTGTAAACTGATAATTAAATGAGATACAGTAAATTTTGAGCTCGGGCATTTGGAAAATTCCGTCAAAACCAGATGTATTTATGACTGTTTTCATTTTATCCATACATTCAAATAATTAAATAAATTTGTTAGGTTTTATTGAAGTTTTATTAATTGCGGTAACTCGGACGTTACGTTAAAATCAACTGTGCAAGGCAACAGTGCATTTGGTGGGCATAGTTTCAACGTAGCTTGACCCACTGTGCTTTTACCGAACAAATTCGTCGACAATTTGAGTATTAATTTCGATACTTTCTGTTGGTTCACTGCGAACTGTCCATTCGACACTCACTAATACATACGTACATACGCACAACGGTTTATGCATGCGTACATCAGTAGGTAACGGTTACTTTGGTTTGTTTACGTTTTTAATTTGCTTTAACCACAAAGTTGCCACGTGACGCCAAGCGGGCGTCGAGCCCCCACGCAGACGCACTCACACACACGCACACACTGTTTACTGTACATATACAAACGAGGTGTGTGTATTTATTTGAATATGCCACATCTATAAATAATAATATTGAGGAATCAGCAACAACAACAACTACAACAATAACAACAACAACAACAGCAGAGGCTGAGAATTTCAGTTGCTTTTGAGCAAAGAGGAAAAAACATAAGATGCAAGGTGCGTGTTTTTCTCTGTGCAGTAGGGTGAGTCATGTATGGAACAAGTGTTTTATTAAAGGCAACAAAGGTGGACCAAGCGAACTGGAGAAGGGGAAATCAATACTCACAGACTGCTTGGTTTTTTTGAGCAGCCTTTAAACTGAAGACATGTATTTCAGCTGTACGAGTATAGGCTACTTACAACTTCTACACACATACACACACACATACACATATATACATATATATTTGTATATTCTCATACATCTTAGGAATTATTCAAAGTCTAAATCGAAATCCTTCAAGTTGAATACCCCTTTGCAATGACGCTGTAGACCCGATTTTGGCACAGTGCCTAAGATATCGCAACGATTATGATCATCCATTTGATGATGATGATGTTGCTGGTGCTTCTCTCTATTCCATGACCGGCACTCGCCGACATCGTCAACAACAGCAACAACAGCAACTACAACGACGACGACGACGACGACGACGAGTTGATGAAGTACATTGGATAATGACGACAAAATATAGAAACCCAAGAATATACACATGTGTGTGCGTATGTAGATATGTACGTATGTATATGTGGATGAATACTCTCTATACTATACGTATATGTAGACATATTTGCAGTAGTAGTGACAAAAACAATAACAACAGTAGCAACAACAGCTAAACGACAGCACGAATTGAATTCTTTGACTTTGGCTCGCTCATTTGATGGGGGAAAATGGGAAAACAGAAGCGTTTCAACATTCTCGCCAATGCTTCGGAACGAAACGGTCGACGAGCAAAGAGATTCAGATACAGATACTTTTCATAATTAAAATTTTTGCGTTGTGCGATTTATTTATTTACCTCCACTTCGACGTCCACATTCACATTCACATTCACGTCCACGTCTACGTCCACATCCCCGACCTCCTCGACGTGAGAGAGCGAGGGCGCGTTATGTAAGGCGTCTTTAATAGTAAAAAGAGTGCAAACTGCAAACTGCTAGCAAGCGTGCGAAAACAATGTGAAAACTAAAGCGAACCACCAACGCATAGGAAAGTCAAGGTCGTCGGTCTTACCCTGCCTGCGTTTCCCTACTTGTGACGCGTCGTTACTGCACTTCGGTGCAATGTAGGCGGGAAAACGGGAAACGGAGAACGGAAAACCCAATATTATCGAACATTGAATTAAAGAATACAATCGAAATGGACAGTTGGTGGATGCACAGCTGGGAGGTGGACCTTGGTGCCACCTGCCCCAAGGAAGTCAACGGCACTGTGTCAACGGGACTGTGGGGCATCAATTGGACGTTGGCTAGGCAGAGCTACATGCACTACTATCAAGTGCTCTCGGTTTTTGCCAGCGGAGTAAGCCAGGTCGTCGGGGACATCGTTCGCACCTTGTCACAGGATGAAGTCTTCATCTATGGACTACAATTTTGCCTGCTTCTCTTCTTTCTCTACCTAATGCATCTACGGAAGCGCTGGAACAGTGATAGCGCGGTAAATGGTCCTTCCACTACCACATCTGAAGTCACCAAGGAGCTGAGTTGTGACTTTAATTTTATCTCGGAGCAAGAGAAACAGGCGGCGCAAGAAGCAGCTGCTGAGGCGATGCTGGAAGTGGAAGAGAAGCGTCGTCGCAAGCGGTTCACCAAGAAGCGAAATTGTGTCTCGGCCGGACCGATACTCATCGCTCTACGCCACCAATCGCAGCGACCCAAAGGTCACAGACGCACCGTAATGAACTTTGAGCCAATCTCGCCCAGAGAATGCATACTGGAGAACTATTTGGCGCCCAGGGAAAAACCCTTGACGATTAATCTACCGCTGGCTGTTCTCGAGCAAAATAAGAACATTATCCAGGTGCCAGCTCCAGCGGGAGTCGACCAAGAGGACGTGGATTTGGTTACGTTTATGTGCGTGTTTGGCTAAAATACTTTGATTTGCTTTGGGGTGAATTGAACTCTATCTTTGATTGGTTGCAAACTGATTCTTAATGTTCCTTACTGTTAGACCCCGATCGGAAGTATTCATTGACCTAACTGAGCTGCTTTGCCTACTTTCAGCTCGGAGCCACGAGGTACGCTGAGCACCACAGATGAGATCTACCCAGATTCGCCGGATAGCAGCCTCTATGGATCGGATGAGGAGCAGGAAGATGCTTCACAGTATTGCCGCGGAGGCTATCATCCGGTGGTCATTGGCGACATCTTCGACAATCGGTTTCGCGTTGTGCGCAAACTCGGCTGGGGACACTTTTCCACTGTGTGGTTGTGCCGAGATCTCAAGTTAGTATTGGGAAAAGTTTTCGATCGTTTGGTTTACTCACATCCCTTGTCTCTTGTTTTCTCTACAGGGATGAAAAATATGTGGCCCTCAAAGTGGTGAAAAGTGCGCCGCATTACATTGAGACTGCAGCAGATGAAATCCGTCTACTGGAGGCGATCCGCGATGCAGACGCCCTGGACGTGAAGCGAGAGCGGATTGTGCGTCTGATGAATCACTTCACAGTCCGAGGTGTCAACGGTGTCCACACCTGCCTCGTGTTCGAGGCACTCGGCTGCAGTCTCTACAAGTTGATTGTGAAGAATAACTACCAGGGACTGGCCATTTCCCAGGTGCGCAACATAATCAAGCAGGTTCTCGAGGGACTCGACTACTTGCACAGCAAGTGTAGCATCATTCACACGGACATCAAGCCCGAGAACATTCTTCTGGTGATCGACAATGCGGCAGCTATGAATCAGCAGATCGACGATGAGATCAACAGCCTGCGAGTCAAGGGCGTCGATTTTCCCGATTCGTATAGTAAGGGATTGATTGATTGATTCAATCATTTGTGGATTATTCACTGATCTATTATTCTTGCATCTGCAGTTAGTTCGATAGAGAAACAGACGAAGACCCGAGCCAAGTGGCCCCTGATTGAGCCAAATGGTTCAACGAACACGAACACGAGCGAGAGCACTGCGAACAACTCGACATCATCGACTCCACTGGCCGCCATTGTGATGTCCTCGCTGGACAAGGACGACACCACCACCTCGTCCACACTCAACTCCAACACAACCTCCTCTCTGGCCTCCAAGTACTCGAGTCTCCTGGGAGACAACGAATGCAATGGCATTGGACTGCTCGGCGTGGGAGGAGTGGACAGCCCCATTATCGGAGGCTCTACGAATTTAAGCAATCGTTATCGGGCCGAGAAGAAAATCACTGCCAAGGTGAGTTCCCATTTCCTTTCCCGAGTCTCCCACACAGCTCAGATTCCAGCTCATCGTCCAGGTGTGCGTCTCGACAGTTTAAACAGTTTGCACTCAAATCGACCCACATGACTACACATATATGTATATATATACACAAATATGTATATATGTGTGTAACAATTCTTAATTTGATTTGATTTCCTTGTTGATTTCTTTTGAGAAACTCTTCATTTTCATTTGGCACTCACGTTCCTTGCTGAGCAGTCTTCTATTGACCGCGAACTTGACGAGGACACAGACACCGACACCCTCGGTGATAATAGCACCATTGCCAGCGACACGCCTACCGAGCACGACGTTAGTCTAAATACAAATAATGTTTGTCCAAATCAAGATAAGGTAATGTCACCAAATGCAGATCTTCCCTTTAGAGGGGTAGTTCTCTGGTGTTTTCTCGTTCTGTAATTGTGTTTGACGCTTTGCTAGAGATTGGCGATTGAAGTTGTCAGACGGAAGGGAGTGTGCTTCCCCTGATTTGTTAGTGCGTTAACTGCTTAGTTGAGCGCTCTCGTTAATAATCTATAACTTGGAAATAGGAGTATGTGGAATACAGAGAGCTATTGCTCAATGCCTTCGAATGCCTCCTTATCATTTATCCATTTCAATAAATATGCAATTATTTTGATTTGCCATTTTAACCATACCGAGAACTACACTATCCCAAAACGCAAACCCAACTTGTTTTGATATTAATGTTTATATATACAACCGGCTTCAGCCTGGCTTTACAAGTTATTGTGATTGTCCACACGCTTTTAGTCATAATGCTGCAATACCTGAGTCAAATAACGCTTAAGTTACCGAGTAGATTGTTGTGTTGTCCATTTGTGTATGCTCTAAATGTTGTTATGCTCTATGGCTTCCACCGGCCCTCAATATCTGTCCGGGATCAGGATATTGAGAGCTGAAGAAGCCTTTACTTAATTATTGGCTCGCGATTCATAGCTGGACTGCAAATGGGCAGCTCCAACTTTGAACTCCGGTCCATTGAATGTTTTTAGCATTGCACCGAAACCAAAAAATTGTGTGTTCTTTTTCTTCTTTTCTTTCTTTCCTTGTGTGATCGATATACATATCCAAATGCATACATCCAATTCTCACCCACCCCCACACACACACCCGCACATACACACAAAAGCAGCTGCCCAATGCCAACGTGAGCAACTCGAATGTGAACTCAAATACTCAAAGCACGTGCACGTTCACGACTCAACAGAACAACAGCAACAACAGCAACAACATGTCCACGATCATTAGCAACAACAGTCCCACCGTGCTTACCAACTCGAACTCCACATCCACATCCACGTCCACATCTATATCCACATCTATATCCACATCCACATCCTCCACATCGCAATCTGACCCTGCCTCTGCCTCTGCCTGTGCCTGTGCCTCTGCCACTGCCACTGCCACTGCACCACCTCCGGCTCCCAGCAGCACCACCAGCACATGCACGTACTTGTTAACCCATACCGTGCCAACAGCTGCAACTGCAACAGCAGCTACAACAACATCAACAACAACAAGCACAGACCTGTATCACAACAGCAACATTGGCAGTTGTGATAGGAGGACAACAACCACAGCTGGCACGGCGACAACAACCACTACAACTACAACCACATCCACAACAACAACCGCTAAACTAAATGTCAATGCCAATGCAATTCCTTCGCAGAATCAGAGCCAGAGCCAGAGTCAGAGCCAATCCTATACGCACACAATACAATCGCTGATCAACAATAGCAATGTGAGAGTGAAGATCGCCGATCTGGGCAATGCCTGTTACGATGTGAGTATCTATATAAATGTGAATATATATATATATTTATGATAATCTCTATTAAACCTACTCAATCCTTAGTACCATCACTTTACGGAGGACATACAGACGCGACAGTACCGATCCATTGAGGTTCTGCTCGGTGCACCCTATAACTATACCGCCGATATCTGGAGCACAGCGTGCTTGGCATTCGAGCTGGCCACAGGGGATTATCTCTTTGATCCTCACGCTGGAGAGTCCTACAGCCGTGACGAGGATCATTTGGCGCACATTGTGGAGCTACTCGGATCGATACCACAGTCGGTGATACTACGTGGAAAGCACGGACTTAAGTACTTTACGAGCTATGGTAAGTGATTTCACCTGTTGATATTGGCAGTAATCTTGAAGAACTCTTAACTGCAGGCAGCCTACGGAACATTACCAAGCTAAAGCCTTGGAGTCTGCTGAATGTGCTTGTGGAGAAATATGACTGGGATCCGGTGGAAGCGAAAAAGTTCTCCGATTTTTTACTGCCAATGCTCGAGTATAATCCCGTAATCAGGGCTTCGGCAGCAGAGTGCCTGCAGCACCCCTGGCTGGAGCAGGAGGAGTTCGTCTAGCACATTCATGGATAGATTCACATAGAGCGACAGACATACTTACCGTATTCATATTTGTAGGCTTTTATATCCGAAAAAAGAAAATGGTCTTAGAGCAACTAATATTACGATACGAATTACTATGCTAAATTAGCGATAAGCGATATGCGATAAGCGATAAGCGATAACCAGAATGCAAAATATACACAGGAAATTCAGAAGATTTCAGAATAATGCAAAGCAAATCCAGCGAATACGAATGGAGGAGGACGCCGAGGAGTTTTCGAAGCTTTATTCATTTGACACGATTTTTGTACTTGAGAGCTTTAAAAATGTTTAGCAACATTGCGATTTTATTTGATATCGAACGGAAAGATAAACAAAACAAACACACAAGTATGTTTTCTGTGCTTTCTCTTTGAATTTCTTAAAACAAATTTCAAACCAAAAGACAATGACGACGATTTGTAAGTCAACAGATGCCTAAACTGACTGATTGCAACAAAAAAAAAAAAAAAAAAAAAAATTAAAATAAATAAAATAAAAATAAATTAAATAAAAATAATAAAAAATAAATTAAAATAAATAACATAACAAGCAGAAGCAAGAATACAATTAACAATTAACAAAACAAAATTAAGAGAATTAACATAACATTTTCAAATAAATTTCAATCTAAAGAAGAAATCATAAGCATTAGTAAAATATTGGAAAACACATTGATAATACAATATTTGTATAATTAATATCAATTAAATGTAGATAACTAAAGATATTGTTATGATTAAAAACAGCCAGCTTTCTAGCAGCAAGTAGTGATTGTGGTATATTTAACCAAAAATATTGTACGACTTCGGCAGAATAAGGACTATGTATTTGTTAATTGGTTTCACTTAGATGAGACGCTTCGAGAGAGTTACAATTGTATTTATTTATCCTTATTAACAAATTGTGTTTTCAATTCTTTTTCAGTTCGGCAATTTAAATATAAACACTTTTTACATATTTATTTTCATTAGTTAAATTTTAATTTGATCAAATAAACTCAAATGAGACACATTGAGACACAGAAATGCAGGCTTTAAACTGAGATAATCCCAAACTAATTGCACCATCTTAAGAATAAATGATTTTAAAGAGTTCATCAGCATTTCACACAGGCAATTGTTAGGTGGAAATGAGAAATCTTCGAGAGGAATTGATAATTCTTTAATGAAATTTACACAAAATACTTTCAAATGTATTTGTTAAGGAAATCCCATTAAAATTGAAGAACTAAACATATTTTATTACTTACCTACAACAAAACAAGAAAACAAGAAAACAACAAAAGTATTTGTACACAAACCTAAGAAGTAAAATTAAACGTGACCAAATAATTTAATATTGTGGAGAATTTTTGACCAGGAACGCGAAAAGAATAATAATTAAATACACATTTAATATACACACAAGTAATAAAGATAAACGCAAGAAAATACTTTATTTACTATACATATAATTTTTATTTTTCCAGAAACTTTGAAATATTTCCATAGGATTGTAAATAAAAGTCCTAGCAATTAACGAACGATAATTTGGATTTGGTTTACATATGTACTTTATTTATGCGTAATATTGTATCAAAATGATGAATACTTGTGCCTAGTTAGATCTAGACATGGTTTAGTTGAGGGTTATCATATAAGTTTAACAATAGAATAATAATTATATTCTCGTAATTCGTTGGCATAATGCATAATGCTCAATGATCGATTATCGATTATCGATTAGCTGAAACTAAGGGAATACTTGGTATAAGTATACGCGTCCCTCACGGATGCCCATTTCTTGTGGCCTACATTCCCAGACCCAGTATTTGCTCCTGCTTGTATACACCGTGATAGGCATTGCGGATTAGTACGTAGGGGAAGCAGGACTCCAGGAGATCCATGGTGAGAAAGGGTGATTGCTTGACAATCTCATCCAGCAATAAATAAATGGACTCTCGATTGCGGGTGGCCTCCTTATCAGACTCCTGACCCAAGCGCAGCAACGATGAACTGGCCAAGGCCAGAAACTCCTTCATACGATCCTCCATATCATTTTGCCCGCAGATGGTGAACAGGGCGCCAAAGATGTTGTTTATGGCAGCCGACATGCAGTGTGTGTTATTCGAGTGACCGTCGATGGTGGCCCTGTAGAAGGATTGCTCGTTACGGGCCAACTTTGGTATGGAGACGGCCACAAACACCATCAGTAGACAAGCGGTCAAGTGCTCGCCCTCATCGAATTCGGGTTTCTTTGACTTTAATGTGGTGGCCAGCGTGGGATCCACTTTGCACAGCAGACCCGCCGCTGAGGCCATCTCGGAGGCGACGCGTATCTGATCGCCGCCTGGTAAATGCTCCTGGAAGTCCTTGACCGAGCTAAGCAGGAAAGGAATGCGTTTATCCAGCACATCTACCAGTGCTTCGTGGACGAGATTGCGGAAACAGATAATTACTCCAATGATCGTCATGCGCTGCAATACCCGATCCACATCTTGGAGGCGCTTAAACTGCTCCTTCATCACCTCAGGCTTGTCAAAGCTAGTGCGCAGAGTAATCAGTACCTCCTTGTTTGTGCCCACCAATGATTTCATCTCCTGCACCTGGTTGGCAATGTGCCACATCAACGTCTCATTCAACGTTTTGATGCCGTACGGGCCAACCAGTTCGGCCAGGGCACGCAGCTCGTTTAGGTCGGAAAATTCTTGCGGATTAAATGGCACCCAGCCTTCCGGAGAGATCGGCACAAATGCTTTCTGGTTGATGGAGAACACAATATTGCCAGCGGAAACTCGGCGCAGGAGCACCTCGCTGTACCAAGTGTTATATAGGGCCGCAATAGTCTTATCCCCATGCGAGTCCAGGGCCTGCGTCTGTTGAAGCAGGCAGTTGTTGAACACTCGCGTAATGTCTATATGTACGTAATTTTCCACCGTCTGCAAAACGTTCATATAGGCGCGAACGCTGGCTAGCAGCTCCGAGGGCTTTGCTATCTCCATTGTCTCCGGGTTGAACATCACCATGCCGACTAAATCGCGCGAAAAACGATGCTCCAGGTTTTGGCAAAGATACTCGCGCGGGGCAAAGGCGAATTCCCACACGTTGACAGTGGGACAGTAGTTAATGGCATAGCACAGCTCTGTAAGTGCCATGTGCAACTTATCCATTGTGGTTAAATCCTCTCGAGTCTTGCGGTACGACTCGTCGCCCGGCTTGCGAATGTCGTCAAAGTGCTTCGATTTGGATTTGTCCTTTTTTTTGCGAGCGGATTGCACGGAGAGAATCTTGGCGCAGTGCTTGGGCAGAAGGGCGTCCGCCATGGTGCACTGCTCATCGCATATTGTTGTAATGATATTTTTAGCCTCCTTGGCCATCTCCTCCAGAAACATATTTACTACACTTAGAGAGCGTTCCCGTATATGATGCCGTTCTTCTGGACACATCTCGTGTGTGCAGTTCTGGAAGTGACTGCAGATCAAGGGGAATGCAATTATGAAGCGATTCTGTGCTGGAAACTCCAGGCACATGCGAAACTGATCCTCAAACATTTTACTGTAGAAGCAAAATATGCTAAGATCTGAAGTTTCCACAAGTATCTCATCGAGGTTGTCCACAACTCGGGTATGAAATACCATCGAATCGAGCAGACGAGCCAGTTCAACGTGCTCTGTGATGCGCAGCGCTGCTTTGCCAACGCTCATGTACGTCTGCAAGCGGAACCAGTCCAGTCGGAAGGGTCTGAAGTAGAATAGCTCGTTGTCTTCGACTTGCTTCACAGTCAGGCCAGCGGCTGTATTGTAGAGCGAGCTGAAGATAATGCTTTCGTCCTCTGGGCACATTTGCAGGCTCTGCATGCGTATGCTTAAATCTGTTGCGTCAAAACCGGATAGATATTGCACGTAGTAACGTTGCATTACTTGGCTATATTTGCGCACCAGCGCTCGAAGTTCTTCCATATGAAACAGAAGCTCAGGCAGCTGTCGATCGACCAGATCCTCATAGTTCTTTCCTGCAAAGAAAAAACCACTCAGTTTTCAATAAGTCATGAACTAACCCGCATGAGGTAACTCACCTTTATGCTTCAACAATGGCGGATTGTCGTTGTGGCGAAGAAGCCAAAGAATTTCGTCTCGTGCCAAACACAATCCAATGAATATAAATATTGCCTTGGGACCCAGCAAACCTGGTTGATCCGTCATGATAAGGGCCAATTCCTTTAAGGCGGTGCGTAAAAACTTTCGGCGCTCACGGTGCATCAGCGCCGCCTTCTGGACAGCCGTGCTGTAGGCCTCCTTCACCTCGCCTATGCGTTTGCTGTAGCCCTTGATGCCGTCAAACGTGGATTGAATGTATTGGTGAATCTGAAGCACCTCATCTCTGAAGAGCGCTACCACCCAGCTACTTTCCAGCGCAGAGAGCCAGATCTTATTTACCTCTGGGTACTGGCCCAGCATTTGATGGTTGAGCAATAATCCAAATATGATCCAGCGATCCATGGCCTCCAGAGAAATGTACTCACATGACATTGTGTCCGTTCGCACAGCTTTCAGTAGAATAGCCGGATTGCCGACAAGGCTGAGCTTCTGCATTTCACGCCACTTGTCTGCGGGCAGATTGCGTAGGGCATAGATTGAAGTCAGTGAGCGCAGAGCATTCGCAAGCAGTCGCTGATGGGGTATAAACTCCTCTGCGAGCTTTTTAAGCGGCACTTCGTAGTCCAGTATCATCTGGCCCAGACGCGGGAAACCCGTGTCCGCCTGATTGTTTTGCAGCTCAAAGGCGGCATTATAAAGGCCCAATACAGCCTTGCGATCCTCGACTCGTGATAATACTATCATCAAGGAGACATAGGTGACCACCAAGTCCAAATAATTCTTAGTCAGTTCAAAATTAAGTGTAATGTCCAGATGGATCTGACAAGCATCCATGGTAGTCAACAACTCGCATACATTGTCTTTAAAGTCGAGCAGGTCGACAAAGGTGTGGTAGTACAGCGACAGAGACTTGATTATCTCCGCCTTGATGTTCACTATAGCGTTAAGGCCTTTCACGTCGATATTAGGAAAGCGCTTTACAATGAATTTGATTGAAGACTCTAGGGACTTCTCGGATAGAAAGCCCGGCTTGGACTTGGTATCTGCGCATGCCTTTTTTATGTTGTAAATTCGCGTTAATATCCCGAGGCCGCGGTCATTTAAAATTATTAACTTCTCAGCTATCTTCTGCTGATTGGGAAAAATTGGGCGTGCCATTGTTTTCGATTGAGATTGTGTCACAGACACAAACGCTGTTTTTGGCTCTGAGAACAGCAAATTTTAAGTAGCGTAAGATACGCCAACTACTCGCGAAAACCGATATTTTAGACTTTTTTTGTTTTAGTCTTATTTATGGATTTTTATTCAGCTAATAAAGCACATCAACGATAAATGTATACATTCTAGTTTTACGTCGCACGATTATCGATAAAAGTACTTTTAAAAATAAATATTGAATCACATCACGACTATCATTGTGAATACTCGTTACTATCTTGAATATGCTATAAATGTGAATACAAAATTGTTAGTTATACAAATCGAAAGAACATTTGACGAAAGCTAAATTTAATTTATCATTTAATTAGCATAACAATATTTGGATTATATATTAAATGTATTTTTAGAAATTATTTAATTTGATTGTCAGATATATAATGGACGCATTTTTTGTGCAGTTACTTTCTCCCACTCGCGCTTTGCATTATTAAAATGTTCAAATTTATTTCAGAGCGTAGTGTCCCTAATGTCTGTTTATTTTTATCGTTGTTATCGATAAGTTCGATATATGTGAGCTATTTTTGAGAGCGGTTGAATTATCGAGCACATGTTGTTGCCATCACAGCAGTTTTTCGCACAGAAATTCGGTTTTAAATAAAAGGTGAGAATTTCTAATGCATGAAACAAAATAATTAGAAAGTTGAATTAATTTATAAAGTCTAACAGAATGAGCGCTACAAGAAAGCTTGGGCGTAGCGACGTTTGTCGTGTACCGGAGAACATCAACTTTCCGGCCGAAGAGGAAAATGTGCTGAAGCAATGGCATGACGAAAAAATTTTTGAGAATTGCAGTAAGCTCTCAAAGGGAAAACCGAAGTAAGAACTGCAGTCGATTGCGTCAGACAAAAACTGTGATTCATATTTTACATTAGATACACTTTTTACGATGGACCGCCTTTTGCAACCGGTCTGCCGCATTATGGGCATATACTGGCTGGCACTATTAAGGATATTGTAACGCGTTATGCCTACCAACAAGGATACCATGTGGATCGTCGGTTTGGCTGGGATTGCCACGGCTTACCTGTAGAGTTCGAGATTGATAAACTTCTAAATATTAAAGGGCCGGAAGATGTGGCTAAGATGGGCATTGCTGCGTACAACGCAGAGTGCAGGAAGATTGTCATGCGCTATGCAGATGAGTGGGAAAGCATTGTGACGCGTGTGGGTCGCTGGATTGATTTTAAAAACGATTACAAGACCCTGTACCCTTGGTACATGGAGAGCATATGGTGGATTTTCAAGCAGCTCTTCGACAAAGGATTGGTATATCAGGGTGTCAAGGTTATGCCCTATTCGACAGCCTGCACCACGTCGCTTTCTAATTTTGAGGCGAATCAGAATTATAAGGAAGTTGTTGACCCGTGTGTTGTTGTTGCTCTAGAAGCTGTTTCGCTGCCCAATACCTACTTTTTGGTTTGGACTACGACACCCTGGACATTACCGTCGAACTTTGCCTGCTGTGTTAATGCGAAAATGAGCTATGTGAAGGTACGTGGGCAAATCCACATTATTGTATACATTTATTTGCATGTTATTGAATTTTGCTTCCGTCACTAAAGGTACGCGATGTGAAGACCGATCGGCTGTATATATTGGCGGAGTCGCGCTTGTCTTATGTCTACAAGACAGAGGCAGAGTACGAAGTGAAAGAGAAGTTTGCTGGTGAGACGCTGAAAGGTCTGCACTACAAGCCACTGTTTTCCTATTTTGCTAAACGTGGTGCCGAAGTAAAGGCATACCGTGTCTTGGTGGATGATTATGTTACAGAGGACTCTGGTACTGGTATTGTTCACAATGCACCTTACTTTGGAGAAGACGATTACCGTGTTTGTTTGGCGGCCGGTTTAATCACGAAGTCGAGCGATGTGATTTGCCCTGTGGACGATTCTGGTCGCTTTACGTCGGTGGTGACCGATTTTCATGGCCAATACGTTAAGGATGCAGATAAGAACATCATATCTACTCTGAAGGCGAGGGGTAATTTGGTGTCAAGTGGACAGGTGAAGCATAGCTACCCCTTCTGCTGGCGTTCAGATACGCCGTTGATCTACAAGGCGGTGCCGTCGTGGTTTGTGCGCGTAGAGCACATGTCCAAGAACCTGCTTTCCTGCAGCTCTCAGACTTATTGGGTGCCAGACTTCGTGAAAGAGAAGCGATTCGGTAACTGGCTGAAGGAAGCCAGGGATTGGGCCGTAAGTTTAAATACTGGTTGCCCACTTTTCCAAACTAATTATATACGTATTAATTCATTCAGATTTCGCGTAATCGCTACTGGGGCACACCTATACCCATTTGGCGCTCTCCAAGCGGAGACGAGACTGTGGTCGTTGGTAGTATAAAGCAACTGGCTGAGCTTTCTGGTGTACACGTCGATGATTTGCATCGCGAGACAATCGATGATATTGAGATACCTTCAGCTGTGCCCGGGAATCCACCACTACGAAGAATTCTGCCCGTCTTTGATTGCTGGTTCGAGTCCGGTTCAATGCCATTCGCTCAGCAACATTTTCCTTTTGAGAATGAGAAAGATTTTATGAACAACTTCCCGGCGGATTTCATCGCCGAGGGCATTGATCAGACGCGCGGCTGGTTCTACACACTTTTGGTAATCTCGACGGCATTGTTCAATAAGGCACCCTTTAAGAACCTCATTGCTAATGGGTTAGTTTTGGCCGCCGATGGACAGAAAATGTCCAAGCGCAAGAAGAACTACCCGGATCCCATGGAGGTGGTCGATAAATATGGCGCAGATGCCTTACGTTTGTATCTAATCAACTCGCCAGTGGTTCGCGCCGAAAACCTGCGCTTCAAGGAGGAGGGTGTGCGTGATATAATCAAGGATGTTTTCTTACCGTGGTACAACGCCTATCGCTTTCTGCTTCAAAATATTGTGCGTTACGAAAAGGAGGAGCTGAACGGCAAGGCGCTGTACACTTATGAGAGTACGCGTCATTTGCAGAACATGGAGGATGCTTCTGTCATCGATGTGTGGATCTTGTCATTTAAGGAGTCTCTGCTAGAGTTTTTCGCAACGGAGATGAAAATGTACCGTCTGTATACTGTGGTTCCTCGGCTAACCAAGTTTATAGATCAGCTCACTAACTGGTGCGTTAACTTTGACGTTTTATACATCCACAATTTCATGATCCGTGCTTAATATACTCCTCTCTTTCTAGGTACGTGCGGTTAAACCGTCGTCGCATCAAGGGTGAAATGGGCGCCCAGCAATGCATTCAATCGCTGGATACTCTCTATGATGTCTTGTATACAATGGTTAAGATGATGGCGCCTTTCACACCATACTTAACGGAATACATCTTCCAAAGGTTGGTGTTGTTCCAGCCTAAGGGAACGTTGGAGCACACCGATTCCGTACACTACCAAATGATGCCCGTTAGCCAGCGCAAATTCATCCGCAGCGACATCGAGAGATCCGTGGCCTTGATGCAGTCGGTGGTAGAATTGGGTCGAGTTATGCGTGACCGTCGCACTCTACCTGTAAAGTACCCTGTTTCGGAGATCATTGTAATTCACAAGGACAAACAAACTCTGGAGCAGATTAAAAGCTTGCAGGACTTTATACTAAGTGAACTCAATGTGCGTAAATTGACACTAAGCTCAGAAAAGGAAAAATACGGAGTGACACTGCGCGCGGAACCAGATCACAAGGTGAGCATGTGAAGTATTCTTATAATTGCAATTAAAATTCTTCATTTATGTTTCTTCCTTGTCGCGATTAGACGTTGGGCCAACGCCTGAAGGGAAATTTCAAGGCTGTCATGGCCGCCATCAAAGCACTAAAGGATGACGAGATTCAGAAGCAGGTGAACCAGGGCTACTTCAACATATTGGATCAGCGCATTGAGCTGGAAGAGGTGCGCATAATTTACTGTACTTCTGAGAAAGTAGGCGGCAACTTTGAGGCACACAGTGACAATGAAGTACTTGTCCTAATGGATATGACTCCGAATGAAGAACTGCTCGAGGAAGGCCTAGCACGCGAAGTTATAAATCGCGTGCAAAAGCTAAAGAAGAAAGCCCAACTGATACCTACGGACCCAGTCATCATCTACTATGCTCTAAGCGCCAGCAAAGGTGCTCAAAAGGAAGTTCTGGAAACACAGGCCCAGTTGCAAAAAGTTCTTGTCAACTATATCTCTATGATAAAGGGAGCCGTGAAGTCCGAATTTATACCATTTGACGAGAAGCAGGCCGCCTCGAGGCGTCGTATCATCACTGAGCTTGTGGATCTTAAGGGAGTAAATCTAAATCTGACCATTAGTTCCCAGGAGGAGCTGCAGCTGCCGACTCTTGCGTGGCTGAATGTAACCCTGTCTAGCGAGTTGCAACCACGTTTTGGCATGGGTAATAAGGCATCAATTTTGATTCAGCACAATGTCAACAAGCAGTATATTACTCTGACTACGCTGCGCAGCGAGTTGGAAGTGCTTTTTGGACTTTATGGTGTCAGCTATGACCTTTATGTGGTAGATCAGCAGAAGAAAGTCAGTGAACTGCAAACTATAGATAAAAGCCTAAACGGAAAGTTACTAGTTCTAACTCGCAATCCGGAGAAATTGCGTCAGACTAAAGACTTTGAGGTAGACCCTGCGCCGTATTCAAATTTCATCAATCAGGCATCTGGAAGCACCGTCTTTACTGAGAATCCTAAGGGCCACAGCCTATTGTAGAACCAACGATTCAACGAAATGGCATGTTGCTTATGTTTATTTACTCTGCCAAATAAATCACGAAATATATAAATAAAAAAATGAAAGTTTTAAAAAAATTGTCATTTTGTCCATAAGTCTTGAACTTTCTTTCGCAATTGTAATTTTATTTGAAGCGAAAACTAATGATTTTTGAAGTAAACTATTCCAATGATTTCCTAACCACTTTAAATTGTATAATAAATTTCAAAGGGGTTCAAAAGGCGCCAACTTACTTTTTACCAGGTATCGTGTTTTCGGATTCGAACAACTTTTCGGAAATGGGAGATAGAAGTGTTTCGGCCATATCAGGTTAACAATCAGTCCGGATTTAGTTATGGGAGTTTGTTTACTTGAATAACTAAGTACTAAGTAAAGAAATACTCCAGATGAAGCCATTTGTCCATAAGCGAATTCAATCCAATGAAGATGAAGTCATTCGAATTTTGTGATTACTGAAAATGCCCGGATCCATAAAACAATGGTTTGTTTTTGTAATTTTTATTTTTATTGAAATCGCTTTTATTCGTTATATTATTAGATATTATATATGGTTTTATCATATATATCGGCTTGCCATAAACGTGTGTATTATGTGTTTGTTCTCTTCTGCTTGTGTACGAGTATTCTTTGTTGTTAAATTTTCATTTATTTTGGATTAATTTCACTCTGCATAGTTGTGCATAACTTATGCAGCGTTTGTGGAGACAATTTCGTACATTTAATACAAATATTGTTCTTAATTTATTTCAAGTGGTAATTTAAAGTGTTATCAATCTGATCAATCTCTATCAACGGCTCTCGGCCATTATTGTGTCATTATCAGTTTATAATTTAATCATGAGTTTATCGAATTGAAAGTTTACATATTGTTGCCTTTGGAAAATTGGAAAATTTACACCTCGATCTGAAGAACAAAATATACTGAGTAAATTTAAGCACAATTGAGTAGACGTAGATACATATTTCAGTCACAATTTTGTTTTTTTTTTTTTGTTTCTTTTCTTTTTCTTTTTTAGCTGATTTCAATAATTTCATTTTATGTTTTTGGTTAATATAATGCTGCTTAATTTTACTACATATACATTTATATACGTTTGCTGCATTTATACAATTCGTTCTTTTTTTGTTTTTGTGTAAAATAGTATGTTATATCATTTTGGAAAACGTGAAATTTGGTTTTCTTTATGCTTTTCTTTACACAACATTTCGCATGCCACAATCGACGCATACGTATACATATATAATTATATTTTCTGTTGCTTAGGCTTAAATGTTTGTTTATATATATGCTTTCTGTTTTATTTATAATTTTATTTAATAAAATTACTAACACTTTAGCTAACTTCTACGTATTATTCTTAGTATTTCTCATTTTGTTTTCCATTTCATTTTTACGAGTTTCATCTTTAGCCTAATCCTAACCCTTAGTGACGATGTGTATTTGAGTGTGTTTATATTACAAGGTGTATTTAGTTTATATGGAGGATATAGGGGTATTGTGTGTTATTTTGTGTTCAAGACTTAATTATGCGTACTTAGTTTAAATGCTTGTTTATTTATATCTCAATAGTCAATAGTTTAGTTTCAGTTATAAATAGTTTAATAATATGAATATAATTGTATAAAAAGTAATGTGAAAAAGATAAAGATTTAATATTGAATGTGGTTTCAAAAAATTGCAAATAATTACAAATTAAAACAAATAAAAAAAAGGGAAAATCTAATCTAGCATTCGATTTAAGGCAATAAAAACTGCATTGGCTTTACAAATTAACATGGCAAAAGTGTTAAACTAAATATTGCATTTTACAAAACTAAAATCTTATCCGACTAATTAAAAGATAAAGATTAATAGGTAAAGTACATTGCTGTTTGTAACTTTCGATTTCAATTTGGATTTCAGTTTTCGTGTGGGTTTGAATTTGCATTAATTCAAGATTTCCTTCATTTATTTATTATTTATTTTTGCAACATTTCGAGTCGTCAAGTTAAATGAAATGTTAGAAATATATCACAATTTGTAAAAAGTATTAATGCATTTTGCCTTCGGAATAATTCAAATCAATGAAATGAATATCAAAGCGATCGGGAAGATTGTTATTAGTTAACAAAAAGAGGCTTTCTTTTGATTTGTAATTTTTGGCTATCAAAATTAAGTAGACGCGTTTGAGTAAATTCGAGCATTTGTTTATATGAGTCGAGTGTGGAATTTAAACAACAAATGGTTTAAACAAATTAAAATGACGCGTTGTTGTAGTGTGTCTAAAGCATCATTAAGTAATTGTTAATATGCATTTATGTGTGCACCAGCATTCACTAGTACGAGTATGTGTGTATATACAAAGCATTTATGTAAATGAAGCTGTTTGAAAGGCTTCAAGTTCTCTTTTCTCCGAATTCTCTCTTGCTTTTCCGTAGGAGTAGGAGTAGGAGTATGAAGTGTGGGCTAGGCTAGGCGATTCTATTAAGTTCTGATTTCTTAGTTCTTTGCTGGGGACTCTTTTAACTTTTAACTTTTTACATTAAATTATGATTTATATGTTACTTATTTGAATATGTATTTACTTATATCATTTTTATATTTCTTAAGGTTTTCGTTTTTATTTATGTTCTTGTTGTTGTTATGTAATACTTGTTTGACATCGAATGCAACTGACTAATTAGACTGTAGTAGACTAAAAACAACGGCGCTGACTCCCAAGAATTGTACAGTTATATTCTTCTCTCCTTCCTTTCTTTGAGAACTACATCTATTCTCTTCGATCTTCCCATTGACGCCTCCATGTCGTACATATCTCGAAGGTATGTACTTGCTTTCCAGCGGAAGCCAGTGCTTGATCTGCATGTAGCTTTCAAAGTTTAAAAAATTACATTAAATTTTACATCTGGACTAATCATAGGCCTATTGTTAGCTTAAACTCAGCATCAACATACATATTCAAGTTCTCGTTATCATTTCGTTTACATCCATATATAGAAATATATGTAGTTTGCTGGTTGGCTTCGATACTCTCGATACTCTCGATACTCGATAGTTGCCTCGTGACTAATACTAAACTTTAAACGCTATTAAAGTTCATATTAATTGGTTACGTTCAAGTGTTGTTGCTGTGTACTGTATGCTGTGTTGTATATTGTATTGTTCTTATCGCTGATGTATTTCACCTAAGTAATTACAAAAACTGTTCCTCGCTTGCCTCGCTGCTCTTCTTGATCGTGGCAACCTTTTCGACTGCTATCAAGTAGTCCTCCGGCCCGTACTCGTACTCTTCGACTGTTTCATCGCCAGCTTCATTCTCCAGCTCCTTCTCCTCCACTCACGCACTCGCCTCACCATATTTCTGCTGTCGCCGATTGGAGCTCATCCTGTGGCTGTTGCCGGACTTGCGACGCTTGCGTTTAGCATCTCGTTGAAATGCCACGTTTCCGGGATCATCTGCGAGTTGTGGATACTTGTGTATGCTGTGTATGTCAATACCTATCCACCCATCAACGTCGCCGTGCTGAATGAGCTCTTCTTTCTCCTCTTCTGTCCAGTCTCCACGACCCTGGAAGCCAGCTGCAACAAGCTGCTTCTCCAGTTCCCAGGCGCGCTCTACGGCCCGCTTGTGCGCATGCTTGAGTATGCGATGTCGCTCCTGCTCGGGGTCCACACCATACTTAATGATCACCACCGCCTCGGGGCCATGAAGACGAAGCTCCTTTGCTGCACTGCCACCGTGATCGCTGATCTCGTGAGTTGATATATTGAACATACCGCCCAGACGACGTAGCTCCTCGTTGTCGTCCCGTAGTTTCAGGACGTTGTCTTTGACAAAGTAGAATACATCCTGATCATGTATGCTAAAGTGCAGATCCAAGAAGTAGGAGTTGTTGAACACTGAGCTAACCACATCTTGCACCACACTGTTGGAGCCATCCACCACGCTGACCAAGGCGCGTCCTCCAATCCTTGAGAGCAGAACCCCCTCTCCAAAGACGGCCCGACGATAGCTCACTCGTGGAAGAAGGTTTCGCATCTTGGGCTCCATCTTGAGCAGAGGTTTCGGAGCAAAGTCAAAGTCGCTGAACTTCTCATTCGTCTTTTCGACGATGCACTCCAATCCTGAGATGACCCCAAAATCTGGAGCAAGTGTGTTCGACTTAATGCTGGCCTGAGGCGTATACTGGGCCAGCTTGGTGTACCTATTGCTCTGCATGTTGTTGAGCTCGTAGCCAAAGAGCTGCAACCAGGAGTCCAGGTCGATCATGTAGTTCTGTGGCTTGTTGCGGTTTATGGGATCATTGTTGTGGTAGCGATAGATGAATACGTCGGTGGGGTTGGACATTTCAGTGGCCAGAGTCTCCCAGAGTGGTGTCATCCACTGTCCCACAGTGGGGTCATATTGCCGCTGTTCGGTGTAGATTAGTTTGGTGTGAGGATCGATAAGACCACCGTGGAAATCAATGGGCACGAAGAAGTCTGGCTTGGTGTCCTTAATAGTCCGTCCGAAAGGCGTGCGCTTCACCTCCTTTACGATTGATCCGTTCAATTCGAAAAAGGCCAGTGGCGAACCATTCTGATCCGTGGCCACATAGTATCGCTGTTCGGCCTGCTCCAACGCGATGAGCATGTCCCTGTCGTCGTAGTAGAACTTCATGGTCTTTCCCTGTTTGGGGAAGTGCACGTGTGTTACCAGCATCGGTGTCTTGGGGTTCGCATAGTAGTATTGGGTCACGTTTCCCTTGCTGTCGTGCCAGGCAATGAGGCGACTACGGTCGTCGTAGTAGTACCAGCTCTGGAACCGATCACGCTCGAAGGCGTGGATCAGCTGACCCCGATTGTTGTACCTATACTTCTGTTCTCCTCGTCGTACCACAAATCCGCGGGCGTCGTAATTGTTGAACTCGATGTCGCCCACCTTGATGACCCTGTCGCCAATGTCGTACCCAAGGTTTATCTTCTCGCCCTGATCGACAATGCCCACAGTGTTGCCGTTCTCGTCGTACAGGTACTTCCAGTTGTTTGTGCCCAGGACCTCGATCACATGTCCATCAGCGTTGTAGTTGATCTTGTCGAAGGCCGTCGACCTGCCAAAGGTTGTCTTCTGCGACTTGATTCGATTGCGTAGATCGTAGTCGAGTTCCAAGCGGAATACATCGAAGCTCTTGATGTTCATGAGGACACTCTTAACGCGTCCATGTTGATCATAGTCAACAATTGTGAAGAACTGTTTCGCCGAGTCCTGAATCACCGTTCGATTGAAGGCGTTGCGTGTAATCTTCAGATCTTGGACAACTTCGAGCTGGCCCAGGTTCTGGCTGTACTTGTAGCGAGTGGTAGGCAGCTCCTTGTCATCAATGGCCATCTCAATTCCGCTGAGACGTGCGTTGCCATCGTAGGCGTATTTGTAGTGAGCCGACGCCAATGGATTCTTGGACCCAAATCTCAGCTTCTCATCTTTTAGGATGCCTGCGTGATATTTGAATTCGCGACGAAGCTCGAAGCCAGGCTCCTGTACCTCGACAGACTTCACTAGACTCGTTGTCTCCTGATAAGTGTAGTGGGTACTTGAGAGTCCAGCCAATATGGTTTCCAGGCGTCCTGCGGCATCGTACACAAAAGCAACTTTGCCAGACTGATGTGGATGTATTTTGGCGAGAATCTGTCCTTCATCGTTGTAGAGAATTTCGAAGGGATGCCGATTGATGGGCGAGTAGTATTGATACTTGAAGAAGCCTAGCGATGTTTGCAGTGAGAAGGAATGGATGTGACCTCTTGGAGTTGTCAAGCTCTGCAAAGCACCAGCATCATCATATTGCAGCAGATAGTCCGACCTTCGGGGAGTGGTCACTTTGAGAGGCAGGGAACCAAACATATCCTTGAAGGTGTAGACCATCGAGGAACCATCGCCATACTTGATCTCATTCAAGCGACCATTACGATCGAAGGTGTAAGCTTCCTGTAGGACTCCCCACTTCCAGCTGACTAAGCGCCCAAATCGATCGTACTCCAGATCAACATCGGCATAGTCGCCTGACTGCGGTCGGAAGCTCACAGGACGTGAGGTGCGATCGTAGGTTACATTGAGAAGTTCCTGCTTGTCATCGACCATTACAACAACTGATTGGGTCTCCCGATCGTATTCCAGAGTCAGCACATTATCTCCATTAACACGTAGCTTGCGGCCAACCTCAGTGACCGGACGGGGAGCCCCCTTGTTTTGCTTGTTTTGCTGCGGAGGCTGTTGACGTCGGACAAAGTAGCGCCACTCAAATCTGTTGGCTAGATCTCCGGCAATCTCTGTGCGCTGTTTGGCTGGTACTGGATAGCTCTCACCAAGTAGAGGACTCTGCTCGGCCAAGATCGTGTACGGAACAACTTCCATTTGTAGATTGTGTCCCCAGGGCGTAATGCTTGTTGTCGAACCATCCATGTCTACTGTGGTGCGAGATTCTGCGACTCCTTTCTTCACCACAACTGTGGATCCTTGGATTAGCATCGATATCTCCTTCTGTGCGTTTTCCGAGACCTTCACCTGCGCGCCCTTTACACTCAAATCGAAGCTAAGCTCAATGACCCTTCCGGTCGGGGTGACCGCCGACGTCAGTCTACCAAACTCATCGTAGTTGTATACATAAGATCGTCCCGTCGAATCCAACTTGGTCTTCAGTAATCCCGTCGGTCCGTGGTACTCGTAGGTGACATTGTAGTTGTCGGGCGTACTCAGTTCATGGAGCATCTTCATGCGGGTCATTCGTAGTCGGCACTTCTGTCCCTTGGTGTTTTCAATGGAATTCACTTGAGAGGTGTAGTCACGCAGTAGGAAAACCTTGTTGCCCGCCGCATCCGTTACCGTGCTAAGCTTGCCATTGGAGGTGTTCACGTTGTAGGTGAAGACGTACGTCGTTTCTCCGGTCAAAATGTTACGGGTCGAGACGTGTTGTCCAAATCTATTGAAGATATAAATCTCCTGCATATCCGGTGCGTAGATCTCATACTCGCGCGAAGGACTCGCCTCTGGGATGCTGGACATTACGGAGCGTATGCGATAGTTAGCCTGGTCTGCGATGTGAACGTGTCCGTCGGGCGTGACGGACAAGGCGGCAATGGTGTTGAACTTCGCACTGGTGGCCAGATAGTGTTCAGCCTCAAAGCAGTCGCAACCTCGTTCCAGACAATTGCACTTGGACTCGGCACCAGCGAACGATGCAATCCGTCCGTCTGTGCCAATAACCCTCACCCGATTGATGCGCTGAGAATCGCTTTCCGCCACGAAGAGTTCGCCGAGTGGGCCAAAAGCAATGGACTGCGGCATGACCAGGGTGGCGTGTGTCGCCAGGTCCGTATCGTAGACAGTGGAAGCAGTTGCGCAATGCAGCGGGCGTCCGGAAATAACTCGCACTCGTCCGTCGGGAGTCATGCGGAGGATCATGTGATCATCAATGATGTGTAGCGTGTTGTCCATTGGCGAGACCGCCAGTTCGGTGGGCCAACGAAGATGCATTTCCTCCAGCTTAAGTGTGCCCTCACACGGGATGGGTTTCCAATGCGACTTGTGCATGTGGTTGCCGATGAGGGTGCTCACGATGCCATCGCGATCCACCATGCGAATGTTGGTGCCGTCAGCAAAGTAGAGTATATTGTCACTGGAGATGGCAATGCCCTTGGGATAGGCTAGCTTAGCATCCTTGGCCAGGGCTCCGTCGCCGCAATGAGCCTCGTCTCCAGGTAGACAACGTTCCCCAGAACCCACAACAGCCTCCCAGTTCTGTTCCGGTTGTGAGTAGTCACTGATATCGCGCACTCGAATTATTTGATGGGATTCTGGATCGGATACATAGAGAGTACCGTCCAGTGGACTCAGAGCCATGTGGTAGCGATAGGAGACACGGGTTGCGTTCAGCTTCACAACGGTGCGAATGCTTCCGTCCGTCATTATACGTCGAATATAATTAAAGTCGCCCACGAAGAGACTGCCATCGGGTGCGGCTGCCAGGGCGACGGGAGCGAGGAGGCGCTGCTTCATGGCTAGACCATCGCAGTCCTGACATTCAAGCGGACGCTGGTGTCCATCTCCCATGGTGGTGAGTATGATGCGGGGTTTGTTGCGTAAATAAATGTTCGAGCCGTCGCCCTTTTGGAGGATTCCTTCATGGAAGTTGTACCGATGATGGATGTCCAAGTTCCAGCCGCCAACTTCAGAGATGGACATGTCGTGTCCGCTTAATTTCGTCGTCTGTATGTCCCACACAATGTCCTTGCAGTCGGTGTACTGGTACCCCACCTTGACCACAGCCGTGGTGACCCCATAGACACGCTGTCTATAGATGTTCAAGCGGTTCCAAGCATACGTGAACTTGATGCCCGGATCAGCCTCGAAGACGCGCTCGAAGAGAATGCCTTCAATGGTGATTCGAAGATGGATGAGATGCAGCGAAGCAGGTATAGTATCCGGGGTCAGCTGGAGCTTGATTGTGGATAAATAACCAGCAGCCCGCGAGGAGTGATAGACAAGATTCAGGCCAGTTCCAGGTATTTGAAGGGATTCCTGGATGACTTGCGACTCGGCAAGAATGGCACTGCGGTCGGGACATGCACCCTGGAAGCCATGTTTCCATGAGGCGAGGACCACAGGTTTCATTTGATCGTAGTCGTGGGAGAAGCAAGTGTGCGTCATCGTCGTGACCAGACCCTTCTCCTCGGACATGCTCATGACCATGACATCAATGATGACCACCTCGTTCCACGGAACTTGCACAATGCGAGACTGGGGTCGGAAAGGAGCCCGTCCAAACTGCAGAGTCACAGCTCCTCCACCATTCACCATCAGATCGAACCATCCATCGTCGCGAGTCAGCGTGAAACCCTCTAGGAGGGTCGTCGTCGATACTCTCACACCCACCAATCCCATGCCGAGGGAGGTGACAACTCGTCCGCGGATAACTGCCGATCGACTGTAGGGGGAGGGACAAAAAGAAATGGTTAGACGGGTCTTGAAATGGTGATAGGTGCTTTGCAGTCAGTGAGACTACAACTACGTCTGGCTAATAAGCATATCAAACTTAGGATTCGCAACTACTTTTGGCAACAAATGATGCGATAAGTACAAATGATAATCTAAATTCACACGCACATAACATAAGACTCGTATCAACACATAAAGGTTTACAATTTGAACAATACTCGTATAGTATATGTATATATGTTTATATTTGGTATATCGCTTTGTATGTGACCTAGCATTGACCTAAGTAAAACATTTTTATAGCTTATACATATATGTATTTGTTAAATGAAAACCCAAATTAATTGATTGATTGATTGATGGTCTGGTTGTCTGGGGTCCCCCTTCAATAAAATAATCAACTAAGTACGAAATGATCTTATCAAATTATTAACTACGCTATACAAAACAAAATAACGAAATGAATCAAAAACAAAAGCAGAGAGGGGGAAAAACAACGGTTGAAATTGAATAAACAAAACGAGTGTACCAAACAACCATCGATAATTAGTTTTAATCAGTTTTAAGTAAGTAGTAGTATTTTGTTAGTATTTTAGTACCGGCTTTTCGCTTGTCTTTTGCTTACCTTGCATTAAAATAATTCCAAAAAATGCTGTTAGTATTTGAATTTGAGTTACAGCGAGTACCGCGAGTACCGAATAGAATTCGTTAGTTATTACAAAGCGTTTGGAATTCGAACGATTTGTTTGTGTGTGAGTGTGTGTGTGTGTATATGTGTATATGTGTTTAGATGAGAATTAGTAGCGAGTAGCGAGTAGCGAGTAGCGAGTAGTAGTAGCGAGTAGGAGGAGCGAGTGGTAGTAGTAGTAGGATTTGTAGTATTTAAGTAATTATTCAATTTGTATTCGATTTAAGGGCGCGCGTGTTGAGAAGAAAAAAGAGCAGAGAGAAAATAATTGAATTAGCATGGTTGTCGTTGTTTATACCAGTATCTTTTACTAGAAATGTTTGTGTTATGAAACCCGTCACAGAATACAGTGATTCCTACAGTCTTTCGTTTCGATCTTGCCGAAATCATTCGTTGACCCTTCACAAGAACCCTTCAACTAAATTAGGACTCGGAAAATTGTTGACTCGTTGAGAATAGTTGTACGTAAGTGGGTATGGGTAATGCGATTATCGTATTCACCCCTTGTGAAGGGCGTTCTTAAAAAGTAGTTTAAATCAATTGGACACTTAAAGTAATCTAAATATCTCTCCTTATAATATATAATATCTTAATTGTAATCAATACTCTTTAATAGAAACTTGAAATTGTCTTGTACCTTAAGGAATGTTTTTGATATGCTTAGATTTGATTGGTTTGTTTAGTTTAATGGGTAAGTTTTAAACAAAGGACATATAAGGATTTATATTTACAAGATTTATAATGGGATTTTGGTATGTTTGTGTATGGAATGTTTTTTATTTCAGGATTTGTTTTAGACGAGGGCACGAAAACGAAAAACGTAAATATTTAAACATATAAAAATATTAATTATGCAAACTATTTTGGTTATTATTATTGATTGGCAGTATATATATAAAATCCAGCTAAATGTTTGCAATATACAGGAAATTTGGGTTTTAAATCGGGTCCCACATCGGGCCCGTTGCCAATTCTGGAAGCTATGCACATCCTTTGACTTCAACAATTTATTTAATTTTTTTCTTTTTTTTTTTTTTGGTTTTTTTTTTTTTTGGGGGTTATGTTAGAACAATGTACAGCAAATGGACTACAAGGAAGCACCTACCTCTCGTTAAAGGTCTCCAGCTTGGCGTAGTTCTGCAAGCTACTCTCATCGATCAGGAACTTCATGCGCTCGAAGAACGAAGCGGTAATTGCCGGGGGCTGTTTCCGGAGGAGCACGTCAATCGGCTTGGGTGCGGATACACACAGCTGAGATGTCTTACACACGTGGCTGGCACAGCACTCGGGATCCTCACAGTCAACCAGACCATCTGGATCGGATGGATATTTAGAAGATTAAGAGCGATTCACATACTAAGGCTTTTCGTCTGTCACATACCCTTGTCATTATCCTTGCTATCGCCACAATTCAGCTCCAAGGCAATGCCACAATCAGGTCCGTCCCAGCCCTCGTAGCACCGACACTCCCATTGACCTTCTCCGCTCACCCGGCATTGCCCATGAGCCGCACAACTGTTGGGGCAACCCTCGATGGTGCAATGCTTACCATTCCATCCAGTCACACAGAGGCATGTTCCATTCTTGCATTGACCATGCTCGTTGCAACGACTGTCACAGAGCTTTGTGTTACAGTAATCTCCTCCCCATTCTGGATCACATGCGCAGGCGTCGCCCTCGCAACGACCGTGCTGTCCGCAGTCAAGATCACACAGCTCCTTGGAGC